>JADWQK010002274.1:0-620393 GCA_017933935.1 Sesamia nonagrioides | reverse complement strand
TAATAACAACGGAAAAAAAATCTACCCACTAACTGTAAAAATAACGAAATAAAACAAAAAAGCACTGAAATACTTGCCGCCGCCGAGCTGGCGGTTGGTTTATCCCACTGAATTACAGTGTACAATATCCAGCACTGTGTACACTATCACAAACAACACAAAAACAAAACCTATCGCTATTTTCGTGTCCCTCTCACAATCATGTCAAATCGTGTCAATTTCACAAAGCGCTCGCGCACCAAGTGACACCAACTGGAGCACCAGACCAGACGAAAGCCCCCAAGAAACCAAAACAATTACAATTCAAATCCATTCGAGAGCGCGGCACAACGCTTTCGTCCGCCATAGCAGTCGGGCGCCGTCTGTCCTCCTAATTTATCCTTTTTTTTTTTTGACGCTGTGGTAATGCATTTACGCACCATACCCCGAAGGGCGTGTGTGGGACTCGCCCAGCCGAAGCCGGGAATACCCACTAAACCCACAGCGGCACAACGACATCGCCTGAGTGGCGGGGTCATGGGAAAATGGCACAGCCTAGCTACCAATCCCCCGCCGGCGATTCCCGCCTAGGGCGGGCCCACAGTGGTCCCTCCACTCCACAGGGAGGGGCCGGGCTGGGTACGTCTTTTGTGCGAGAAGACGCAGCAGCCAAGGGTTTTTTAGCGAGGTGTCCTTCCTCTTAGCCCCACTCGTTTGCCCGGAGGCAAACGGGGCCCCAGCTCCTCTCAATGAGGAGACCGGGTTGCCCGACGGTGACCCGGAGTTCGGGTCACGTCAGCCACCTCGAGTGGTGGCCGACCCGCCGCACGTGTGACCGCCGAAGCGGTCCCTGCATCTGGTTTTGGTCCGCGCCGGTAAACCGGTAACCCCCATATCTGGGGGCCGTTCCCCTATCCGCCACCTGGGGACGCGTCCGATGGCAGGCCAGAAACTGCACACGGAAAACTAACCTACACCTAACCTAACCTAAACCTACCCACCACCCGGGCACCGTGGCCGCAAACCTTCCATCGCCACGGATACCCATTGACCGCAGGTTGAGGAGAAACCTACGGTCTTCTCCACCTCGATCACGCGTCATGACCCCTAGACCGCGGCTGTGAAAACCACGGTCTACACCTCCTCGCTCCCTATTCGTACGCTCTGCTGCAGAGCTGCAGAGCGCAGATATAAATTCGCCGTGGACAACAATCTCCTCCCGCACAATAGTCACGAAGAGATTGTTGTCCACGCCCAGGGTGCACCGGCCCAGCGTCTGCTCGTCCCCAAGGAAACAACAAGAGGACCAGCAGCCACTGAGCACTCGGGGAGGTTTCCTGAGCCAACCACCGTAGCTTCCTTCCAGGCCTTCGGGAAGAAGTGGTGTGCCAGGCATTTGTTTATCAGTGCCAGGAAGTATTCGGGGTCACAATTTATGGCTTGAGACCAGATGTCCGCCGTGAAGCCGTCAGCTCCCGGGGCCTTTCTAGGGTTAAACGACAATATGGACATGTTTAGCTCGCTTTGGGTAAACAGTGGATCATTGCGTTCACTATGGTTCCCCGCGTCTACCGTCTCTGCCAGTTCTCGGGATTGGCGATAATCCCCATTGTCGTCTTTTCTCGGTCCTTGGGATAGAACGTCTCGGCCAACAACTTCATTGAGCGTTTTGCGTCCAGAGTCTCCTCATTCATCTGCAGGGGCATGTCTTACTCTCTCTTTGCTGTTCTCCCCATTACCTTGTATATCCCCTCCCAGACCCCTTCTCTGTCCTGTTTCCTGCAAAAACCCTTCCAGCTCTCGGTTTGGGCCCTCTTCACCACTTCCTCGTACTCCTTCTTCGCATCCAGGTACAAAGCATCCACCATCGCCCTTCGGACCGCTATTCAGCAGGTTTATTCAGATGAAGATTCCACTGTGAACAGTGATTCATCTACTATTCAGCGCTTCTGTGCTACTTGGCTGCGATATAGTCGGGTTCGAGTGAGACGACTTCGATGCGTGACTTCGTGTCGGCGACGACGTTGTCGTCTCCCTTCACGTGCCATAATGTCGTTAGTAAATTGGGAGATAAAGGTTATGTAGAAGCTAGGAAGATGGCTTAATGATACTGCTGCTTTAATGATAAGTCAAAATATATTGTTCGGACCAAAGGTGTAGTGTAATAAAGGAGCGAGGGAGCACACGCGATGACCGCTAATCATGTACTGAATGCTCGACTAATACTAATTAGCGAAATGAGGTAAAATTGCACAATTAAGCATTCGTGCATTGTTAGTGTATGGTTTCACCGTACAGGTTAGCTGATCAAGTTGGCTGGGTGTCAAATCAAATCAAATCAAAGCATTTATTTCAAATAAACCAGTTACAGGCACTTTTGAATTGTCAGAAGGTCGGTCAGTCAATAAGATGAAGCTAGTCGCCCATTCCAAAGAGTAGGTACCTATGGAGAAGAACGGGCAAGAAACTCCATGGACACTCTTTAAATTTTCAAGCTATTGTTACAAATATTTGATTACATCATTCATGTTGAAATCAACCGTGTGAGAACGATGCAGAAATAAATTGTACGCCGAGAGCGTCCATTATGGAAAACACACAAAAATCAATTCAGAAATTAAAATACGCCGTGGCAGCTAAGAGATGACCAGTCCCCTCCGACGGCGTCCGCTCACGAACATGACGAATGGATCAGCATCATTCAGCTCAACCCTATTGAAGGGAACCCAATGACCCAACACATACGCCACCATCAGCGAGACATTTGAGTGAGCATGACATACTCTCAACAGCCAGAGCACTATCACGTCAATAAAAAAGACTAACCCAACAAAAAAAAATGCCTTACAGCACATTCGTACATTGTGCTCACACGTTTACCATGCAATTATACAATACTAAGCAATTGAATCTACACAATGCTAAGATAGTTTTGTCCAAGGTTCAGCAGCTCCAACAGTGTTCCCGAATACTAAGTATAGCTCCTGTGTAGCTGTACAAGTGCCGAACACCTCTGTCAGCGATACAATTCCGTAACGTACAATATGCTTGGCTGCATAGTGTGTAATACAGGCTTCGAATTAATAACATAAACAATTACATATTCAAACTACAAGAGGAAAAATCAGAGAACAATCAGTGTATAGAAATCGGACGCAGCTCAAGCCCAAGCCTTTTTGTCCTCAATATAATCCTTCACACTATAAAATGCTTTCTGACACAACTTACGTTTAATGAAGGATTTGAATTTATTCAGGCTCAGATCTTGAACCACCTCTGGAAGTCCATTGTAAAAATGTATACATTGGCATCTGAAAGAGCCACCTATTTTCTTGAGCCTTGTTGTAGGTACAATAAATTTGTGCCTGTTCCTAGTATTTATATTATGGACATCACTGTATTTTTTAAACAATTTTATATTTTTATGAGCGTACAAAAGATTTTCATAAATATATTGAGACGGCACGGTCAGTACATTAATCTCTTTAAATTTTTCTCTGAGAGAGTGTCTCGGACTTAATTTATAAATTGCACGAACAGCTCGTTTCTGCAAAACAAATATTGTTTGAATATCGGCGGCATTTCCCCACAACAGAATGCCGTACGACATTACGCTATGGAAATAGCCAAAGTACACTAAACGGGCCGTCTCAACATCAGTCAAATTACGAATTGTTCTAACTGCGTATGCAGCAGAACTTAGTTTTTTTGACAGTTTTTCTATATGTGGACCCCATTGAAGCTTAGCATCCAGAGTTATACCCAAGAATACTGTGCTGTCTTCAGATTTCAATTCTTCGCCCTTTATCAACACTTTAGTTTCCACCTGCCTAACGTGAGGTAGAGTAAACTTAATGCATTTGGTTTTTTTCTCGTTTAAAAGTAAATTGTTAACATTAAACCAATGGACTACTTTGGAGATCGCGCTATTTACATCATCAGTAACCTGCTGCTGACGTTTCAGTTTAAATAAAAGTGAAGTGTCATCTGCAAACAACAATATATCGTGGTTATCCTTTATTAGGTACGGCAGGTCATTGAAGTAAATAAGACACAAAAAAGGACCAAGAATTGACCCCTGTGGGACTCCCATTGTTACCAAAGACCCGGAAGATCTTGTTCCATTAACGTCAACGCTTTGAATCCTACCACTCAAGTAAGATGTAATAAGATCCAGTGCAGAATTCCGGATCCCGTAGTGGCGGAGTTTCCTGATTAACGTATCGTGAAGAACGCAATCGAATGCCTTAGACAAATCACAAAAGATGCCCAAGGCATCGCATTTATCCTCCCATGCATTATAGATATGTCCTAGAAGTTCAACACCAGTAGTTGAACGACCCCTTGTAAAACCGAACTGTTTGCTATGTAATAATTTATGTTTATTAAAGAAATTTAGCATTTGGTTTAAAATTAATTTCTCAAAAATTTTACTAAAGGTAGGTAGTACAGAAATAGGTCTATAATTTGTGGGGTCTGAAGTACTACCTGATTTAAACAAAGGTATTATTTTACTATTTTTCATGAGATCAGGAAACTCTCCACAGTCAATACAAGCATTAAAGATATCAACTAGAGTGGGTGCCACAATATCAATAATAGACTTAGCAACTTCCACCGAATGACCCCATAGGGCAGCAGTCTTTTTTGTCAGCTTTTCTCTACGTTGCTTGAACGCATAAAAGAGAGGTTTGTGATCCGTATATATTGCGCTTCTAATATTTATATGCTGGAGATGCTGCACTGCTGAATATATTGCTATTGAGTTCCCGCTAATATGCTGGCCACATTGACTGACTAGCCGTAAGCATCTTGTTGAAGAACACAAGTGCTTGCCAGCCCTGTTCGGTTTGCTGCTTCAAGCACGCGCCTACCTGAGTGCCAGAACCGTCTGTGTACCACGCCAATGGGACGTTAGGTACAGAATGTGCTAATCTGGTAACCTGTGAGAGACTGTCCTTGCATGCATGGGAGGCGTGCTCCAGTTCACGTGTCCAGGGCATGAGCTTGGCTCCTTTGAGTTTTGTAACCGTGAGGAAGTCAATGAGCGGCGCTTGAGTCATAGTGGCACTGGAAAGGTACTGACGGTAGTACATAATTTATCATGCCCTGCGGAGTCCTTGGGCTGTTTTAGGAAGGGTGCGACCTTATTGCTCTTGCGATAGAGTCTTCTTTTAAATAAGAGACTTATGCAAGTTCACATTCCAGTTTATATATATTTTTTTTTTTAACAAATTATAAACCAGCGCTTGACCGCAATCCTGCCTGATGGTAAGCAGTGACGCAATCGTTGATGGTAAAGCGCACTAGTTTATTAAGAGCCTATTCACTCTAGCCTTGAAGACACTCAAATTGTAGTCCGACGGATGACGACCAAATTGTAGTCGGACGAATTTCCTTGGTTGTGACACAATACCCGACAGTCTCTTTATCTTCTTGGACATTTGTCCTTTAATTTATTAGGTAAATTAGGTTTAAATAAAACAGCCGTTGACAAAACATGTGAATATAATAATGACAGTAAAAGACAGACAGTGGGTTCTTTAGTACCCCCTAAGACCAAAGTGTCACAAGTATGATGAATCAATACCACTGCCCTGGTATAATATTCCGGTGAGCGTGTTCAGTAGTAGGCATTGGGTATCCCAGACGTTCGTCGTTGAGTAGCCAGCTGGAAGTGCCAATCCGAAACCTTGTTCCAGGCAAGGATTTCCGATACCGAAGGGGTCAACCCCGATTCGGGGCGAAACACTACACAGTGATTGTATTTCTGTATGTACTTTACTAGCCAAGCACTTATAATTCAATAAATTATATTATTTAGATATAATGAAAGTTTTTCTTCGATAACGTAGGTAGGAGAAAACAATTTAGAGGAATGTAGTACGTCCGACAACCGTGTCGACTCAGTAGCTTTTCTCAACAATCGAACATTTACCACCGCGCCGCGCGATGTCTCCAGATCCTTCCAAGCTAAACATACCGCGCCTCGCGGGTTTGCCTATTAATTAATATTTTAGTTAGTTTAAGTTTATAAATTTATGTTTAAAAGGAAAGGGTGTTTGAAGGAAAAGAGTAACGAAACCGTTACATACCCCCCTTTTTAGGTAAGGATTTTACGTAATAAAATCCTTAAAAAAAACTGAACTATGATAACTTAAAATCTTTCACATGCCAGGTTCCCAAGTTACTACCTTCCATATCCTCCAGATCGTAGACAAGCTTTGATTTTTTCTTAATTATACGACATTTAATAAATTTAGGTGCCAATTTCTTTGAAAATCTATTATCTTTGTTACTTTGGTAGAAGGTTCGCTTCCAAACAATGTCCCCTACATTAAAGTCCACATTCTTACGACGAAGATTGTAACTCGTACTGTACCTAGAGTGCGCTTTAATAAGAGCAGATTGGACTTTATCGAAAATTTTGCTCAAACAGCCACGATTTTCAGCGTACGCATCGCGGGGTGCAAAAATAATGTGATCTTCAATATCGGCATCAACATAGTGAGATCCGCAGCTTACTAATTCGCGACCGAACACTAAAAACGAAGGCGTGTAACTAGTTACCTCATTAACTGCGCTGTTCAGAGCAAATTGAATTTTTGTAGTATAAGTGTCCCAAGATCTATGGTCATTTTCGATAAAGGTAGACACAGCAGTAATAATTGTTTTATTATAACGCTCCACTGTATTAACTTGGGGTGTATAGAATGGGGTATAAAATACATTAGGGATATGGTAATTAGCAAATAAGTTCTTCATTGTATTACTAATAAATTGTCTGCCGTTATCCATTAGTATCGTACTAGGTATTCCATGTATAAGAAATACTTTCTCTTCCAATATTTTAGAGATAATATCAGCTGTAGCACGCCGTATAGGAAACAATAGGCAGTACTTGGAGAAACAACAAGCTGCAACCAGCAGAAAAGTATTTTAGTTTCTAGTTATAGGTAGGGGTCCGATAAGATCAACGCTTATCATTTGAAAAGGCCGGCTGCACTCTTTTGGTCTTCCCATTGTACCGAGAGTAGTGTGGTTTGGGTATTTGTAAGACTGACAAATATCGCAGTTTGAAACAAAGTTAGATACGTCATGGTGCATGCGTGGCCAAAAATAATTTAAGGATAACCGCTTATATGTTTTAAAAATACCCAGATGTCCTGAAGTTGGTTCCGAATGATTTTGGGATATAATATCTTGACGCTTCTCCAGTGGTATCACTTCCTTCCATTCAAATTCTCTAGTGAGTGGGTTTATTGATTTCATATAACGGTACAAGTTGCCGTTTTCCACGCGATAGTTTGAAAAAGAAGCTGGGGAATTTAGACAACCATTGAAAGTATTCAAATACCAAGGATCGTTTGTTATGGGAGGAGTGACAATGAGTCCGTTGTTCACGTCATTAATAGTACATACGGGAACAGATCGAGACAAACTATCAGGTACTACGTTATCAGCGCCTTTACGATGTCTAATCTCGAAATTATAAGCCGAAAGCCGAACCCACCAGCGAGCCAACCTTCCCGTAGGATTATTTAGATTCAGGGACCACTTTAGAGATGAATGATCAGTGAAAACTGTAAATTTGAGGCCATTCTCCAAATAACATCGCCAATGTTCAATAGCAGTAAGGACGCATTACTAGAGTTGATTGTACTTATTACGTTGTAATTGGAATTAGATGGTTTATCTTTAGGTTTAATATTACTGTTATATTTGGACTGTTGATTAAATTTATTAACATATTGGTCCTATTTATAAGCAAACTCAGGAGCAAGAGTAGTACTAGTTAGTTTGGATGGCTCGTGAAATTGTGAAAATCTTGATTTTATTGTTTCGTAATTTCGACAAACCGTTTTAAGATCATCAATAGATTTGATGCAAGGGGACGCAGCCAGTGTGTTTGCGTAACAAGGTCGAATGTTATGCATCAATAACTCTAATTTATCATTTTCTTGTAATGGTTTAGAAAGACGTGAGAACATTCCATGCATAATTGCTAAGTAAATAGTAATATTTTCTTGTTCGCCCTGTGTACGTGATCGTATTTCAGCAATTAGTCTGTAGTCATAGTCGCTACTGCTGAAATCTTCCTTTAACAGCGCACATAAATCGTTCCAAGAATTAATTCTATCTTTATTGTACCGAAACCAGTGTAATGCATCGTCGGTGAAAATTTCATAAGCCAGCCAAAGCACTTTTTCGAAAGAAATACCTCTAGCTTTTACAAATTCCTCAACTTTGTGAATAAAGGAGTGAACACAAGTTTTTCCTGAATATTTAAGTTTCGTAATCTCAGCAATTAAGCTACGTTCACATGTAACCGATAGAGTGGAAGGATCTGATGGAGTATCAGTGGCAGACGTTGAAGGTTTATTATGCGAATCAGATGGTTCCATTGTAGACAATTCTTTTAATTGAGAATTTAAGCTGGTAGTGCAAATTTTATGTAAGTCACAGACCTCTTCTAAATTTTGTATTCTATTTATACGATGGTAAATGTGATGAAGTAGCGTTTCAGTCCTGCTAAATAGGTTTCTATCAAATTTACTTTTAAGATTTGTTAAATTACTTTGTGCCTTTTTCAGAGACTCTTTTACCTCTTTTAAATCGTCTATAGGATCTAAGTGTGACTCTAGGATATCATCCGATGAGAGATGTTGCGATAATTTAACAATTTGTTTCCTTAATTCTTGGACTGATTCGCCAACTCCACCACGTAGTTCTACCTCGTACTGTAGTTCAGCTTTTTGTAAGGAGAGAAATTTTATTGGATACGACATATTTCGGTCGGGTGTGTGTTGCAGAATTATCTCTAAGCACTACAATGATATACTAAATACAATGTCAAGGAAAAAAAAAAATATGAAGATGAGAAAAAAAAAAAAAGTAAGAAGGTAACTGTGAATAATATAGCACAATACAATGATAGTACAATACAAAATTCGCTTGTATGTTTAGCTTGTGTGAGGTAGTATCAGTTATTTCTTTTTAATGTAATTATATCTAATAGAATTAAGTAAGAATGGTTTATGTAAGAAATAATTTTAAGTAACTGAACGACCACATAGTACTATTGTAATATAAAAGCAGTCTTAAAACTATGAGATTAAGTGCCAACACCAATGATAACTATTAGATGTGTTATAACTTATCACAATTTGGTCTAGGGGATATCCTATTATTGGGCGCCAGTGTAACCTTGTCCTTTTTTTAGGTAAATTAGGTTTAAATAAAACAGCCGTTGACAAAACATGTGAATATAATAATGACAGTAAAGGACAGACAGTGGGTTCTTTAGTACCCCCTAAGACCAAAGTGTCACAAGTATGATGAATCAATACCACTGCCCTGGTATAATATTCCGGTGAGCGTGTTCAGTAGTAGGCTTTGGGTATCCCAGACGTTCGTCGTTGAGTAGCCAGCTGGAAGTGCCAATCCGAAACCTTGTTCCAGGCAAGGATTTCCGATACCGAAGGGGTGAACCCCGATTCGGGGCGAAACACTACACAGTGATTGTATTTCTGTATGTACTTTACTAGCCAAGCACTTATAATTCAATAAATTATATTATTTAGATATAATGAAAGTTTTTCTTCGATAACGTAGGTAGGAGAAAACAATTTAGAGGAATGTAGTACGTCCGACAACCGTGTCGACTCAGTAGCTTTTCTCAACAATCGAACATACCACCGCGCCGCGCGATGTCTCCAGATCCTTCCAAGCTAAACATACCGCGCCTCGCGGGTTTGCCTATTAATTAATATTTTAGTTAGTTTAAGTTTATAAATTTATGTTTAAAAGGAAAGGGTGTTTGAAGGAAAAGAGTAACGAAACCGTTACACTTCACTTGTATGTTTGCTTGCTCGCTTGCTTGCTTGTTGTTTGTTTGTTTGTCCGTCTCTAACTCTTTGGACTACGAGTGGGCGGCTCATTACTGTAAAATGTCCCACCGTTTTCAATACATTCGTGCCTTCGTTTTTTTTTTAAAGGATATCGAACTAAAAAGTTGAAAATAATTTTAAGAAAAGCGTGAGGCGCTTGATATAGGGTAAAAGCCGGATAGTTGCCACACTTTTTAAAAAGCTCCTGTAAAATATGTGTACCAACACATTTTTTATTCAAAGTGTATTCTCAAACATGGTTTATTATTCTTCTAACATACCCGATTTATAAAAGAATTATAAGTATTATAAATTTTGAGTAAATCCAGTTTAATATGACCTCTAAAAAAGGGGATAGTTGCTTATTATAGCGGATAGTAGCCTAACGTTAAAAATGGTTCGGAGGATACTTGCCCAATGTGAGGATAGATGCCCGTCTGAATACAATCTTTTGTTCAGTATTAATTAAAGTTAAATTATAATTATAAAATTATAACAATAATACAGACTCCAAAATAGTAAATAAGTGTCTAAAATAAAAATGTAACGTTATTATTCATTTTGAAGATAAAACAATAAACAAAATTAGAATTAACTTTGGCATTAGCTTCTATTAAGTAAGTATTCAGTCCGTATAACTTACTGAGATCCTTTATTATGTACTAAGTACTAATAGAAGTTAAATTATTACAGAATAAATACTTAAAAATACTAATGTTTTAAATTGTAAGTTAGTGAACATGTAAATTTTTTATTAAATATTAGTATTTATCTTAAATATTAAAAATATGGTAATCAACTTTGGCATTAGCATTGATCATCCAGACCAGAAGTCAAGCTTTTCAACTTGCCACATCTCATGCAATGGTTTTTGAGTGTTGAACAAGTTTCATACAACCACATTCGACACATCTGACATTCAATCCCATCTGATTTTGATTTAGTTAAATTTTAATTTCCAAAACATTCTACAGAATAATTATCAAGTGAAACTTCTTTCTTGGTATTTTCTATTTTTGAATTAAATTAACATTTTTTACTTTTGATATATTTTCAGTGTCTCCAATTAATAAAACTACAAAGTGCTTCCACAGACTACAAGGTTTTTATTTTGACGTTCCATGACATAGATACATAATGAACCATAGACAATACATACAATAACTATTTTGATACACTTTCAACACACCCCCATATCAAAATAATTGGCACACAGCATTGAAAAATAAAAAACTCCTACAACATAACAGTAGGTTCACAAACATTGTAACAGTAAACAAATTTACATAGTAGATACACCTATTTCTTTCACAAAGTTTCTATGTTTTTGACAACTCAAACCTTTTGTGAATATATCTGCAGGCATATGATTTGTATTTAGATACTCTATTTTAATACAATTATTTTCAACCGCAGATCTAACGAAATGAAATCTTACATCTATATGTTTGCTTCTTTTATGGAAAACTGATTGTTTGGTTAACAATTGAGCACTTTGGTTGTCGTTATATAACAATATAGGCAAATCATTTCTACATTTTAACTCAAGTAACAAATTTTTCAAGTAAATAGCCTCTTTATATGACATCAGCTGGTCTGCACATAGATTTAACTCTGTTTCAACACATACATTACTGAAACCATATCTATCTGGTTTTTTCCGAGCTCTGACAGCCTTAACTGGTTCAACTCCTTTTCTGGAATACTGTCAAAAAATTCTTCTGAACTACTGGGTGACTGATCTGATTCTTGTATGTAAGTTCTGTCATTATTATTACTCTTCACTGTGCTAGTTGATGATTCAGAGTCTGAGCTTTTAGAATCCTTCAGCTGATCAATACTTTCAAATGATTGGTTTTCATCAATGGTTGCTTGCACTATGCCTGAATTATCCCGCTCCATGATGGTGACATCCCTGCACATTATTACTTTACTAGTTTTTGGGTTATACAGCCGGTACCCCTTTACATTATCGGCACACCCAACTAAGTAATGCTTTTCTGCTTTCTTATCCCATTTAAGCCTTTTCTGTTTAGGAATGTGAGCCATTACTATGCTTCCAAACACTCTGATGTGACTGACATTAGGCTTGCAGCCGGTCCAAAGTTCATAGGGAGTTTCTTGGTTCAATCCTGAAGCAACTGTCCTATTTTTCAGATACACAGCTGTGTGGACTGCTTCTGCCCAAAACTTCTTCTCAAACTTTGCATCATATAGTAAGCATCTGGCTCTTTCTACTATTGTACGGTTGAATCTTTCACACAACCCGTTCTGTTCTGGGGTATAGGGGTTGGTTCGCTGATGAACTATGCCACTTTGTTTAAGATAATTTACCATTTCACTCGAACAAAATTCTGTGCCATTATCTGTTCTCAGAACCTTTATACTGCAATTCTTCTGTTTTTCAACCATAATTCTGAATGCTTTAAAACAGAAATAAACTTCACTTTTATTATGCAAAAAATAGACAAATGACATTCTGCTGTAATCATCCACAAAAAATATCTGGATGAACCGATTGACTTGGTCTCCATTGGCCCACACACATCTGCATGTATCTTCTCAAGTATATGCTCACTTCTATTATTGCTATGTGGAAAAAGTAACCTGGTTTGTTTGGCTTCACAGCATACAATGCAGTTAAACTTGCTGATCTCTGCCTTTGCTTCATATTCTAAACCTTGAACAGCGCCATTTCTCATGTCATTCATATCTTTGCTATTGATGTGTCCAAGTCTTCTGTGCCAAATTTCGCTTGAGGTCGTTGTTGCTGTAGCCGCTAACAAACATGCTGACCTGGTGTTCAACTTGTAGACCCCATTCACTAACTGTGCTTTGCCAATCAGTTCATTCTGCCGATTCCTGATGTAACAACATTCACGATGAAAACTGACTTTGTTACCATTCTTTATCAGCTGACTGACTGACAACAAGTTGGTGGTGAGATTAGGAATACATAACACATCTGTGACAACTACATCATATTCCTTGTTATTCACAACAGTCGTAATCTGTGCAGTTCCTGAGCACAATACTGGCATAGTTGTTCTGTTTGCAACTATAATCTCCTTTGTAGAGAGGTTATGTGACAAGTTTTGAAGTTTTTCTTGGCTGATCATCATGTGGCTACTTGCACCGGAGTCGATGTACCACTCATGTTTATCAAAACTGCCATTTAGAAATACTGCACTAAACGCATTTACTGGTTTCTCCTTAATTTGTGGACATTGGTTTTTGTAGTGGCCGGTTTGTTTACATCGATAACATTTTATGACTTTGACAGATCTGGATGACGTTTCTGCAGTATTGCCAACTTTCCTTTTCTGCCGCTGCCAACTTTTAGATGTTAAAAATGCTCCTTCCGATTCACTGTTGCCAACATCACTCATGTCCAGTAACTTTGTTTTTATGACGTCAGCGGAAATGGCTAACCCAGAATGTTCTATCGCCATTATCATGGGCGAAAATTTTTCTGGTAAACCCGCCAACAATAGCGATCCGATCCATTCTTCATTAATATTGAAGCTCGTTCCTCTTAATTTTTGCGCCGTATCTATGAGCTGCGTAACGTATGCTGTCATTGACTCGCTACTTTCAAGCCGTATAGAAATCAAAGTTCTTAGCAGGCTAATCCTTCGTGTGAATCCTAAGTCGTCGAATAGCGTCTTGAGTTTTTTCCACACGCCCAAAACGGTTACTTCGTTCTTGATATGCACATAAAGAGACGAATCTATTGTCATCACCAATTTTGCTTTAGCCTTTTTATCATCAACGCTAACATTTGATTCATCATGGCCGACTTCTTGCTTGATATCGACGCCTTCCAAAATTAAGAAATTTTCGGCCGCGAAGGCCCACTCGTCGTAGTTTTCACGACCCCTGAGTTTTGGAACATTTATAACATAACTTCCAGCCATTTTTCGCAGTATTTCTAATTATTTTACTATTTAAACGCGGGACTGGGCCCATAACCTAATAAAACTACAAACTGCTTCCACAGACTACAAGGTTTTTATTTTGACGTTCCATGACATAGATACATAATGAACCATAGATAATACATACAATAACTATTTTGATACACTTTCAACACCAATAGATGTTTTTTACCTTTGATTAGTGGCTCTTTAGTTACTTTTCCTTTAGATATTTTTGAACTTATAACATTTTCTTCATTTTTACTGTTCAGTACAGTTCTGTAGATACGAGCTTTTCTTTTCTACTTTTGTTTTTTATTTAGTTTTTCGAATCCAGGTGTTAAACTATCTTCTGTCCAGTTGATGTGGCACCACGCCTGGCTTTCGTTTATATTGCGAGGCATTTTGCTGTTGAGTATTTATTTTATTTAAGATAAACTGTAGTCAAACCAAATAAAAAAAACCATCAAGAAAAAACAGTACAAGCAAATGAAAAAAAAATAACTATGAAAAAAATCTGGCTTGTTAAAAATGCATATTTCCGGATAGTTGCCGCAGGGCAACAATCCGCAAAAGACAGTTGGGCAACTATCCGATTTGATAGGGATACTTGCCCTTTTTATTTAGGAAATAAATAAAACATATTTAACAAAAAAATCTAATAAACAGGGCAATTTAAACTCTAATGCATTCAAAGAAACAAATTTTTGACTGAAATCGCAATCAGTTATAAAAATATTTAACAGAGATTACCTACCAATATAATTCTGGCGCTCGTCAAAGTATCCGCGGGAGATGTTTTCTCATACGGGCAAAACACTTGCCCCTACTTCAGCGGCATAGGCGGCACTGAGGCCAGCGTGGTGGGAGCTTTTAATAATGATCAAAAAGAAACACTGTCAATACGTCTAACATATAGAATTTGGAACTGAGGCATGTATCCCTCCGAGGCAACTATCCTACTTTTACCCTACAAAAATTATGGCACAAAGCGCCTCACGCTTTTTTTTTAAATTATTTTTAAATTTTAGTATGATATTTTTTAAAAGCATGTTTTTTTTTAGTTTTTTAAACTACATTTATTTATTGTTTTAAAATGGTGTACCTGAAATCAAATCAAAATAAGCTTTAACAGATATTGAAGACAAGCATATCTTTCACCGTCTCAATTCAATAGGCTAGTTGACTAATTTTGAAAAACGATATCACCGATTTTTTATATTTTAATATTTCAGTAAAATACGAACTTTAACATATTTTATTTTATATTTTTATAAATTATTTGTCATTTCTCAAACAAAACGCGTCAAAATGTCCTGGCGTAAAACAAAGAGCTGTTTAGTTGAGTGCATAACAAGTTTTTATAAATTTATTCAATAAAAAACATTTTACAAAAAAACAACCGACTTCCAAAAACCACTACAAAGTTAAAAATAACTAATTTCGGAAGTCGGTGTCTTTGGTTTTGTATATTCATTTTTGACACCGACTTCCGAAATTAGTTATTTTTAACTTTGTAGTGGTTTTTGGAAGTCGGTTGTTTTTTTGTAAAAAAGTTTTTATTTTACATTTTACACTTTTTAGTTGTTAAAAGTACTATGTATTCAGTTGCATCCGGTCAGACTGGACGCTGACGCAAATATAGTTGGGAAACGACGTAATTTTGTTCACTTTAATTTTTACCTGTAAGTATTCCCTCAACTGCTTATGGTCTTCATGATCAAATTTACTGCAGACCATTATTTTAACCCAATGGGTGCAAAGGTCTTATCAATATAAATGAATTGAGTCCAAATACAACGTAGCTACTGTAAATCGTTTAGGAGTTCCCTGAACTGACCTTTGTCATCATCATCAGCTCCCTAATGACAGTCACCACCCATCTAGGTGTAAGGTTCTTGTCAATACAAATTATTCAAGCACAAACAGAAGGTAGCTGCTGTGAATTGTTGAGGAGTTCCTTCGACTGTCTCCCAAATTGTAGTGCTTTAAAATACTTAATGAAAATGCTAAGAAATGCACTAGTCGCCCCTGCAATTTTTGAAAGTTTCCCTTGTTTTCTCTGGTCTTCCACCATCAAACCCTGATATCCTTATCATGGGACCACCTTCGGAACGTCTTCTTTCCAACAGAAAAAGAATTATCAAAATCGGTTCATAAACGACGAAGTTATGCGCGAACAAACATAAAAAAAAAAAGCATATATACGGTCGAATTGAGTAACCTCCTCCTTTTTGAAGTCGGTTAAAAATGGACACAAATTTTATAAATACTGTATAGTGCCTCAATGTGAAAGTACAACAATCAAAACACCTGAAAAACTATTTGTACATGTGCATCGAAAGGAAGAAATGCGTAAAAAGTGGCTACAACTAGCAAGACGATACGTTAATGTAGCTTCGGATTCCAGAATCTAGTTTTGTGAGGATCGATTCGATGTAAGTTTTAAAATTTTTCAATAAAATTGTGTTCTTTAAATACAAACGTTTTACCTGAAATAAAACGTAAATTAAATTACTTACCTAAATTTGAAGCCTAATAAACATGAGAGAGGCCATCGTTTTGTCCCTTTTTCGCGTCCTTTCTCCCTCCTAGTCGCGTACTATCCCCTTCTCTGTCTCTCTTTCCACCACCACTAGAGCAGTTGCAAACGTCGGTTTGCTTTTGGATTTACCTCATTGATGTTGTTGTAGAACCAGGCAGAATTTAAATTATTAGGCTTCAAATTTAGGTAAGTAATTTAATTTACGTTTTATTTCAGGTAAAACGTTTGTATTAAATAACTTGACCGTAAATTTGAAGCCTAATAAACATGAGAGACGTGTTTGTTATCGCCTGGTGGTGGTGGAGATGTCAATGTGATTATTTGATTGAAGATTTAGATCACACAACATTGAAAAAGGAATTGTCCTTAAACAAAATATTGATATTGTGCTATTCAGGCGGGTGAAAGCAATATATAAAGTCTGGCATACATGTAAACGTATGTTGTTATAGAGGTTCATAGAATAAAATTGTCTTATTTTGAGAAAATATCCTTTACAAATTAAATCACAAGAAAAACAAATAGCGGAGTCCAAGTGGCTCGCTCACTTAATTAAATAGGTGTGCATACATTTTAAGTAATTGCTTAAATCACACTGCGTTAAAGTAATTCAAAATAAAGTTTTGAGCCTCTGCTTTCCTTACTTTTTTACAGTAAAATTGTCTACATGTATTTTCTGATCTCTAAAGAGAATTTCATCAACTGAAAAATGTTCGTACCAACTTCTTAAAGCTACAGCAGCCCTAAAACTTCCAGCTGGGGCTTCAATCCCAGCAGCTTTTAACACTTTTTTAACCCATTTAGCTATAACACAACGTGAAGCAGGTCGAGCTTTACCATAAGCAGTAACAAATAAATTATTACATTTAGCTTCATTTCTCCTGTTCTCTCCAACTGATATTAACTTTAAAATCCAATGTACTGGATCCAAGCATTTATTGTTTTTATTGATCATTAACTTCCAACCTGATTGACGATAACTTGTGAAATCAGTTTTTGAGCCCAAAATTGGCTAAAAAAGATAACATAATCATTAGTAACTTAGCAATTATTAGAATTGATACTCAAGAGGGTCAGGTCATGGACCCTACGACCAGAACACAGCAATAAGAGGCATGCTGTGTGTTTTGATACCTCATAAACTTTATCTATATCAGAATTCTGTTGACATAGTACAGATAAAACTTTGTTATATCCCGAACTGGGGCCTTTGATGGTTTTGGACTAGCTAGTGCTATAGATTTTAATATGCGCTTGACAAAAGGATGTCGACTCAGCTGTTCTGATGACTCTGGCAAACATACAAGTTGATACTACGGCTTTATGCACAAGTATAGTTTTGTAACAGAGCCCACTATTTTGATAGAGATCAGATAAAAATCTAGCGAACGCCGAACCGGTTGGCTCGCTTACAGACATATGATTCAGTGTAGTCCATTTTATCCAACGAGCCCAGACTGGTTTTTATGGTCTCATAGTAGACGGACGCCAGCTTTTCATAAGAAGATTCTTTTGTTGGGTCGTCCAGTGACTCAGTTTTTTCGTTCCACCCCCACATCTCCAAACCTCCAGTGTCATTTTGCTGGTCTTGAAAGGGGATTTGTTGGTCGAGGTGTCTACTAGCACTTTGCATAGGTTCCTGATCGTCCAGGGGCAGTCTGTTGCCCGATTACTCAGGTCTGGTCTCCAAAAGACTTGATCCCATTTGGGGGTGACGATCAGAAATATTTCGCTACATTTGTTCAGATGGATTAGCACTTTGGGTATCAAGAATGGTGGCGGAAAGATCCATGCCAATGGATAGTCCCAGATCCGGGTGAAAGCATCTTGAAACTCTGCTTGCTGATCCCGATGATCCAGAGTGCAGTACCTGGGGACTACGTGGGCTCGCTGAGACGCGAACAAGTCTATTACCAGGGTTCCCCATTGGGTAAATATTAAGAGCGTTGCTCGGGGGAGTAAGTGCCACTCTGGTAGTCTCTGCAGTCGAGACAGTCCGTCCGATGTGACGTTCTATACGCCTGGAATATGGTAAATGGTGAAGTGAATCTGGTAATAATCTATGAGCTGCAATATCTGGTAAAAGTGCTAAAAGTGCTTGTGATTTTGTATCGCCTTCGTTCCTCCGGAACTATACTGCGGTTTTGCTGTCGCACTGAATGTGCAGGCTGGCCTTGTATAGGCTCTGACCACAATAATGAATCGTTTTTAGGATCGCAAGCATATCTTTCTGGTTGCAGTAAAGAAGTCGTTCTTCTTTTTTCCAAGTGCCGGACACATAGGGTGTTGTTTATGTAAGCACTCCAGGCGCTGTCTGATGCATCGGTGACAATTTAGTGTATTGGATGTAAGATATGGATAGGAGAGGGCGTCTCGAAATACTTTTGCGACCATTGTTAGTCCCTCTGAGCTGCCTCGGGTAGCGAATACTTTATATTTAGTTTCAGGTGAAACTTGCTGATGCATAGTTTTTGAAGTTGACGAAAATTTATCCTTCCCCGAGGTACAACAAAGCTTGCAAAGTTCATCATACTAATGATGGTTTATAATTTCATTAGACATGCGTTTTCACTTTCAGGTACTTTTTATTGGAAGTGATTTTGTGTTCTTCCGCGGGTCCCATAATATACCCAGATACTCTATCATTTGCTTTGGTTGTAGGATAGACTTTTTGTAATTTATCATTCATCCTAAATATTGTAGGATGTCCACTGTAGTTTTGGCGTAGCTCACTAGTGGATCGTAGTTTTGATTGGCTAACAGGTAGCCATCTAAATAAATTAACACGTATTCCGCGGTCTCGAAGAATCTGAGCAATCCAATTGCTCTATGAGGCAAATGTTTTCGGCGCTGAACTGAGTCCAAAGGGAAGGCAGTTCATTCGAAGCAATTTTCCTTGGTAAACAAGCCTTAAGCCTCTGTAACTGGCAGATGGAAATTTGCTTGGGATAGGTCGATTTTCACTATCTGTTTGGTTGAAGAAAATCTGGGATTCTGAGAATATCGATCAGCCGGAAAGGGGCAGCGTCGACGTACAGCTTTGAGTTTTCGTAAAAACGGAATTCGGTAGCCGGATATTATTTTCAATAAATTGGGTGCACCCATTTTCTTCCATCGGTCGTAGAGAAACCGTAGCTGACCGGCGCGAAACGAACTCGTTGAGTCAGAATCTGCGTGAATTGCCTCTCCTATCCCGGTGGGATGAGGGAGAGATTTTGCGTCTGGAATTTGAAGACGCCAGTCCCGAAAAGGGCTTTACGCTGTTACGGAAAGGTGTATTATTCGCTCTGGAAGAGCTATGCCACAATAGACAGAGAACAGTAAAACATCTTCATATAAACGAGCCGCTCTCGGTTTGAATGTATGCGTGCGCGCCGAGCGCCGTGTCGGTACGTGATTTCACGCACACGCTGGCATAATATAGGATGGTGGCAATACGGGCTGTGCCGCGTGACTGTGAGCACGCGCGTAAATTACATGACCGCTCGCGTTCGTCAATTCTCGCCGGCCACTTACCATAATATTAATTATTACGAGTATCATGACTTCAAAAGGGGAAAAAAAATATTGTAGTGTTTTCGGGTGCCTCAATAATGATTTCGCAAATCCGGACTTATCATTCTTCATACTTCCTACTGAACCAGAAATGTAAGTACAACTTAAATCTTATTAGAAAATTTTTTATTTTATATTTAATTTTTTATTTTATATAATTATTTGCTTTATTAAGAACGTACCCGAGTCGCATTTTTCCATATAATTGTATTCTCAGATTTACTTCCTGAATACTACACTTAAAGTTAAGTTTATTTTAAGAGGCCCAGTTTTACTATAAAACAGAGTATTGAGTACGAAATATCTTTTAAGTAAACGTATTTGTCGCGTATAGTGTAATAAGGGCAATTTCACAATAATCAATATTGCAAATTACTATTTTTTTTTCTATTGTCTTATGTGTTGTTTGATCCAAATATGGCGTCTTAATCATAATATTAAGTTAATAAAATTATAGTAAAATGTGACCGACTGACGCTTAAGGTTGCGTAGAATTTTAGTTATAATATTATAACCTTTAATCCCTCCGACGCGCGCGTCGGCAACAGCAACGCGAGGTGCTCTTAATAGCGTGCGGCGCCTTTGTTGCATTTGAGCTAGCTGATGCTATCCGATTATATAAACAAACATTACACAGTACCCATATAAACAATCATTATAATTGTACCTCAGAAACTAATGAGGCTAAAAAGGTTTTGCGGTTTTATTAAAGTAAGGTATCATTTGTTAAATATTCGCTACCCATACATAATCTTAGCTTTACTAATGTCTACTTTTTCATAAGAACTACATATTTATTGTTTACGTTCTCATGTTTTATATCATTTAAGCATTAGTTATAAGCTTGTGAATATTATTGTGTTAGTGTTACATTTAAGCAGTGACGGATTAAGACTATTTGATGCCCTAAGTAATCCACGCCTGTGGGCCCCCTATCCGTATGTCAACTAGAATCGGTCACAATCACAACTTGAATTCCGGTACATTCGAATTGCCGAATGCACTAGCGGACAGCGAATGGGCAAACGGGAGCGGGGTTATGACTCTAGGTCGGACTCTATGTCAACTTAAAACACGCGAATTTTCAAATTAGTCTTAGAAACTTTTTTTGGTGTGGTTTTTGGTGACGTGAGAGTGAGACGTGATTCGCGATGCCCTAAGGACGAACTTTTTTTGTGCTTCTTCTGGTGCTCCCCAGACGTGATGCCCTAGGCAATTGCTTAATTTGATTAAGGGTTAATCCGTCACTGCATTTAAGTACTCATCACTTACAATCTTCTCTGATAAGAACCAGTTATATCGATTTCCCATATCACACATCACTTAAAATTTATCATTATTTACGAGCTTTAGAATATAATTTAGTGTTACACTTAAGTACCTAGTCTTAAAAATTTTGTCGGTATCAAATTTGTAACTTAATATAATAAATATTATGTGAATAAAGGCTTTTTATTTTTACTAAATTTATAAATTGGTAAAATATTCAATCATAATATGCTTTTTATTCCATAAATTTAGATCAAAGTGACAACCCTAGGGTTCAACGCAAGAGTAGGCAAATAACTCTGCGGGCGGCTTTAGATAATCTACTGTTCTCTGTCTACTGTGGCTATGCCCAAAATATTTATAGGTCACCTTTCTTTGACTCGGAAGTGATAACTTTCGCTGAGTTATCGATGTGCTTGGATCGGTTTGCGGTGCAAAACGCGATCGTTGTCAGGTGGAAAGGTGTATTATTTGCTCTTGAAGAGCTATGCCCAAAATGTTTATAGGTCACCTTTCTTTGACTCGGAAGTGATAACTTTCGCTGAGTTATCGATGTGCTTGGATCGGTTTGCGGTGCAAAACGCGATCGTTGTCAGGTGGAAAGGTGTATTATTTGCTGTTTAAGAGCTATGCCCCAAATGTTTATAGGTCACCTTTCTTTGACTCGGAAGTGATAACTTTCGCTGAGTCATCGATGTGCTTGGATCGGTTTGCGGTGCAAAACGCGATTGTTGTCAGGAGGCCAGAAAACTTTATTCACACTACCAGCTTTTTCTATTGTAGAAGTAAGTTGTTCAGCTCCAAAAAGACTGACAAAATGGTGGCAGTTTTCTCATTGTGCTCTTGTACAGGGGATCTTTGACACTGGCCAAAATAGTTTCCCTTCGCTGCTGAATACATTCAGCGCGGTGCCCGCAAATCATTTGTAAAGCATTGCTAAAATTCTAGAGTACTCGTCAATTACAAAAAAATATTATTTCACTAATCTAGTCAGGATTCAAATTATCTGTTTGCCTAGTTCAGCTTGAAAATGAGCGGAGCTCCGTTTGTAGCCGTTCTTTTTGCTTAATAAGCAGAGATGCGATTTATTTGAAATACTTCTATTTAAAATGCAAATACAAAATGCAAAATAGCTATTTTGTATTTAAATACTTTTTAGTAAAAAGCATTTTGTATTTTATTTGAAATACCTTTCGAGATATATTTTGTATTTTTAATATTCATTTCAAAATGCAAAATACTTTGTGATAAAGTTAGGCCAATATTACGAGTAAAACAAAATGAAATTTATGAGCGAATGACGTCTGTATTGCCATTATTCCATATTTTTACTTCTTCTCCTTCTTCTTTACGATCAAGTATTGAATACTAATTCAACTCTTGATCAATGGCCCCTGTGGAATAGTTACCACAATTTTGCCAATAACACGTGTAACGAATTATAGTTTTTTTTTTGAAAATTTGATTTCACAATAATGGCGGATATCGCCAATGACAGTTGAAAAAAAAAACATTTTTTACTTCTTTGGTCAGGTTTTTTGGCGGGAAAGTCAAGCAGAGTGTCACGCTCATTTTTCATTGGACTTTTAAAATTATTCATAGTTGTTTACTAAATAAAAGCGCGTGATTTATTTAGTAAAAAGTGCATTCAGTGAATAATTTATAAAGAACATTGAAATATTGCAGCATAGTGGCCACATCATGACTTTACCCCAAACCCCTCCTGTAGTGGGATTTTTAATTTGAGTCAGAAAAATGACAAGGGCAAGTGTCACTGATATGAATAAGGGTGACCCGCTACAATAGTGATGTTCGGCAATCAATAGACTTAGACATTTCTTCTTCTTCAGCCTATAGATGTCCACTGCTGAACAAAGGCCTCCCCCAAGGCTTTCCACGATGACCGGTTTTGTGCTGCCCGCATCCATCGGCTTCCCGCGACCTTCACCAGGTCATCGGTCCACCTTATTGTTAGACATTTCATCATCAACCTTTTATCGTCCCACTGCTGGGCACAGGTCTCCTCTCATACAGAGAAGGATTGAGCATAATCACCACGCCTGCTCAATGCGGGTTGGCGATTTCAGACTTAAAGTCCAGGTTTCCTCAAGATGTTTTCCTTCACCTTCAGTCATTGGTGTCCAATATATACTTAGAAAGTACATATAACTTTAGAAAAGTTACATTGGTACTTGCCTGACCTGGAATCGAACCCGCGCACTCATACTTGAGAGGCTGGTGTTTTAACCACTAGGCCACCACGACATTTTTACATTTAGTCTTGCATAAAGATGGGCGAGTGGGTAAAAAATGGGTGGGTAAAAATTGGTAAAAAAGGGTAGAATAGGTAAGAATTAAAAAATACCCATTTTTACCGGGTATTTATAATAAATACCGGGTATAAAATAAATTGTTATTTAATTGGCTTCGTCATCAATACTACGATCAGGTACTGGAGTGCTTTGGGGTCCTACCACCATCTTTGGGACCCAAGTTAACCCCACCTGCCTGACGGTGCACCCGCTGACTTACGGATGGGGTGCTGACGCCAGTTTTCCCTTCGGAGCTGAGTGGTCTGACAACAGTCGCACTCGTAAAAGCAAAACAAGCCAAAAAGGAAGAAATGCACGTGACACAGTTAGGGCGCCGCCGCAAACGGCGCGCAGGAGCTACGCCCGACTCCTGTGACCTGTGGGCTAGGTCTAACGTGTCAGAGGAGGATACGGCTGAAGAAGCGAGCCAAAACCAGGAAAATCCGTTGTGCTTTTCCTGGTGTGGTGACGCTGAAAGTATGTTGGTCTGGATCCAGCTCGAAGGAAAGTTTCACGGGATACCGTTATCCCAGCGAGTGTTTCTGGGTGGTGATTTGAACAGTCATGTGGGTGAGAAGAGTGTCGGGCTTGAGCGTGTTCACGGCGGCTTTGGGTACGGCGGCCGCACCGCAGAAGGAAACAACATTCTCCAAACGTGTGCAGCCGCTAACCTTGCAATCGTGAACACCTACTTCAAAAAGAAGCAGGGGCACATTGTCACCTTTCACAGCGGGCGAAGCGCTACCCGAATAGACTTTCTACCGACTAGGAGACACCACATCGGCAAAGCAGCCAACTGCAAAGTCATAGCCGGTGAGAGTCTCACTGGACAATACCGCCTCCTTGTACTAGATCTCTGCGTAACGGCCCATCGTAGACGTGTAGAGCACTGCCGGCACCAGATTTGGTGGCGACTGCTTGATGAAATAAGTCCTAGGAGTTCGCATCGGTTATTAGAGACAAGTGCGCTGGACCGATGAAGAATATGTCCAAGACCATTGGGGCAGGATCCAGGCAGCTATTATTGGGGCGGCGCGGGTGGTGCTCGGAGTCTCTAAGGGCGGCCGCAAACGTGAAAAGGAGACCTGGTGGTGGGACGACACAGTCCAGAGGAAGACTAGGGTGAAGAAAGCCCTCTTTAAAACGTGGCATCCAGATCGCGACGCATATAAGGTTGTCAAACTGCCACTAAAAGAGTTGTAGCCAGAGCCAGAGCCAGACCACTTTCAAGCGCTTTACGAGAAGTAGGAATCATTTGAGGGGCAAAAGATCTTTTCCAAATTGGCATGTTCCAGGGTCAAAGCGGCATAGGATATATCCAAGTGCCGTTGTGTAAAAGACCCTACTGGCAACCTGCTATGCAAAGACCTCACAGTGAAGGAGAGATGGCGCTTGTACTTCCACGAGCTGCTGAATAAGCAGCACCAAGAGGTGCAGACACCGAAATTCATTCCAAATCTTGAATTAGTGCCCCCGATAACGCCCGAGGAAGTCCAAACGACTTTTCGGCAAATCGGAAAGCTGTCGGAACTGACGGAATCCCCATTGAGGCCTGGAAGGCGATGGGTCCTCGCGATGCGGGCATGCTAACTAACCTTCTGAACCGCGTGTTCCTGATCGGCAAAATTTCAAGCCAATGGGGACTAAGTATTATTACTCCAGTCTTCAAAGGCGACAGCCTCCGTGGCGTAGCGGTAGCGGACGCGGCCGCTGCGCAAGGTGGCGCAGGTTCGATCCCCGCACAGTGCAAATATTTGTATGCATGAATATGAATATTTGCACTGGTCTGGTCGTGCCTCGGAAAGCACGTTAAGCCGTTGGTCCCGGTTGCCATACGAACATCTAGTGGCAGTCGTTACGGGTTGTTGGAGCCCTCAAAAGTCCAACAATTGGTCTAACTGCAATGCTTCGATGTCGCCTTCGGGTTGTGGAGGTCAGACGGCAGTCGCTTCACGGAAAATGTCGAAGTTTAGCCATATCAGCAGTTTGACTGGTAAAACGGACCCCAGACTCCAAAGCTGAAAAGGCTTCGGATGCGACTGGGATTAACGCTGGGATGATGATGATGACTCCAGTCTTCAAAGGCAAGGGCTCGGTACACACCCTGAAGAATTTTGAGAGGATTATAGACTCTCAGATTCGGCAGGAGTATGCTGTCTTGGGAGTGTCAATATGGGTTTCGTCCAGGGTACGGAACCATGGATTCTATATTAACACTAAGGTTCACCATGGTTATGGTGGAGTATGGTGGTTTGAATACAGATTGAAGAACACGCCTCTATATAATGCTCTTTCTATGTAGAAAGAGCATATGCAGTCCCCGTACAGGCCTCAGCATCCATGATCCACCTCCCTGGTTGCTCATGTATGCTGAGGCGATATCCTCACTCTGACTGTCCCCTGTCCGCATCGCGCTGGCTGACCCGGACAGTTGGAGCGGCGTGTGAATTAGGCGGCTGACCTGTCCCACCGGACCGGACCGACAGTGGCGGGCCAGCATCAATGGAGGATTGCGGAAGCAGTTTTCGTTCTCGCAACCCCCGGTGTAGGTGTGAGATGAAACACTTTTCAATCATTAAGAGTCCGACAGACCCGTCGCCCGCCCCAGGGCGACGGACATCGCATGAGGATGTTCCACCCCGGAAACAAAAATAAAAGGATTTCGGGGCGGCGCCGGCAGCGGCGCGGGAGCCGGGCGGGCATCGAAGACCCGTTCTCGAAACTAGCGGGCAGATCGCGCGTCACTATAGCCGCGTAGTATTGTGTTCACGATTGTGTCGACGAGATATTTGTTTTTATTCGCGAAAGAAATGTTTGAACAATAGCGGCAAGAACTTTTTGATTCAAATTTATTCCTAACGCTCGATCACCGCTTGACTTTAAGTACACCGCTCGCTGCCCGCCCGCTGCCCGCAAGATTCGAGCGTGAGAAGTACACCGCTCGCTGCCCGCCACCGCCCCGTTGTGCCGCGCCGCTGTTTTCGAGAATCGGTCCGTTTGATTTAACGCATAAGATCTTGCCGCTCACTCGCCGCCGCCGCCGCCGCAACGCTGCCCGCAAGATTCGAGGCAGAGGCCTAAAAAGAAACCGTGGCCCTGGCGCACAGGCACACACAGGCACAGGCCTAGACGGGAGAGGTCATTTGACGATTTCTCATCCAGAACAAAAAAAAATGGTAGTAGGCTATTTGACAGTATTCATTTATTTGGGATTTTTTGCTTTAATTGCATAAAATGAGGGTTCTTTACGTCATTTACACGAGTTTTAAAAAAAATGCAATAAATGAGTTTGAGTTTGAAAATAATAACAATTAATACATACAAAACACAAAAATATGTTTAGCTTTTTGTTTCTCGCGCCACACATTGTGAAACGATCCGGATTGGCTAATGTCGCGATGACGTCATACGCGCATCAACGCTTGTTTTCGGACTTTTTTCAAACTTATATACTGTTTTTTGGGGGGTTTTTATCGATTTATTTGTACAACCCGGTACAGCACACCACTTGTAAACCATTTTATTAGATAACAACAACAAATAATAAATAAAAACAAACACCACTGAGAACCGAAAACCGCTTGTGACGTCAATTCGTCGTTTTCGCGGCTTATTTGAATTTTGAATTTTTATTTGCATATTTCTTACGAAATACGTATTTAAAATTAAAAAAAATACTTTCGGTGAACTTCTTAACCGCAACCAAGTAATTCGAGATAAAAATTATAAATATGTCAAATGGCCTGTTCCGTAGTGGCACCCCGTGTAAGTCAGATTTTGTCGAGTTTTATGCAATTTACTGGTCAGTGTCAGGTTGTAACTTGATCAAAATATGATCTGCGATAATAATAACGATGTAACTGCGGATCTACCCTAAATTAAACTGATTATAATTTTTACCCGGTAAAAATTAAAATTGGGTGGGTAAAAATAGGTATAAATGGGTATATACCCATAGTTCGGGTTTTTACCGGGTAAATGCCCATCTCTAGTCTTGCATTATTTCATTAGGTATCAAAGCGGTTTTTTATTGTAAATATGTAATTGACATATATGTAGGTACCTACGTTTATCGCGTACGCAGCCGTGAGCGCGGCGGCGCGGTAGCGGTGGGCCAGTAATAAACCAGCATTTCCGGAGTACTGTCGTTTCATTGCTTACGCACCTACATATCATTGGCGACGAGGCGGGCACTTACCCACTTTTATAAAAATGTCCGCGTTTTTAGGTCAGTTGCATATTTTGACCATAAAAGCAGCGACTGGAAAATCTACAAAGGAAAATTAACACAGTTTTTAAAAATCAATAACGTAGAAGATACAAAATGCAGTGGAATATTATTGTGCCACCTAACTGAAGAAACGTACCGGTTAGTGCTTAACCTCGCGTTTCCAAATGAATTGGAAGCCCTGAGTTATACGGAATTAGTTGGATTACTCGATGGCCACTTCAAGCCAAAAAGGTGTACCTTCGTCGACAAGGCGAACTTCCATAGTGCGAGCAGGCAACCAGGCGAACCAATAGGAGAATGGGCGGCGCGATTAAGAGGTTTGGCAACGTATTGCGACTTCGGCACCGCTCTAGAAACGAATCTAAGAGATCGTTTCGTCCTTGGCCTGAGTGCAGGTCCAGAGCGTGACAAACTGTTCGAGCAGAGCCCGTCGACACTCACGTTATCGCGGGCTATTGAATTGGCAGAACAGGTAGCATGTGCTAAAGAGGCGAAGACCATGTTAGCCGAAGCTGTGTCCATTAAGGAGGAACCCGTATACCGCGCGAGATTCCAAGGCCGAACCAGCAGCGGCCGCGGTGCGGCCGCCGGCAACGGCAGCAGGGCGCACGTGGGCAGTGGCGGCGCGGACGCGGCTACTAGCCGCCTTGAGGAGCGCTGCACAATTTGCGGCATGACGAATCACAGTGATACTAAGTGTCGTTTTAAAGGCTACAAGTGTCAAAAGTGTGGTGTAAAGGGCCATTTAAAAAGAATGTGCGGTAACAAAAAAAACATCGCGTGTTTATCATATTGACTCTAAGGAAGAGTGCAGTGACAAACAGCCAAATAACGAGCGTTGTGAAGAGTGCCAAAATTTTAACATAAGGTACGTGTCTGACAAGCCTTTCGTAATTGACGTCATATTGGGCGATCAATTAGTTCAAATGGAACTAGACTCAGGATCTGGTAGTAGCGTTATATCGGAATCGTTGTATAAAAAAAAGTTCTCGGGTTATCAGCTACAAAAGTGTAATGTAAAGATGTGTCTTTATGACGGACATAAAATCTCACCACGGGGATTTATAATGATCAAAGCAAAATACAATAACATACACAAAAATATCAAAATTTACATTGTCAAAAATGGAGGTCCACCATTATTAGGCAGAGATTTTATGTCCGCCTTCAATTTAATTATAACTACCAACATTAAATCATTAGAATGTTCCAATAGTATTGTTAATAGCGATTGTAATACACGAGAATTAGCGGAGAAGTTTCCAGATCTGTGGCGGGATGAGTTGGGTTCATTTAATAAATTTAAAGTTAGTCTACAATTAAGGGAAAACTCCACTCCAAAATTTTTTAAGCCCCGTACTGTTCCATTCGCGCTAAAACTAAAGGTAGAACAAGAATTACAACGATTAGTAAGTTTAGGTATTTTAAAGTCTATAGATCATGCTCAATATGCCACTCCGATAGTTCCGGTATTAAAAGAGAACGGAAAAGTGAGAATTGCGGGAGATTTTTCGGTAACTCTTAACAAAGACCTCGTCATTGAAAAATACCCTCTACCGAGAATTGAAGAGGTTTTTGCTAAGATTGGAGGTGGGCAACTATACAGTAAAATCGATTTAAAAAATGCGTATAATCAATTTATTTTAGATGAGCCCTCACAGGAATTGACGGCAATTAATACGCATAAGGGCTTGTTTAAATATACTCGTTTGGTTTACGGTCTAGCTAACGCACCGGCGATTTTTCAAAAATCCATGGAGACACTTTTAGCCGGGATAGACGGAGTCAGCGTCTGGCTCGATGACATTTGTGTTACGGGACCCGATAGAAGTACGCATGTTAAAAGATTAACGGAAGTCTTATGTAGATTAAACGATGCCGGGTTGCGTCTTCAAAAAGAGTAGTGTGAATTTTTTAAAAAAAGCGTACTTTATTTAGGGTACGTGATCAGCAAAGCCGGCCTGAGGACTAGTCCAGACAAAGTTAAGGCTATACTGAGCGCGCCCGAGCCAACAAACGTAACCGAAGTTAAAAGATTCCTTGGGGTCGTTAATTACTATAGGAATTTTATTCCAAACGCTTCTTCATTGTTAAGTCCTCTGCACGAGTTGTTACGAAGCGACGCCCCCTGGGAGTGGGGAAATAGGCAGCGACAAGCGATGGAGGCAGTGCGCCGTGAATTGGCATCAGAGCGTGTATTAGCGCATTTTGAACCGGACGCCCAGCTCGTGTTGACAGTGGACGCGGGCCCAGCCGGGCTGGGTGCCGTACTGTCACAACGCGGAGAGGACGACGCACACGAGCGACCCCTTGCGTATGCGTCTCGTCGCTCACGTCCAGCGAGCGGAACTATAGCCAGATACAAAAGGAAGCGACAGCTATCATATTCGGAGTCAAAAAGTTCCACCAGTACTTGTACGGACGTAGTGAGCCTTTCATTTTGAAAACAGACCATAGGCCTTTGGTTTCAATATTTAATAATAAGACAGGCATACCGGTTACGACAGCGCTAAGACTTCAAAGGTACGCTATAACATTATCGGCTTATAATTACGTAGTACAATATGTATCAGGCGAAAATAACCTAGTAGCTGATTATTTTTCACGCGCGCCTTTAGAGGACTCGCGTAAGTCAGAAAAGTCCGACAATAACGTGGATCATTTTTACGCGCTTAAGTTTTTAAACGAAGATTCACCCGCTACCACGATACGCGAAATAACACAGGCTACGGAACATGATACGGTAATACAAACAGTTATTAAGTATATGCAAAAAGGCTGGCCACGTAAAATAGCGTGTAAAAATGTTTTACCCTTTTTCCAATGCAAAGCTGATTTGCAAAGTGAGAATAAGTGCCTTTTTAGAGGACATAGAATTGTTATTCCAACGTCACTTAGGAAAAAAATGTTACGTGAATTACACGATACGCATTTAGGTATTATTAAAACCAAGAGTAATGCACGAAGTAGAATGTGGTGGCCCGGCATCGACAACGACATCGAGCGTTGGATAGGGTCTTGTACAACATGCGTCAGCGTGCGCCCCGCGCCCCCACGTGACACCCCCGCCCCGTGGCCCGCCGCCACCGCACCTTGGCAGCGCGTGCACATAGACTATATGACCGTAGGACAGAGGGTATATGTTGTAGTTGTCGATTCATACAGTAAGTGGGTAGAGTGCAAATTCATGAATAATGGAACCACAACCAAAGCCCTTATAGCGAAACTAAAAGAACTATTTTCAACCTTCGGTATACCTAACTTATTGGTATCTGATAACGATGTTAAAATTAATTCCGTAGAGTTCAAAACATTTTGTGGTTCGAATGGCATTAAATACTTGACGTCACCCATTTATCACCCGCCCAGTAATGGTCAGGCTGAAAATTCGGTCAGAACGTGTAAAAAAATGTTAAAATGTATTCTAAATGATAATTTACCTCTGGTTAAAATAAATGAGTTGTTATTAGGTTACTTGTTCAATTATAGGAATGCTGTGCACTGTACCACTGGGGAAACGCCAGCTAAGTTAATGTTTGGTAGAAACCTGCGGTCTCGTCTGGATTTAGTCTTACCCTCAAAATCAATAACATCGGCTCATTCGTCAGTAGAAGGCGGTAAAAGACAATTTGCGGTCGGTGATGTCGTTTGGACCCGATGGTACAGCGCACGGAAGGAAACTTGGCAATTAGGGGTAATAAAACATAGAATGGGCAATAAAATGTATGGTATTTATATAAAAAATTTGGAGCATCAGTGCATTAGGCATGTTGATCAAATTATGAAATTTAAGGGTAACAATGACACCTCAAACTTAATTGAAGGTGATACGGTGTCACATCGGTTTTCATCACCAGAGACAGCAAACACTAGTACTACTGGTGGAACTAATGAAGTAACCGTACCCTGCGACCCCATACCGGGACGCGTCACTGATGTTGCTGACGGGGAAGAATGGGTCGATTGTGAGGCAATTGAGGGTGAGGGAATGGCGGCCGAAACTGGCGCAACACCGCAGCCGCCAGCAGTGCAGGGTGAAATTCTGGTGCAAGAGCCCGAGGGGAATCAGTCCCCAAGTGCCATTGGTCACAACGTTGACGTAGTATTAGCGCCACCACCCACACCCTCTCGATCTATGCGGCCTAACAGGAAATTAATAGATTATAAGAAATACTTTTAAGATTATTACCTATTTGTTAATTAGTTATAGTATTAATCATTGTCACTAGTTTAGATCAGATAGTTGAAAACTAAGTGTGAAGGAGTGACATATATGTAGGTACCTACGTTTATCGCGTACGCAGCCGTGAGCGCGGCGGCGCGGTAGCGGTGGGCCAGTAATAAACCAGCATTTCCGGAGTACTGTCGTTTCATTGCTTACGCACCTACATATCAGTAATACATACCGTATTTAACAATATGATTTTAGAAATATGGGACTTACCAGCATATTAAACTCACTACAACATTATCACAAGAGCTGGGGAAAAATGTTTAAAGAGATTCAGAGCAATTAAGAAATAATACAAATCATTTTACACGTTTTTGTTCGTTACTTTTTTATTGATTACCACTCGAATCAGAATCGGTTACATTTACAAATTATGAATCCGCACATTCATCCATGATGTGGTCGAGTTGACACATTTCATCTTCAACTTTTATGGCATGATTGATGCACTTCTCCAATTTTCCCGTGTCAAGTTTTGTTTTTCCTGGCGACGTACTCCTTTGCTTGAGCCCAAACTAAGGTCCGTATTACAGAATGTCACTCAAAACTCAAGCTTTACTAAGTCTCGATTCAAGCCACTTGATTGGTTAAAACTAGTTTTAAGTAATGTTTAAGCAGAGATCAATGCTTGAGTTTCCTTTTGGAATACGCACCTAACTCTATTAGGTTGAGCTCACAGTGATAGGGGGGCAGACGCAGGATTGTGGCACCGCGATTCAGCGGCCAATTCTTCCACAACATAGCGTTCGTAATTAGTTTTTGTTACAATAAACAGTTTTAATCTACCTACTGAAATTATTTATTTTATCATTATTTCAAATATAAACTGACTTTTGTTCCACACTGTATTTTTATTTATATACATATACGCAATTTGAATTAAAAAGTGCAATCTAGACTAAGTTTTAAGTGTAAAATCTCGATTTACCACATCACTATTTCATCATCATCATTAACATAACCTTTTTTATCGTCCCACTGCTGAGCACAGGTCTCCTCTCATACAAAGAAGCTCACTACTTATTTCACACTATTTATTTGGGACAAAAAACCTGCAACACTAGAGTTGTCATTTATCTGACTCGAATTAAAAATCATAATGTAGTCGGCTCACGCGGGAAACGAAAGGAGGTAGGTTAGTTAAGTCAGGATAAGAAGATAAACTTCCTCAAGTCCAGACTGTATGGCGTACCGTGCCTTTACCTTTTCCGTTTAGAAGTACGGAAAGAAGTGAACCAAAAAAAATCAACCAAAACGACGAACATTCATTATATCTAAGTATAGATAAGAAACTATTTTATTTTGAAAAAAGTATTTTGAAAATACCTTTTTTGCATTTAGTATTTCAAATACAAAACGCAAAACTATTTGGTATTTTGCATTTGAAATAGTAAATCTGAAAAGTATTTTGCATTTTGTATTTAAATGCTTTTTTAAAACCATTTTGTACATCTCTGTTAATAAGTGCGAAAGATAACGACCCAAAAGCTTTTTCCATATTAATTAGGGAGCGCGGTGCGTCGCAACGTTTCAACTCATCATTAGTTTCAGAGTTCCGTTAAACCGGGGGTATTTCTATAAAAATCTAACATTTGTCCAATCGGGATGATATAAACGTTGAATCTTTTTTTTTTTTTTTAATTTCTAAATAGGCACTGGGTGTCTATAAGATATCAGGATCTTTTATTTTTGTATCTATTGCCAATGAAATTTTCGAGTCTAATTAAGAATTATCCACTTGATATATACATACTTCATATATAAACATCATCACCGTATAGTTAGCGGTTCACATTATCATTTAAACATTCTTCGCCATGTTCACGCGATCAAGTTCACTAGCACAATAAACATAAGATCGGCTACCTACCTCATTTATTAATTTCTGTAATTTAAGTTCGCTTTGACTACGTTTGTTCCTTTTGCGTGTACGACGACCAAAACGGTTACGATTTGATGAACTATTAGAGCTACTAGAACTTGGAACTAAAACTTGATGATTTTGAGCTATTTAAATCCCCAACACCGCATTTTCTTTTTCGAGATTGCACGTTACTATCTTTACTTTTATCATGAGTGCTCATATTTTGGTTCGGTAACACATATTGATCACTCATTATTATAAATCGTGTGCTGAAATACTTTACATATTAAAATAACTTTACGCAACAAAAGTTTAAAAAAGGAGGGTAACAATTCGTAATATATTCGATATTACTAAAAACGAACGGCAACACCGTTAATCAGAGTTTATAATAAAATAATATTGTACCTTGCTTTTTGCTCCGATGTTGTCAGGACAAGAACAACGACGTTAATGAGGTAAATCCAAAAGCAAACCGACGTTTGCAACTGCTCTAGTGGTGGTGGAAAGAGAGACAGAGAAGGGGATAGTACGCGACTAGGAGGGAGAAAGGACGCGAAAAAGGGACAGAACGATGGCCTCTCTCATGTTTATTTTATTAGGCTTCAAATTTACGGTCAAGTTATTTAATATGTCTATTACCGTAAGAACTAGTAAGTTTTACTGTTCCCGATATTGAGATTAGATTTTTAATAGGTTAGAATCCTTTTAATTAACCTATTTAACTAAAAACATGTAGGTAAGGAACAATTATAATATCAATTTAACGTACGTACGTTTTACGTTGCTAATCTAGCTATAAACAAATTAACTCAAAACTGTTGGAATTAAACTTTATAATAAATAATATAGAGAAAATCAAAAACATTGCCGTTCGCATTTACCCGATATATTTTGAGTTCAGTTCGCGGGGAAATACGAATGACATGCTTAAGTCTTTACAAGTACCATAATTATTTATAATGAAAAACTGTAAACATAAAATAAAATTAGTTTATCTTCGAATAAACTAATTTTATTTTATATTTACGATAATCTCTTCGATAAGTTTTTAAGATAATCTTAGCACAGCGGACGCGATACACAGGAAGGGGTCAAAGAGTATAATAATAATAGGGTAAAAGAGAGCCCTCTCGAGAGAATTTTGTGCATATCGTTTGAAAGCGCCCCCTGGTTTTCTGAACGTACATTAACGTCAATATATATATACCTACGCATACCATAGCTATAGACAGATATATTGTATGGTCCTATTGATTAGAGGTTATTAATGTTACTTTCTTAAAAGCTATTTTGTTTCAGCAAGTTACAGAGATTATAAATCATTGAAACAAAATAGCTTTTAGCGGAAGTAACATTAATGTAATGAGTATAATAGAAATAAAACCACTTAATCCTACTAATATTATAAAGGCGAAAGTTTGTAAGTATGGATGTATGGATGTTTGTTACTCTTTCACGTAAAAACTACTGAATGGATTTGGTTGAAATTTGGCACAGGGGTAGATAATAGTCTGGAATAACACATAGGCTACTTTTATCCCGCAAAAATATGCAGTTCCCGTGGGATACGAAAAATATTAGTCCACGCGGGCGGAGCCGCGGGCGAAAGCTAGTAGAATATAATAACACAATATTTATTTATTACTTTTAAACTTTTCCTATGTTCTTACATCCAAGAGCACAGTGATGCGGCATTTTTACTATTTTAAAAGACACACACACAGAACACAAGCGTCTTTTCGCAATTATAAGAGTGTATTTCACGATTTCTTATGGAATCACAATTCACAGCGCACAGGTACAACACTGCGAAGGCTGAACTGATTTCCGGGTAAGACTGATTATCAGGACGGAGGAGGTCCCAAGAGATCTCAACGTCAATAACACAGAAATCCTCTCGAAAACCAAGAAACATGCTCAAAATGAATACGTAACAAACAAACATGTGCAGGCCGTGACCACAAACCACAATGCACTGCTTTATCGACAATCTAGTTAGAAAAGTTAAATTTTATTATAGCGGCACCTATCGGCATGCCATGGGTACCAACCAATGTTTAGGTATGCTGTTCAAAGATGTCATTAGTCACTTTGCTTCAGTTGCTGATGTTCTAAGTGAACCCCCCCTGGGAAGGGGTGAAGAAACAGCGGGAATCAATAACACTGACAGCGCTTTTTTGATGTTGACATTTGGTGTGGGTGCGTTCCAATCAACATCCTCCCAAACGCACCAAACTCATCTTCTGAGAATATCGTTCCAGTGTAAGCTGAGGCGTCTCCTTGGTTAGCACATTTGCGACCATTTGGCTGGTGTCTACATACTTGATTTGGATTCTCCCAGATTCTACCTTTTCCTGAACAAAATGGTAACGGATATCGGGACCTGAAACTATTAGACAAAGTTAGACTAATTGCACTTTGATTATTGCAGAAAATTGTCATTGGAAGTGACACTAAATGAGGCTGAAATTGTTCTTCCAATTGCCTCCTGTGTGCATGTCGATAAAGACATGTATTCTGCCTCTGTTGATGACAGAGCAACAGTTGATTGCTGACGCCGAGCGAGTTCCATGAAATGGCGCCACCTTGATGAATAAAAACAAATCTAGTACAGGACCTTTTATCATCTTCATTGCTGCCCCAGTCTGCGTCACAATAGCCAAATAATTCTTTTCATACTCAATACTTTTATTGCTTTCCACATGTATTCTTAGATGGTAATACTTAAAATTTGTTCATGTGGACCTTGTCGGACACAACAAAATAAGTGAAGTTAGGAGAGAGGATCCACTTTTTTTACACTCTACTACGTTGCTTGCTAACACTATGCATGTTACATTTATTTTTGAGAGAGTTATTAGGTGTATAAGTTACAGTTTTAGTACAATAATTAAAGATAATAAATATGTATAAAGTTTACATCTATGTGTGTGTTCGCGGGTGCATGCTTGAGGGTGTATGTGTGTGGGTGGGTGTGCGAGTGTGTGTATGTCTATTTAAGTTTATGTCTTTATATTTCCATCATTGAGGTATTCGTTGGCGGAGTAGTAGCATTTATTTATAAGGAATTGTCTAAGTTTCTTTAGTTATAACTAAGCGTGACTGGTTGTCATCTCGTTTGGCTCAATATTAATTTGTGCCTAACAGTGACTATTCCTACGTTTATTTGTGCAGTTTAAGGTCAAAGGTATGTCTGTGATATCCACTTTTATATTGAATTTGTAAGAAAGAAGTTATTCAGACATTTTAACATTTTAAATAGGAGGTTATATATTTTTACGGAGAGAAAATTAAACAACAAATATACTAATGAATAGTTTTATTATTTTTCACCATAATCATTCATTATCATCATCATCAATTTCATTATCAAATTCGATTAGTAATTAATCAAGAAACTGTGCAGGGAGTTCAATATTGTTTTGATGCCGAGTCGAACCTAAATACCATAAAATGGTCATAATGTGGGAACAGCATCCCACAGTTCGTTTGCCTACCTAACAATTGCAATAATATTGACTTATTGCCTCTCTCCCATTTAAATTGTTATCAATCGAAACATATACAAAATGTTCTTTTCTTCTTATATGGCGACTTTGAATTTTTGCTCTTAAAAGCCAAGATCTTTGAGAGAGAGACAATTGTTCTCTTAGATTATTGATTGTTCCCTCCCTGCACACTTTTATCTTATTTGCTAACAACCGTTATCTCTTATAAGTTAACACCCGTCGTCGTGCACAAAACGCCTCCATCTGCAGGGGAAAGTACTGGTTTTATGAGTAGGATCTGTCCCATCGTTATTAGAACTAGGGATGGGCAAATGGAAAAAATATGTCGATATATATCGTATTGATATTTTTCAAATATATCGATATAATCACCCAAATCGATATATCGATATTTTTTGCCCAAGAGAAGACTACCTATATATTAAGCACTATCAAAAAATAGGTAATAAATAAAAAAATAAAAGACCGTTTCTGACATACCTATTTACCTATTTAATACAAATTTTTAAAAATGTTAACCATCACTGAAACCAATATTGGTCTGATATAGACATCAGCAGCACTCTTTTTTTAATGTGCCTGTCAGTCTGCTCCTATTATTCGGCACTGTTAAGTTGACAACCGAAGCAACCCTTTCGGATGATACTGAGGATGCTTGACAGATTAAATATTTCAGCGCTCCTTCCGAAAGAACCGGCATGAAATGTCGGCAATTCACCTAAAACTTTACTGAATCTGTCTTTCTTTCAAGAAGTGGCTGGTCTAAATATTGTTTCAGCTCATTGGGGACAGATCCAGAGCTTGGTATCTCTTGCGTTGATGTGCTCATATTTAAGAGCTGCTCATGTCTGCTCCAGATTGAGGACTAATTCGCTTTTTCTGATGTTGATCGGTCAGACCTTACATCGGGAGAACGTTGTTCTTTACGCCTATATTCTGAGCGAATATCATTATTAATTTTTAAAATTGCATTTGATACTACAATTGGAGAACTAAAATGGATATGTTTGAACCGAGGGTCCAAAATTGTAGCTGCCGAGAGAAAAGGATTTCGTTCTAGAGGACTTAGTTTCTCTTGAAAAAAATTTAACAAGGCCTGTTTTACTTTTATAGTCTTGCAGTGGTCGACGGAGTTGATTGATCGGTTACTTGACAAATTAAATTTAATATAGGAATAGCTAAGCTTGCTGTCACATAATTGTCACCGCTTATCTCTTCAGTGGCTTCTTTAAAAGGGGCAAGCAGAGTGACAAAATCCCTTATTATGTTAAGTTGCGATGTTGTAAGCATATCTCGGGTATTCCTGTTTATTTGGCTTGTGGTAGCTAAAATTTTAGCTACAAGTGCAGATAGTTTAATGAATCTTTCCAACTTATTAAAACAGGAATTCTATCTGGTTTTAACAGCTTGGATCAATGTTAATACCTCGCCTTCTTTTTTTCCTGTTGATTCTTGTTCAGCCCTCAATTGATCCATAGCACTAACAGACTGTTTAAAAAACGTTACGATGGATTTGACTTAATCACAAAGTACTGAAAATGCATCAATTTCTGTAAACACCCCATCAACTACAAGATTTAAGCAGTGTGCCATGCAAGGAATCCTGAGACCATCGCCTATAAATAATCGTACCGCTGACACTATATTTGCTCCACCATCGGTAGTAATACATACGATTTTATTTCGGTCAATCTTGAATTCTTCACAAATTTCGTTCCAACATTCTTGGATGTACTGTCCCGTGTGACCCTGAAACATAAGTATATTATTATAGAATAAACTGTATAAATAGTAATCATAAAATCTTAAAATAAGAGGCAAGGTACTGTACCTGTGAAAGTTGCTGTGCAAGGCACAGGTTCAAGCTTTGAAGGACAGGAGACCTATTTATGGTGTCAATAAAGTGAGCCGTCAGTACTAAAACAAACCTCGTTGAATTGGTGATTGTAAATATGTCACTTGTGAAACATTATGGAAGTTGTTTCATTTAAGGCTTTTATAATAACCAAGCAGGTCATGTTGTGTTGTATCTGTTTTGTATTAAATGCGTTACCTAAAATAATAGACAAGTTAGTTATCTCACTATGAATTTTAATTGAAAGAAACATAACTGCATTTTAAATATAAAAATACTACCTTTTTTCTGGACGGCAGTTCATAAAGAGGGCAAATTGTGCGAACAAATTTTTGCATATCATGTAAATTAATGCTTGTGTCTTAATAATGCACTATCTTTTTGTCCACCTTCTGAAATATAAAAATTCTCGTAGCAGAACGAGTCTCGTACAGAACTATTATTTGATGTCTAAAATAAACCATTAAGTTAATTTAATCGTCATCAACACCATCCCTAGTTCCTACTTACACTTTAGTAATTCTGTCTGTCAAAAAAACGAATGAAGGTATGGGTGGTGTGTGAATGTAGGTACGTGTCGCACACGTACGAATTCATAACATCTACTACTATATCGATTTTATTTGAACACAAACAAAATCAAGTGCCGTATTTCTATACCTAACCCCTAACTTACTAGAGAAGTTCAAGCTTTGTAAGCTTGAACTTCTCTCTGTTGCGCGTACTAATGTTTGACATTTCGGCCTCATTAGCGTTACTGAAGATATCAGGAGTTGAGAAAATAGGTTGGTTTTCCTTCTCATGGGCGGGAGTAGCAGGGGGCGAGAGCTCAACCCTCGGCATAGTTGCTGCACGTTAAATATCACTACAAATTGTATACAAAGCGCGCACAGCAAGAGCTCAGTAGAAGCGGCGCTAAAATCATAGAATACGTTACGTAGCTGATCAACGTGCAGCACTCGCAGTCGTACGTACAAATCGCAAGTTAACGCACACACGTACAGCACGACGAAGCGCCGTATGTAGATATGCAGTAATTCGCAGTAATGCGTCAGCGCAGTGTGGCTCAGTGGCAAGTGACATGGGCCCCCGCGCAATGAGTAGGCAAAACTTAATAAAGATCAGAGTTTCAGCTCGAGTATTCAACAATACACGTCCATTCGCCAATAGATGTCGCTGTTCGCAATATTTATATCATGAAATATAATATTTATTTCTTGCACACTATAATGAGTCTTGTAACACCTTATCAAAGTTCTGCTATTTACTACTAGGTGGCGCTGTTATCGATTTATCGCTTAGAGCATCAAACCAACAGGAGACGACACGGACGTTAATTCCTACGTAAAAAAGTCTGCCACTTTTCGCGGGGGGTGAGGTAACACACATAGACATTTCAGTCACGTTGCTACAAACGCACATAACATTACAAAAGCACACAATCTTAAACTTTACGCACACAATTACAAACTCACACAGTCGCACACGTAATGATGCCTATCGGTATTATAACACACTTGCAGGTGTAATTAAATATGTTAGTGCATGACGTTATCGATATTCGATTATCGATGAAGTTCCAAACTGTCGAAAGAGCGGAAGATAAATGTAAATGCAAAAATGTATCATTTATTGATTTGATTTTACATGAAGTCTTAAATTAAACTACACAGTTATAAATAGAATTCGTCTTTAAATTTTAAAATATCGAAAGTCATAATATAGATTAATCTAGGATTTTATTTCATCAAGCAGGGTGTCAGAATAGAATTCTTAAAAAAAAAAACTTTTTATTTATTTATTTATTTATCAGTAAGATTAGGAGACGAAGTGTAATTTTATTCATCATCAAAATAGTTTTATCAAAATGTTAAGAAATGCATATCTAACGTAAAGGATTATTTATTTTCAATGATTATAAGTTGTTTTTAAACATAAATCTCACTTTTCACCTAAAGAGTCTATTTTGTTTAGCAAAAAATAGTTAAAAGCCAACTTTAGAAGTCCATAAAAACATACGAATGTGTCACAAAATAACTAAACTAAATTTTTTTAGAGTATCTCTATTGTGATAAAAGCATCAATAGATTGTATAATAATATACAATTTACGCAGAAAATCACAAATCACTATACAAACACAAACACAAACACAAATCACAAATCACAAAACACAAATCACAAAATCTCAAATCACAAATCACAATCACAAATTACTATAGTAATGGAATACTAATATCTATAAAATTTTATTGATTTTTGAAGTGAATCAGTTTTGTGTATACATGTCTGATACACTTTTGGGGGTCACTTTTTTTTGACAAATAAGTAAGTCGGACATTAGTGTACTTTTGTGTCACAAGTTTTGCCAGTTCAATATTGTGCACAATGAAATCATTATCAAAGTAGTGACCCCCGATGTTTGGAAAGCATTGCTTGCCAATAAAGTATTCCATTACTTTATTTGTGACTTTCTGCGTCGAACAGGAGCGACTAACTTTTTTTTCAGGAGTTAAATTTTTACGGATTTGCACTTCACAAAGACGACAAATTTCAATCACTTCCTTTGAAGCATATTTCAGACCACCTCTGCTTTTTTGATATGCTAAACTTTTTTGATTAGGTTCACCACATAGGCCTTTTATACATGTGCTGCATTTTATTTTTTTTAGCAATTGAAAATACAACAAAACCTGCAATATATTCGACAACTTTCTCGCCAAAAGGTGATAAGTATGTTTGTGCCTCTATTTCTGTAATTATATCAGCCTCTTCTGAGGGATTGTCCGTTAAATGTATTTCTAATTCTTTTTTTTGTGAGCTAGTATTAATTTTTTCAATCGCGGACGTACAATTGAGAATTGAAATTTTTTCTAGTGGTATACAGTTTGTACCCCTTTCGTTCCGGATCAATTGAGTGTGAACTAAAAGTTTTTTATATATGGCTTCGAATTGACGAGCAGTGGGATTATCTGAATAACCGCCGTGGCTTCTAACAACCGAAAAAAAAATCTCAATGTGGTCTTGGCTTATTTTATGCAAGGGCAAGTATGTCATATGTGCGTTAGGATTCAAAACTAAATTTTCAAATAGTCGTTTTGCACTTTCAATGCACACCAGAAATCCAAGGAAACCTGTGTAACGAGGGGACTGCAAAAGATTGACTCTCTTTGTGATTTTTTGACGATTTTGAACGTCAGTCTCCAAATTCAAAAGAACGGCTTTTGCTTCGTCTAGTTTTGCAAAAGTAGTTTCGTAGTTTTTTATATTTAACGCCTGCTTAAGTCCATCGCCCCAAGTTTTACTGTCGAGAATATCAAAAACATCATTAATCAGTTTTAAAAATTCTGCTGTGACGAGGACATTGTCATTGTCAAGCATGGGCAACTTCATCACATTTTTACAAAATATCAATGCATCGGCCACACTTGTGCTGAAAAGCTGGGCTGCTAGTCGAACATTCATGATTTTTGTTTTAAAAAAAATGTGATTTGCTTTTAATTTGTTTGCCAAGTAAAATAGTTTCTGTTCCTGTAATTCGTGCAGTTTTTGAATTAATGACCATTGAATGTTACCTGCAGAGTTTGGATTAGAAAAGAACTTGTAGTGCTCTAATGAATTCCGCACAAGCTTGAGCATATGGCAAGGATCTAAAAAGAAAAAGCATTGTTGTCCTGTTTGCGGATCCAAAATTGTGGTTTGTAAATTTTTAACATCCAAACAGCAGCCTAGCTCTTCAGCCATAGCAAGATTCCCTTTAGTGCCATCGCAAGTCAGCGCTTTAATTTCTACACCAGTTTCGTGGACTAAAAAGAAAGCTTGTGTCACAAGACGAGCTTTCAGACTAGCATTGATGCCTTTTATTAAAAAGTACGCAATGGGTAACTTCCATGTAGTATTTATTCCAACTAACAAAAATACTAACGCATCAATTGCCTCTTCAGAATTATCTGAAATAAAATCAAATCCGAGGTCCACGTAACCGTAATGTCTTTGAGTGCTTGATATATACTCCGTACATTTTTTGATTTTCATTTCATCAAAAACCAATGTACAATATATTTTCTTCTCAGGATTACACTCAGCTCTCAGTTTCAATGCAACCAACGCTTCTTTTGTAAAACCTGGCTGCCCGTCAATAGAACTGTACCATCTTGTAAGAGTTCTTGATGCAGGTAAACATGTTCCGAATGTTTTTCGCACGTACCTATAAGCTTTGGGCGAATAGAAATTTAAAGTTAAAGCGAAACATTTAAGTTCTGCAGAATATTTGGTTGTGGGGATTTTTCCTGTTTTGCTTTTAATAATCTGTCTTTTAAGAAGTTCTCTCTCTTCTACACCAATTTTGTCTAAAACTTGACTCTCTCCTTTATCTATCAAAGATTTATCTGAAAGGGTGTTTAATATTTCTTGCAGTCCTGCAACTTTTTTTTTAAATATCTCTTTTTCGACTGAAGTCTTTTTATTTGCATATTTTTTCATATTTAGCTGTTTTTTTTAGTTTTATTTTCCTTGGCGTGTCTTGTAATTGTGGATTCACAGTTGAAGTGGTTGGAATCTCCAGTGGATAGGTCTTTATCTTGCTAGTTTCACCTTTTTCAGGTGTATCTTGTAATTGTGGATTCATAGTTGAAGTGGTTGAAATATCCGGTGGATTGGTTTTTATCTTGTTAGATTCACCTTCTTCGGTTTGAACTGGTTGAAGAGTTTTTACCTTTTTTCTTTTCGGTTCTTGTTCATCCTCGGATTTTTCGTAAGGTTGAAACTGAAATAAATGACAAAAATAGCCTGTAAACCCTCGCACTATTTTAAAATTAGCAGATATTTCATGCAGACATAGACGTAGGTAAGCAGTCAAATGAAAATTACCTTTGACAACAATTTTAAAGTCGGGATGGAGCCTTGTTTCAATTTTCTCTTGTTATTCGATTGTGTGATGAAACAGGAAGTTTCAAAATGTGCGGAGCAAATTGTACTTGTTCGTTTAGGAATCCACGTTTCATGGTTCCCACATGCTTTAGCCCAAACTGCTCGAATCCCAACATCCTTTGGAAATCTGTAAGTATGATATCAAAATCGGTTCAAAAAATAAACTTATTTAAATATCACCCTATGTTTTTGCCTGAGTTACACTCAGTCAAATATAAAAAGTTTTACCAAAATTGGTTAAGAAAAAACAAAATTAGAATTTCCTGCCTACCCCCTAAGTGAGATGGCGCGATTTTATGCTCAAATGCCTATGTACTATTCTGGGTCTTCAGCTACTTACATAACAAATCGTAATAGGTTCAATAGTTGGATCAAAATCGTTTAAGAAACAACAAAATTAAAATGAATGAGATGGTTTTCCGCGGTAAATTATAGTTATAAAAAAAACCTAACGTTCGGTTCGATGCGTTCGGATCGTAAGAACGGAAAAAACCGAATGACGTCATCCCGAACGCAGCGCTCGCGTACATTTTGGCTCGTCCGCCGTACTGCGTGTACGGCGGAAATTTCCATTCGGTTCCGCGTGAGTCTGTGGTCTCTTGCGTACTGATCGTATAAAATTCCGAATAAAAAAACCAGACGTTTGCGCTAGTGTCACGGAATTCCGAATCTGAATCCCCGATCTGAAAACCTAATACGGAAACCGAACGTTTGCGGCCCTAAATCTTCCTCTTGATTTACACTATCCATTAAAAAAATCCGCGTCAAAATCCGTTGCGGAGTTTTAAAGATATAAGCGAACAAAGGGACAGAGAAAACGACTTTATGTTATACTGTGTAGTGATGATATCGATATTCTGTCTTTAACCCAGTTATAATTTTCGGTTAAATAATTTTTATACAAATATAATAATGTCTAAATTAAAACAAAAACAAATCGATATTTGTAATTGTGCAGTCCCATCACTAAACTTGTTGAGGTGCTGCCAGATTCTTTAGGTTGAAATTGGATTTTTTTGGTAGTGTCGACTAACATATAAATCAACTGGAAATGTGTAATAGAGGAAGTGCAGCATATTTGGAATACAAGTTTGTTTTTAGGGAATATCGAATAGAAAAAATGGGTTAATAAATTGAAAAATGCATGAAATAATCAATATTATATTATATTTAAATAATCCAAATTATAAAATTAAACAAAACTAAGGAACCTTCTAAAAATAATTATTTTAACGAAAATTACCAAACTTCTTTTTTGACAAAGGGTGCAGATAATTTGGAATATAGTATTCCAAATTAACAGCATGTTTTATCTATAGGTAAGATTAACATATTTCTTTTAGAAATCTAGGTAAAATGGTGTTCAATTATTATGAAATTTTAAATGGTTTAAGAAACAATTAACAATATTATTATAAAATGTTTAACAGAATAGTATTACTTATTAATTCTTAATTAAATCATTATGTCAATCACAGATACATGTTAATTTGAATCTACAATTCCTATAAATTAATTTTTGCAGTAATCACAGATGTACACACCGGTTTCATAACCGCCACAAGCACAGTGAACCCATAGTTCACACATTAAACATTGCACCCATTCTTCACCTTTTTTATCATCACTGTATTTTCCATTACAGAAAAAGCATTCAGCATCTTCATCAGAAGGGGCTGCACTCTCATTTGTTACTGCCTCATCATCGGACAAGTCTGTGTTATATCCAAAATTATCATCTAGATTCGAGTCTGATGATTCACTTTCTGTCCTATTCCTCTTTTGTCTTTTTTTCGGAATATTTTTTTATCCTTTCTCTTTGCAGCTTTTTCACGTTTTTTCTTTTCTTCATTAGACTTCTTTGACTGCGCATTTTCTAAATCCTTCTTATAAGGAGAACTTGAAATTATTGCCGATCTTGCCGGCTTTCGGCCTCTATTGCTAGATGTTTTCCTTCTTATTGGCACTGGGGAAATATCAGATGGTGTAACCAGGGAACCGTTTCCTATTTCAGTAGTAGCAGCAGATGGTCCTGGTATATTTTCATTGAAATTGCTGAGTTGCAATGAAGTTACTGTAGTTAGGGCGGATGAAGTGGGTAGTGTCGGAGTTGTTGGCGGATTTTGTTCTTCGAAATTGTCAGCAGCAGCTAAATAATCAGCTTCAGTAAATATATTACGATTAAATGGGTCTATGCCACCAACTTTAAAACCATTTGCTGCAATTTCTCCTGTTTGACACTTTAAATATGCCTTGCCGAATAGCTCCGCAACATAGAAATGTGATACATTTTTTCCTGTTTGTTTCATAAAAAGACGGACTTCTTCGCTATAGTAGGTTTTTAAAGGACCCATAAATGTTCGATCGAGTGGTTGGATTTTATGGGTGCAATGAGGTGGCAGTGACAAAATAGTTACATGATTTTGTCTGGCTAAATCTATTAGTTCTATATTCTTCGTATGGCTGTAATGCCCGTCGAGAATCAAGAGCACTGGTGACGCTTCTGTAGGTTTGACGTATTCAACAAAATGTTGAAACCATTGCGTAAAAAGGTTCGTTTGGATCCAACCTGATGGGTGTGCTTTACCTATAGAACCAACAGGTGCTCCTCTCATCAAAACATCAGACATATTTTTACGCGGAAAAATTAACATAGGTGGAACAAATATTCCTGCAGGGCTCATACATACCACAACAGTTATTAGGGATCCCCTTTCAGCTGACGTCATTGCTCCGATTTGTTTTTTCCCTTTCCGAGCTATGATTTTTGGTATTTTACTCTGAACTATAGAAATTCCACTTTCGTCAACGTTAAAGATGCGTGCTGCAAGAAAGGACTTTTCGGTTTGGATTTTGTCTAGACTGTCGTAAAACTCGTCCATTCTTTCTTTAGTGAAGCCATTGGCTCTTGCTTGAGAAGTTCCAGTTGGTTGTCTTATGGACAAAATTTGCTGATTTCGTTTTAAAAATCCCTTCAACCAGTATCTCCCAGCAAATCCCTCCTTAAAAGGATTATTTATATTATTTTTCACAGCTAACTGGTACGCTAAGCGGCGTAAATCCATTCTTGTCAGCCCATAAAATTTATTTTCCATAGTTAATATGTACTCGACTAGTTGTTTTTCTATAAGTGGTCCCAAAACTGGCCTTCGACCAATTACTTTATTCAATGTCGATTCGATCGGGGAATCTTTTTCATTGACCAGTCGAAAAAGTGTTGATCTCGGGACATTAAAGTGTTTGGAGGCCTTTAAGTACCCCATCCTTTTTTGACGAACTGCGGTGATTGCAGCTGCCATCTCTTCTTTCTCCCACTTCTTTCTTTTCTTATATTTGCGTTCGGTAGACATGACTTAAACAAAAAAAGAAAACAAATTACAAATCGCTAAAAATGTGAATAAAATTTGGAAGATTCCAAATTATGATCACATTTGGTATTCCATATTACCAACATGGCAACTATTACACAAAGAAATTTTTAAAAACTTTAATTTCACAATTTATCACAAAATCAAAGCAAAACAATAAACTAAATGGACCATTCAAAGTAATTAATAGTTTTAACAAAGATTTTTTGTAAAATGGATAATGATTAACAAGGATAACACGACAAATTTAGCTGCACACTTGAAAATCAAGCATAATGATATATTCTTACCGAAAAAAAATATGATTTTGACGTTTGGCTCTTGGGTGGTTTTTCGGCTGAAATGTCAATATGGCGCCCCGGCATTACAACTCAATCACGAGAGATGTCGTGTTGCGTTAAGTTTACGGAGACAAAATACAGATGTCGCCTACAGAATTTTGTAAACACAACTATTCCAAATTTTCTGCACTATTTCAAAATATGCTGCACTTCCTCTAATAATAATAAAATATGCGTAACATAATTACCTAATTAAAGTATTTACTAAATATCTGTTTTTTTTTTAATGTACCCGTATATTTGGGTGCTAATGCAGTATTTCTCTAAAAATCACACGAATGTGTAATAACCATTACTAGTTCAATACAATAGAGAAGTTTATGTATGATTGTAATATAAAATTTTCAGTTTTTGTGTTAACTTGACTACGAAATTTGTCCCAGATTATTTACACTGTGTAACTTACTGGCAACACCGTACTACAATCGAATATTTTTCGATTTTTGCTAATTAAATGCATTATTTCATAATAATTGGACAAAATAATACTTACAGATGAAATGTAATGTTATCCTTTTGTAGGCTAGAAGTTCCTGACCTATTTTTGCACCAAAAAACACTGCAACTCGGCATTTTTACCGGAGCTTATTCTGCGCGTATTGACAACCGACAAATGGTGGACGACGCGCGGCAAACAGTTTTTATAAACAGGAATGAGCACCGGTCTAGTACCTTTTACAGAGGGGTAGGCGTTCGAGTGTCGTCTCCTGTTGGTTTGATGCTCTAAGATTTATCGAGAACTTTTGAATAAAAAACTGAATTTGTAAAAAAAAATCTTGAATTTTTGCACTATTACTGTGTTCTATAAATGTTCTGTAAGTAACTGTGTTTGTCCAAACCTGTTAATGATGGTAATATACAAAAGTTTGCTTATATTTCTTAATTACGTGAATAAACTCACTGTAATATAAAGTAATTATATCACTGCTGATTTAGTTAATTACTCAACAAAAACAGTGAATAACACTCACAGCTTCTTTATAAGTTAAGTTTCACTTGTACACACATTTCACTACCCCAAAATAAGAAAAGCTATTATTTAACTAATTTTAAAACGCAGCACAACAAATGTAATGTTTACTACAGCGCGCCATCTAGCGGAGCGATCAATGATTTTAATGATTCTTAGAGACTTACATCCAGTACATCGCCACTAGTGTCTTCATCTGCCGACGCATTTTCATTTTCATTATCAGATTTTTTCGGTTTCATAAATTGCAAATATGCATGATAATGCTTGATTTTCAAGTGTGCAGCTAAATTTGTCGTGTTACCACAAGTTTTATAGATTTTTCCTGAATGATAGATAATAAAAATCAATCACGCAGTCACCACAAAAAGTCAGAAACTAACAACAACAACAAGTGACTATTTGTCTAACGGTAACGGCATTAAATTTAAATTTAAAACCAACTAATTTTAGCTTTTAATTCTTCCCATTTCTTGGGAAAGGCAAAGGCAGAGCTATGCAGCCATTGTCTTAGATAAATGAGTTTTCATTCATGTCGAAAAAGACGGCCTCGTGAACCTTCTACGACGCCGTCTACCGTAACCGTCTACGGTTTGAGGTAAAGTCATGATGAGGCCAATAGTGGCCATAAAGATACATTGAAGAAAGAACATTTTTTATGAATTATTTACTGAATGCAGTTTTTACTACATAATTCACGCACTTTTGTTTAGTAAACAACACTATAAATAATTTAAAAGTCCAGTATCCACTTTTCTTAAAGTCAAGCGTCAGCTAGCAAATTTTGACGAAGTTAACAATACACTTTGTGTTTTTTTTAATCACGTAAATTATTGTAAACATTTTCATTTTTAATGTCTGGACTTGAAAAAAGACGATGATCCCTGAGTTTGTTTCGGCTTTTCTTCTCAGAGGTAGTCAGTTAAGAAATGCCGGCTCAATCTAGTTTAAAAAATATGACGTGTAAAATTGATCAGTGATCCCACTTGCATAATAAACGATTTCATTTCATTTCAATGAAAAATGAGTGTGACACTCAGCTTAACTTTCCCGACGAAACTCCGTCCTTAAAACCAACTATCCAACTAACAAAATAACATTTTTTATTTTATGTAGGTTGGCTCCACTGCACATTTTTTTAAATTGGTTTTACCGGCTGTCTTCGAAAACCTTCAGTCTTCACTGCACAGACCACAAACGGGACATAGACTATAGATAATTTGCATTAGTACTTAATAGTTCCATGATAATTTTTTATTAATTATCGTTTTTGATACTCGAAAATCGATATATCGAAAAAAATATCGATATTTTTTCATCATCATCATCATCAGCCTTTACTCGTCCACTGCTGGACATAGGCCTCTTCCATGTCACGCCAACAGGCTCGATTCTTAGCAGTTCTCCGCCAGCCACTACCAGCCACCTTTTTGATGTCGTTGCTCCATCTCGCATTTTCGCCCAAGGGCGGGGTGGTGTTTTTTTCAAGAAAAGTGATAAAACCTTATTGAAGAACTATAGACCCATTTCGCGTTTGAGCCATGTCTACAAGCTGTTTTTGAGAGTGATCACGAACCGACTAGCGCGCAGACTCGACGAATTCAAGCCGCCTGAGAAGGCCGGGTTTCGAGGAGGATTTAGTACTATAGACCACATACACACAATGAGGCAGATTATACAGAAGACCGAAGAGTATAATCAGCCCCTTTGTCTAGCATTTGTGGACTGTGAGAAGGCCTTTGACTCCATCGAGACCTGGTCTGTTCTAGAATCTTTGCAGCGATGCCAAGTCGATTGGCGATATATCCAAGTGATGAGATGTCTATACGATGCCGCCACAATGTCCGTCCAAGTCCAGAATCAGCAGACTAAACATATCCCTCTGTGGAGGCATGAGGAACAGGGAGTAAAGTTCACTCATCCTCCATAGAAAAGGGAGGATCCTCCGACCAGACGGGTGTTATGTCTGGCGGGCACTTGCCCTATGCTTGAAATTGGGAAGTTGTATATATGCTAGTTGCTCGGTAAACTCTGATTGCGAGATGTAGAATTCTTGTGACGTCAGTATGACGTGTTGTTGATTTGTGGCGTTTGTAGGTAGGTGTAGTACCGCTACATCACTCCCCTCCGGAGACCGGAGGTCGATATTAGGCTTGTATCTTGCGATGCTTGCCAGGCCAGCTGAGGTTCCAGTGAGTCGGATCCGGATGCCGCGTAGTTCACGGTGAGTCGGAACTGTCTTCGGAGATTCCCCAGCGAGTCGGGGTGGTGGCGCTGCGTTATACTCCAGTGCGTCGGATGTCGTACAGCGCCGGGTTGAGTTGAGGCTGGCTGCTGCGTCGACCAGGAGAGAGGGCTCTGCTTGTTGACCGGCCGAAAGTGCAGTGTGCTGTGCCGAGGTTGCTGATGAGGCTGTGGGTAATGACCAGGTATGCGCGGTCGCTGCATGCTTGTGGTCAGGATACCCGTTGTAGCCGTGGGTGATGGCTGGCTGGGTGACTCGTCGCCAAAGCTTGCGAGAGTGATGATGATGACGTCACGCTGAAGTTGCTGCACGAAGGCTGCGCTGACGTTCATGCTCGGGGTCACCAGTGTCTAATAGTCTCACGACCCCTGCATCAGCTCTTAATGAGATTGAGTCAACATCATTATATAAGAAATTCATGGTTGGGTTGACATAACCTATATAATTCCCTGCAAAGCAATACCAGAAACAAATTAATAACTTGCTGCAACTGGACGATTGTATAGCTAGCTGTATCAGTGAAACAGCAGCTGATGACACATTGGGTTTCGAATCAGAGGGTAGATATTCTAATATCTTAGAGTTCATCCAATCGTATCTCTCCCTCCTTATTTGTTCCAAAGTCCTGTCAATGTTATCGAGAAAATACTTAATCTTGTGTCTTAGCAGCTTGGAGGGATAAAGGGAATCTATTAACATATGGCAGGGTGTGTCTATAAGAACAGGAAGAGGTGGCAAACTAGAAGTTATTGGGGGCAATTTTACAACTTGATTTGTGTTCCTATTCTTCATTTCTAGGTCTTTCATGGCTTCCATCATTGTTAAAGGGGCTTCTTGAAACTCTGTGCTCTCATTAATGTGAAGAGGGCCTATCATCAGACTGTTTGATGGCCTCCATCCAAGCCATACTTCCTCAGTTATTCTTAAAAAATCATGTAAATGAGATTTACAGTATCTTAGGGCTTCCAGTCTCATTTGAGATGGGAATCTAGCCTTAGTTTTATCAAACCCAAACCTACAATAAACTGCTACTGATGCAATCGCGTCTCTCAAATGAAGTTTATTGGGAGCATTTGAGACCATTGAATGTAAGAGAGATCCATCATGAATAAATGAACCTTTACAATGTTCAGATTTAAAGGATACTTTCTCTATACCCATGTACACTTTATACTTAAATCCATTTATGTTTACCCTTTCCAATATCGTTATCTTCCCAGGATAAGGGGAGAAGGTTACACCACCAATCATTGCAGTCATTGAAACAGGCTCTCCTATTATGCACCTAAGGTAATTGATGTAAGGATCATTTCGAGGTGTTGATGGGTCTCTAAGTAATGATATTAGTGTTTTCCCACCAACTCTTGTATTTTCTAAACAATCCATTATTTCTTCCCTTTTACATCTGCTCTGTTTGATCTTTTGACAAATGTGCTGAGACACCACCCTTAACCCTTTGTTACTAATAACTCCTCCATCAGAAGGTATTCTCATTGCTTTAAAGTTGTAATGTAGGAATGAATGCTTTAATTCCACAAGGCTCTCAGAAAGACCTCCAAAGCTCGGCATGCATCTCACTTTTGGGTCCAATTGTGATTTTAATATACGTAGTTGTGAAGCCCAACTCATGTGTGGTGTTGTTAATTCACCCATCTTGTCCTTTAATGATCTCAATATGTTTGAGTCTATATATTCCCTATTCACTGTGGAGTCTGGTAAAAAAGCTTGTATTATAGCTTCATTCCTTAATGAGTGGGGTATTTCCATTATTGGTACTTGAGTCCTAGTATGAACTCTTTCTATCTCCACTCTTCCAAATTGAAAGGTCATCTCTTGCCAGTTAATCTTGTAATAATCGGCAACACTTTTGTCATGTTTTCTACACATTACCTTTATGATCTCTTGCATATCATCACTTGGAACACCTGAGTTTTGAATCCACCACTCAATAGCCCTATGTGATGCCAAGATCCTCCCATGTAAATGAGCATCTACAGGACCCAAAAGAGCCTTAGGCATTCCATATATGATTGCTTTATCTGTCTTAACTGTTATTGGATATTTACTAGCCATGTTAGACATAGCTGACATTAATGGGTTTGGGTCCTTAACATTCTTTGAATTTCTCTCTATGGCTCTTATGTTGTTGGTGCTCGTGTTTCTAAGGATCTCTATTGCCCCTCTTGAACTTTTGTTTATCTCTTTTATTATTGCCATCAGTTGTTCCTTCTCTCTATTAGGTGTTCCCTCCATTTTTCTATGATCAAGAGACTGTTAATACTGCTCTCACGAGGAGCGGGAGACAAGGGGACGTTATTTCCCCCAAATTGTCTGGATTGGCAGGGTCGGGGCATTAACATCAATGGCGAGTACATCTCACACTTGCGATTTGCGGACGATATCGTCAGCATGGCAGAAACGCAGCAAGAGTTGGAACAGATGCTGACTAACTTAGCTGAATCCTCCCAACGCGTCGGTCTCCGGATAAACTTAGACAAGACAAAAATTATGTTCAATGAACGTTTGGAGGTACACTCCTAAATAAAAGTCGTGGATACGGGAACAACAGTTTAATCACTATCACAATTATAGGCGTAACATAACGCTAGTTAACAATGGTAGGAAAAACACTGGGAACACTGTGATGAGTTATGAGAGTTAAAGTCTACTCTATAATAAATGACCGCTTGTCGTAAGGTTGTATAATTACTGCGGCGATGCAAGCCGCAAGCAGAGTTATGTTTATTTAGTGTTGGAAACATTAAGTGTTGAGGGTTTTAATATTAACTAGTGTTGTGACACAATACGCCACAACCACCCCCCTACCGAAAAAATAACAAGTAGCTATTTACATACCAAGAAAAATACAAATTACACATAGTAGTAGCAAATACAAACAAACAATAAATAATAACAGTAATCGTAAAAGTTTCTCTCGGTGATAGGCCATAACATCGGCTGCCGGCGGAAGTTACCACCCACCAGACAAAGTCTTGCCGCCAAGCGATTCGTCGTGTTCCGGCATGATGTCTGGTGAAGCCGGTATGAGGACGGGTCTGAGCAACTGCTCAGACCCGTCCTCATGTGTTGCGATGTGTGGTGGGTACGATGCGCCAAATGTTGTTGTCTCGGAAATTTGGTCGTGGAGAGTCTCCAGATCAATCTCCCTCTACCGCAGCATCGTTTGGTCGTGTTGGTCATGGGTTTAACATTGCATCACCTCGCTCAACTGCCGTCATCCTTCCTATTCCTAAGTTTTTTAAGTGAATAGGCTTAATAAACTAGTGCGCTTTACACTCAACGATTGCATCACTGCTTACCATCAGGCGGGATTGCAGTCAAGCACTAGTTTATAATTATTTAAAAAAAAAATCTAATAGTGCGACCTGACCGAGTGGTAACTGGTTGTTGAACAACAGGTGGTACATTCGGCTGTACGGGCGCGGATGACACGGACGCAGGAGGCGCTTGCACGGCAGGCGCGGGCACTGCGATCTGTTGCGGAGCGGTTACCCGGGAGAGGTCGCTCTCATCACGTGCGACGTATGCAGGCTTCACGCGGTTGATAGTGACCGTCACGCGTTTACCTGCCATGTCAATGACGATTAAGTTGTCGGTCCGAGACATTACCTTGTAAGGACCAGTGTAGGGAGGTTGAAGTGCGCGGCGAATGGTGTCGTCCCGAAGAAAGAAAGACATGGGAAGCATTCTGGAGATCCTTGAAAATAAAGGAAGTCGGTCGCGCGTGTCGCGACGCCAGAGTTGGACGCAGAACAGACATTTTCGCGCGCAGAGTCGTCACAAAATCATGTGCGTTGTCAGTGGTATGGGGTGGACTGGCTATCAGGAATTCTCCCGGTAGGCGCAGCAGCTCCCCATAAACAAGCTCGGCAGCTGAACATTCGAGATCCTCCTTCAAGGCAGATCGGATGCCGAGAAGAACGGTCGGTAGGGCTCGGTGCCAGGTGTCGTTGTGTTCAACTGCCTATGAAAGCGCTCGATCATGCCGTTAACCTGAGGATGGTAACTGGTGGTTCGCTTTCGATCAGTCGCGCCAACGTTCATGAGTCGTTTGAAAAGATCGGACTCGAACTGGCGGCCTTGGTCAGTCGTGACGGTAGTAGGAACGCCGAAGCGTACGATCCAACCTTCTACGAACCGATCAGCTACCTCCTCTGCGGTTATTGAAACCATTGGCCAAACCTCGGGCCATCGAGAGAAACGATCGATCGCTGTCAGGCAATATGAGTAACCTCTCGATGTTGGCAGAGGGCCAATAATATCTAAATGGACATGACGAAACCTGGATGACGGTGGGTTGAAGCTTCCGAGCGATGCGGAAACGTGGCGCGTCACTTTGGCACGTTGACAGTAGACGCATTCCCTCGCCCAGGCGCGGCTGTCGCGCGCAACGCCGGGCCACACGTAACGCTGTGCCACGAGACGCGCGCTGGCGCGAGCGCCGGGGTGGCCGAGTGCATGTAGACAGTCGAAGGTGAGGCGTCGCAGCGATGCCGGTAGATAGGGGCGCGGTTTGCCTGTTGAAATGTCACACTGGATGGTCGTCTCTGTGCCTGGAATTAAAGTACGTTGCATATTGAGAGATGTGCCGCATAAGGTTTTTATCTCATCGTCGGCCTCTTGTGCTCGAGCCAATGCGATATAGTCGGGTTCGAGCGAGACGACTTCAATGCGTGACAATGTGTCGGCGACGACGTTGTCGTCTCCCTTTACGTGCCGTATGTCAGTAGTAAAATGGGAGATAAAGGTTAGCTGATTAAGTTGGCAGGGTGGCAGTTTTTCTCTACGTTGTTTGAACGCATACAAGAGAGATTTGTGATCCGTATATATTGTGACGTGTTGTGCCTCTAATATATGCCGGAAATGCTACACAACCGAATATACAGCTAAGAGTTCCCGATAATATGCTGGCCACATTGATTGACTCGCCGTAAGCTTCTTGCTGAAGAAGGCAAGTGGTTGCCAGCCCTGTTCGGTTTGCTGCTGTAAGCACGCGCCTACCTGAGTACCTGATGCGTGTGTGTATAACGCCAATGGGACGTTAGGATGTGCTAATCTGGTAACCTGTGAGAAGCTGTCCTTGCATACATGGAAGGCGTGCTCCAGTTCAGGTGTCCAGGGCATGAGCTTGGCTCCCTTGAGTTTTGTAACTGTAAGGAAGTCAATGAGCGGCGCTTGAGTCATAGCGGCATTGGGAAGGAACTGACGATAGTAATTTATCATGCCCAAGAACCTGCGGAGGTCCTTGGGCTGTTTTAGGAAGGGTGAAATCTTTTAAGGCTTGTACTTTTTCTTCCGGGGGGCTTATCCCTTCGCTGGAGACTTTATACTCAAGGAAAATAACCTCAGACGTACCTAGCACACACTTTGTACGATTGACTACTACACCGTAGTCAGACAATCGTTTAAAGAGTATACGTAAGTGGTTACGATGCTACGTAGCGTCCCTACTAAATATGAGTATGTCATCGACATATGGAAAGCAAAAATCCAGACCTCAGACAATTTCATCGATAAAACGTTGGAAAGTTTGTCCAGCGTTTCTGAGGCCAAATGTCATATAAGGGAATTCATATAAGCCAAATGGTGTTGTAATGGTTGTTTTACAGACATCGGCTGGGTCTACACGAATCTGATCATATGCTTTAATTAAATCGATTTTGAACCAGCGAGAGCATGACCAAAATCCCCTATATGGCGTACGGAGTACCTGTCTGGTACAGTTCGAGCGTTCAACGCTCTGTAGTCGCCGCAGGGGCGCCATGAAGAGTCTTTCTGCAAGGCTAGGTGCAATGGCGAGGACCATGGACTCATGGAGGGTCGTGCGGTACCAGCTTGCACCATGTCCGCATACTCTTTCTGCGCAGCGCGCAGTTTGTCCGGTGCGAAACGGCGCGGCCGCGACACCACTGGTGGGCCGTCGGTCGTCTTAATGTAATGCACAGTGTTATGCTTCACCTCGCGATGGGTACCGGGTGGTCTCGTGATCACTGGAAATTCAGTCAGGATTTTATGAAATTCTGAAGTTTCAATTTTAACAGTTTTTACATTGAGCTGGTTAAATTTAGCTACAGAGGCTGGAGCAGTAAGGCCAATTACTCCGCAGCGTATTATTCTGTTTCTGCAGTCGGGAAGTAAATTGCAGAAAGCCATGAAATCAGCGCCAATGATGGCGGTATCAACTTCATCATTATGATGAAGTTCCATTTAAATGCATGGCGGAGACCAAGATTAAGTGTGAAACTACGACAGCCATAAGTTGTAATGGAACTGCCATTTGCAGCTCACAAGTTGTAGTTAGCATCTGTTACTTTAATACCTAACAATTTTTTGGGAAAACAACAAATATCAGATCCAGTATCTAATAAAAATCTGAATTTGGTCTCTTTATCCACTTTAAATAAGCGGCTACTAGCAAAACAATCAATCGCCGCTGTTATTGATCGTTCTGCTGGTTTCCCGACCAAGAGCAGGGTTTATTGCATTTGTTGGCCTTCGTACCAAATTTGTGGTGGTACCAACACAGTGGCTTTCGGTCAGCCAGGGATGCAGATCTAGACCTAGGTTTTGAATGCGACCTAGAACTAGATCGCATATATTTGAGCTGCCTTGTGGTTAAAGCGGCCACCTGACGTGACAGCTCTTGCATCTGCACAGTAATGGCATCAAGGTCAGAGGCACTAGCTGGAACGGGAGAAATGGCATTGACAGAGACGAGGTTGACCTCTAATATTTTGTCAGCCAATTTGGCAACCTTGTCCAAGGTGAGGTCACCTTGGGTTGTCAAAATTACTTGTACAGTATTTGACAAGCGCTGCAGCCACAGTTCTCTAATAATTTTATCGTCTGTAAGAGTCTTACCCGATAAAGACTTAAGATGTCGCAGAAACTGGGCAGGCTTGGGGTCGCCAAGCTTCTCACCTGACAACAGCTGTCTAACCTTTTGTGACTCGGAGGTGGAAAAACGCTTGATTACCTCCTCCTTAATCCACTCATATCAGCAACCTTTCGGGGGAGGGTTAGTAACCAGGTCTTCAACTTCATGTCAGATCCTAGAATCATATTGTGAGATGACATAATTATATTTAGTTTCATCCACTGTAATATGGCATAAAACAAATTGTGATTTAAGGTGAGCGAACCACCCAGCGGGATGTTTGTGCCTAAAAGGAGGCAGTTTTGGACGGACGGCATATGCCTCAGGGTGCTGCATGCTGTGGGCATGTAATTGTGCTTGCAAGTCCGCATTTTGTTGCATTAGTTTTTCGTTATTAGCCAAAATTTGGTTAAGGCTGTTCTGAATTTGTTGGACCTCCATTTCAAGTACATTAAAATAAAATTGTATACAGTATGTTAACTAACAGAGGGCGTTCCCGTTAACCCGAAATAGTATAGCATACATACATGCAAAAAAAAAATATTTTCATTCGAAAACAAAATGTTTTAAAATTTTTTCAATATGAAAATATTCAATAAAAATTTTAAATTGACATGTAAAAGAAACACACTGTACACGCGAACATGAAAGACGGCAACGTCGCAATTTATTTATGAATGACGAGCCGCGTATGCGGCGGCGATCTAAGATCTAATTGATTGATGTGTGTTGATTGATGTGTGTTGGGCAATGCAACGTTAGGTAGATACTATTCCGCGCTACTATTTTGATTTAAAACAGGAGGTTTCAAATTTATTTTCAATTATAATTTCTTTTTATTCGGATTATTTTATGCTTATTTTTCTATGCTGATATTTTTATTTTAATCTATTAATGATATATATTAACAAGTTTAAGGGATCGCCCTCTGTTATTTAACATACTGTATATTATCGAATGAAGAATAAACAGCTCAAGTATAAATAGTTCCAATTACCACACAGTCAGGTTCCTTGAAATTATAACAGACTTCAAACTATAAACAAAAGTTATGGACAGAATGTAAACAATGAATGAATGAAGCATTCAACACGATAGGCAATCAATCCATACTAATATTATAAATGCGAAAGTAACTCTGTCTGCCTGTCTGTCTGTCTGTCTGTTACGCTTTCCCGCTTAAACCTCTCAAGCGATTTTGATGAAATTTGGCATAGAAAATCTTTAGACCCTGAAAAAAAAGGACATACGCTACCTTTTATCCTGGAAAAATTTGATGTTCCCGAGGGAAATCTAAACAACGCGATATAACCGAACTCCACGCGGGCGAAGCCGCGGGCGGAAAGCTAGTACTTAATAAATAAATCTCGGCCAGTACTCAGTATTAACAAAACACTCGAAAAACAAAACAATATCAACAAAATGTAAACAGAATATTTGGTAAAAGTAAATGTGTATACAATATAGATCTCGTTACAATGGCGTCATTTACACTTAAAAAACACTAAGCGCACCACAATCAGTTCTTTCATAAGGCACAAGCACTGAGTAAAATAAACAATTGTATAAAAAAAAGTCGACTGCATTTCAAAACTTATCCCACAAGTAGCGATGACAGTGACGTATGAGTTTGAGTACAGGTGACAAGATAGTACATAAATATTACAGATAAATCGTAACAGATAGTGGATAAAGATTCCGCTTCAAGGTGCTGACTATTAAGAAGATACTAGATACTTTAAGGTCGATGGCCGGAAAGCGATACAATTTTCACCAAACGCAAGAAGTATGCTTATTATGGTAAAAACAAACTCGCTGCAATCTGTTGCTGAATCTTCCAACTTACGGAGATGATGAGCACGTAGCGCGCCGGAGCAAACCCGTGGGTAGGTAGTAGGTACTAGTTACCTGCTCAGCGACTTCTCGGTAAAATGGGGGGAATCGGGACACTTTTTAAGTTCGACATTGATTTTTGTAGTTATAGTAATAAAACGGATATCATATTGGTTCCGGTAGTTTAAATACTCAGTATTAATGCTTCAAAATATGGTTTATTAAAAAAACAATAATAAAAAGTTATAAAAACTCACTTGTCCCTATTCACCCAGGCCTTGGGGTGAATCAGGTCGCCTGAGGGGTTAATAGAGTTTTTCGCTAGGGCTGACACTTTCACACTATAGGCAGGTACCTACCTACAATAACTACCTGGTAGGTAGTGTCTTTTTAGGTTACGTACTGGACATATATGTACCTACCAATTTTTAAAGTGTCAGTCTCATAATATAAAATCTAATAAATCATAATTATACAGTATGTTAACTAACAGAGGGCGTTCCCGTTAACCCGAAATAGTATAGCATACATACATGCTAAAAAAAATATTTCCATTCGAAAACAAAATGTTTTAAATTTTTTTCAATATGAAAATATTCAAAAAAAAATTTAAATTCACATGTAAAAGAAACAACAACACACTGTACACGCGAACATGAAAGACGGCAACGTCGCAATTTATTTATGAATGACGAGCCACGTATGCGGCGGCGATCTAAGATCTAATTGATTGATGTGTGTTGGGCAATGCAACGTTAGGTAGATACTATTCCGCGCTACTATTTTGATTTAAAACAGGAGGTTTCAAATTTATTTTCAATTATAATTTCTTTTTATTCGGATTACTTTATGCTTATTTTTCTATGCTGATATTTTTATTTTAATCTATTAATGATATATATTAACGAGTTTAAGGGAACGCCCTCTGTTATTTAACATACTGTATAATAATAATAATCATCCATACTAATATTATAAATGCGAAAGTAACTCTGTCTGTCTGTCTGTCTGTCTGTCTGTCTGTCTGTTACGCTTTCCCGCTTAAACCTCTCAACCGATTTTGATGAAATTTGGCACAGACAATCTTTAGACCCTGAGAAAGAACATAGGGTACCTTTTATCCCGGAAAAAATTGATGTTCCCGAGGGAAATCTAAAAAGCGCGATATAACCGACCTCCACGCGGGCGAAGCCGCGGGCGGAAAGCTAGTATATAAATAAAGTTAGAAATGTAGTCAAAATAAAAATCCATTAATGAAATCAATGCTTTTTTTTTACTTAAAATTAAACAAAACAGAAAATAAATCTTACTTCCAAATTAACATAAAATAATGTCCTCTTAAATCAAACCTAATAAAAATTTCTAACAATCAAACTTAAAAAAATATTGAAAATAGACAGTATTATTTTTTAATTAAAAGGTAGATATTTATTTAATAATTAATAATAAAAAACAGATTAATATTAGACACACATTCCAATCCCCGCCCACGAGGATCCTGGCGGTGCCGACCCGACCCAGAAAGTCGCGTATCTGCGAAAGGTACGGTTCGATATCTTCCGTACCCTCAAGGTACACAGAGACAGCCGCCACGGTCCAATCACCCGCCTTTAAAACGACAGCGACAATATTCTCGGTGATGATTAGAGGGTTCACAAGAACCTCCAAGTCATCCCGGAACACCATGACTGCCGCCTTAATCACCTAACCTTATCACCGTAACGCCACGGAAGCTACCGACCCGCCCCTCCGCGCCAACGTAAGGCTCCTGGACCAAGGCGACACCGACACCACCCCCATGAGCCGACATTACCAACTCCTGAGTCGCCAGGCTGCCGCGCTAGAGGTTGGCCTGATAAACGATAAAGTCCCTCTCGCATACATTATCTACTGCGGGGCCCTAAGCAATAGTTTATGGAGGAGCGCGCGATACCATCCCACTTCTGCCTTATCGGACAGCGGCCGTCGAAGGCATTGAGTCCCGTCGCTTGTTGTCCGGCCCGGTCGCAGTTCACGCAGACTGGGGCCTTCCCGTCCACGCGGGAGGGGCACTTCGCACGGTCGTGCTCCCCCCCGCAGTGGGCGCAAATATGAATAATACTGAATCAATACACTAATGGTAATTCTTAGAACTAAAGAGTCATTTTATAGAGATCCCAGGTCAAATTAAGTACAATGATCAAATCACATACACATGCTTGCTTAATCTATGCTATGTTTTGGCAGGAAGTCACCAATAGTGCCGGGACGTGTTTCATTCTCTATTAATTCGGCCTGCATTCTCCTGATGGTGACTTTCATAAAATCAGTCATGATCCACTCACGGGATGCCATAAATTTTGCCCATTTGACAGGAGAGTTGCTTCTTATAGTAATTCCGTCTATTTCGGTGTCAAGATTCTTTCCCGCCACCAACACTTGCTCTCCACTGGCTGTGAATTGGAGGGATTGAACATGATTTCTTTTATGGACATAAGCAACTAAGAATACATTTGCGACAGTCCCTGCTATTCCATATTCGAGGTTCATCCTAGCATTTCTAGATCTTTCTAGGCCAAGGAGGGCCACCACACCATGCACAAAGAAGAAGTATGATGGGTTTACTACAGTTGAATAAGCAGATTTTTTTACAAGCCCCATGTCCGATTGATAGGGGAAGTAAGAAGATCCCACAGCAGCCTCCTCACCTGTTTTACTCATGCGGATTAAATTTAAGGCTATAGGCTCATAAGTGATCCAAGCTGGGACTTCATCTATATTCTCCGATCCTATGTTATGTAAGAAAAACCTTATGGATAGGAGGGCTGTACAATCCCTGTATCTGGATGATATGGTTCCTATCCTGACTGCTGTAAAGGGGGCTTTAGGGAATCTGTGTAGAAACATGTCAATGCCAGCAATCATCTTTAAGTAATTTATATCAGTGAGCCCATGACCTACCAGAGCGATTAAGGCATCCGGCTTAGGGATGTCATCAGGAATTCCCACAGCCTGTGACATTATTCGACCTGATACTTGTCCTTGATATGTGGCATCAAATATGTTTCCCATTCTATAGATGCTACAAAACATTACTAAGAGCCCAACATCAGAATCTATGGATTGACCCCCTACCTTGGCATCGGAAGGAGCTGGGCTTGTCTTCGTCACAACATTGAATAAGCCCCAAACTGTGATGTCTCTGTCTTCATCTGCTATTTTGATTCCGAATGACGTCCACTCGACATCGTTGTGCATAGGAAATTCGTTAAGGTAAAAGTATGCAAACTCCTTCCCAGCATCCAAATCAGGTGCTGAAGTCCGTAGGCTATTTACGAATGCCTCTCTTGCGCTTTGAAGCTTCCCATAAATGATCTTAATGATAAGTTGTGGTTTCTCCTTCTTCCTAAAAAACTCGGATGGATATTCACTTTCCTGACCACCAGCTGGTGCCTGGACTGATATTAGCTGTTTTGTCTTAGTAAATTTTAATGGAGACATTTTTGCAACAAAGAGGATTGCTGTTGCAAAGGTCCGCCTTCTGCTTGCAAAATCTGCGGCCGTGGCCGTACCCCAGGCAATGGGAACACTGCACCAACGGCGACTGGTCCTCGGCAGTCAGGCCCTGTATGTCAATGAACAGGGTCTCCGGTTCAGTCAGCCTACGCCAAACCTGAGGGGAGACCTGCAGGACCACATGGGCCTGAAGGGGGTTCCGCGCCCTCCTCCGGTAAACTTCCTTGACCCGGAAGTGGCCCTCGTCCATGCCCAACCACAACTTCCGGTTCTGATTTCGGAGCGACTCAACGATATCAGCCTCGGGGTTGTAGTCCAGCAAGTTACGAATGACCACTCTCGGGTCTCGGTTTGCTGCGGGCTCTATGTTGAGGCCGTCCCGAGCATTGAGTCGGCTCTTCGCCTTCTCCAGCTCCGGCCTGTTCCCGCAGCAGATCACAACCTTACCGTCCCTGACTTTCCTGATCTTGTCCACCTGTATCCCCATTTTTCGGGCGTCGAGGGCTTCCCTTACTTTCTTCACTATTTTCTCACTAGTGTCTTTCGCTTCCTTTGAGGATATAATCAGGGCGTGGTTCGGTATGCAGGGGAGAGGGCGGTTCTTTGCCTTAGGGACCCTCAACGTCTCGGCGTACGTTGCCGCCGGGACCTTAAGGGTCTCCACGGCCTTTCCGGCCTCCCTAACGGTTTCCCCGTATTCATTCACCCTCTCCCCGACCTCCCCGACCCTCGCCCTGATCACCTCCACTTTTGTTCCCGTCTCTTCCATTCTCTTTCTTACCTCTTCCGTCATTCTTCCCGCACATTCTATCTTCTTAGCCATCCCATCTACTTTCTTTCCAGTCATCTCAATACTCGCCCTTACTTCCTACATCTCTTCCATTAAGCCCTCCAATTTATTTCGTCACGTTGCCGCAAAGCGCCCTGCCCGGGGGATACTCGTCGAACCGGTCCATCACATCCGTGTTTATCATCTTCTTGATGGACTCGGTATTAGTAACTAGCTCCCCCATTTTTGCCCAGATGATGACGATTCGCCTATGCTCCGGGCCAACCTTTCAATGACCTTATTTTTAGCTGCGAGTTTTTCTCGCAGCTCCACTTCTTTTTCAGCCCGCAGCCCCACTTCTTTTTCAGCCCGCAGCCGCTCCAGCTGGAGCTCCAGGGAGCGAACAGTCTCGTCCACCTGGAGGACAGTCCCACGTAGACCTCACAGACTGCTTAGGACGCCCTCCTTGATGGACGTCTTCAAATTTCCCGAGAGCTCCAGCTGGTCTTTTGCTGCCTGATGAAGTCTGTTGGCCCGGGCTGTGTGGCTTTCTGCTGGGCAGGCGTTGGGCAACGGCTGTGACTGGGGGGTCACCGCGGCTCCGCGCGACCTACCCTCCTTTTCTACTTTTTGCTTCGTGTGTGTGACGCTTATATTCTTCACGTTCTTACCGGTCAACTGAGACATCTTCGCTTTTAAGGGCGGCACAACCAGTGTCAATAATCAAATAATTAAATTAAAATTTAAAAAAAAAATTAAAAATGATAAATTTGAATAATTAAGTAAATTAAAATTAAATACAATTTGAATTAAATAAGTAAGTTAAAATGTCCCAATAGAGGACAGTCACAATTACAGTTATAGATAGAAGTTTTTAGGGGTATACTCAAGCCACCAAAAAGGGTGGCGGTCAAAAAACGCATTGTAATTTAAATTTAAATTAACGTTAAATTAAAGTTAAAATTGTCCCAATAGGGGACGGCTTACAACACAGGTAAGTCAGTAAAATTTTACAAATAACAGTCAGGATCAGAATAAAATTGAACAATTAAAATACAGAATATGTACAATTAACTTAAATGTTTGTCCTAATAGGGGGACAGTCGACAATAAAATGCAAATAAAGTTTAAAAGTTTAAAATCTGCGCCACCAATAAGGGTGGCGGTCAAAAGGACTTGATTATATACAACTAAAAAACTGCCCGTCCCAATAGAGGACGATCAAACAGCACAACAACAGACACTAACCCAACCTTTAATAAGACTTCCCAATAGGGGGACAATCACAACAGTACACACACAGTAAGTCAATTGCTAAAAATTAAAATTAAAATTAGTAGTCAGAGTTAAAATAAAGTAAAATAAAAATTTTAAATTGACTACTGAATTTTAGTTAAATAAAGTAAAATAAAATTAAATTTCTGTCCCAATAAGGGACGGTCTACACAATAATTACAATTTGAAATTAAAATTAAAAACTAAAATTAAAAACCTCGCCACCAATAGGGGTGGCGGTCAAAAGGACTTAATATCTTAACTAAAGATAAAAGTAAAGCTACACGTCCCCAATAGAGGGACGGTCGACAACGCAATACAATAATCTACCTACCTAACCTAGAATTAATAATTAAGAGTTTTAAAATATTGGCGTCCCAATAGGAGGACGGTCAACCTTACATACAATTTGCTCACAATCATAAAAATTTAAAACACGGCGTCCCAATAGGGGGACGGTCAACAACACAATAACGCAAACCGTAAACTAACCTAAAGATACAGCCAATATATCCCACTGTTTAGCGCACACCGCGTCGAGTGAGTCGTGCGTATGAAGTGTAATTGTGAAGTGAAGTGATGTGGAGTGAGGTGGGGTGATAATCCTCGGGGTCAGAAGGTTGGGCTCCTCCTCTCGATTCCGAAGAGCCCAATCTCGACTGTTCTACGACCTCTAGACCCCGAGATATGGTGGGAGGAAGAGGAGCTAGCCTGAGGGGCGCGGGGGGGGGGACTTCCTCGGGACCCAAGGGTCGGGCTCCTTCTCCCGGTTCCAAAGAACCCAAACTCGGGTAGCCTACGACCTTTGGTTCCCGAGATAATCCAATTTTTGTTTTTTGGGGTCAGGGTCAAAGTGGGGATTAATGTGTCTTAACTTGGTTTATGCTCCGGCTGGGAGGGGGGTAGTGGGGGTGGGGGGGAAATTTGGTCAAAACTTTGATATTCCCAGCCCAGTTTCCGAGGTATCGGGGATTAAAGTAGAAAAGGGTCGGGGGATGTGTCACGTGGGGAGTTGAGGGGGAGGGGAGTCGGGGCAAGGGAAGGAGTGTCAGAAGGGAAGCGAGGGGAAGTGAACTGATGTGGTATCTATTGTAAACAGATGTAAATAATGTAAAATGTGAAGTGTAAATGTGAAGAGTAAATGTTAAGTGTAGATGTAATGTGTAAATTTAGGATGTGAAAGTGATGTGAACAACGCCCGACGCACTCGGACCTATTGGCTTTGCCAAGGAAATGTGAGCCTTAGCGCCTTGGCACTAAGGTTGAAATTAGTAATCCGAAATAAAATAAATTATTGAATAAATTTAGAAATTGTGAATAATTTAGTCGGCGCAGGTGCTGCTCGGCACAGCCGCTGCTGTGTGGGAAAATGCCTCGTAATAAACAAAAGATCGATCGCGACTTCGAACCGAGGTTTTTTACCCGACGTTGTAGAGGGGTGGGACAGGTTTTGTTTGATAGGGAGTCGTCTAAAAACGACCGCCCTTTTTACCGCAATCTTCTGGGACCCCTCAGTTCCAGAGATATTTTTGATTTTTAGACGACGCCGAGGGCGTGGCCGACCGGGATAAAATCGCAATCTAGATATTGGCTGTATCTTTTCAGTCTGACAACCTTTTTTGACTAGCTTTTTACAAGGGGTGGCTAAGGGACTTCTCTATATGATACACTATTGTAATAATTAAAATATTGAGTAATAACCGAGTAATAAAAGTTTTAAAATCCAGCAAAACAAACTTAATTTTGCAGAGGGAAAAAATGTCTCGGTTCGGAAAATATTTATTTCCTACTCACTGTTTAGTCCAAAATTTTTTTTCTTTTTTCGTCACCACTCTGATTGTATTTCCTCCCTTTTATAAAATTTTGGGGTGGGGTCGTCAGTGATATTTTTTATTAATTTAATCTCCAAATAAGGTCCAGCACTTTCGCACCCGCACTACTGTTTGTAATTTTTAATTTTTACTGTTTTACTCACTGTGGGTTGGTTTTTCCGGAAAAAAATTTCAGTACTTGTGGGTTAGGTGGTACGACGTCATGAATGCGGTCCGCCAGTTCTGCTACTTCCTCCAAAGCCGTCTTTGACTGTGTGGCTACGATTGTCTGAGTGCTGCTGGGTAAGCGGCTGGTCCAAATCGTACGTAGGAAATCTTCCGGGGCATTCGGTCCTGCTAGGTGGCGCAGGTACCTTAGGAATTGTGAAGGTTTCCAGTCTCCGAGCAGTTCTTGGATAAGGAACTGATGCACTTTTTTTTCTTGCGACGCTGATAGCCTCTTCACCAGTTCTGTTTTTAACCTCTCGTATTTGTTCGGTGCTGTCGAGTCGCTGATAATGTCCTCGACTTCGGAAGCATAAATCGGGTCGAGGTTTCCGATAGCGTAATGATATTTGGTTGCGTCTGGTGTTAAGTTGGCTAACACAAACTGGCTTTCTAGTTGTAAAAACCAGAGCGCTGGTTTTTCTGGGTAAAAAGGGGGTACCCTTCGCCAACACGATGCACGTCGCAGTGGTGTTTCGGTTCGCCGTCTTGGTTTCCTTTACCTTGACTCATCTTGTGTTCCGTGCGGGGTCACCAATGTAGTAGTGGATGTGTCGTAAGGAGAAAGCAATTAAAACCAAGCCACTTGTCCTTTAAGTTATTTATATTGTAGTTTTAGCACAATCACAAGCACATGCGGATAGAAGGAGAAAGAGTCAATACAGCGAATATAATTGCGTAATAATAAGCTAGCGAGAGTAGACCCGCCACTTGTTACGAACGCCCGAGCGTAAACCAAAGCACAGGGGTATTTTATCAGCCGGCGAGCGCTCCGCTCACTGAGAAGCAGGGACTGGCTCGCTCGCCGGGTGGCGGCGCTGCGGCCGCGGACGTCGTCCCCGTCCCGCTGCCGCCGCGCCCCTCTTAACATTCCAATGCCCGGAGCGAGTCTCGATGACGCGGTTACAATATCTATTACGATCTGTCCCGCGCGAATATGTTTGTTTGTTGCAATGGAGTATCGGCGTACGCCACATCATCAAAGAACCCCCTCAAGGACTCCCCCCGAGAGTCCTCCTCGACGCTCCTCCACCACGTACTCCACGATTCCTGCCTCCTCCCATGAGGATTCTGCCGGTGCCGACCCGACCCATGAAGTCGCGTATCTGCGAAAGGTATGGTTCTCTATTCTTCGTGCCCTCAAGGAACACAGAGACAGCCGCCACGGTCCAATCACCTGCCTTTAAAACGACAGCCACAATATTCTCGGTGATGATTAGAGGGTTCACAAGAACCTCCAAATCATCCCGGAACACCATGCCGTCTTGACGGGTTTGGTCCTAGCAGACTCCCTCTGTATCACCCTAACGCCACGGAAGCTACCGACCCGCCACTCCGCGCCAACGTAGGACTCCTGGATCAGGGCGACAACGACACCACCCCCATGGGCGCACATGACCAACTCCTGAGTAGCCAGGCGGCTGCGCGGGAGGTTGGCCTGAAACGCTATAAAGCGATCCTCACATTCCCTATTCCCTACAGGGCCCTCAGCAATATCTTACGGAGGAGCGCGCGATGGTATTCTGCCTTATCGGACAGTCGCCATCGAATGCATTGTGTCCCGCCGCCTGCGGCCCGGTATTTTGTCAGAATTTTGAAATTTCCAGCCGTTTCCGAGATATCCGAGATTTTAGGTAGGAATATTGGGAAGGACTATGAAGTGGATAAATGTGATTACGGAATTAATACTTAAATATAAATATAATGAAAATAATGTTTAAAGTTTATGTGAAATTATGTAAATATGTGTGAAAAAAGAATGTAAACTAACACTTTACTGGTGCTGCGCAGCGAACGATGCGTCGTGGGAGAATTATTTTGTTAAGATAGATTATGCGATTTTACCCCTCACTTTTTTATCCGGCGTGGTAGAGGGGTGGGATAACTTTTACCTGGTAGTTGTCGTTCAAAAACTCCCCCCAATCAAATTTCCATCCCCTAGGACCTCCCGTTCCGGGGCTACATTCAAACCGGCTGTCCTGAGTCAAAATTACGGGAGTCGGGGTAAATTCGCGTTTTGAAAACAGGCCGTATCTTTTTTGTGTGACGACCGATTTCCACAAAAATTTACTGTTTGTGTGCACGTATATGGTCGTGCTAGCTCGTGTGAGTATCAATGAAACGACGGATGACTAATTATACGTGCGTTTATTATAGAGCACAAATCGCTACTGAATACATACGTAATTTATGAGTTACAAATTATATTATATAGTGTAGGAATGTAGGCACAGTACATCCCCCTTTATTTAAAGAATCCTTATATAAACTAAAAATAGTATTATTTGGTTACACAGGTTATACATTACTAGTATTATTTAAAACATAAATTCCTCTAAGCATACCTAAAATAATCACTCCATTAACGTTTCGCACAGTGTAATTTGTTATTCCCATTTCACTTTCACTATCACACTATTACGCGCTGTGGTGTGCGGCTGTCACAGCCTGGCTCACCAGCGCGCTGTTCGATCCTCGGCAAATCCTGCAGCTCTCGTCTTAGGTACCGAGCGTACCCGGTCTTACAATAACGCCACATAACGTAAAGCATAGCTGCTAAAATGCACGCTATAATGAACAAGAGATACGTCTCCTACCTTCCAGACGTCAAAGTCTCTGTTGCCGCCGTGGCGGCACTGTTTCCCGCACCGTTTTGGGCAATAATTACTTCTTCGGTCTTACTTGTTTTTGAACCCATTATAGTTGTAGATATTTATGACTGAGATGTATTTACAGTCTAAAGCGCACCACTGGTTTAATAACTCGTCCGAATCTCGACACTTTGGTGTCATTGTTTACAGTTGTTGTTGCCTTATTAGGTGCATCTGTGCATTCGTGACTCGTGATGAAATAGGCCGGTTTCAAACGATCCATACTAACTATTTTATGCGTATCCGCCTGTATGATTTTAAAATATTTGTCTGTCTTATCAATCACTTTAAAAGGTCCCATATATGGTTGAGTTAGTGGTCTGGACACCTTATCCACTCGCACAAAAACATGTGTACAATCTTTTAATTCGGGGTGTATGAAGATTCTTCCTTGGTGTAATTCTTTTCTGGGCACGGATGCTAAATGTGCTATTTTCCTGCGCAAATTTTGCACGAACAATACATTGCTGGCAGTTTCTTGCGTTGACGGCTGAAAGAAATCTCCAGGCAAACGTAATGCTTCGCCTAGTACCATCTCTGCAGCACTAATTTGAGTGTCGTCCCTTAAACATGCTCTCAACCCCAGTAGAACTGTGGGTAATTCCGACACCCATTGCTCCGTTTTTCCCCTGCACATAAGTGCAGCCTTCAGTGACCGGTGCCAGTTTTCTACTTTCCCATTCGACTGTGGGTGATAGGCTGTAGTTCTAAATTTCTGGATGCCCATCCTCTTAGCTAACTGTATAAATAGTTGAGATAAAAACGTTGAACCTTGATCTGTTGTCAAATTTAAAGGACATCCAAATCTGGTTATCCATCCGGAGTACATTATGTCTGCAACCGTCTCTGCGGTAATATCTTTTACCGGATAAGCCTCCGGCCACCCAGTTTTTCTGTCCACCATGGTCACTATATACCGATAACCATTGCAATATATAAGCGGTCCTACTATATCCAAGTGTAAGTGGTCAAACCGATCGCTATATACGAAATGGCCATGGGGCGACACTGTATGTCTCTGTATTTTTGATTTTTGACAGTCTATACAACCTTTGACCCATTGCGTCACATCTTTATTCATGCCCTGCCATATATATCTATCTTGCATCATCCTCCTCGTTGTACGCGTGCCTGGGTGACTGATCCCGTGTACCGCGTTGAAAGCTGATACTCGGAATTCTTTGGGCAAATATGGTCGTGCCCGATTTAAGGACACGTCGCAATACACTGGTTTACTGCAATTAGGTATCAATATCTTCTTAAACTTTAATGATTTCGACTTCGTAAGATTATGTAGCTCACTGTCATTTATTTGCGTATCGGCCAACTTCTCATAATCTAATGGTGATGAAATGTCAATTGCTGATATTCTTGACAACCAGTCTGCAACCACATTCTCCATGCCCGATATATGTTTTATCTCGGTAGCAAATTGCAATATGAAATCTAGCTGTCGTATTCTTCGCGGCGTATCGTTTTTACTGACTGCGTTTTTCTGCAATGAGTAAACTATCGGCTTATGGTCGGTATAAACAATTACTGGTCTTCCCTCAATAAAAGGTCGAAAGTGTTTGATTGCTAGGTAGATCGCCAATAACTCCCTATCATATGTTGAATAACGCTGCTGTGAATCGCTCAATTTCGTTGAAAAAAATCCCAATGGCCTCCAATTACTGCCTTCTTTTTGCTGTAACACAGCTCCGCACAGGTGTTTGAACAATCAGTCATTAAGGCAATCGGCGCGTTTGGCGACGGGAATGACAATGTTACTGCGCTTTTTAAGCTTAGTTTACACTGTTCAAACGCTTCAATACTTTGATCGGTCCAAGGTATGACACTTTTGTCCTTCTTTTTTGAATTATGAAGAAATACATTCAATTTCGCTTGTATTTTGGCGGCCTTAGGTAAATGGCGTCTATAAAAATTGATCATTCCAAGAAACCTTCGAAGCTCCTCCACTGTTTTAGGCCTTGGAAACTCAGTAATCACTTTAACTTGATCATCTAATGGCTTCATACCTTCTTGTGACATGCGAAAACCCAAAAAAATTTAGTTCCGTCTTGCCAAATTCGCATTTGGATACATTAATGGTTATGCCATATTCGTCTAACCGCTGTAGTACTTCCCTTACGTGACGTCTATGCTCCTGCTCCGACGACGAGGCAATAATGACGTCATCAATATAGATAAAAATAAAGTTAAGGTTCCGTAGGACTTCATCTTGCATAAAACGCTGAAAGGTTTGTGCCGCTGTACGAAAACCGAACCCCAGACGCAAAAATTCGAACAAACCGAACGGTGTTGTAATTGCCGTCTTCGGAATATCGTCTTCATGTATAGAAATATTGTGGTAGGCTCGTTGTATATCAATTTTGGTAAATATATTCTTCCCATGTAACAAATAACTGCAATCTTGTATGCGCGGTATCGGATAACGATCCGGCTTAGTAATCGCATTCAAAGCTCGATAGTCGCCGCAAGGTCTTAATTCGCCGTTCTTTTTCGTAACAACATGCAGAGGGCTCGCCCAGTTACTCCTAGAGGGTCTACATATCCCCATCTCCTGCATGCGTTGAAATTCGGCTTTGACTTTATAGTATTTATCTGGCGGCAAAGGCCTCGGGCGCGCGAACACAGCTGGACCCGAAGTCTCGATTCGATGTACCACTGAGTGACATGGAACTTCCTTAAAACTCAATGGTTTCGTTACGTTAGGAAATTCGGACAAAATATCACTATATTTGTTTTTAAAGTCAATTGTTCTCACTGTAGGTTCATGTTGCACAGTCACAGACGCGATAGTTTTTAGACATGTCACTGAGTCTATAAGTTTTTTATTGTTAACATCCACTAAGAGCTTATAATGGGCTAAGAAATCAGCACCGAGTATGGGTTGCTTGACTTCTGCCAACACAAATGTCCAACGAAATGGTCTTCGTAATCTAAAATCTAAGTTTAACGTCTTTACACCATAAGTCTTTATCTCACTACCGTTCGCTGCATACAGTTTATAGTCCGCACAGTTAGCACTACACACGCGATTCTTGATTACCGGCAACACTGAAATGTTCGCACCAGTATCTACCAAAAATCTGAGCCCACTGCTTTCGTCCGTAATACATAGTCGGGGAACTGGGGCTATGGTGCAAATCTCCACCTGCGATTGCACCTCACTTAGTTTTCCTTCTTGCCCGTTTTTGGTCAAGCGCACGGCTCTACACATTTTCTAGCTCTGTGGTGATACTTAAAATGGTAAACACAAAGCCAATCCGGATTATCTGCTGACCGACGCTTTGTCGAATAACGCCCGCGTGATTTGGAGCGCGATCGAGAGCGAAAACGATTATTTCCATTGTGCATGAACTTTCTTTCTGATTCCAGATCCCTGACTCTTAAACTTAATTTGGCTATCTCCGCCAAAATCAATGCACTGTCGCTGGTACCACTCATAACAGGTGTAGCTTGCATTTCAGCCACCTGTGAGGGTCGGGACGTCTCCAACACTTTATCTGCTATTGCCGCTAAATTATCTAAGTCCGGTACTTCACTCACGGCTAGCACACTTCGCACCGAAGATGGCAGATGTCCTTGCCACATTATTCTCAGCGTCTCATCGGGCATCCTTTCTCGAGCCAATTCTCGCATCCGCCTAAGAAGTTGAGAGGGTTTTTGGTCACCCAATTCCATCTCACTTAAGAGCTTCTGAAATTGACGTATCTCAGATTCTTCATAAACTTTTAGTAAGCGTTCTTTCAGAGTATCATATTTCTTCACCTCGGGAGGCTTGAGAAGTATGTCGCTGACCTGCTGGACAACTTCTTTTCCCAGCTTCGTAACAACCATATCAAACCGTGCCGCATCGCTCATTTTCTGCGGCGTCAGGACTGCCTCGCATTGAACGAACAAAGCCTCGGCTGATCAGTCCAAAATTCTGGTATTCGCGAAGACACACTAACAACTGCTATTTCTGCTGATCCGCTCGTGCTAGGTTTTGCTTGGCAATCCTGTTGTGAAGTCATTGCGATTTAATTTTGTTGTCTGAGCCGTAAAACTTTGTCGGGGTCACCACTTTTGTCCTTCTTTTTTGAACACGTCGGGGTCACCACTGTGCACGTATATGGTCGTGCTAGCTCGTGTGAGTATCAATGAAACGACGGATGACTAATTATACGTGCGTTTATTATAGAGCACAAATCGCTACTGAATGCATACGTAATTTATGAGTTACAAATTATATTATATAGTGTAGGAATGTAGGCACATTTGCTAGTCTATAGGCTAAGGGTTATTTTGCAGGTAAAACAAATTAAAACATATAAAATTGCTTGAGTATTTTAGTTTTTGATTCGCGGCAAAACCAAGTTAGTTTTGCCGTCGGTGGAAATTTCTCACTTCACTTATTAATTTATTATGACTTACTGGTAGCGTCCAAAAATTTTCTTTTTTCTTTATTGCACACTTCAACGTTTTTCCTTTCTTCTCACAAAAAATTAGGTAGGGTCGTCACTGAAGAATTAAAATAGTATATGATTAAAATAGGGTCTAACATTTCCAAAGCCGCACGTCGGTTTGTAAATTTTTATATTTTGAATAACTTTTTATTATTTACACTGTTCGAAATTTTGAAAACACCACACTGTTTCAGACACTCTCCTACTACCCCCTAACGTGCTGGGCGCCTTTTCTGGTCCCAGAAAATGAGACCACGTTTTTCCCAGCAATCGGAAAAACCCCCGTAACTCCGCACGCGTTTACGGGAAAATTCGGGGGTTTCCTCTGGGTTGTGGGGCTCGGTGAGACGATCCAGGGGGCACAATAAAAATAATATGTCGTCGCTTTAGATCCGAAGATACACGCACTCTTTTGTATTTTCCGCCACGAAAAAGGGGATTTTTGGAGAAAACTCCCCCAATTTTCAACCTTCCGCGACGGTTTTTTCGATGTTAAACTCGTCTCGTCGCGGCGCCTATTTTGGTATGACACTTGCACTTTCTAAAAACTTTTACCACTTTTATGATTTTTTCCCGAGTTAAATCGACGAAGCGCGGTTTAGGCGTGGCATTCCAGGCGGCGGCTGAGGCCAGACTAGGTTAAGATACTCCAACCTCATTCGCTTGGTCCGAATCTCGGACCCATCCCGCCAGTATGAATATGCCGCCCCGACCCCCTCATCCGATTTACTACCGTCAGTGTAAATCAGATGAGCGGGCAGCTGTAGCTGAGCCACAGTTTCGGGGAGCATATTCTCCAGACACTGATATTCGACATCTGGCTCACTGGCGGGGTGAGGGGCCTCCGTAAAGGCCCTTCGTTCCTCCAGTTCGCGGGATTCCAGCTCATCGATCGGACGTCCCCGTTTGCACTCAAACAGCCGGGCGACCTCTAACACTCGAAGATCGAGCGGGAGGAGACCCGACAGCGTGAGTGCTGCATTGAGCGAGACCGTACGGTGTGACTTGGCGATCTTCTGTGCAAAGCCCCTCTGGACGGTAGCAAAGGTTCTTTGCACAGAGATCTTCTCGTCGGCCTTCGCCCAGGAGCTCGCACCGTACAGGATGGTGGGTTCGACCACCGCGGTGTATATCGTCCTAATGATCTCCGGACACAAGCCCCAATCCACCCGAGCCATCGTCGACAGTTTCCTATACAGGTTAGTTGCCTTGTTGAAGGTCAACTTACTGTCGACGATAACTCCGAGGATCTTGAGCTCGGTCACCATCGAGATGTCAACGCCACCCATCTGCACGACCGGAGCGTCATACCTAAGCTTACGCGTAACGACCATCGCCTGGGTTTTTTCGGCGGAGAAGCGAAGCTTATTTATGACACCCCACTCGTGCACACGAGCTAGAGCGGCATTGGCATCCCGCTGGATCCCGAGCGCCGTGTGCCCAGAGAACACCAACACGATATCATCCGCGAACGCCTGCATGTACGCGCCCAGCGTATCCAGGTTGTCCAGCAGAGGGTCCAGCAGCATGTTCCAGAATAGAGGCCCACCGATGGAGCCCTGGATGCAGCCTTTGGACTGAGGCTTCCGCATCGTCCTCAACGCGTATAGCACGACTACGCTCCGGTCCCTGAAATAATCCTTGACAAGACGTCTGAGATTAACGGGTATTCTCTTATCAATCATCCTACACTTTATAGCAGGCCACCATGCGTTGTCGAACGCCCCCTCGATGTCAAGAGAGACTATCAGGGCGGTCTCCTTCTTGTGAAGGATGCCTCTTACGTGCTGCACCAGGTCATACAGCGCGTCCTCCGTGCTCCGCTGCGGTACGAAGCCGTACTGCCTCGCATTGGACCTGGGCAAGAAATACCAGCGGATTCGCCGGCAGAGAACTTTCTCAAGTATCTTGCCCATGATGGAAAGTAGTCCAATGGGGCGATACGACTTTGCGCGGGCATAGTCTGGACGCGCCGGTTTCCTGAGCACCACGACAGATGCCTCCTTCCACGGCGCTGGGAAACACGCCAGGTCAAGACACCGGTTCAGGATGGCCAGGAATAGCTTGGGATCCTGGTTAATCGCCCGGTAGCAGATATCGCTCGTGAAACCATCCGGACCCGGTGCCTTTTTCGGGTTGAAGCTGCGCAGAGTCCGGACCAACTCCCCCCTGGTGATCGGGGGGTCATCAGTCTCTTTCGGGAGGCGCGTGCTGACCAGATCCGCCCGACGCCTGATGACGGCGTGGACATCAGAGTCCGCCGACGCGTCATCGTCGGCGAAGAATGTTCCGGCCAGCAGCGCGACCGATTGATCCGGGCTCTGCACAACTCCACCCTCCACGAATAGCTGGTCCTGTGACGACCTGTCGCCCTTCTCAGCACCCGATAGATACCGTCCCACATAGACTCCCTTTCTTGCAACGAGCAGAATTGCTTCCAGCTCACAGTTTGGGCGCTGAATGCCCTCCGCTCGTACTCCGCCTTGGCACTCAGGTAGTCGTCGACAACATACTGTCTGCGACTCGGCGCGGCACAGCGGATCCTGCGCCGCTTTGTGTTCACGTCGCGCCGCAGCCTTTCAAGCTCGTCGTTCCACCAGGGAAAGCCGCTCTTGGCTTTAGGTGGTCTGTGCGGGGGGATAGCCCTCCCGCACGCTTCAGTCACGGACTCCATGTAGTCCGTGACCACCCCTTCGAGCTCGCCCTTGGTTTGGGCGCTGGTTATCCGCTCCAGGGTGAGTCCCCGGGCGGATATCCCTCTTTGCATTTCCTCGGTGAAACGACCCCAATCAGCCTTCCGGGTGTTGTAACGCCGACTTGTCCACCGGGTGTTACCCCCGGGAGGTACTCTGAGACCCAGAACCACACGTATCGCCCGATGATCAGAACTTTTCACGGAGTCGTCCACTTTCCACTCAAGGACGCTTCTCAACAGTCCCTGGGTGCAAACGGTAACATCGACATGACTCGTGTACCGCCTGCCCCCACGGACCGTGTCGAAGGTGGGGACGACTCCTTCGTTCAATACGTGCAGCTCCATATCATCAAAGAACCCCCTCAGGGACTCCCACCGAGAGTCCTCCTCGACGCTGCCCCACCACGGACTCCACGCATTCCAGTCCCCTCCCATGAGGATCCTGCCGGTACCGACCCGACGCATGAAGTCACGTATCTGCAGAAGGTACGGCTTGATATCCTCCGTGCCCTCAAGGTACGCAGAGACAGCCGGCACGGTCCAATCACCCGCCTTAAGGACGCCAGCCACGATATTCTCGGTGATGATTAGAGGGTTCACCAGAACCTCCAAGTCATCCCGGAACACCATGACTGCCGCCTTGACGGGTTTCGTCCTAGCTGACTCCCTCTGTATAACCCTAACGCCACGGAAGCTACCGACCCGCCCCTCCGCGCCAACGTAAGGCTCCTGGACCAGGGCGACACTGACACCACCCCCATGAGCGGATATGACCAACTCCTGAGTCGCCAGGCGGCCGCGCTGGAGGTTGGCCTGAAACGCTATAAAGTGATCCTTACATACTCCATCCACTGCGGGGCCCTTAGCAATAGCTTATGGAGGAGCGCGCGATAACGTCCCACTTCTGCCTTATCGGACAGTCGCCGTCCAAGGCATTGTGTCCCGTCACTTGCTGTCCGGCCCGGTCGCAGTTTACGCAGACTGGGGCCTTCCCGCCCACGCGGGAGGGGCACTTCGCTCGGTCGTGCTCCCCCCCACAATGGGCGCAAAGGTCCGCCTTCTGCTTGCAAAATCTGCGGCCGTGGCCGTACCCCAAACAACGGGAACACTGCACCAACGGCGACTGGTCCTCGGCTGTCAGGCCCTGTATGTCAATATACAGGGTCTCCGCCTCAGTCAGCCTACGCCAAACCTCGGGGGAGACCTGTAGGACCACATGGGCCTGATGGGGGTTCCGCGCCCTCCTCCGATAAACTTCCTTGACCCGGAAGTGGCCGTCGCCCAGCCACAACTTCCGGTTCTGATTCCTGAGAGCCTCAATGATATCAGCCTCGGTGTTGTAGCTGAGTAAGTTGCGGATGACAACCCGCGGGTCTCGGTTTGCCGCGGGCGCTATGTCGAGGCCATCCCGAGCTTTGAGTTGGCTTTGCGCCTTCTCAAGCTCCGGCCTATTCCCGTAGCAGATGACAATCTTTCCATCTCTCACTTTCCTAACTCTTTCAACTTGAATACCCGTTTTCCGGGCGTCTAGGGCCTCCCTAACTTTCTCTATCACTCTTTCGCTCGTATCCTTTTTCTCTTTGGATGACACGACCAGGGCATGGTTCGGCCGGCAGGGGAGAGGGCGGACCTTTGTCTTGGGGGCCCTCAACTTCTCGGCGTACGTTACCGCCGGGACCTTGAGGGTCTCCACGGCCTTTCCGGCCTCCCTTACAGTTTCCCCGTATTCTTTCACCCTCTCCCCGACCTCCCCAACCCTCGCCCCGATCGTCTCCACCTTCTCATTCGTCTTTTCCGTTCTCTTACGCACTTCTTCTGTCATTCTTCCCGCACATTCCATCACCTCATTCATCTTGTCCACTTTCTTACTGTTCCTCTCCACACTCTCCCTTACTTCCTTCATCTCTTCCACTAGGCCCTCTAGCTTTTTTATATTGCCGCAGAGCGCCCTGCCCGGGGGATACTCGTCAAATCGGTCCATGACGTCATTGTTTATCATCTTTTTTATTGTTTCCGTGTTGGTGACGAGCTCCCCCAACCGAGCCCCGATGTCAATTTCTCCTAAGCTCCGGGCCAACTTCTCAATGACTGCATCCTTCGCTGCGAGCTTTTCTCGCAGCTCCGTCTCTTTTTCCGAACGCAGCCGGAAGCTGGAAGCTGGAGCTCCAGGGTGCGAAGCGTCTCGTCCACCTGGAGGACTGCTCCTCGCAGCCCTGACAGGCTGCTTAGAACGCCCTCCTTGATGGACGTCTTCAAGTTCCCTGAGAGCTCCAGCTGGGCTTTTGCGGCCTGATACATTCTATTGGCCCGGGCTGTGTAACTTTCGGTTGGGCGGGCGCTGGTCTGCGGCTGTGACTGGGCCACCGTGGCCTCGCGCGTCCTGCCTTCTTTATCTTCCTTCCGCTCTGCGTGTGTGACCGTGATGTTTTTAACATTTTTACCCGTTATCTGTGACATCCTGTTCCCAAGGGCAGCACACCCAGCGTCAATAGTCAATAAATAATGTGATTTTAATTGACAAATTGAATATTTTGGTCAGAATGAATAATACAATTGGAGGATAATATAGTTAAAGTCAATCACAAATAGAATTTTTAATAATATGTTAAAATATCCAGTTCAAATATATAGTCAGAATAATTAAAATAAAATAAAAACAAAATTGAAATTAAATCAAAATTAAAATTAGACCCAAAATAAGATTTAAAATTTAAAAAGTTACGCCCCAATAGGTGACGGTCGACAACACAACAGAGAGTAGGGTCAATTCTTAAAATTTGTCATCAATAAAATAACGGTCACACTAAAATTAAATTAAAATAAACCTAAAAATTGCAATTAAAATTGTAAATTAAAATATTGGTATCCCAATAGGAGACGACAACACAATACAATAAATAAATGAATTAATCCTCGCTACCAATAAGGGTGGCGGTCAAAAGGACGTGATTACTTAACTAAATTAAAACTTCGCGTCCCCAATAGGGGGACGGTCCAATATACTTAAACACAAAAACACAAGACACTAACCTAACCTTGATTATTTAAAATTGAATTCCCAATAGGGGAACAATTACAAACACTTACAATATGACTATAATAAACCGAACTAACCTATAAGACACGGCCTACCGTCAGCAATTAATTAATTAAAATTGAAATTAAAATTAAGATTAATATGCGCAGTACCAAGTGTGTCAAAAGGAAAGGATAGGGCGGGGAGGAGGGGGGATTCCCTTGGGGCCAAAAGGTCGGGCTCCTTCTCCTGATTCAGGAGAACCCAAACTTGGGTAGTCCACGACCTCTGGTTCCCGAGATAATCCGCGGGGGGGTGAGGTAGTGAGGTAGGGCGGGGAGGAGGGGGGATTCCCTCGGGGCCAAAAGGCCGGGCTCCTTCTGATTCAGGAGAACCCAAACTTGGGTAGTCCACGACCTCTTGTTCCCGAGATAATCCGCGGGAGGGTGAGGTAGCCTGAGGGGCACGGGGGGGGGGGGTCCGTGTGGCAATGTGGGGGAGGAGGAAAGGAGTCGGTGTGGAGGAGGGGTGGTCAGGTGTGGGGGAAGATGGGTGAGGAGAGATTTCCTCGGGGCCAGAAGGTCGGGCTCCTCTTCCCGGTTTCAGAAAGGAATTTGGTCAGAATTTTGAAATTCCCAGCCGTTTCCAAGATATCCGGGATTTTAGGTAGGGATATTTGTGTTGAGTGTAAATAAATAAATAAATGTATCAATGTCTTAAAATTTAATATATAAATGTGCTTAAATTAAATGTATTGTGTACATGTCTGATAGCTGTTTAAATGTTATGGCACTGCGCGTCACCAAGCCAACAATGTACGGAAAAAATGGAAAAAAATTTACCCCGAGCTTTTTTATACAGGGTCACAGAGGGGTGGGACAAATTTTGCCTGATAGGTTGGCCTTTAGAAACTATCCCCAGTCAGGTTTTCATCCCCTAGGAACCCCGATTCTGGTACTACGACCGGTTTTTCCGGTGTCAAAATTACAAGACTCGGGGTAAATTCCCGTTCGGAAAACAAGCCGTATCTTTTTATTTTGACCACCGATTTCCACCAAATTTAACTATAAGCTAGCTAGCCTATAGGCTAAGGATTATTTTACAATTTGTAATGATTAAAAATATATATAATTGCCTGAGTATTTTGATTTTCAATTTGCGGCAAAACCAATTTAGTAATGTCGTCGGGGAAAATTTCTCACTTCACTTAATAATTTGTTGTGACTTACTGGTGGGTCCAAAAATTGTTCTTTCTTCTTTGTTATACACTTAAACGTTTTTCCTTTCTTCTATTAAAAAATCAGGTAGGGTCGTCACTGAAGAATTAGAATAAAATGAACTTAAAATAAGGTCTGCCATTTTAGGTTAAGATAGTTAACCATCGCATGAGTGAACATGCTTAAGGGTAGTCTTTCATGAAGGCGGGGATCCACGGTACGTAACTTCTCGTAGGTCTGGTTAACTACGGGGATAAACCCCGAGTACTCAAAATTTTGACAATACACATCCTCGTTAGCTAATAGTGAAGAGTGTAGTCCAATGTCGTACAATGGTTCATCTCTCATAGGTGTTGCGGATGTGCTTGGGACAACTACTTGAGGGGTATCCACCTCTTTTGAAGTAGGTTGCCGCTTATTTTTAAACTTTTTTTTTTTTGTTTTTTTTTTCCGGGGTGGAAATCCTCATAGGATGTCCGCCGCCCTGGGTTGGGTGACGGGGTCTGTCAGACTTTTACTGACTAAAACCACCCCGGTATCTCTTCTATCACGAGCAAACGCGTGAGGCCGCGGGAGTCTAAATTCTTTCACGGTCCCACACCCTCGTGCTGGCCCGATCTGTCCGGGCCCCGTCTCCTGCACGGGGTAGTGGGGTATTAAACTACCCCGTGCATCGCCTCAGGGGCGTGCGTCGACATTCGCGCGCGCCTCCGCCTCGGGGTCCATCGAATGGGGGGCGGGGACTTCCCCATATCCCTCGCCCCTGGACCCATTCATGGGGGGCGGAAGAGGGCGTTATCCGCCCTTCTTCGGCGCCCGGTGCGTCTTCTGCGGCCCGGGAAGGGAGTTGAGATCTCCTCTCCCGTTCCGCAGCTTCCTTCTGCGACATCACGTCCTCGCAGAAGGACACCACTGCGTCCCACGACTCTGCGCTACCGACCATCCTCCGCACTACTGCCGGCAGCGTCAGGTCGCCTCCTACTTCATTTGTGAGGACACGGCGCTGCTCCTCCCAAGCTACACACTCGGAGAGCATGTGCTGCGCCGTGTCCTCCCCGCATTGGACGCAGTGGTGGCACGGAGCGTCCGGCTCCCTGCCTAAGTGACGCAGGTACTTGCCAAAGCAGCCGTGCCCCGACAGCACCTGCGTCACCCTGAACGACAGGGAGCCGTGCCTTCTTCCGAGCCAGTCGTCGAGTACTGGCCGGATCGCCTCGAGGCTAACGAGGCCGGCGGTAGGGCGTATAAGCCTCTGCCGCCAGTCCGCCACCAGGACCTGACGGAGCTCCTCTCGGTGCAGTTCGATCTGCCGCTGCACCGGACTGGAGCCCCATTTCCGCTCTTCCTCGCGCCATCGGTACAATGACGCGAGTACTTTCGCCTCTAGGTCCCAGGGCGGGGATCCGGCCAGGACGCAAGCCGCCTCGTAGGAAATCGTGCGGTACCCGCGGACGACCCTGACGGCCATCGCCCTCTGCGGCTTGCGCAGAATGGCGAGTGTTCCGGCCGTCAGATCCATCGCCCACACAGGGGCCCCATACAGGGCCATGGACCGCACGATTCCCACGTATAACCGCCTACAGGCGGCGCTCGGGCCCCCCATGTTGGAAGCAACGTTGATAGCGCGCCTGCTGCACCCATCAGCTTGGGCGCCAGTCGCCGGAAGTGGGGCCCGAATTCCCATCGGCTGTCGAGCACCAATCCCAGATACTTCATGGTGGACTCGACAGCTATCCGGGCCCCACTGACCTCGATATGCGATCCCGGCGCCGGCGCACGCCGGGGGCCATGGAAAACCATGGCCTCCGACTTGTCAAGGGCCACCTCCAGGCCCAGGCGCCTGATGCGGTTCACCACCTGTGATACCGCAGCCGTGGCTACCAACGTCCAACATGTGTCATCTTTTACATCAAAGGATTGATTACCTCGTGGCCTCAGGTTGACATGACATGGGGATGATCGCCCATGACCATGTACCTACATAGGTACTTTCGTGATCTTCAATGTTGTCCCTTGTTGAATCAAAGCTTTCATCCGAGCCGGAGTGTTCACGGTCATCATCAGCAAGGCTGGAGAGTTCCTCGGTCCGATTAGTGGGCTGGTCAAATTGCACCTGTAATGTGTTAGTACTACTTTGTATATTGGACAATATTATATTCTGTTTTTATGGCAGTCTTCTAGAAATGTGACATTTCTGCTCTTAGTAATTTTCTTTGTTTGTGGATCCATCAGTCTATATAACCTTTCGAAAGGTCATTTCGGTAGATTTTGGATTCCACTTCTGCCTCTTTTCTTTCGGCACATGCACCATAGCTTTACAGCCAAAAATTCGTAAATGAGAAATATTTGGTTTAATACCTGTCAATTTCTCCCGTGGTGTCATGTAGGTGAGAACTCGGGTTGGTGAACGGTTAACTACATGAGCTGCCGTCTCTACTGCCTCTGCCCAGTATTTCTTCGAAAGTCCAGCATCAAACAGCATGCTTCTGGCTCGTTCTGCTAATCTGCGATTCATCTGTTCCGCGAGGCCATTTTGTTCAGGAGTGAACGGAGCAGTTGTTTGATGTTTTATGCCATGAGCTGCCATATAATCATTTACTTGTTTATTTATATATTCCAAACCATTACAGTACGAAGGATTTTTATTTTTCTATCTAACTGATTTTCCATCTACTTTTTATATATTTTTCAGGAAATAAACATTTACCTTTCTTGAATAATCATCCACGAAAGTAATGAAATATCTAGCACCAGCCATGGATGGAGTTTCCATAGGGCCACACAAATCTGAGTGTATGACTTCTAGAAGAGCATTAGCCCTGGTGCCAGTATATTAAATGGAAATCTACTTTGCTTTCCTTTTAAACATGTAATACAAGTGTTTTGATTTTCCTTACTATTGTTAATTTTTACACCTTCAATACATAGTAGCAATCTATTGACATCATTATACAGGCTGGACCAAAAGTCCGTTTATATTTGAAATAATGATTAAAAAAAAGAGAATTACAGTTAATTAAAATTGTTTATTGTTTTCGATAGAATACGAACGGGGAATTTATTTCTTAAAAATTGTATCATCCATATGCAATCCTTCATTATTCTGGCATTGCTGCAATCTAAAGCGGAAATTGTCGATAACAGTATTACATGTTGTTGTTGAGATGTTTTGGATTTCTGTGCGGATATGATTCTTTAATTCGTCAAAAGTTGCTGGGTTGGTATCGTAAACTTTTGCCTTAAGACATCCCCAAAGAAAAAAATCCATTGGGGATAAATCAGGGCCAGTTAATGTCCCCTATTTTCGATATCACTTTTGGGCCAAAAATGTCTTGAGCTTCCCTGAAAGAGTCATTACATATATGACAAGTGGACATCTTGCTGAAACCAGGAGCGTTGATTAAAACCAACAAAATCCTGCAGCAGTGGTGCAAAAAAGTTTTGTAACGTGATGATATACCGCACAGAATTCACCGTAATTGCACGTCCGCGTGAGTCTTCAGAAAAGTATGGACCAATAATGCCTTTTGCTAATAAAGCAGCCCATACTGTGACTTTGGGTGAATACAGGGGTTTTTGATGCTTTAATTTCGGATTAGTTTCACTCCAATAACGACAATTTTGTCTATTAACATGCCCATTTAGATGGAAGTGTACCTCGTTTGAGTTTTTTTTTTTCGTTGTTTCGATAATACTCGCATACCCATAACGCACTTTGACTGCCGCTGAACGATGCCATGGTACTAAATTCCCATTGGCCGGTCTTGCACTGCATAACCTCTCCACCCTTCTTCGCCACCGCTGCTAGACGCGGCAACCGATTCAAATGTTAACGGACTTTTGGTCCACCCTGTAGTTTAAATGGGCCATTCTTCTATTCCATATATCCAAACTATGTCCATCAGAGGCAACAAATGCTTTCACTTTGTATGTATTCAACGAATACATGTTATTAGTTAGTCTCGCCGTTGCTACAACTTGTTTTTTATCATTAAATATTTCACAGCCTTTTTTATTGAATGAAACTTGACATCCATTTCTTAACAGCTGACTAACTGATAACAAGTTGGCACTCAATTTGTGGAACATAGAAAATATCTCTCACCTTTATGTGGTTTACATTACCATCTGCAGTCAGGAGGTCCAGGTTAACATTACCTATCTTCTGCACGGTGGCACATGTGTTGTTGGCAACTACACACTACTACTATAGGAGGTGGTAGGACATCATACATGCCATCAGAACTAATTGTTATTGTATCGTTGTTATTTAAATAAAAGGTCTAGTGTTGTTGTAGAGGTTCATTTTATTAAAACTACTAATAATTGCAAAGAAAATAATTAATATTAATATAGGCTTTTATCAGTGGCTTTTCTCGGTGGTAGGCCATAACATTGGCTGCCGTCAGAAGTTACCACCCACCAGACAAAGTCTTGCCGCCAAGCGTTTCGTCGTGTTCCGGCATGATGTTTGGTGAAGCCGTACGGAGGACGGGTCTGAGCAGTTGTGTTGCGATGTGTGGCGGGTACGATGCGCCAAATGTTGTTGTCTCGGGAGTTTGGTCTTGGAGAGTCTCCAGATCAATCTCCCTCTAGCGCAGCATCGTTTGGTCGTGTTGGTCTTGGGTTTAACATTGCATCACCTTTTTTTTTTTTAGCGAGTGGAAATGCATTTACGCACCGTACCCGCCGCTAGCTAGGCGACGAGCGTGTGTGGGACTCGCCCAGCCGGAGCCGGGAATACCCACTAAAACCACTCGGTTCCCCTCGAGCCCTGCGCCGAAGCGCAGCGAGTGCCACGGGATCTTCCTGTAAGGCAATAGCCCCGTAGCACTCTCAGGGCATACCGGCCAGGCCGGTTTCCGCGCCAAGGGAGGATTACCCGGGGATACCGAAGCAATCCTCAGACGTGGTGACCAGTGCAATGCGCGTGCGGGGGGCTACCCTCGCACGCGCTGGTCACACTCCGGGGCAAAAGGAGACGGGGGTATGTCCCCCGCCTTCTTCGCCCCGCCCGTCTACGCTGGAGGCGGTAGCCTCCCATGCACTCTCGCTTTCAACCATGGCTCCAACCATGGTTGCCAGCGAGAGGCGTCCCTGTCCCATGACGACACCGATGGACCTACTGGGCATCAGCAGCGTCCATCGGTGTCCCCATACTGGCGGCGGTCGCCGAGGCGGCCGCCGGGGGTCCTAGAGGGATGCGGCCCCGAACCGGTGGCGCATTGCAGGACCCTCCTGTCATTTTATGGCCGCTGGGTAGGCCCCTGTCTTTGCACAGCGCGCAGTTCACGGGGGCCTTGCAGCCCATGGCCAGGTGGCCCTCCTGGCCGCAACGGAAGCAGAGCCGGCTCCTGTCTTTAGTGGACGGGCAGAGCACCGCAGTGTGCCCCCTCTCCATGCACCTGCGGCAGCGCATAGGGCGCTGATCCAGCAGGTGGATGGAGGCGGCGCTCCAGCCTACGTCCACCTTTCCCCGCTCCGCCAGCTCTTTCGCGGCGTGTACGGGGCATGAGACTCGCACCGAGCCCATGCCCCTCGCTCCTATAATTATTTTGCCTACCCGAACTTGGCCGGGAGAGCAATTGGCCGCCTCGGCCAGGACCCCCTTCACGTCCTCAGGCGTGATTGACTCGTCAAGTCCACCTACGCGGATCTCCGCCATCTTGGTGGGGCGGGACACCTCGGCCACCTCCCTGAGCACCTCAGCCATTTTACTGGCCAAGGTGTTGGCCTGGGAGGCGGAGGTCTCCTTCGAGAGGGTCATGAGGGAGGCACCCGTCATGGACCTCCTTATATTGCCCAGCCCCACCCCGAGTTCGGCCAGATTAATGGCCGCCTTCGCCATCCGTATAGTGTCCGCGTAGGTGGTGCCCGCGATTACTGCCTCTGGCTTGAGGCACACCAGCACCGCCTGTCTTTTGGGGACCTTAGGGACCCTATTTGGAGCGGCAGCTTTTCCCGTCTCTTTGGGCCTCTGGCCTGGAGCAGGAGCAGGGGCCAGAACATCGGTGGCCTTCTTCTTCCCCTTCCCCTTCTTGGCCACCGCGGCCCACGATTCCCCCTCCAGCACCAGAGGCTGAACGTCTTTTGAGCCTCCGGCGACCTGCTCCTTCGCGCGTGCTAACTCAGGGGCAGGTCTGGCCTCTGCCCCAACGCGCCCGCTCGGTGTCTTTGGCTTAACTTGCCTGCCCTTCTTGGGCAGGTTCGCCGGCGGCATGAGTGTTGCCGGCACGGTCCCTTCCCCACTCCGTTTCTCCCTCACCGGGGGATGGCCCGACCGTTTGTCAGCCGCCAGCGGGGGACGATGGGATCGCGCCGGCAACAGGCGGCCGTCCTTGTCGAGGCCCTCCAGCCGCGCGGTGATCATCCCACTAACGTGGTTCATTAGGTCGCGCTGGAGGACCTCCATATCCCTGGCATAATCTTCCCGCGTCGAGCCCGTAGGAACGGGGTGCGGGAACGGCTCCGGGACCGACTCCTGGGGCCGCTTCTTCTTGGAGCGCGGACTTCTCCTTTCGGAAAAAGTCCGACGCAGAGCGGCCACCTCTTGTTCTAAGGCCGTCAGCTGCTCCTGCAGGCGTTTGTTGTCGGCCCGAAGCCGACGCATTTCCTCGTCCTCCTTCCGGGAGGCCAGAGACCGGACCGCATCGAGCATTTTGCATGTTGCGTCCCGGATCTCCCGAATGGAGGTGTCCTTCAGATTTTTTGATTTTTTGAGGACCCCCTCAATGACCGCCGCCCCCTCCTCAGCCTTCGACTGAAGATCAAGGGGCGCAGGCATAGGGGGACCACAACCATCGGTACGCCCCGCCGGGCGGGATTCCGGTTCGGAGTCAGACAGCGAGGACTCCGAATCCAGGGGCATTTCTTTTAAAAACCTCCTGGCCTGGGAGAGCCCCACCGAATGTTGGGACCTTCCCCTGCCAGGACCAGTCCGCACAATCTTGGGTGCCGGTTTATCCGATCTTCCGGACCCAGCACCCTCGCGTTCTGTGTCGCTGTCTGCCCAGCGCCTCCGTTTCCCACTTTGGGCAGAAGGCGTGTCGCGTGCTCCGTCGCTTGACAACACCGCCACCGCCGACGATCGTCCGGCGGCGGCGGTGGCATCACGCACCAGCACTCTCCTTGCCAATTCGCCTCTCGTCGGAACAGGGTCGCATGGTAGCCAAAACGGCGTTCCACGCGGCCCTACTCCGACGTCCACTATCAGACACTCACAGTCGCTGCCAGTAGCATCAGCGACAGCAGGGGCCTGGTCGCCTACCCCTGCGCGCTCTTCGGTCGTAGATTTACCATCCGCAGCCCCGGATAGCTGCGGACGCCGGGCGTCAGCCGGATCGCAAGACAAAATATTCTCATTAAGCGACATTTCCATTTACGATATGGGAAATACTCACACCGCTTTCCCAAGGCGATGCGGCCGCTCTTTTTGGGAGGCTATTAAACCTCCCGAGGCCAGCGAATGCCTCCTGTGCAGGTTATACCGCCGGCTGTTCGGTATCTAAAACTAACTTAAAAGTAATAATTTTTTTGTATTTTTTAGAATTTTTTTAATTTTGTATTTGGGTTTTTTAGGAATTTTTATATTTTCTCTTTTGGTTTTCGCTTTTATAATTTTTTTTTTGCATTTTAGTTTTTTATATAAAAACCTAATCCTAAACTTAAAGCTACCCATCACCTGGCACCGTGGCCGAAAGCGACCAACGCCACGGCTGCCCTAGACCGCAGATTGTAAAGCGACCCACGGTCTTCCCCATCTCGGTCACGCGATGTGACCATCAGACCACGGACTGTAAAAGGGCCCGCGGTCTACACCTCCTCGCTCCCTATTCGTGCACTCTGCAGCTGCAGAGCGCAGAAGAAGGTAGCATTAAGACAAGGGTTTTTTAAAGTGGTTTTCCTTCCACGCGACCCGGGCAAATACCCCGACGGTCCCCGGTCCCCTAAGGGATTACGGTATACCCCGTCATGCATCCCCTTTCGGCACTCTGCTTAACAGAGTGGAAGAGGATGCATGTAAACCCCTATAGGCCAGGTTCCCATCAACGACCATCGAAGATGATCGGTGATTGAAACCTGGCCCTTCCCCGTGTGAAGTATTAGCCGCCAGACCCAAGAGTCCACCAGAACTCGGTGGGCAGTTGGGACTGGCGTTGCCCAGGGTGCGCCACGTGGAGGCTCTTCGACTAGCACCCCTAACATTGCATCACCTGGCTCAACTGCCGTCATCCTTCCTATTCCTAATTTTTTTTAAGTGAATAGGCTTAATAAACTAGTGCGCTTTACATTCAACGATTGCATCACTGCTTACCATCAGGCGGGATTGCAGTCAAGCACTAGTTTATAAATATTAAAAAAAAAAAGTGGGGTCAGTGTGCGAGGGCGCGGAAATCGCAAGTGTTCAAACCACATATGTCAGTTATGTGGAACGACGCTCCTGAATCCACATACCAATCTATGTTGTTCATGTTCTCATGAGTTGGATGGTCCCCGTTGTGGGCATATGGGCATATGAGAAAATTCTGTAAAATCAATAAGAAAAGTGAAGATAAAGGTTTTGCAGCAGTTTTTTCAGCAACTTATACTTGTTGCAGTTGTAACAAAGGGGGACCATTAGACTTGTTCTTCTTTTTGGGGTGGTTTTTATTATGCTTTGTGTAAAGAACTGAGACACTTGTGTCTGTAACCTCTTGTAGTAACTTTGTCTTAATGGAAACTGTGCTTATCTTTACCAAAGCTCTCAAGACACATCTTGTACTGGTCTGGTAAGCCAGCCAACATTATTGTGCCTAGCCACTCATCGTCAACATTGAAACCTATATTCCTTAACTTATGTGCAGTTGTAACTATTTTGTTTACATATTCTTCAATGCGGGCACAACTATCCAACGTAGTGTTTACCAAATCTCGGAGCAATCCAACTTTCCTCATTAAACCAGAATCTTCAAATGCGTTCTGTAGATTTGCCCATACCTCTTGAGAAGTCTTTGCGTCTTGAACATGTATATAATTTACCACGAGCAATATTATTTTCGACTTTGCTTTGAGGTCGCGCTTCGGATCTATCACACTTTTCTCAGTGGGCTCCACGCACTCCCAGAGATCTTTGTGCTGCAAATATGTTTGCACGGCAAATTTCCATGTGCTGTAGTTCTTTCTCTCTTCCATGGAGTTTATCAATTTGAATATTGATCATAGCCATTTTCAGGATGGTTCGGTGCAATGAGACTGCATTCTATGTCCGCCTAAAAATCAGAAAAATACTTCGCGGAACGTTAGTCAAGTTTGACTGACGTTATGTTCGTCTGATAACATATTTTCAAAACATTCTTTAAACTTGTCGGTGTCCATAGGATGGATTCCAGACACTTTAAATCCACTTACAGCTTTACTAATGTTGGCTGTTTTATTATATGAATTTTTGAAAAGCACTCCCACTTCATATTGGGTGATTTGTTTTTCAGGATGGTTTGCCATGTAAATAATATTTATTTATATATTCTTTATTGTACACCAAACAAATATCGAACAAAAACAATCAACACAAAAAAACATACAATGGGCGGCCTTATCGCTAATGCGATTTCTTCCAGGCTACCAAAGAATGGACAGATTCTTCCGAACCACAAATGGGACTGTCGTTGGTGCAAATATTATTACTACAATATACTAAGATAGATACACAAACACATACATATACATAAATAAATACATAGATACTGAACAGAACAAGTTAACAAATAAATTAGCGAAAAAGTGTTTGTTGGACGAAGATCATAACGGCAAGTAGTGTTCCTTCACAAGTCTCTTGAATTCCTGCAACGACTGCGCACGTTTTATTTCAATTGGCAATGCATTCCACAAACGAGGGACCTGAAGAGTGAAAGATTTATCAAGGAACGTTGTGGAATGCGTAGGCATTTTGAGCTTTAAGTTTTCTGATGACCTTAAAGATTTAGTATGTGAGTTGCACAGAAATTGAAAGCGATTCTTGAGATAAAGAGGGGTGAAAGGAGAAAAAAGCAAATTATATAGAAGGGAAAGAATATGAGCATTCCGACGAAGGCGAATTGGTAACCACTTGAGCTTCACACGAAATTCGGATACATGGTAATATTTGCGCAGACCGAATATGAACCTTATACAAACATTTTGAAGTCGCTCAAGCTTATCTAGTTGGTCTTGGGTAAGATCAAGATAGCTGACATCAGCATAGCCAAGGATGGGTAGAAGAAGTGACTGTGCAAGCGCAATCTTGGTGGCAGTCCGTAGGAAATTACGTAATCTCTTCAGAGACGCAGCGGATGCAAATAGTTTGCGGCTAACTTCCTGTAGCTGGGCAGTCCAAGAGAAGGCTTTGTCAATATACAGCCTGGAAGGCTAAAAGCAGTTAGCTCTAAAACTATAGGTAGTTTGCTTAATTATAAAAATGCTTATCTGAATTGAAAAATAAATAAACTTTCTTTTTCTTTCAAAAAATTTAAAAAGTTTCTGTCTGAGACCGGCCGTAAACTCATAGATACAATGCGACCGAGGTACGTATCAGTGCAAAGGGCGCTGACCTCTGGCAGTTCGTTTTAACTACCTACGTAAGTTTTAACTAACTAAATTCCAATAAAAACACAATACACATAATCTGTGATGTAATTTTTCCTTCAAACTTTTCCTAGGTATTTAAAAGTTAATCACATTTTTATCTACAGTTTCATTAAAAATTACTTGTTAAAACTATTTGATTTGATAATGTTATTATGTATTACGATTGAATAATGTAACACTTACATTAACATAAAAAACGATGGTGGAAATTTTCCGTATTCGATGTTCGTGCCGTATGTGATTTACCCAGCTCCCGTTATGTTCATTATGAACATAGTACCTAGGTAAATACGTAAATTCTTCGGGCCTCGTTCAGGTTATCGCCAGGCACGGCGTAAAGCCGAACCATTTCGGTCCACTGTAGTCACTACATAACACACATACATACACGACATACATAAGACACACTTTGCACGATAAATGAGCGGTGACGAGCAGACTTCGGACTTGGCGTCGCGGGCATTGCGCAGCGAGCATGCGCGCGTCCAAACCAAACCGTAGCTACGGCGAACTGAGGGGCCCTCTGGGCTCTGGCCGCGGCCGGCGCGGCGGCGGCGCCGCGCGCCCTGGCCACGGTCGTTGACCCGGTAGCGTTCACGAAACAGCTGGTTTCGCTAGCCGCTAGAGTGAATATAAGTTCGTAGAAAAATGGAAATTTTAGTAAAAAAAAAAGTGTTCTGTTTTCATTGAATTTACGTTCTGAAAGTGAAACCAAACCACTGGTTTCATGACCAACATTTTTTAGCTTATATATTCTCAAGTTCTTAACTTTTTCACTAAAGGGAACCACTGAGTTTTCAAAAGAAACTTGAGGTAGTGTCGTCCAGTCGATTCTAGAGACCGTCCTAGACCTGCCCACGACAATAACCTGCGTCCTTATGTGGTTGACCAAAAGCCCATATCTTTTGCTCCAGTCACATATGCGGGCCAGATCACGATTGATCGCTAATATAGCCTCAGACAGATTTCCAAGAGGCGCTCGTGAGTAAATTTGTAAATCATCAGCATAAAGATGGTAGGAAGAAATTAGTTCGTCAGAGATAGAGTTAATAAAAACTGCGAAAAGTAAAGGAGATAGCACGCCACCCTGCAGTACACCAGCAGACGTATTACAACAGGAAGACAAGATCTGCCCGAAGCAGATACGTTGCCAGCGACCAAACAGGTAACTACGAAACCAGTCAATTACCGATGGAGATATGTTAACAGAACAACAAAGTATGTCAAGCAAAACATCGAAATATTAAAAGAATTAATGAAATCCACCAGAGCTAAGACCTTCAGATTACCACATTCCATGGCTGACCTTATATCATCCGTAATATTCAGAAGCGCTGTGGTGGTGCTATGACGAGGAAGAAAGCCAGATTGGAGTTGGGGTGATTATTCTTAGAGAGGAAAGTGCTCATTTGATTATGGATTAACCGTTCAAGGACTTTGGAAAGGAATGGTAAGATGGATACTGGTCGATATTCAAAAAAGGATTTGGGATTACACTTTATAGGCAAATTAATTATTTGGGCATTTTTCCACGAGCAAGGAAAAACCCCACTAGATGTTGAAAAGTTGAGGATATGACAAATTACGGGAAGAATAACATCTACCACAGGGAGCAACATATTACGGCTGATACAGTCACTTCCTACTGCATTGGAAGTAATTGATAGTATGCTCTTCTTAACATCACAAGCGGAAAACTGATCAAAGACAAATCTATACTCTATACTATTATATAAAGCTGAAGAGTTTGTTTGTATGTTTGTTTGTTTGTTCCCGCTAATCTCGGGAACTACTGGTCCGATTCGAAAAATTCCTTTTGCGTTGGATAGCCCATTAATTCAGGGATGGAGAGAGGATGGGGATGGGGAGGAGAGGGATGGAGGATCCTTGATGTCTCGAAGGCCTTCGACCGGGTATGGCACGCTGGCCTTTTGAGTAAGCTTCTAGCGTACGGCGTTTCCGCTGGCCTGACTGGCTGGGTAAAAGACTTCCTGACTGAACGGTCCCTCCGAGTTGTTGTCGACGGATGCTCTTCTGAGCCCATTTCAACTAATGCCGTTGTTCCTCCGCGGTCTGTTCTCTCTGCAACTCTGTTCCTGCTGCATATTAACGATCTGCTGAGACCCGGTATCTATGGGTATGTAGATGACAGCACAGTTGTGGAGAGATACCTGCCGGAAGCTCGGGCTAGTAAGGAAACAATCCGGTCCGAAAGAGAGGCTATGGTAGAGCGTACGAGCGCTCCACTACACGCAGTCTCCGAATGGGGCAAAGCCAATCTTGTAGCATTAAATGCCGCCAAAACACAGGCGTGTCTTTTCACCGCCAAAAGGAGCTCGTTAATCTTGGCTCCTATTTTTCAGAATGTATCCTTGGAGTGCACCAACCCCCTTCAGCTTCTGGGAGTTGAGATTTCCTCGAATCTTAACTTTGGGCGGTTCATTGAGTCCAAGGCCAAGGTGGCTGCTAGAAAACTTGGCGTTATCGAAAAGGTCCGGCGGTACTTCACACCGGGGCAGCTTCTAATGTTGTACAAAGCACAGGTCCGCTCGTGTGTGGAGTACTGCAGCCACATTTGGGCTGGTGCTGCGAAATGTCACCTGGCTACTTTGGATTCAGTGGAGAGGCGTGGGAAGAGGCTGATTGGCGACCCAGACTTAACTCGAAACGGTCTCCAAAGCCTGGAGCAAAGGCGTAGAGTAGCCAGCCTTTCGGTCTTCTATAGGATGCATTCTAGTGAGTGTGAGTGTGCAAGGGAATTGCATGATTTAATTCCCCCATCTCCGTTCCACCATCGGACGACCCGTCGTACGCCGAGTTTCCACCCTTACGTTGTTGACACCACTGCGACCCGGACGAAGCGTTTCGCTTCCTCTTTTATAATGCGTACATCGAGGGACTGGAACAATTTGCCGGCGACGGTGTTTCCGTCACATTAAAATTTGAGTGTCTTCAGGGCTAGAGTGAATGGGCTCTTAATAAACTAGCGCGCTTTACCATCAATGATCGCATCACTGCTTACCATCAGGCCAGATTGCCTGATTGATTTATTGATAGAGGCCGCTAGTGGAGAATAACTGGGAGTCGGAAGAGAAGAAAGATAATTTAATGTATTCAGTTTTATTGTCCTATCAAAATTGGACGAAGCAGTAAAATGATTATTCATAGCATTTATGTCGTATGTCTTTTGGGATAGTCTCTTGCCGGGTTTTACCGATCCCCAATGTTCTAAGAAGTTTTCAAACTTTGGATGCGTCCCTATTTTGGACAGAAGCATGAATGTAGTGGCGATGAGCATTCCTACACACCTTGTGTGTTACGTCACCATACATCGCAATCCGTAATCACCAGTGATTACGGATTGCGATGTATCTTTCTTTGTTAACATCATTAGGCCTACGCTTAAATTTTGACTTGGCCGTAACTTTTTTAAGCATTAACGTTTTAATCTCATCTGTGAGCCATGGTGCCAGTAAATGCTTAACCTTAACTGCTAGAACAGGTGCGTGATGATAGTAGAGCTCAATAAGCTTCGTTGTAAAAATGTTAACTTGGTCATCAACTGGCGCAGAAGCAAACAGAGCAGACCAATCTATATTGCTGGCATCTTTGCAAAGATTATCAACATTCATGCCACCAAAATTGCGTTGCATAAGAATTTTAGCTTTACCTTCGGCGGACGGATTTTGTATGAAAGGAAAATCAAATCATGATATGAAATGCGTCGGCTGAACATTGACCATGCTTGGCAACGTGATCAAGGGATGAGACAAAAATTAAGTCGAGGAGTGAAGGAGTAGAGTTAGGGAAATGGTGGGTGGCACTTAATGGAAGAACGGAAAGATTATTGGAAGCCACAATATTATTGAGAGAAGGAGATCGATGGTCTTTTTTCTATAAACAGGTATTAAAGTCACCCATGACTATGCTGTGACTATAAGAACGTACAAGGATTTCTAGGAGGCGTTCAAACGAAGAAAAGAAACTAACGCCTAAAGAGGGGCAATAATGGACACCAAGAAATAACTTCGAATGGTGAATTTCAACTTCAATGAAGAGATGTTCACCGGCATTAGACGGCGGTGGCTGAGGCGATACATTGACAATAGAGTAAGGAATTTATGTACGGAAATATATGGCAACACCACCGCCAGCACCGACTGAGCGATCGTTTCTTATAAGCTGAAAACCGGGCAGAGAATAACTTGTTGACGGGAGGCAAGGTTTCAGCCATGATTCGGAAATAAGTATAGCATGTACGTTCTTACAGTCAAAGCTTGCCAGCATATCGTGGAAATGAGCCGGAATGCTTTGAGCGTTAATATGTATGACGTTAAAATTTTTAGGAACATCAGAAAATTGCGCTGCGAGACTGTCAGCAAGAGAAGGTACACTCACGAAACTATCGTCGTTGCTTGTTACAGAAAAAAAACTACTATTATCACTGCTTACATCAACAGACATAAATATTTACCTAATATATTAATAAATTAAAATAAAAGCAAACCGTTGACTTATAAAGTAGTCCTGCCGGTTGCGTTATTAATTATATAAAAATAAAATCTACTTACGCAGTCCGGGCAACAAAACAGAAATAGAAATTTGATAAATATATATAGTAATAAAAATAATAACCTTGTAGGTTTCAAATGTAGAAATTTAAAAAAGACATATAGTAATAAAATAATAATAATAACCTACAAGATAAAACATGAGAAAAATATTTTCAATTAAAAATAATTTCTTCTATCAGTCACAAACTGCCAATGCACAGCACGGTAAAACGAAACGCATACATTGACACTGACACTACTGACAGTGACAGTATTGAGTGTGACAACTGACAAGATTGTTATTATTGCATTTGTATGTGTAATGTTACTATAGCGGTTTGAAATACTGTAAAGCCACTATCACTCGTGATATTTGTAGTTAGCTCCTTTTTTACCTTAAACTTTTCTGGACATAATGATTGGTGATGTTTTCCCACCTCTTCACAATAGTAAGAACTTCCTTTGTTCGGGCATGACTTGATCCTGTGTTCTTGTGAAAGGCAGCTGAAACAACGGTTCTTCAGTCATGTTTTAACTCTTCTATGTCTTTGTATTTTCGGCACTGATTAGAATGATGTCCCTGGTCACAGAATATACAGTTTCATCTCCTTTTCTTGTTTACCCAATGGTCTTTTATTTTTCATTTCTTTCTTGTTCCTTGTCTCTTACTTGGTTGTACTGACGTTTCCTCGTATGACCTTGTCTTTCAGTGTTGGAGCAGTGCGGTTCTTGGAACCAACGATTTTTATTAAATTCTTCTTTCTTATTGGAGTTCATTCTCCTTTTGGGGTTTTTGTTAAATTTTTTTGTTGGTTCGTTTGACTTCCACACCTTTTCTCCATCGTATGTTGTGTGTAGTGTTTCTACTGTATGGTTTTCTGCTATAGTTGAATTGTTTCCATGTGGTTCTTTGTTTGTTTCTTCTCTTGCAAATACTATCTCTTCTAGGTATGTCCTCAGCTCTCCCACTGTATTCTCTTTCATCTTCATCTTTACTTCATAGATAATATCTCCAGGAATTTTTTACATTTTAAGATGTCTTAAATGATCATGGTTAGTATCTTCTCCGAGGGATTGTAAGACTCTAAGATGTCTTTCCACCTCATTCAGAGATCTACGACACTCTCCAACAGATGTACTTGTACCTGCAGTTTTCACTTTGTTTAATGCGCTGTGTGTGCATCTATACTATGTGACTGTTTCCCATACCTGTTAATCAATATTTGAATGGCTATAGTATCGTTCTTGTTTGTGGTTTCCAAGCCATCGATGATCCTTCTCGGTTGACCTTTTAAAGTTGATTTAAGATAAAGTAGTTTATCTACGTCTGGCAGTGGTCTTTCATGAATATTGGTTTTATAGATGTCCCAGTATTCAATCCTAGTAAGTATATCACCACTGAATTCTGGTAAGTGTTTATAGTTTTGCAGAGAATATACGGTTCTGGTCGCTATCATCATGACTGTGTGGTTGGGTTTCATTTGGTCTATTCGCCAGAATGTACCTTAATTCAGTCAGGACCTCTTCACTATCTAGTTGGATGTTACTCATTTTTGAGATCTCATCTGGTGATGGATTGTTTGATATTCTAAAATATTCATTGAGCTCATTTGTGAAACGTTTAATCTCAGCTTGTTGCTTATGTTCATTTACCATATTGATTATTTGGTAAAATCTTAATTTGATGGTATCCTACAAAGGGGTATTTTCTTCCTCGCACTCCATTTTTTTGTTTTGATTGTCCTGATGTTGATTCTCCTGGAATAATATTACTGGCTCGTGGAGTTTACAATTATAATTTACTATACTTTACACTATCAGGCGAGTGCCTTATTCACATCTCATACTATGCTTTGTGAAAATATAATATTCTCTTTATATACCTATTATTAAAATAAACAAAGTTTTTCTATAAAAGTAAGTCCTAAGTCTAATTAGGTATATTAGTAATAATAATCCTCAATTATCAGTCGGTCGAGTAAGTATAGTGCTAAGCCAGAGTGATCCGAGGAACGATCAGCAGTTAAACATAAAAAACTATCATAAGTTAAAATACTATCATAACCGTTCCCTGGTTAATATTATTTTAATATTATATTTAAGTTTCATAAACGATTAGTCAGCCCATCAGGTGTTTATATTAATTGGGATAATAATATTCTATGTGTTAATCTATGAAGTGAACTTAGTTGACATTTAATTTCCAAACGTTGTTTCAACTTAACCTTACATTTCACTGTGTGTGAATTAATTATATCAACAAGATTCATTACATAACAAACAGATAGTACAAGGCCACTCGTTGTGGACCTACTGGGAGAGGCCTTTGTCCAACAGTTGGCGTTGGTATACTCATGTTCTTCTTCCGACTTTACATTGTTTGTGTACAAAGTTTCACTCGAATCTGTTCAGCCTTTTTGTATATAAAGCAGAGCGAAGAGCGCACTAATAATATCAATTATCAGTAAATAGTAAAATATCAGATGTCATTGCCTTACGGTGAAATCGCGCGGGTTTCCAAATTATGGCCACGCCTTACACCTCGTAATTATATCATTTTATAAGAAAGTGGAAAAGTGCGCCATCTGTTCCCGGCACGGACAGGAGGCACACCTTGTACTCGGGAGGATAGTGTCTTAAGGTCGGGAACCTTTCTTCCGCCATTATTGAGGCCTCTAGCATAGTGCACCAGAAAGATCGTATGGGGAGATGATCCTTTTGAGCAGCCCCCATTCCAGCTCCTGCTATGTCACCATTAAAAGATGGTATGGTCTAGTTGGCCACACTTGCCATGCGTGATACTCTCTTTAAGGAGTAACTACCCTGCCCCCTAATCGGTGAACACATTTTTGTCAAATGATTGCGACTAGTTGGGATCAGTTGGGATCGTTCGAACCGCCCATTGGTCCGGTCGGTTCAAATGATGCCAACTAGTCTCAATCATTTGACAAAAATGTGTTCGCCGATTCGGGGGCTGAGCACCCTTAAAGAAGAACCCCCTACCGTATTCTAACAGGGAGGATGATACCCGTGTCTCTTCTAATTTAAGAGTAATACCGGCCTTTGTACATAGACCAAGTAATGTATCCTGGAACCAGGCGATATATTCATCTTTTGTCATTCTAAGGCCATCCAAGGTTACTTACAGGGTAAACGAAGGTATATATGACTTGATTGTCCCCTTGACCTGTTAGGGTTGCTATTGTTCCGCACTTCCATGAGGCTATCAAGATTAATAGTAGAGTGGCTAAGGTCCATCCCTTCTGCCTTAACCGTTCCATCCAGGCCTCTGGCCCGTGTATACACCGAGGACCATTTTTAGGAAGACCATCTAGGCCTTGCTCTGGTGGACAGAATCTATCCTGGAACAGGAGTATGGACTCCAGAGGGAACTGTGTAGGCCATCACGGATGTAATACCCAGCAACCTGTCCAACTCCTTGAAAAGGGGTGTGACACCCTCATGACGAAAGCTTGTCACCAACTAGAAAAGTCCATGGACATAAAGACTGCTCCACCATCATCAGTTGAGGATGTCTCTGATGTTTTCAAGAGGTGCTTGAACAAGTCATCTTCAGACTTGGTCATCGTTTGGTGGGGAATATATTTAAAAACGTGCTTGATGTTGTTCTCGGTTGCCGCCTGGAATAGTCGCATTTCTAGGCAAAGTTTCACAAAGAAGCGTGCTTTCCTCTTTTTCATCTCTCTCTTCTTGACAACACCCACACTTATTCGCACTTCGTTCTCCGTGGTGTGCGGTCGTGTCCGGCCCAACTTATGTACGACTTGTGTATTTAATAAGCAAATAAGAGTAAGGACTATTTATTATTTGTAAGTACCTACTTTTGATTTGTGAAATTGGTGATTTATTTGTATTTTTGTCTATTGATTTAATTATGTTTTAAATCAATAAATAAGTTTTAAGATTTTGTTTGTTTCTAAATACTTTCCACTTCTGGATCCTAAGTCTTTGGCTGTATGTCCATATTTGATACATGAATAGCACCTTGGCCCTTTTGATTGTTTATTCTGTTTGAAAGATTGCTTATTGTACCTGCTCTTTTTTTTACGAAAAATACACTTGGATCACGATTTTTGACTTCCTGTAACAGTTTACTTTTGATAGAATCTGCTGTTATGGCGACACCGGAGCTTTCTATAGCCATAATCATGGGTTTGTATTTATCTGGGAGTCCAGCAAGTAATAACGTACCTAGCCACTCGTCGTCTACCTTGAACTCAATGTTCCGAAGCTTGTGCGCTGTTGTCATAATTTTGTTTATGTATTCCTCGATACTTTGATAGTTTTCAAGTGTTGTTGATATGAGGTCTCGTAGTAATCCAACTCGACGTGTTAGGCCTGAGTCATCAAAGGCTTTGCAGAGCTTTTCCCATACTTCCTTGGCACTGTTGGCTTCCTGAACATGGACGTAGTTTATGGGATCCACTAGAAGTATTATATTTGACTTTGCCTTGACGTCTTTCCTTGGATCAACCTTGTCGGTGCCTGATACGCATTCGCACAACTCTTCATGCTCTAAATATGTCTTCACTTTAAATTTCCAGCATGCAAAATTATCTCTGCCAGTCAATCTTTCTGTTAGTGTCATATTATTGTTCGATCCCATGATTTTCTCGAAAAATCGATGTGCCGCCGGCCTTCCGCCGGTATGCAAAGTGAGGTTATATGTAATTCCAAAACTATTCTCTGAATCCTTTTAATCTTTCATTATTACGGTATGCTGGGCCCATAATCTGATAAATTAAATGAGGAGTTGAAAGATATTTTACTGTTTTATTAAGACTTAAGAGCTTGAGTGTTTACAATACGTAGTACACGCGAATCTCACAGAACCAGAGAGCACCGAATCATGGAGTAGTAAAAAATAGACAAGTTACTTAAGTAGTCCTCTATGATGCACTTTAGAAGGCGCCAAATTTAAAATATGTAACAATGTAGAACGTAACTTTCCTTTCTTCATTTCCGGTATGTCACCATTTGAGATTCTCATTCATATTGAGCTATAACCTCTTTAATGATAACATATAATATTATATTTTCATATCTAAAAACCAAAAATGTTTTTTATATTTTTTACCATAACAATATCATAAGTTTGTCAGGGATTACTTTTATATAAAATATTACAATGCTGCCATATCACCGTTTGTGTCATTTATTAGTATAAGTATATCTATACCGAATAATATATAACTTTATAATATATTGCATTATGATATGCTTATTGTTTGTTATTATATTACAGCAATAGTAAACTAAAACACATAATAAAAACCTTTTTTGGTATAAATATTCAATAAATTTTCCTATTCGTTTAAATATTATTTGCAAACATTTTTACTTTAAAATACAAATCAATTATCATAATTTTAAATTATATGAAACAACTAAAAGATTTGCCGTTATTAAGCATCGAACACACAATCGGACGCTTTTGATAGCACCATTGTCAAGTGCGGCCGCTAACTTAACTTTAAATGAAGTAACGAAATTTTGCATTACTTTAAAGAAAGACGAAGACATATACAAATAATACGTTAGTGTGCGTGTCCGGTTTTGCGCAGGCGACAGTAGTCTTTAAGGTGGAAAAGGACTTCTACAGCTGATAGTACATGTAAACTCTGGTGTGGGTTCCTGTGACATATTTACCAACTACCATGCTGGCAACACGGCAGGCAAAATCTATATTTGTTTATTTATCTTTTTTATTTTAAAAATCCCAAATAACTTAAGGTACACAATTAGACCTCTGGGGTCTGTCTTAGTTTGCCACGGTCCGAAATTTCATCTATACGCTATTAACAGTCAAGTTACGATTAAATTGGTATTTATTGAATTTTAAATGTCTACTGGTATTTGGTTTAGTAAGTTGGGTATTTAAAAGAAAGCGGTACATCTGCCGTTAAAGTTATTTTTGCATTGCACTTGCAATGATTTTAATTTGGCTTATCGTGTATTCACGCCATTCTTACAGACTTAGATTAATTCTTAGTTAACATGAATTGAATATCACTCTTATCAAAATGTTCTATGAGGAACATAATTATTGTTACGGACGACATCGCGTTGATTGTATAAAATATGTAAAATGTCGATAAGTAGTTTGTATAGCTAGAATAAGTATTAAAATCTAAGCTCTAATTTAATTGGTAGATAAAACATATTGTGATTGGCTGTAAAGAGGTGCGACAAGGACTAGAAAGAGATAAAAACATCGCATGATCAAAGCCGAATCAGGATTGGCTGATAACCAGGTACTTGTACCCAGGTAGAAATATACTTAAGAAGGTGGGTTGCTCACAAAAGTAGTAGTCAAGAGTGATCAGTGATCGGAATAGTCACCTAAACAAGAAGGATACCGAGTTAACCAGTGAGCAAGCCACCTATGGAGATATTGTGAAGGGTCAATAAAGATCGAAGAGTACGAAGGTGTTTTATTGAAGAGCACTACAACCCACGAAAATTAACTACAGTCCACTACATCGTCTGGTCCTTCAGAAGCCGGATTACATCGTTGAATCCTACGAAACCGGATCGCCTGATACGTCGAGGTGCCACAAGAGGCTCAGCCATGGTCGTGACACGTAGCCAGATCGACGCAGCAGAGACGGCGGGACGGCGCCGGGAGTTGTAAATCATCGAGCAAGAACGGGCAAGGAGACTGTCATTGGATCCTCCAGCGTCACCTCAAGTGGAGGGACGCGCTACCACAGCGGACGTCGGGACCGCGGGGCCATCGTCAGAACGCAGACAGATGGTATCACCGCCGCGGTCAGTGAGATCGACGACGAGTGCGACGACGCGGATTAAGCTAGCGGAGCTAGAAGCAGCTGAAAGGCTAGCAGCAATTAGAAGAAAAGAATTAGAAATAGAGGCGGATCTAGTAAGGAAAAGATTAGCCGCCGAGACGTCAATAATCCAGGACGAACAGGAGAGCGTCCACGAAGATGCGGAAGGACACCCACACCAGAAAGTGGATCAGTGGTTGCGGAACAACCCCAACGACCTACGGGGGGAGGAGGGTAGAGGCACAGATGCGAGAGAAGATAGAAAACAGATTCCACGTGGTCGGTCACCGACGCCAACGAAAGCCAGAAACAGCATCGAACAATTGGCTGCGACGCTGGAAAAGATGGCGAGACCAAGACTACGACACACGGATCTACCAGTTTTCTCCGGCGCAGTCAGCGAGTGGTTACCCTTCAAGGCATCGTACTACGACACGACCAGCATGTACAACGTGTCACCGGCAGAGAACCTCCAGCGGCTTAGAAGTTGCCTCAGGAACGAAGCACGAGACGTCGTAGTGGCCTTACTACATACGGCCACCGACCCAGACGTCATAATGAAGACTCTGGAACAATGCTTCGGGCGACCAGAAGTTATAATAGATAAGACGCTAGAAGATTTGAAGAGGATGCCGAAACCCAGTGCTAGTGCTAGTGACTTGAACAGTTTTGCGATTAAGATCCAGAACACAGTGTGTGTGTTAAAGACAATCGATCGCAAGGGGTATCAAAATCAAAATCAATTTTATTTGTATAACATAGGTAGTGAATACAGTTCTTAAATTTATGTTTATAGGTCGCTATGTTATGCTAAGAAGCGTACAAATATAAATAAAAGCATGCAAAACATTAAAAAAAATTTAGTCAATCATGCTAGAGGCAAAAAACAAATTATTAATTATATTATGTCGAAATGAAACTAAATAATAATAAATGAATAAAAACAAAGTCACAAGTGTCACAATAGGGAGTAATTTCGCTAGTCAAAATAAATAAGTCTACATTAATTTGTCATTTAGGAATTCATCAGTTGTATAATAACACTTCTCAATTAATAAGTGTTTTAATTTGGTTTTGAATTGCATAACATTCAAATTTTTTATGCCAACTGGTAATTTGTTGTAGATGCGCGGTGCCATTCCTAAAACACTCTTTTTTACTAAAGCTGTATTACAACGCTCATTTTTCAAAGTATTTGCATATTGGCTACGAATCGTAACATCTCGTAACGTTGACACCGTTTCAAACAATCTTATGTTTGTCTTGACAAAAACACTAACTTCATAAATGTACAATGATGGTAAGGTTAAAATTTTCAGCGACTTAAAAAATGGTACACAGCTATCGTCAATTTTCAGACCACACATCGATCTTATGCACCTTTTTTGTGCCTTAAATATGACATCTTTATCAGTAGAGTTTCCCCAAAAAATAATGCCATATCGCAAAATGGAGGCTACTAAGCCATGATATGCAACTAGCAGCGCATCCATATTTATTTTTCTAGCAATTTGGAAAAGTGCGTACGATGATCTATTTACTTTTTTACTTAGGTCATCTACATGTGCCTTCCAGTTCAGTTGGTTATCTAGTAATAAACCTAAGAATTTTGCTACTTTAACTTCTTCAATTTCGCAGTTACTATATCTGATATTTACTTTTGGTGCTACAGTTCTTTGATGATAGTGCATTATTTTCGTTTTTTGTAAGTTTATAACTAAATTATTTTCATTAAGCCAAGTAATTATGTCTGATAAGGTACTATTTATGTCATCTTGATACATATTGCGATTAATACATTTGACTATGGCAGTAGAGTCATCCGCAAACATCACCATTTGATGTCGAGTCACATTTGGGAGATCATTTATGTAGACTAAGAAAAGCAGTGGCCCAAGGACGCTACCCTGTGGGACACCAAACTTTACCAGTCTAGGATGAGAAAAGAAACTCTTTTCAATTTTCGTTTTTTTACATACTCTTGCAATCTCTGTACATTGCATTCTATTAGAGAGATATGACGTGAGTAGTTTTAAAATATTACTTCTGATGCCGTAGCTCTCCAGTTTCGCTAATAATACGTCGTGCTTTACGTAATCAAAGGCTTTGGTCATATCTGTAAAAATAGCACAGATAGGAGCTCTTTGATCCACTGCTAACATAATGCTACGCAAAAAATCAAAAATAGCCATGTTGATAGTGGTATTCTTCCTAAAGCCATTTTGTTCCTTGCATAATAAATTAAATTTATGGAGATAACAGTACAGAGACTTATAAATAATTTTTTCGAATATTTTGGAAAAAACTGAAATTTTTGCAATTGGCCTATAATTCTTCATATCGGTTTTTTTATCTTTTTTATGAAGGGGTTTAATAATGACTTTCTTCAAGTCTTCCGGATAAACTCCGCCAATAATGCAAAGATTCATAATATGCGCTAGTACAGGTGCTATAATTTCTTTCACCGATTTTATAACCTTTGTTGACACACCGTCAAATCCTACAGTACTTGTATTTTTAAGTGATTTTATGGCCGACACAATGTCTGCCGATAGAACCGGCTGCATATACATTGATTGTCTTGTTAAATTACCTAATTTATTGTCAAATTCCATGTCAGTTTCACTATTATTCTCAATGTCATCTATAAAATACTCATTAAATGCATTTGCAATGTCAATAGGTTTTGTAAAGGTCAAGTCATATTTATTAATTGTCATTATTTGTTCTCGAGGAATGTTATTTTTTTGTCTATTAATTATTTGCCATGTAGCTTTCGATTTATTACGCGAGATTCTTATAAAGTAATTATTTTGAGCTTGTTGTGTTAGTCTTATAATTTTCTTATATTGTAAAGAGTATTTTTGAAAGTCAGTTTTATTTTTTAATATAGGATTAAGTCTGTATTTCCATAGTAATTTTCTTTGTCTTTTACTACAGATTTTTATACCTCGTGAAATCCATTTTACGTTTTTAGTGGTGTGAATGGTTATTATTTTATCTGGGAAGCAGAGTTTATAAAACAAGTCAAATGATTCAAAAAATAATTTGTAGGCTAAATTAGCATCATTGGTTTCATAAATTTCTTTAAAAGATAAGCTACGAATGCATTCTCGGAACTTATAAAGATTCTCTGTGGAGTAGTCCTTTTTAACCATTTTCCAAAATTTTAAGCGACATGTCTTATTTATGGGAACTCTAAGTAGTTGCGATGTGTGATCAGAAAGGATGAGATCTATAATTTCAGCCTTGCATCCTGTTTGCATGTTATGCGCGAAATTATCGATACATGAGTTACTACTAAGCCTAGTTGGTTGATTTATTTCTAACGTCAAGTTATAGCTCAGTAGAAAATTCTCTAATTCTAAAGTAGTCCTGTTCCTTTTTAATACATCAATATTTAAATCGCCACATAAAACAATTTTTTTCCTATTTAATAAACATAACCTCCTCAATACGATGTCAAGCTTGTCGTAAAATGTCAAATAATTATATTTAGGAACTCTATAAACACAAATTACAATAATAGAATGAGTTAACATTTCAATACCGCAAATTTCAACAACGCCTGTCACAGAGAGCTTAGCAATATCTGGCAGTTCCTTATATTGATGCCCATTTCTAACTAATATACATGTCCCTCCACGATTTGTTTCGCGACAAAAGATAGCAGCGGGATGGAAACCAGGAAGATATATTAAACTTTCATGACCAGAAGTAACAAAATGTTCAGTTATACATAGAATGTCTATAATTGTTCCTTGGTTTTCAAGGTCATTTAATTTAATTGTTAATAAGTCCGATTTATTCAGTAAACCGGCGATATTTTGGTGTAATATATTGAGGGTATTATAGAAAAAACTGCGAGCTTTGCCTCTCTCTAGTAATCACAGGTGTTGTCTTAAACTCATTGGAGTTGTCATTTGGATGTATTATGTCATTTCTGCATATTTCAATTTCTGTATTGATACTGTCAATATAAATAATCATATTACAAATGTCATTAAAAATTGATTTCATTCCGGAGTAATTTATCATTCCCGTGCGTCTATTGAACATAGTATCATCATATCGTAAATTTCTGTTACTATCCAGGAAATAAGCATGTCCATGAGTAACTGTATCTAAATACAATAAGTTATTGAACATTTCCACTCTCGAATTGTACAAATAGTTATTAGTGAAAAATTTGTACGTTGGTGTACATATAATTATGTTTGTATTTTTGATTACCTGTAAAACTTGTCTTATAACTAAAATGCTGTCATAGTATTTACACGTGACTTGGAAATCCTCACCGCCTACCAATATGATGCAGTAGTCTAGCATCGTGAAGTTTGCCAGTTTTTCTTTAGCACCTTTCAAGAGACCTTGAATATTACTATGAGGTGTGATGTAATGGCAAAGTTCACATTGCCCCATAGTGTTTTCAGCAATGTTAAGCAATTTATTCTTGTTGTCGGTGCTTAAGATGCAAATTTTGCTTTGCTTAAGACCGCTATTGTCAGAATTATGAATACCTTGCTTTATTGGTGTAACAATATTGCCAATATTTACATCTGTTTGTGTTTGTTTGCATGCATTTTCCATTCTAAGTTGTTTATTGCAACAAGCTGTCGATTTTTGCTGCTTTAGGTTTTCTGACGTATAAGCCGCATGACTGCTGGTTTGAGTTTCCTTATTCGTTGTTTGTATTTGCAACGTGGATTTATGTCCCAAAGTTTTTTTTACTGGGGTAGATGTTAGGCTACTCGCATGAACTTTTGTGTTTAGAACCTTTCTTTTAGGTCCTGGAGTGACACACTTGGCTTCTCCTATATCAACCTTCTTATATAATTCTATGATACGATTACATTTATCGAGATCTGACTTTAAGTTTTGATTCTCACAGAGCAAGTTGTCAACTTCCTGATTCGCACTTTGCAACTCAATTCTTAAATCATTTATCACTTCCTGTAACGCCGCGATGGTTTCATCGTCTTGTTGTGAAGTTTCTGGCATACTCATAACAGTAGCATCGAAAAGTGATGTTTCGGAGAAAGAGGTAGACTGGATTTGTTTTTTTCTTATTGTGATGTTTTCATCCCCCATATTCTGTTTTTTTTTTTTAACAGTGCAATAGCGTATGTTAACAGTACGGCAATTTACCGCGTTATGATCTGGAACGCGCCCACCGGTTTTATAATTGTTGTAGTAGGGTAGGATGTTGATATCCCTTTAATATAGGTATTGTACTTTCAGTCACTTTTCCCAGGATTTTAGCACTGTTTCATATTACTGTTGTCAGTGAAATAAGTAGGGTAATCTTTACTATTAGATATTAACGTTTTTTGTTGAAACGACATAAAAGATTAATTGAGAAATTGTACACTAACGCCCATTCTTGTTCTACTATTCACCACTAGATGGCGTTATTTATGGCTTTATTTATACTCGGCTTATTTTTTTACATCTGCAACCCCAGAATTAATGTCACTTAGTTTTAATTTAGTTGATCTTTTCGCCACTGGAGGCGTTAGTAGGGGTACAAAGATCACTTTTTAAATACACACATCAAAAGTGTCTAGGGATCAACATATATTTTTGCAATAACTTTTCTCCTGATTGATATTAATTAAAATTTTCTTTAAGGATTCATCAAATAAAGTGTTTTCGTTTGTCACAGTAACGATAAACCAAGTCACCTTTGCATTAATAAAGAAATTTGCCATTTTCCTAATAAAGGGATATTTGACATTTGAACCACTAACACAAAAGTTCGAAAAAAAGACTGAAATAACAGTTTTCTCTAAAATTTTATTGGGTAACTTAAACAATTAATAATCCGTGTTTCTACCGCGAACACTAACAACACAAGAACATCGGTTTGGCATACTCAAAATGAGTTCATCCAAATCACGCTGTGGAATGGCCGCCCATGTTCGTTGCAACAACAAAAAAAGGTCTTCTTGCGACTGGATACCCTCCATATTCGGCAGAGCTCTTCTCTGTAGCATATCCCATGCATGCTCAATCGGGTTCAAGTCTGGCGACTGAGCAGGCCAGGGCAGGACATTGATGTTAGCTGCGGCGAGAGTCTGTCTTACAACTCTTGCGGTGTGCGGTCGTGCATTATCATGCATTAACTGAAATAAGGGACCGATTTGCACTTGTAGAGGAACGATGACGTCTGATACAATCGTCTCAGCATAAATTTGAGCGTTGAGGTTGCCTCTGATCCAAATCAACTCAGTTCTTCCGCCGATCCAAATACCCGCCCATACCATGATGGTTCCACCACTATAAGGATGGACTTCCTGGCAGGATTTTAATCGCTGTTGGCGTCCAGGGGTTCTCCAGTGTCGTATACGTCTTGTATCCGGTCTCATACCAAAACGAGACTCATCAGAAAAGCACACGAAACGCCATTGTTCTTCTGCCCAATTTCTGTGTTCAAGAGCCCATTGATATCGAATCCTACGATTGTGCATTGCTATAGGTGGTACCCGTAGCGGTCTTCGGGAATGAAGGTTCACTTCATGCAAGCGGTTTCTGACTGTTTGGTCGCTAATTAAGTTCCCTGAAGAGTGATGAAGCCTCACGGCTAACATCATGGCGGTTATTGTTGGAGCTCTTCGAGTTAAGATTTGAATGTATCGGTCTTGTCTCCGTGTGGTGCAGCGATACCGTCCTCCATGGCGCTCAGCCACGGTACCAGTGCTTCGGTAACGTGTCCAAAGTCGACTGATAACACTCTGACTTGTATTCAGAGCTAAAGCCACAGTACGTTGCCGGGAACCAGCTTCTATCATTCCCACGGCTCTGAGCATTTCTTCCCTGCTTAAATGACGTCGCCGCTCCATAATAACGTTGGTTTTAATCAGTAGTAGGGAAACAGTAGCACTAATAATGTCTTCAATGCGTTGTATGTTTTTATAGGGAAAATATTGACAGCTGATTTTCATCTTTTACTCGAATTTGATTCACAGTTCCTGATTCAAATTATGAAATGCACCAAAAAGGATCCATATAAATTTATAAAATCATAAATTTATTACAAAGCCACATCTCAATCTCAAGAAATCCGCATAAAAATGCTTGATCCCTAGACACTTTTGATGTGTGTAATATATTTTCTAGCAACGGCTTGACAATTATCCATCACTGAATAATTTCACTGTTTGGTTCAATTTTGTCACACTGGGATATTCTTTTTAGTTATAAATATACTTGCAATATACTTTATTGTTCATATAAAACACTTATTCCTTAAATTCACCGTTTCGTAAAAAAACTGGTCTGTAGGAGGAACCGTTTTTACCGAACACTTATTTATGAGTATTACTTAGTTTTAAAAGTCACAAACACTGTCACTTATGTAGTCCTATATTTGCTATACAGTTATGAATAGTATCAGCCTGTGAGACTTTTGTTTGTTTATTAATTTAATTTAATTACGCGGGCGATGTTTACTGCGCCAGTGTTGCCACTCAACTTATATAATCCCTTGCTGACCCGTGAAGTGTTGGACAAATTGAGTCCCCACCTACGATCGCGGTGGTGTGACTTCGCGAGTGATAACGAAGGTTCACCGGAACCTGAGTTAGTGATGTTATCTCGCTTTCTAATGCGTGAAGCGGATAGGGCGTTGCGATACACATACGCCCCACCGACAAGTGCCACGGCCGTGAAGAAGGAAATAAGACCGGCCGTGACCCTGAATAGAAAGCGTAACGCAGTGTATGCCACGGAAGACGCCGACGAAGAGCAGTGTCCCAGCTGTAAACAGTGTCATGTGCTAACCAAGTGCCCGCAGTTCAGAGCGATGACCATCGATCAGCGCTGGGAGATGGTGAAGCAGCACAAGCTGTGCTTCAAGTGCGCACAGAAGAAGCACAGGCGCGCCACGTGCAAGGCAAGGTCGTGCGGAGTTAATCAGTGCCGCCGGCCACACCATGCTACACTGCACAGGGAACCCAGAGAATCGCCTGACATAAAACACGCGACTGAGCAGCATGTTACAGAAGAACCGACAGAAGAAGCAGTCATGTCGGTGGCTACCCGACCAGCCGCCGGCCCGAGAACAGTGCTTTTGAAGATGTGTCCTGTCGTCGTCACCGGTCCACGGGGGGAGGTGAGAACGCACGCGCTCCTGGACGAAGGGGCCACCATTACCCTCATTGACGCGGACCTGGCCGCGAAGATCGGAGCGGAGGGAACGACGCAGCCACTACACATCTGTGGTGTGAACATGTCGTCACAGGTGCAGGATAGCAAGCTCGTCACTGTGAAAGTGAGTGGTGTCAGCCAGACCAGCGCACCACACAAGCTCAGGGCCAGAACCGTGAAGGACCTGAAGCTTCACCAGCAGTCTATACCAGAGACCCTGCTCTGAGTACGAGCACTTACGTGACCTACCGACAGAAGAGGTGTGTTACGGACCGACACGACCTGGCATCCTAGTGGGCACAGATCACTGGGAATGCATCGTATCTAGAAGACTCCGAGTCGGCGCTCCCGACCAACCGGCCGCATCCCTAACGCGGCTCGGCTGGGTGATCCACGGAACCGCGCCACGGAGCGTCATCGTGAGTGAAGACAACGTACTACACGTGTACGAAACTGACAAGCAGCAACACGACTGTCAGCGACTTCATGACCAAGTAGAAGCCCACTTTAAGATCGAAGCGCTAGGCGTAGCGCGAGAACCGCGCGTGAGTGAAGCCAACCAGCGCGCGATAGCAATCGTGGAAGGCACCACAAAGAAGATCGACGGGGGCTACGAAGTCGGACTACCATGGCGACGCGACGATATAAATATGCCGCCAAGCTACGGGGCAGCGCTTCGCCGACTGAAGAAACTTGAAATGAAAATGGACGCAAGTTCAGACTTCGCCGAGCAGTACAGTGCACAAATGGACAACTTATTCCAGAAGGGATACGCGGTGCCATGTGACGGCACCGAGAGTAAGAGCGCTGTCTGCTGGTACCTGCCTCACTTTGCCGTGCAGAACCCAAACAAGCCCGGCAAGCAGAGGCTGGTATTCGACGCGGCTGCAAAGAGCTATGGCGTGAGTCTAAATGACGGACTCCTAGAAGGGCCAGATCTGCTGTTATCGCTACCCGGGATTATATTCCGTTTCCGGGAGAAAGCCATAGCGGTAACGGCAGACATTCAAGAGATGTTCCTGCGCATTAAAATCCGACCAGAGGACCAGCCTGCACAACAGTTCCTGTGGAGAGGCAGCGATCGGACGGGACCTCCACGGCACTACAAGATGACCAGCGTGATCTTTGGTGCCGCCAGCTCCCCGTATATGGCGCATCATGTACGGAACCTGTTAAATAAGACTCGACCGTCGGGTAGAAACTTCTTTATTACACTGGCTCAACAAAGCGTACGCGCATGACACGCAGGTCACACATCTATATCTATAGCTACTGCTAACTAACCTAACATCCCTCCACCATATATTACAAACTAAAATGTTAAAACTAGAAGAATTTCCTATAATCTACTCTAGTAATATCTCGAAGTTTTGGACGAACTTCCGTATCTGTTCCTGTTCGTAGATCAGGCTTTGGGTCAGCTGCCTGAGCTCCTAGGTCAGTTGTTGGCTCTCTGGTGAGTTCTCTTGACTCTGTGCTTGCCTCGCTGCTCTCTACCTCTTCCCCCGGTGAGTCGCGTTGCTGATCCGGTAAATGAGCTCTTTGTGGTGAAAATTGATCTCTGTCTGTCATAGAGTCCGTGAGCGCCCAGTCCATGTCATTGCTCTGCTGTGGTTCGTTTGATTTCAGTAAATATATTTGGTTTTTGTGCTTTTTTATTATGATGTTTTTTTCTGGTATATATATATCGTATAAACTTTTGCCAATCTTATTTATAACTGTTCCTCGAATCCATTTGTTATTGTTACTTCCCTTAAGCAATACAGCATCATTTATTTCTAACTGAATGTTTCTACTACCTTTATAGTATTTAGCTTGTATGAATTGCTTTTCGCGCACTTTAGTTTGTAATTCTTGTGTCAGCAATGAGGACGATGCCGATATCTTAAGTGCGTTCGCCGCCTCCGAGGTGTCTAATAAATCAAACCTGCAACGCAATTTACGTCCGAACATTAATTCGGCCGGCGAGCTGTCTGTCGTCGTATGTTTTGAGTTCCTATATCTGAATAAGAATTCTGAAAGGTGTGCCTTAATTTTGTTTTTGGGGGTGCTCTGTGCTACTAACCCTTTTAAAAACTTTTTTATTATTTTTACATATATTTCTGCTTGACCATTATTACTAGATGGCGAATAAGTTGGTGAAGTAATGTGTTTTATGCCATTTAAATCACAGAAATCTTTAAATATTTTGCTCGTGAACGATGTTCCATTATCGGTCACAATCGTATACATTGTTCCAAACCTAGCCATCGTTTCTTGGAGCTTTATTATTACTGCAGATGTTGAATAGTCACTGCTAAGAGAGAAACATTCTACCCATTTTGTAAATGCATCGATAATGATTAAGTACATTTCGCCTTGCCATGGACCAAAAAAATCTAAATGGACTCGGTGCCAAGGGCGCTCTGGAAAAGGCCAAGGTGTCAACGGAGCCCGTGGCGGTGTGGGCCGTAAACTTAAACATACCTCACAAGGGGCTTTTAAGTTTACGCGTTTGGTTTTTGGGTTAGCCAATGTTCCAGCTATTTTCCAAAAAACCATGGAGCATTTGCTGAATGGTATTGAAGGGGTACTTTGTCTTTTGGATGACGTCTTAATAACGGGGAATACAAAAACTGTACATACTGAACGGTTACATCAAGTTTTCCACCGTTTACAAGGAGCTGGCTTGGTCCTTAATAAAGACAAATGTAAGTTGTTCCAAGATTCAGTGACGTATTTAGGATTTGTCATTGATAAAAAAGGGATTCACACATCACATCACCAAACGCCGAGTGCTTCGCCCACCCTTTCGATTGTTCCCTTAGCCAAATCTAACAACTTGTTAAATCCGGCGCATATGTAATGCCACACAATTTTGAGATACTTGACAAATATATTGCATACTTCGCTATCTTTCTTTGTCATATAGTATAAGCTTCCCAGCAGAGCGGTGATTGAAGAGCTAATACTTGTCAACCACATCACGCTGTCCTTCCTAGAATTTGTTGTAAGAACCTCAAACAGTTTAACGCACAACATCCATAACGGGTTAACTCCTGCAGCTGTTGTAAAGCTATTTTCCAGCGTCGCGTCCACACCCTTCAAGTTGTCTGTAATGTAGTGTATCATTACACTAAGCACGCTTAGAGGGTTTACCACAATAGCGCACCCTGATAGTAATGATGAAGCTACTCTATCAAAGTTATTTAGTTTCCTATAAGTTTCCAAGGCCGGATTCGAGTCAGAGTTCCCGGGCCTGACCTCCACAGCATAACGCGTTAGATAATATTGATAAGTATATCTAATGCCAATCGACGCTGCCATCATCAGTCCGCAAGTGACTCCGGAAATGGGTCCAAGCGACAACAAATTGTACCCACTGTCCCCCAGCAAGGCGACAATGTCTCCCGACGTTAGGACATCATACTTTACGTACAAACAGTACAAGTGTCGGAGCAGTATGACAGGACTTGCGTAAGATGTTACCGCTGATGCGTTCATTTGATTTATAGCTATTGGTGGTACGGTGGACACACTACTAGCAAGCAAACTGCCTGCTATCACTGACCCCACAAGCCTTGTAGCTGCGGTGGGCCTTCCACTGACGTCGTCAAGAATTGACTTGCCTGAGCGCATTCGGTGCACACCGTTGATAACAAATCCGGCTACCATACAGATACCAAGTTTTGTTGCTACACCCAACCCAGCTGTCAGGACCAAATAAGAAGAAGCAACCATCAGCACGGCATTCGTAATAACACTGCCCAGTACTCCTTCGAGAGTCTTATACAGTATACCGAAAGCTGCTGCACCCAGTGATTGTGCCAAAAAGCGTATCCTCCCGCTGCCGCAACAGCTGGTCCCGCCACATTCATGAGCTTTGCCAAAAGGACTTCGGCACTTATGAGTATGTCACTATCTTTTACGGTGTCATAACCAAACCATAGCTTAACCCTGTCAACGTTATTACATATCCATCCCTTCACCTGTTCCATCAACACTTTCCACGTCTGACGAGTTATTTCAGGTGTCAAGTCGCCGCTGCATGCCTCCACCAACTGTTTTCCAGCACCGGCAACTGAGGCCCTTTCTATGCTGTGTGCCTCTACTACGTATCTAGTGGATTTTTGTTCTAACATTGCTGTCGCTCCAGCAAAACCGAGTATAAGGGAACCGATGACCGGTATTGTTAACAGTGCTTTACTATCTTCTTGTATGCTCGAGTCATTTTCAGATGGAGGTCTCCTCAACTCTTCCAACTCATCATCACTTCTAGGTTTTTCCTTAAAGCTATATATTGAACTAGGCGCAATTATGTCGTCTGCTTCATCATTAGTTTTGGCAATCAGCATGAACTTTAAGATTTCTCTAAAAAATTGCTCGTCTCTGCTTCTACTCTCTTTCTTAGTTAGGCTTGGATCAGTTAGTATTTTATTATGGTATTCTAAGCTTAATACAGGCATTAAGTACCACCACACCGGGTCTCCATTGATTTGCGAAACCAACTTAAGTTTCTCCCTCATATCACGACTACCCTTTTTGTTATCCCTTTTTGTTACGTTAGCAATCATCTGTGTATAACCAGGGTCATTTTTGATATTCTCAGGTACTATCCAAAGATACTCCTTCAAGTGGTTAACGAAAGCTTCATTGGATTCACAGCTCAAACTGTCTAAGGTCATACCACAATCAGCCATCTTTAAGATGGCGCTAGGTCCTATAGATGGCTCAAACTCGTTGTCGTTCATTGCCTGCAAGTTTTCAGGTCTTAGATACACTCCTGCTTTAGTTCGCCCCAACCTTCCCATTCGTTGCTTTTGTGTACTCTTGGCGATGGTCCTTTGCACTATATTGCAACGATAGTCAATACCCTCATTGTTTGTTATTAGTGTGACGTTGGGCTTGTATTCTTTCAAAAAAATCAATCATAGTGCTCAAATTTTGAGATACTTGACAAATATATTGCATACTTCGCTATCTTTCTTTGTCATATAGTATAAGCTTCCCAGCAGAGCGGTGATTGAAGAGCTAATACTTGTCAACCACATCACGCTGTCCTTCCTAGAATTTGTTGTAAGAACCTCAAACAGTTTAACGCACAACATCCATAACGGGTTAACTCCTGCAGCTGTTGTAAAGCTATTTTCCAGCGTCGCGTCCACACCCTTCAAGTTGTCTGTAATGTAGTGTATCATTACACTAAGCACGCTTAGGGGGTTTACCACAATAGCGCACCCTGATAGTAATGATAAAGCTACTCTATCAAAGTTATTTAGTTTCCTATAAGTTTCCAAGGCCGGATTCGAGTCAGAGTTCCCGGGCCTGACCTCCACAGCATAACGCGTTAGATAATATTGATAAGTATATCTAATGCCAATCAACGCTGCCATCATCAGTCCGCAAGTGACTCCGGAAATGGGTCCAAGCGACAACAAATTGTACCCACTGTCGCCCAGCAAGGCGACAATGTCTCCCGACGTTAGGACATCATACTTTACGTACAAACAGTACAAGTGTCGGAGCAGTATGACAGGACTTGCGTAAGATGTTACCGCTGATGCGTTCATTTGATTTATAGCTATTGGTGGTACGGTGGACACACTACTAGCAAGCAAACTGCCTGCTATCACTGACCCCACAAGCCTTGTAGCTGCGGTGGGCCTTCCACTGACGTCGTCAAGAATTGACTTGCCTGAGCGCATTCGGTGCACACCGTTGATAACAAATCCGGCTACCATACAGATACCAAGTTTTGTTGCTACACCCAACCCAGCTGTCAGGACCAAATAAGAAGAAGCAACCATCAGCACGGCATTCGTAATAACACTGCCCAGTACTCCTTCGAGAGTCCTATACAGTATACCGAAAGCTGCTGCACCCAGTGATTGTGCCAAAAAAGCGTATCCTCCCGCTGCCGCAACAGCTGGTCCCGCCACATTCATGAGCTTTGCCAAAAGGACTTCGGCACTTATGAGTATGTCACTATCTTTTTTTTTTTGACGCTGTGGGAATGCCTTTACGCACCGTACCCCGAAGGGCGTGTGTGGGACTCGCCCAGCCGAAGCCCTCAATTGTCCCTCCTGAGGAGGGGCCGTGGCTCCCGCGTGATGAGCGATGTAAGGCGGGCGTCGGCCTCACGCCCGCCGCTCACCTCAGGGAGGGAGAAAGCGGGCGAAATCCCGCCTTCTCCTCCCCCTACGCCGCCTGCGGAGCGCCGGAGCGAGGGGATCCTCCTCCCGCTCGCGCTCCGCGGCCTCCTTCTGCGACATCACGACCTCGCAGAAGGAGGCCATCGCCACCCAAGCCTCCTCGCTCCCCACCATCGCTCTGACGATGGCGGGCAGCGAGAGGTCCCCTCCAACCGCCGCGACAAGATCGCGGCGCGGCACGGCCCACGACGGGCACACCGCGAGGGTGTGTTCCGCCGTGTCCTCCGCCGCGCCACAACCATGGCACGACGGTGTCTCCTCTCGTCCTATCCGGTGCAGGTACCTGCCGAAGCAGCCGTGACCGGAGAGCACCTGCACCAGACGGAAGGACAGGAATCCGTGACGCCTGTCGAGCCAGTCCTTCAGGACCGGCCCGACGGCGTCGAGGGTACGGCGGCCGAACACCGCGGAGGCGAGGTCCCGCGTCCAATGCTGGACGATGGCGTCCCTCGCCTCCCGGCGGACGGCTTCCCTCACTTCTGGGGCCGGACGCTCGCCCAGCGCCCTGCGCCCCGCCGTCCACTCGTACACTCTGGCGAGCACCCACGCCTCGAGCTCCCAAGGCGGGGTGCCCGCCAGAGCGCACGCCGCTGCGAAGCCCACCGTGCGGTAGGCCCGCGATGCCCGCTGGGCGATGGCCCTTTGGGGCGTCCGAAGGGCGGTGAGGTTCTCCCTCCTATTGATGGAGTCCGCCCAAATAGGGGCCCCATAAAGGGCCATACTCCGCAGTATGCCGGCCTATAGACGCCGGCACCGCATGCTGGGCCCCCCCAGGTTTGGCATCAGCCACGAGAGGGCTCCCGCAGCCTTCAGCAGGCGCGTCGACAGCCCGCTGAAATGCGGGCCGAAGCGCCACCTGCTGTCCAACGTGAGGCCCAGATACTTCATCTGGGCCTCGACCCTGATCCTGACGCCCTCCACAAAAATGTGGGCGTCAGGTGGGGGGCGCTGCCGGGGGCCGTGAAAGAACACGGCCTCCGTTTTGTGCAGCGCCACCCTCAAGCCCAGGCGGCGGATCCTTCCCGCCACCAAGGATCCGCCCGCCGACGCTAAACTGGCCGCCTCCCGGAAGGTGCTCCCGCGGGAAGTGAGGAGAGTGTCATCCGCATAGCAGATGACACCCGTGCCTCGAAGGAGGGTTCCCCGCAGGAGCCAGTCATAACCGACGTTCCACAGAAGAGGCCCTAAAACAGACCCCTGTGGAACGCCGGCTCCAACAGCGTATCGCCGGAGCTGGCCAGCCCCGTCTACGAGGAGGACAGCACGGTCCTCCAAGTAGCTGGCCAGGAGGCCCCGTAAATACAGGGGCACTCCGTGGTACCGGAGCGCTTCCAGGATGGTGGAGTGGGGGATGGAATTGAAGGCGTTGGCAATGTCGAATGACACAGCCAACACTCCATCCCCCACTCGCACCGCCTCTGTCACCTGGCCCTTTAGACGGGCCAGGGCGTCCACTGTCGAACGACCAGCTCGAAATCCGAACTGGGCGTCCGACTGGTCCGGTCCCACGCTCCGCAGATGCCGCTTGAGACGGCCGGCGATAATCCCCTCGAACATTTTACCGACCTCATCGAGCAAAACGATGGGCCGATAAGCCGAGGGGGAGTCCGCCGGCCGCCCTTCCTTCCGGAGGAGGCACAGTTGGCCATCCCGCCATGGTTTCGGGAACCTCCCCAACACGAAGCACGCGCTGAAGAGGTCCCGGAACCTGCTCCCCATTTCGGTGGCCGCGATGGCCACCACCCGTGCGGGGACCCCGTCCGGGCCGGGAGCCGTCTTTTTGGCGCGGAGACGAAGAGTCGCCGCGCCAAATTCTTCCTCTGAAACAGGAGGAGGAGGAGCTTCCTCCTCCGGTAGAGCCGCTCCCCTTGACGGGCACATCACTGGTGGGGCGAAGTGCGGATCCCTGCGCGGAAACAGGGACCGCACCACCCCATCCAGGAGCGCTGGTTCGAGGGTCTCGGCAACCGGGGACCAATGCGGCGCAGTTTGTTACGCGCCGCCTTATATGGCCTCCCGAATGGGTCGTTGTCGAGACCCTCCAACAGCTCGGCCCTCGCCGCGTCCTTAGCGGCGCCGATGGCCGATTTGAAGGCCGCCCTCGCCTCCACGTATCTGGCGTAGAGGCGGTCCTCGTCGGCCAGATCTCGTCGGCGCCGCCGACGCGATCGGGTGTAGGCCCGCCGTGCCGCTACGCAGGTGGCCCGCAGCTTCGCCAACCCCTCCGACCACCAATAAACGGCGCGTCGGGGAGGCGGACGTCTCGACCGAGGCATGCTGGCGTTGCATACCTCGGTCAATGACCCCCTCAATCGGGCCGCCGCCGCGTCCACGTCCAGGACGTCCACGCCGGGACCTGGCCAAAGCCAGTCCTGGACGAACGCGGCCTCCCTTGCCGCCTCCCGATCCAGGTGGGTCAGAGCCCACCTTGGAAACGGGGATCGGCCCGACGATGAGGGGGTGCTGCGGCACCCCCGTGGATTCTGGGGGGAGATCTCGAATCGCACGTAGCGGTGATCCGAGATCGTCTCCTCCAGTTCCACCCTCCAGTTCTGAATGCGGGCGGCCAGTGCGGGCGTGGCGAAGGTGAGGTCCACTATGGACCCGCCCTGCCGCCGCACGCATGTCCGGACGCTCCCCCTATTCAAGAGGGAGAGCCCAGACGCGGCCGCCCACAATTCGACCGCCCGTCCGCGAGCGTCGGTGGCCGGGTTTCCCCAGACCACCGATTTGGCATTCAAGTCTCCCAGCACGGAGACCTGACGTGGTGCCGTCCTCCCGATGACCGGTTATAACCAAACCATAGCTTAACCCTGTCAACGTTATTACATATCCATCCATTCACCTGTTCCATCAACACTTTCCACGTCTGACGAGTTATTTCAGGTGTCAAGTCGCCGCTGCATGCCTCCACCAACTGTTTTCCAGCACCGGCAACTGAGGCCCTTTCTATGCTGTGTGCCTCTACTACGTATCTAGTGGATTTTTGTTCTAACATTGCTGTCGCTCCAGCAAAACCGAGTATAAGGGAACCGATGACCGGTATTGTTAACAGTGTGTAGCGGCGATGAAGGTAGTGTTGAAATAAAAGCAAAGGTAGCAGTGTAAAAACAAGAACTTATATTTTCGATGCATACAACATGCTTAAGTGCAAAACCTCTGGGGCTGAAGTAGTGCCAGTACTGCTATGAAATCGTCGCGATCTTCCAATAGGAACGCGCCTACAAAACTCTGTGAGTAGCTAAAAGAAACGAGACAGATGCGCGCGCGAGCGAGATAGCACTAACGTAAATATAACGCGTTCGCAGAGCCGGCGGTCTTGATTACTATGCGATGCGTGGCTTGAAGATGACGTAGCGATGCGCACCTTATAGTACCCCCTCCTTAGCGAAGCGTACATTTGGCTTGCATACTCTGCCGGTCCTGGTGATGTATGGTTGGTGTGAAGATACAGGATTCACGATGCTCGGCGTGCTTGCTGTGTTTGTAGGGCTTATAGCGTTTGGTGTTTCATTGCAGATGTATGCCGGTTTGAGTCTATCCAGCGATACAACTGTCTCTCGATGTGGTAGCTGAATTTTAAAGTATTTTTCGTGTCTCTGTAGCACTAGATACGGTCCATCGTAAGGTGGTGTCAGCGGCGCTCGCACGGTATCATTCCTCACAAAGACGTGTGTACACGTACCGAGGTCCTTGTGTATGAAGGGACTGGCTGTTGTTCTAGCGGTAGTGCACGACGGTGAGAGTGACGTCATTGTTTGTGTGAGGCGGCGTACGTAATCTTCGTCCGACATGTTAGTCGTGGTAGCCGGTTCGAAGAAATCCGATGGCACACGTAGTGTAGAACCGTAGGTCATTAGCGCGGGACTTAGGTTGTTGTCTTCACGCAACGCTGTTCGGAGGCCAAGCAGTACGGTGTGAAGTTCATCTCGCCAGTTGGTATTTGCGCCTCTAGCCATTAACGCAGCTTTTAAGGTACGATGCCAGCGTTCTATTTGCCCATTTGATTGTGGATGGTATGCGGTCGTGCGTATGCGTGTAATTCCGAATGTTTTCATTAGCGCGTTGAACAACGACGATTCAAACTGCCTGCCTTGATCAGTCGATATACGTAATGGGCAGCCGAATCTAGCAATCCAGTTTTCATACAGTGCTTTTGCGACGATCTCAGCTGTTATCTCGCGCACTGGAACCGCTTCAGGCCATTTTGTGAATCTGTCTATTATAGTAACACAATATCGATAATCGTAAGATAGTCGAAGTGGGCCGACTATATCGATATGGATGTGTTCGAAGCGTTGCGATGGCGGGAAACTTCCTAGCGGCGTGACGACGTGACGATGTACTTTTGCTCGCTGACAGCCGACGCAGTTTCTTGTCCACGTTGTTACATCTTTGTTCATAGATGACCAGAAGAACTTTGATGTTACTTGCTTTCTAGTCGTCTTGATACCAGGGTGGCAGAGATCATGTTGCGCTTGGAATGCTGCAAAACGATGTTCCGGTGGTAGATATGGGCGGAGCGTAGATGTTGATATCTCGCACGTGATTGGTCGCTGCGTGCCGGGCAAAGTAACGGTGATGAATTTTAAGTTTGGCTGTAGTTTTAACTGCTTTAATTCTTCATCTTGTTCTTGATCACGTGATAATTTATCGTAGTTAATGTTTGAGGGACAGTGTATTTCCTCAATGCGTGATAAGGCGTCAGCGACTGAGTTTTTGTCTCCCTTTACGTACGCGATGTTATTGCAGAATTGACTGATAAAGTGTAGTTGCCGTTCGCGTCGCGGGGTGTCGCTGCTACTCTGCGGCCTTGAGAGCGCGTAAGACAATGGTTTGTGATCAGTGTAGACGATGACGTCACAGCCCTCGATGAGTCTCCTAAAATGCTTCACAGACATATAGATCGCTAGGAGTTCACGATCATAAGTGCTATATCGGGATTGTGAAGCACTCATTGTTTTCGAAAAGAATGCTAGCGGTTTCCAAGCTCCGTTGTGGCGCTGTTGCAACACCGCGCCAATGCCGTGGTCTGAGGCGTCCGTCATGATGCAGAGTGGGGTGCCGGCGATAGGGTGCGTTATCGTCACACATTCCAATATGCTTTGTCGGCATTTTTGAAATGCTTGTTCGGCGGTCGGCGTCCACTTGATAGGTGTCTTGTCATTCTTTTTACCATTGTGCAGATATTTATTGAGTTCGCTCTGCATGTCGGCTTGATTTGGTAAACAATCTCTATAGAAGTTCAACATGCCCAGGAAACGACGAAGCTCGATGATAGTTTTAGGTTGAGGGTAACTGGATATAACTTTTATTCGTTCTTCAGTTGGTTTTATACCGTCCGCTGTTACTTCGTAGCCGAGAAAGTTGATTTTCGCCTGTGCAAATTCACATTTGTCGACGTTGAGTGATACGCCGTATTTGTTCAGGCGCTCGAGAACTTGATGTAGTAATATCTTGTGTTCTTGTTCGTTTTCTGAGTATAACAAGATATCGTCGACGAATGAAAAACAGCCCTCGATGCCGCGCAGTACCTCGTGCATGAAACGTTGGAAGGTTTGACTTGCATTTCTTAGACCAAACGTCATGCAATTAAACTCGAACAACCCAAACGGTGTTATTATTGCTGTCTTTTGTGCGTCGTCTTTGTTGATAGGTATTTTGTAATAGGCCATTTTCATATCGAGTTTTGAGAAGATCTTCTTATTGTGTAGTTGATAGGTGAAATCTTGTATCCGCGGAATCGGGTACTTATCGGGTAGCGTGACTGAATTTAGACGCCTGTAGTCGCCGCACACTCGTAGACTGCCGTCTTTTTTCTTTACCACGTGGAGCGGGCTGGCCCACGGACTCTTGGAAGGTTGACATATTCCCATTTCCATCATTCGTTCAAATTCTTCTTTAGCTGCTTTGTATTTGTCGGGTGGTAGGGGACGAGCACGTGCGAAAAGAGGTGGTCCCGTTGTCTCGATGTGATGGACGACGTTGTGTTTAGCGGGAGTTTTCAAGGACATAGGTCGAAGTAGATCTGGATACTGTTTGAGTATGTCTTGATATGTCTGCTTGTTGCTGAGTACGTAGACGGCTTGTTGCATTGATGATATTTCTAAGGCGTTGATTGAGAGTTCTGTCACCTTGTCGATTAGCTTCTTTTGATGCAGGTCGACGAGGAGTTTAAAGTGGCGAAGGAAGTCAGCTCCGAGTATCGATGTTTTGACGTCTGCGACTACAAATGCCCAACGAAATCGTCTTCTGAGGCCTAGGTCGATTTGCAGGTCTTTCTCTCCGTAGGTATTTATTGGTGAACTGTTCGCGGCGTATAGTTTGTACGAAGTTGGCGAACATTTCTTCTTATGTATCGGGGTGGCGGCTAGGACGGAGATCTCCGCACCGGTGTCAACGAGGAAACGGTGATTAGTGTTGCGATCGAAGACACATAGGCGGTTGCTTGCTGTAGTTGCACCGACGTCCGCTACGGTCGGTGCCTCTTTTAGTTTTCCGACTTGTTTTGATTTCGCCTCGCGCAAGGTGATACGCAGCGCCTCGCATGATCCCCAAATCGGTAGTGGAAGTAGCATACTCGATTGGGATCGTTTTGATACTTCGCGGTAGACTTTGATCTTGAGCGGGAGCGCTGGTAACGGCGATGGCGTGGTCTTCCACGGCTGCGAAGTTCGGAGATTTCCAGTGTCAGCTTCTCAAGTTGTTTTGAAAGAACTTGTATTTGCGCGTACATGACTTGTTGGTTGACAGCTGTAGAATCTGGTTGTGATGTGGAGACAGCTGCGATATTACTCGACTCGGAATATTCCATCATCTTGTCTGCCATTGCCGCGAGCATGTCAAGTGACGAGTCTGTGTTCACTGACAGCACAACTCGAACTTGCGCCGGAAGGTGGTTCATCCACTCTATTTTGATGCCATCTTCGGTGATCATGTTGCCGCCGAGTTCGCGCATGCGCCGTAGCAACTGAGATGGTTTCTGGTTGCCAAGCTCCAATCCGCTAATGAGGTTCTTGAAATTTTTCACCTCGGACTGTTCGTACACGGAGAGAAGGCGTTGTTTGATGGCTTCGTACTTCTTAGTTTCTGGTGGCTTGATCACGATGTCTGTGATATGTTGAAGGTCTGTCGGTTGTAGTTGGCCGAGGACGTAACGATATTTGTTTTCATCGCTGGTCTTCTGAGGTTCGACGATAGCTTCAAATTGAATAAACCACATGCGTGGATATTCGCGCCAGAAGGGAAGGAGACGTGACTGCACGGAGATGGCAGCGAGGTCTGTAGGCTCACTAATTGCTTGCTTGTGCTCCATTTTTTTCTCGGGGTCACCAAAATGTAGCGGCGATGAAGGTAGTGTTGAAATAAAAGCAAAGGTAGCAGTGTAAAAACAAGAACTTATATTTTCGATGCATACAACATGCTTAAGTGCAAAACCTCTGGGGCTGAAGTAGTGCCAGTACTGCTATGAAGTCGTCGCGATCTTCCAATAGGAACGCGCCTACAAAACTCTGTGAGTAGCTAAAAGAAACGAGACAGATGCGCGCGCGAGCGAGATAGCACTAACGTAAATATAACGCGTTCGCAGAGCCGGCGGTCTTGATTACTATGCGATGCGTGGCTTGAAGATGACGTAGCGATGCGCACCTTATAAGTGCTTTACTATCTTCTTGTATGCTCGAGTCATTTTCAGATGGAGGTCTCCTCAACTCTTCCAACTCATCATCACTTCTAGGTTTTTCCTTAAAGCTATATATTGAACTAGGCGCAATTATGTCGTCTGCTTCATCATTAGTTTTGGCAATCAGCATGAACTTTAAGATTTCTCTAAAAAATTGCTCGTCTCTGCTTCTACTCTCTTTCTTAGTCAGGCTTGGATCAGTTAGTATTTTATTATGGTATTCTAAGCTTAATACAGGCATTAAGTACCACCACACCGGGTCTCCATTGATTTGCGAAACCAACTTAAGTTTCTCCCTCATATCACGACTACCCTTTTTGTTATCCCTTTTTGTTACGTTAGCAATCATCTGTGTATAACCAGGGTCATTTTTGATATTCTCAGGTACTATCCAAAGATACTCCTTCAAGTGGTTAACGAAAGCTTCATTGGATTCACAGCTCAAACTGTCTAAGGTCATACCACAATCAGCCATCTTTAAGATGGCGCTAGGTCCTATAGATGGCTCAAACTCGTTGTCGTTCATTGCCTGCAAGTTTTCAGGTCTTAGATACACTCCTGCCTTAGTTCGCCCCAACCTTCCCATTCGTTGCTTTTGTGTACTCTTGGCGATGGTCCTTTGCACTATATTGCAACGATAGTCAATACCCTCATTGTTTGTTATTAGTGTGACGTTGGGCTTGTATTCTTTCAAAAAAATCAATCATAGTGCTCAAATTTTGAGATACTTGACAAATATATTGCATACTTCGCTATCTTTCTTTGTCATATAGTATAAGCTTCCCAGCAGAGCGGTGATTGAAGAGCTAATACTTGTCAACCACATCACGCTGTCCTTCCTAGAATTTGTTGTAAGAACCTCAAACAGTTTAACGCACAACATCCATAACGGGTTAACTCCTGCAGCTGTTGTAAAGCTATTTTCCAGCGTCGCGTCCACACCCTTCAAGTTGTCTGTAATGTAGTGTATCATTACACTAAGCACGCTTAGGGGGTTTACCACAATAGCGCACCCTGATAGTAATGATAAAGCTACTCTATCAAAGTTATTTAGTTTCCTATAAGTTTCCAAGGCCGGATTCGAGTCAGAGTTCCCGGGCCTGACCTCCACAGCATAACGCGTTAGATAATATTGATAAGTATATCTAATGCCAATCAACGCTGCCATCATCAGTCCGCAAGTGACTCCGGAAATGGGTCCAAGCGACAACAAATTGTACCCACTGTCGCCCAGCAAGGCGACAATGTCTCCCGACGTTAGGACATCATACTTTACGTACAAACAGTACAAGTGTCGGAGCAGTATGACAGGACTTGCGTAAGATGTTACCGCTGATGCGTTCATTTGATTTATAGCTATTGGTGGTACGGTGGACACACTACTAGCAAGCAAACTGCCTGCTATCACTGACCCCACAAGCCTTGTAGCTGCGGTGGGCCTTCCACTGACGTCGTCAAGAATTGACTTGCCTGAGCGCATTCGGTGCACACCGTTGATAACAAATCCGGCTACCATACAGATACCAAGTTTTGTTGCTACACCCAACCCAGCTGTCAGGACCAAATAAGAAGAAGCAACCATCAGCACGGCATTCGTAATAACACTGCCCAGTACTCCTTCGAGAGTCTTATACAGTATACCGAAAGCTGCTGCACCCAGTGATTGTGCCAAAAAGCGTATCCTCCCGCTGCCGCAACAGCTGGTCCCGCCACATTCATGAGCTTTGCCAAAAGGACTTCGGCACTTATGAGTATGTCACTATCTTTTACGGTGTCATAACCAAACCATAGCTTAACCCTGTCAACGTTATTACATATCCATCCCTTCACCTGTTCCATCAACACTTTCCACGTCTGACGAGTTATTTCAGGTGTCAAGTCGCCGCTGCATGCCTCCACCAACTGTTTTCCAGCACCGGCAACTGAGGCCCTTTCTATGCTGTGTGCCTCTACTACGTATCTAGTGGATTTTTGTTCTAACATTGCTGTCGCTCCAGCAAAACCGAGTATAAGGGAACCGATGACCGGTATTGTTAACAGTGCTTTACTATCTTCTTGTATGCTCGAGTCATTTTCAGATGGAGGTCTCCTCAACTCTTCCAACTCATCATCACTTCTAGGTTTTTCCTTAAAGCTATATATTGAACTAGGCGCAATTATGTCGTCTGCTTCATCATTAGTTTTGGCAATCAGCATGAACTTTAAGATTTCTCTAAAAAATTGCTCGTCTCTGCTTCTACTCTCTTTCTTAGTTAGGCTTGGATCAGTTAGTATTTTATTATGGTATTCTAAGCTTAATACAGGCATTAAGTACCACCACACCGGGTCTCCATTGATTTGCGAAACCAACTTAAGTTTCTCCCTCATATCACGACTACCCTTTTTGTTATCCCTTTTTGTTACGTTAGCAATCATCTGTGTATAACCAGGGTCATTTTTGATATTCTCAGGTACTATCCAAAGATACTCCTTCAAGTGGTTAACGAAAGCTTCATTGGATTCACAGCTCAAACTGTCTAAGGTCATACCACAATCAGCCATCTTTAAGATGGCGCTAGGTCCTATAGATGGCTCAAACTCGTTGTCGTTCATTGCCTGCAAGTTTTCAGGTCTTAGATACACTCCTGCTTTAGTTCGCCCCAACCTTCCCATTCGTTGCTTTTGTGTACTCTTGGCGATGGTCCTTTGCACTATATTGCAACGATAGTCAATACCCTCATTGTTTGTTATTAGTGTGACGTTGGGCTTGTATTCTTTCAAAAAAATCAATCATAGTGCTCAAATTTTGAGATACTTGACAAATATATTGCATACTTCGCTATCTTTCTTTGTCATATAGTATAAGCTTCCCAGCAGAGCGGTGATTGAAGAGCTAATACTTGTCAACCACATCACGCTGTCCTTCCTAGAATTTGTTGTAAGAACCTCAAACAGTTTAACGCACGACATCCATAACGGGTTAACTCCTGCAGCTGTTGTAAAGCTATTTTCCAGCGTCGCGTCCACACCCTTCAAGTTGTCTGTAATGTAGTGTATCATTACACTAAGCACGCTTAGGGGGTTTACCACAATAGCGCACCCTGATAGTAATGATAAAGCTACTCTATCAAAGTTATTTAGTTTCCTATAAGTTTCCAAGGCCGGATTCGAGTCAGAGTTCCCGGGCCTGACCTCCACAGCATAACGCGTTAGATAATATTGATAAGTATATCTAATGCCAATCAACGCTGCCATCATCAGTCCGCAAGTGACTCCGGAAATGGGTCCAAGCGACAACAAATTGTACCCACTGTCGCCCAGCAAGGCGACAATGTCTCCCGACGTTAGGACATCATACTTTACGTACAAACAGTACAAGTGTCGGAGCAGTATGACAGGACTTGCGTAAGATGTTACCGCTGATGCGTTCATTTGATTTATAGCTATTGGTGGTACGGTGGACACACTACTAGCAAGCAAACTGCCTGCTATCACTGACCCCACAAGCCTTGTAGCTGCGGTGGGCCTTCCACTGACGTCGTCAAGAATTGACTTGCCTGAGCGCATTCGGTGCACACCGTTGATAACAAATCCGGCTACCATACAGATACCAAGTTTTGTTGCTACACCCAACCCAGCTGTCAGGACCAAATAAGAAGAAGCAACCATCAGCACGGCATTCGTAATAACACTGCCCAGTACTCCTTCGAGAGTCCTATACAGTATACCGAAAGCTGCTGCACCCAGTGATTGTGCCAAAAAGCGTATCCTCCCGCTGCCGCAACAGCTGGTCCCGCCACATTCATGAGCTTTGCCAAAAGGACTTCGGCACTTATGAGTATGTCACTATCTTTTACGGTGTCATAACCAAACCATAGCTTAACCCTGTCAACGTTATTACATATCCATCCCTTCACCTGTTCCATCAACACTTTCCACGTCTGACGAGTTATTTCAGGTGTCAAGTCGCCGCTGCATGCCTCCACCAACTGTTTTCCAGCACCGGCAACTGAGGCCCTTTCTATGCTGTGTGCCTCTACTACGTATCTAGTGGATTTTTGTTCTAACATTGCTGTCGCTCCAGCAAAACCGAGTATAAGGGAATCGATGACCGGTATTGTTAACAGTGCTTTACTATCTTCTTGTATGCTCGAGTCATTTTCAGATGGAGGTCTCCTCAACTCTTCCAACTCATCATCACTTCTAGGTTTTTCCTTAAAGCTATATATTGAACTAGGCGCAATTATGTCGTCTGCTTCATCATTAGTTTTGGCAATCAGCATGAACTTTAAGATTTCTCTAAAAAATTGCTCGTCTCTGCTTCTACTCTCTTTCTTAGTTAGGCTTGGATCAGTTAGTATTTTATTATGGTATTCTAAGCTTAATACAGGCATTAAGTACCACCACACCGGGTCTCCATTGATTTGCGAAACCAACTTAAGTTTCTCCCTCATATCACGACTACCCTTTTTGTTATCCCTTTTTGTTACGTTAGCAATCATCTGTGTATAACCAGGGTCATTTTTGATATTCTCAGGTACTATCCAAAGATACTCCTTCAAGTGGTTAACGAAAGCTTCATTGGATTCACAGCTCAAACTGTCTAAGGTCATACCACAATCAGCCATCTTTAAGATGGCGCTAGGTCCTATAGATGGCTCAAACTCGTTGTCGTTCATTGCCTGCAAGTTTTCAGGTCTTAGATACACTCCTGCTTTAGTTCGCCCCAACCTTCCCATTCGTTGCTTTTGTGTACTCTTGGCGATGGTCCTTTGCACTATATTGCAACGATAGTCAATACCCTCATTGTTTGTTATTAGTGTGACGTTGGGCTTGTATTCTTTCAAAAAAATCAATCATAGTGCTCAAATTTTGAGATACTTGACAAATATATTGCATACTTCGCTATCTTTCTTTGTCATATAGTATAAGCTTCCCAGCAGAGCGGTGATTGAAGAGCTAATACTTGTCAACCACATCACGCTGTCCTTCCTAGAATTTGTTGTAAGAACCTCAAACAGTTTAACGCACGACATCCATAACGGGTTAACTCCTGCAGCTGTTGTAAAGCTATTTTCCAGCGTGGCGTCCACACCCTTCAAGTTGTCTGTAATGTAGTGTATCATTACACTAAGCACGCTTAGGGGGTTTACCACAATAGCGCACCCTGATAGTAATGATAAAGCTACTCTATCAAAGTTATTTAGTTTCCTATAAGTTTCCAAGGCCGGATTCGAGTCAGAGTTCCCGGGCCTGACCTCCACAGCATAACGCGTTAGATAATATTGATAAGTATATCTAATGCCAATCAACGCTGCCATCATCAGTCCGCAAGTGACTCCGGAAATGGGTCCAAGCGACAACAAATTGTACCCACTGTCGCCCAGCAAGGCGACAATGTCTCCCGACGTTAGGACATCATACTTTACGTACAAACAGTACAAGTGTCGGAGCAGTATGACAGGACTTGCGTAAGATGTTACCGCTGATGCGTTCATTTGATTTATAGCTATTGGTGGTACGGTGGACACACTACTAGCAAGCAAACTGCCTGCTATCACTGACCCCACAAGCCTTGTAGCTGCGGTGGGCCTTCCACTGACGTCGTCAAGAATTGACTTGCCTGAGCGCATTCGGTGCACACCGTTGATAACAAATCCGGCTACCATACAGATACCAAGTTTTGTTGCTACACCCAACCCAGCTGTCAGGACCAAATAAGAAGAAGCAACCATCAGCACGGCATTCGTAATAACACTGCCCAGTACTCCTTCGAGAGTCTTATACAGTATACCGAAAGCTGCTGCACCCAGTGATTGTGCCAAAAAGCGTATCCTCCCGCTGCCGCAACAGCTGGTCCCGCCACATTCATGAGCTTTGCCAAAAGGACTTCGGCACTTATGAGTATGTCACTATCTTTTACGGTGTCATAACCAAACCATAGCTTAACCCTGTCAACGTTATTACATATCCATCCCTTCACCTGTTCCATCAACACTTTCCACGTCTGACGAGTTATTTCAGGTGTCAAGTCGCCGCTGCATGCCTCCACCAACTGTTTTCCAGCACCGGCAACTGAGGCCCTTTCTATGCTGTGTGCCTCTACTACGTATCTAGTGGATTTTTGTTCTAACATTGCTGTCGCTCCAGCAAAACCGAGTATAAGGGAACCGATGACCGGTATTGTTAACAGTGCTTTACTATCTTCTTGTATGCTCGAGTCATTTTCAGATGGAGGTCTCCTCAACTCTTCCAACTCATCATCACTTCTAGGTTTTTCCTTAAAGCTATATATTGAACTAGGCGCAATTATGTCGTCTGCTTCATCATTAGTTTTGGCAATCAGCATGAACTTTAAGATTTCTCTAAAAAATTGCTCGTCTCTGCTTCTACTCTCTTTCTTAGTTAGGCTTGGATCAGTTAGTATTTTATTATGGTATTCTAAGCTTAATACAGGCATTAAGTACCACCACACCGGGTCTCCATTGATTTGCGAAACCAACTTAAGTTTCTCCCTCATATCACGACTACCCTTTTTGTTATCCCTTTTTGTTACGTTAGCAATCATCTGTGTATAACCAGGGTCATTTTTGATATTCTCAGGTACTATCCAAAGATACTCCTTCAAGTGGTTAACGAAAGCTTCATTGGATTCACAGCTCAAACTGTCTAAGGTCATACCACAATCAGCCATCTTTAAGATGGCGCTAGGTCCTATAGATGGCTCAAACTCGTTGTCGTTCATTGCCTGCAAGTTTTCAGGTCTTAGATACACTCCTGCTTTAGTTCGCCCCAACCTTCCCATTCGTTGCTTTTGTGTACTCTTGGCGATGGTCCTTTGCACTATATTGCAACGATAGTCAATACCCTCATTGTTTGTTATTAGTGTGACGTTGGGCTTGTATTCTTTCAAAAAAATCAATCATAGTGCTCAAATTTTGAGATACTTGACAAATATATTGCATACTTCGCTATCTTTCTTTGTCATATAGTATAAGCTTCCCAGCAGAGCGGTGATTGAAGAGCTAATACTTGTCAACCACATCACGCTGTCCTTCCTAGAATTTGTTGTAAGAACCTCAAACAGTTTAACGCACAACATCCATAACGGGTTAACTCCTGCAGCTGTTGTAAAGCTATTTTCCAGCGTCGCGTCCACACCCTTCAAGTTGTCTGTAATGTAGTGTATCATTACACTAAGCACGCTTAGGGGGTTTACCACAATAGCGCACCCTGATAGTAATGATAAAGCTACTCTATCAAAGTTATTTAGTTTCCTATAAGTTTCCAAGGCCGGATTCGAGTCAGAGTTCCCGGGCCTGACCTCCACAGCATAACGCGTTAGATAATATTGATAAGTATATCTAATGCCAATCGACGCTGCCATCATCAGTCCGCAAGTGACTCCGGAAATGGGTCCAAGCGACAACAAATTGTACCCACTGTCCCCCAGCAAGGCGACAATGTCTCCCGACGTTAGGACATCATACTTTACGTACAAACAGTACAAGTGTCGGAGCAGTATGACAGGACTTGCGTAAGATGTTACCGCTGATGCGTTCATTTGATTTATAGCTATTGGTGGTACGGTGGACACACTACTAGCAAGCAAACTGCCTGCTATCACTGACCCCACAAGCCTTGTAGCTGCGGTGGGCCTTCCACTGACGTCGTCAAGAATTGACTTGCCTGAGCGCATTCGGTGCACACCGTTGATAACAAATCCGGCTACCATACAGATACCAAGTTTTGTTGCTACACCCAACCCAGCTGTCAGGACCAAATAAGAAGAAGCAACCATCAGCACGGCATTCGTAATAACACTGCCCAGTACTCCTTCGAGAGTCCTATACAGTATACCGAAAGCTGCTGCACCCAGTGATTGTGCCAAAAAAGCGTATCCTCCCGCTGCCGCAACAGCTGGTCCCGCCACATTCATGAGCTTTGCCAAAAGGACTTCGGCACTTATGAGTATGTCACTATCTTTTACGGTGTCATAACCAAACCATAGCTTAACCCTGTCAACGTTATTACATATCCATCCCTTCACCTGTTCCATCAACACTTTCCACGTCTGACGAGTTATTTCAGGTGTCAAGTCGCCGCTGCATGCCTCCACCAACTGTTTTCCAGCACCGGCAACTGAGGCCCTTTCTATGCTGTGTGCCTCTACTACGTATCTAGTGGATTTTTGTTCTAACATTGCTGTCGCTCCAGCAAAACCGAGTATAAGGGAACCGATGACCGGTATTGTTAACAGTGCTTTACTATCTTCTTGTATGCTCGAGTCATTTTCAGATGGAGGTCTCCTCAACTCTTCCAACTCATCATCACTTCTAGGTTTTTCCTTAAAGCTATATATTGAACTAGGCGCAATTATGTCGTCTGCTTCATCATTAGTTTTGGCAATCAGCATGAACTTTAAGATTTCTCTAAAAAATTGCTCGTCTCTGCTTCTACTCTCTTTCTTAGTTAGGCTTGGATCAGTTAGTATTTTATTATGGTATTCTAAGCTTAATACAGGCATTAAGTACCACCACACCGGGTCTCCATTGATTTGCGAAACCAACTTAAGTTTCTCCCTCATATCACGACTACCCTTTTTGTTATCCCTTTTTGTTACGTTAGCAATCATCTGTGTATAACCAGGGTCATTTTTGATATTCTCAGGTACTATCCAAAGATACTCCTTCAAGTGGTTAACGAAAGCTTCATTGGATTCACAGCTCAAACTGTCTAAGGTCATACCACAATCAGCCATCTTTAAGATGGCGCTAGGTCCTATAGATGGCTCAAACTCGTTGTCGTTCATTGCCTGCAAGTTTTCAGGTCTTAGATACACTCCTGCTTTAGTTCGCCCCAACCTTCCCATTCGTTGCTTTTGTGTACTCTTGGCGATGGTCCTTTGCACTATATTGCAACGATAGTCAATACCCTCATTGTTTGTTATTAGTGTGACGTTGGGCTTGTATTCTTTCAAAAAAATCAATCATAGTGCTCAAATTTTGAGATACTTGACAAATATATTGCATACTTCGCTATCTTTCTTTGTCATATAGTATAAGCTTCCCAGCAGAGCGGTGATTGAAGAGCTAATACTTGTCAACCACATCACGCTGTCCTTCCTAGAATTTGTTGTAAGAACCTCAAACAGTTTAACGCACAACATCCATAACGGGTTAACTCCTGCAGCTGTTGTAAAGCTATTTTCCAGCGTCGCGTCCACACCCTTCAAGTTGTCTGTAATGTAGTGTATCATTACACTAAGCACGCTTAGGGGGTTTACCACAATAGCGCACCCTGATAGTAATGATAAAGCTACTCTATCAAAGTTATTTAGTTTCCTATAAGTTTCCAAGGCCGGATTCGAGTCAGAGTTCCCGGGCCTGACCTCCACAGCATAACGCGTTAGATAATATTGATAAGTATATCTAATGCCAATCAACGCTGCCATCATCAGTCCGCAAGTGACTCCGGAAATGGGTCCAAGCGACAACAAATTGTACCCACTGTCGCCCAGCAAGGCGACAATGTCTCCCGACGTTAGGACATCATACTTTACGTACAAACAGTACAAGTGTCGGAGCAGTATGACAGGACTTGCGTAAGATGTTACCGCTGATGCGTTCATTTGATTTATAGCTATTGGTGGTACGGTGGACACACTACTAGCAAGCAAACTGCCTGCTATCACTGACCCCACAAGCCTTGTAGCTGCGGTGGGCCTTCCACTGACGTCGTCAAGAATTGACTTGCCTGAGCGCATTCGGTGCACACCGTTGATAACAAATCCGGCTACCATACAGATACCAAGTTTTGTTGCTACACCCAACCCAGCTGTCAGGACCAAATAAGAAGAAGCAACCATCAGCACGGCATTCGTAATAACACTGCCCAGTACTCCTTCGAGAGTCTTATACAGTATACCGAAAGCTGCTGCACCCAGTGATTGTGCCAAAAAGCGTATCCTCCCGCTGCCGCAACAGCTGGTCCCGCCACATTCATGAGCTTTGCCAAAAGGACTTCGGCACTTATGAGTATGTCACTATCTTTTACGGTGTCATAACCAAACCATAGCTTAACCCTGTCAACGTTATTACATATCCATCCCTTCACCTGTTCCATCAACACTTTCCACGTCTGACGAGTTATTTCAGGTGTCAAGTCGCCGCTGCATGCCTCCACCAACTGTTTTCCAGCACCGGCAACTGAGGCCCTTTCTATGCTGTGTGCCTCTACTACGTATCTAGTGGATTTTTGTTCTAACATTGCTGTCGCTCCAGCAAAACCGAGTATAAGGGAACCGATGACCGGTATTGTTAACAGTGCTTTACTATCTTCTTGTATGCTCGAGTCATTTTCAGATGGAGGTCTCCTCAACTCTTCCAACTCATCATCACTTCTAGGTTTTTCCTTAAAGCTATATATTGAACTAGGCGCAATTATGTCGTCTGCTTCATCATTAGTTTTGGCAATCAGCATGAACTTTAAGATTTCTCTAAAAAATTGCTCGTCTCTGCTTCTACTCTCTTTCTTAGTTAGGCTTGGATCAGTTAGTATTTTATTATGGTATTCTAAGCTTAATACAGGCATTAAGTACCACCACACCGGGTCTCCATTGATTTGCGAAACCAACTTAAGTTTCTCCCTCATATCACGACTACCCTTTTTGTTATCCCTTTTTGTTACGTTAGCAATCATCTGTGTATAACCAGGGTCATTTTTGATATTCTCAGGTACTATCCAAAGATACTCCTTCAAGTGGTTAACGAAAGCTTCATTGGATTCACAGCTCAAACTGTCTAAGGTCATACCACAATCAGCCATCTTTAAGATGGCGCTAGGTCCTATAGATGGCTCAAACTCGTTGTCGTTCATTGCCTGCAAGTTTTCAGGTCTTAGATACACTCCTGCTTTAGTTCGCCCCAACCTTCCCATTCGTTGCTTTTGTGTACTCTTGGCGATGGTCCTTTGCACTATATTGCAACGATAGTCAATACCCTCATTGTTTGTTATTAGTGTGACGTTGGGCTTGTATTCTTTCAAAAAAATCAATCATAGTGCTCAAATTTTGAGATACTTGACAAATATATTGCATACTTCGCTATCTTTCTTTGTCATATAGTATAAGCTTCCCAGCAGAGCGGTGATTGAAGAGCTAATACTTGTCAACCACATCACGCTGTCCTTCCTAGAATTTGTTGTAAGAACCTCAAACAGTTTAACGCACGACATCCATAACGGGTTAACTCCTGCAGCTGTTGTAAAGCTATTTTCCAGCGTCGCGTCCACACCCTTCAAGTTGTCTGTAATGTAGTGTATCATTACACTAAGCACGCTTAGGGGGTTTACCACAATAGCGCACCCTGATAGTAATGATAAAGCTACTCTATCAAAGTTATTTAGTTTCCTATAAGTTTCCAAGGCCGGATTCGAGTCAGAGTTCCCGGGCCTGACCTCCACAGCATAACGCGTTAGATAATATTGATAAGTATATCTAATGCCAATCAACGCTGCCATCATCAGTCCGCAAGTGACTCCGGAAATGGGTCCAAGCGACAACAAATTGTACCCACTGTCGCCCAGCAAGGCGACAATGTCTCCCGACGTTAGGACATCATACTTTACGTACAAACAGTACAAGTGTCGGAGCAGTATGACAGGACTTGCGTAAGATGTTACCGCTGATGCGTTCATTTGATTTATAGCTATTGGTGGTACGGTGGACACACTACTAGCAAGCAAACTGCCTGCTATCACTGACCCCACAAGCCTTGTAGCTGCGGTGGGCCTTCCACTGACGTCGTCAAGAATTGACTTGCCTGAGCGCATTCGGTGCACACCGTTGATAACAAATCCGGCTACCATACAGATACCAAGTTTTGTTGCTACACCCAACCCAGCTGTCAGGACCAAATAAGAAGAAGCAACCATCAGCACGGCATTCGTAATAACACTGCCCAGTACTCCTTCGAGAGTCCTATACAGTATACCGAAAGCTGCTGCACCCAGTGATTGTGCCAAAAAAGCGTATCCTCCCGCTGCCGCAACAGCTGGTCCCGCCACATTCATGAGCTTTGCCAAAAGGACTTCGGCACTTATGAGTATGTCACTATCTTTTACGGTGTCATAACCAAACCATAGCTTAACCCTGTCAACGTTATTACATATCCATCCCTTCACCTGTTCCATCAACACTTTCCACGTCTGACGAGTTATTTCAGGTGTCAAGTCGCCGCTGCATGCCTCCACCAACTGTTTTCCAGCACCGGCAACTGAGGCCCTTTCTATGCTGTGTGCCTCTACTACGTATCTAGTGGATTTTTGTTCTAACATTGCTGTCGCTCCAGCAAAACCGAGTATAAGGGAATCGATGACCGGTATTGTTAACAGTGCTTTACTATCTTCTTGTATGCTCGAGTCATTTTCAGATGGAGGTCTCCTCAACTCTTCCAACTCATCATCACTTCTAGGTTTTTCCTTAAAGCTATATATTGAACTAGGCGCAATTATGTCGTCTGCTTCATCATTAGTTTTGGCAATCAGCATGAACTTTAAGATTTCTCTAAAAAATTGCTCGTCTCTGCTTCTACTCTCTTTCTTAGTTAGGCTTGGATCAGTTAGTATTTTATTATGGTATTCTAAGCTTAATACAGGCATTAAGTACCACCACACCGGGTCTCCATTGATTTGCGAAACCAACTTAAGTTTCTCCCTCATATCACGACTACCCTTTTTGTTATCCCTTTTTGTTACGTTAGCAATCATCTGTGTATAACCAGGGTCATTTTTGATATTCTCAGGTACTATCCAAAGATACTCCTTCAAGTGGTTAACGAAAGCTTCATTGGATTCACAGCTCAAACTGTCTAAGGTCATACCACAATCAGCCATCTTTAAGATGGCGCTAGGTCCTATAGATGGCTCAAACTCGTTGTCGTTCATTGTCTGCAAGTTTTCAGGTCTTAGATACACTCCTGCTTTAGTTCGCCCCAACCTTCCCATTCGTTGCTTTTGTGTACTCTTGGCGATGGTCCTTTGCACTATATTGCAACGATAGTCAATACCCTCATTGTTTGTTATTAGTGTGACGTTGGGCTTGTATTCTTTCAAAAAAAATCAATCATAGTGCTCAAATTCTTAATTGTTACCGACTGACCTATTACATCAGTGGCAAAGATCCAACATTGAAGCGGTATGTTATGTAAATCTTTAATAGTTTGGGAACTGATCGCCATTGACAAACCAGGGTAAGTGGTTGATCTAGCCCAAGTAACGCCCCTTGTTGTGTCCTTTATTGATGCACACATAAAAACAACAACTCCATCATGAGTATACTTTTTCGGTATTGCGTATGTGTCACTTATACACCCGATGTCTTTAGGAGATATATAATAGTTTTCAGTATCTTCTTTCGTTTTGCTGCCTTTTTTTAACTTCCGGATAACGTCGCTGCTATTAACAGGATACCTAGTTGTGTTTATCGCACTGTCATCACCCAAAACGAATGCTCCCCTAGTGCTTACAGGGGTAGCTGTCATCTTTATCAGCTTGTATGGTCTCACATTTTTGGTGGCCTCATTTTCGTCACCTATACTGTGCACCTCGTCAAGGATAATATAATCAAAATCACAAGTTGTTTCGTGGAGCCAGAGATGTTTTCCATATGTTCTTATAGTTAGCTTGCGATTTGCGTCATGGCCCTCAGGCCACTTCATGCTGTGTTCCTCGTTCCCTATTCCAACTTCATACTGGACAATAAGCTTCCTTATCCTGTTGGTTTCACACATATTTGTGATTCTTTCATATGAATTTTTGACAGCAGCCACATTTGGTTGAAGCAATAAAGCCGTTTGCCCTTCTTTTAGCATGAGTGCAACTTCATACGTGAACAAGGTCGTTTTTCCTGAACCTGTAGGCTCTGACAATAAGTAAAAGCTTTTGTCTTGAGATATTTCACGCTTTTCAATCTGTATAGCACATCGCTTAAAATGAGCATGCATATCACCCTCTCTTACCGGAACACCCGAAATCTGTGTTAACCCAGCTATTGGCCGTAACCCTCCGCCGTTTGTTGGAACGTCTTCCACGTTCCACCTACCGCTACCATAAACGCCAATTATACTATTCCTAGAATTCACTATAGGAGACCCAGAAGCTCCAGGCATTCCCTTAAAGTGTGCATAAGAGAACACTCCATCCTGTATGTCTATTGCCCTAAAGGACCTCATACCTGTTTGTTTGTTCGCAGCTACACAGATAAAAAATTGTCCCCACCCTATTATGGAGTTCAGAGCAAACCAAACCATGGAGCATTTGCTGAATGGTATTGAAGGGGTACTTTGTCTTTTGGATGACGTCTTAATAACGGGGAATACAAAAACTGTACATACTGAACGGTTACATCAAGTTTTCCACCGTTTACAAGGAGCTGGCTTGGTCCTTAATAAAGACAAATTTAGGTTGTTCCAAGATTCAGTGACGTATTTAGGATTTGTCATTGATAAAAAAGGGATTCACACATCACCAGACAAAGTAACAGCAATGACTAACACCAAAGCCCCAAATAATGTACAAGAATTAAAATCATTTTTAGGGTTTGTTAATTATTACAGAATGTTCATTCCGAATGCGTCGTCTATATTAAGTCCTTTAAACGATTTACTAAAAAAAAAATGTTGACTGGTCATGGTCAGACATCCATAAGGCTGTTTTCAATCAAATTAAGAAGGAACTATCTTCAGCTCGAATACTAGCACATTTTGACCCGAGTTACAAGTTGATTTTGACAGTGGATGCATCTCCAACAGGGTTAGGTGCAGTTTTAGCTCAAATAGAACCAAATGGAGTGGAACGTCCCATCGCTTATGGGTCGCGGTCACTCAGCAGTGCTGAAAGAAATTATAGCCAAATCCAAAGGGAGGCAACAGCAATAATTTTTGGTGTTCGTAGATTTCACCAATATTTATACGGAATTACAAATCCGTTTATATTGCGCACCGATCACAAACCGCTGATGTACATATTTCATCCTGACAAAGGCATACCTGAAGTGTCCGCTAATCGGTTACAGCGATACGCTTTGTTTCTAACTAGCTATAATTATGAAATACAATACATTCCCGGCGCTAACAATTGTGCCGACTATTTTAGTCGGGCTATTACTGATAGCAGTAACAATGGACCATTCTTGAAAAAAAGTCAAGTAGTAGTCGGTTCAGATGACTCATTTGTTTACAATAATAACTTAGAACACGTTGACAAGGCGACGTTCATTAATTTTGTTGCAGATGGGCATTTACCTATTTTGTTAGATGAAATTCGATTAGAGACTAGCAAAGACAGCATTTTACAGCAAGTTTTACAATATGTACAACATGGTTGGCCTAAAATAGCATTAGGTGACAATAACATAATGCCTTTTTATAAATGTCGGTATGAACTAGCTAGGGAAGCTGGTTGCCTGGTTAGGGGACACAAATTAATAATACCCAAGACATTGCGGAACAAAATTTTAGACGAACTACATAGACCTCATTTAGGTATATTAAAAATAAAGGTTGAGGCAAGATCTAGATTCTGGTGGCCTCAGATAGATAAGCATATAGAAAATAAGGTAAACAACTGTGAGGTATGTTTAAGTTTACGGCCCACACCGCCACGGGCTCCGTTGACACCTTGGCCTTTTCCAGAGCGCCCTTGGCACCGAGTCCATTTAGATTTTTTTGGTCCGTGGCAAGGCGAAATGTACTTAATCATTATCGATGCATTTACAAAATGGGTAGAATGTTTCTCTCTTAGCAGTGACTATTCAACATCTGCAGTAATAATAAAGCTCCAAGAAACGATGGCTAGGTTTGGAACAATGTATACGATTGTGACCGATAATGGAACATCGTTCACGAGCAAAATATTTAAAGATTTCTGTGATTTAAATGGCATAAAACACATTACTTCACCAACTTATTCGCCATCTAATAATGGTCAAGCAGAAATATATGTAAAAATAATAAAAAAGTTTTTAAAAGGGTTAGTAGCACAGAGCACCCCCAAAAACAAAATTAAAGGCACACCTTTCAGAATTCTTATTCAGATATAGGAACTCAAAACATACGACGACAGACAGCTCGCCGGCCGAATTAATGTTCGGACGTAAATTGCGTTGCAGGTTTGATTTATTAGACACCTCGGAGGCGGCGAACGCACTTAAGATATCGGCATCGTCCTCATTACTGACACAAGAATTACAAACTAAAGTGCGCGAAAAGCAATCCACACAAGCTAAATACTATAAAGGTAGTAGAAACATTCAGTTAGAAATAAATGATGCTGTATTGCTTAAGGGAAGTAACAATAACAAATGGATTCGAGGAACAGTTATAAATAAGATTGGCAAAAGTTTATACGATATATATATATACCAGAAAAAAACATCATAATAAAAAAGCACAAAAACCAAATATATTTACTGAAATCAAACGAACCACAGCAGAGCAATGACACGGACTGGGCGCTCACGGAGTCTATGACAGACAGAGATCAATTTTCACCACAAAGAGCTCATTTACCGGATCAGCAACGCGACTCACCGGGGGAAGAGGTAGAGAGCAGCGAGGCAAGCACAGAGTCAAGAGAACTCACCAGAGAGCCAACAACTGACCTAGGAGCTCAGGCAGCTGACCCAAAGCCTGATCTACGAACAGGAACAGATACGGAAGTTCGTCCATGAACAATTTGTCCCGTTCCGGACCCGACAGCATCCCGATGATAAACCGATCCCGCAACATTTCGTCCATTGCTGTTCCGAATTTGCAGTCCACTGCCAGACGCCGCACCCGGGCCGCCCACTGCGTTAAATCTTCGCCAACGTCTTGCACCGCCGTATGAAAGACATATCTTTCAGCTAAAACTGACTTCTTTGGCAGGAAGTGCTTATCTAGCTCTGTAGTTAGCTCTTTATAGGATATCTCCTCAACTGTCTTGGGCGCAATTACCTCACGTACCAATTTATACGCATCGTTATTGAGTGCACTTAGAAGTACCGCCTTCCGCTGGTCATCTTCTTTTCCTTCTGATTTTATTAACAACGTATTCGCTGTTAACCACTGAGAAAGCCTTTCTTTAAAGATGCTCCAATCCTGGCCGAGCTCAAAAATAGGAACTGATCCTATAAAATGCGCCATGATATATGTTTTGTTTTACTTGAGTGGGTAACCGTAACTCGTCGCCACTATTAAATAAAACTCGACCGTCGGGTAGAAATTTCTTTATTACACTGGCTCAACAAAGCGTACGCGCATGACACGCAGGTCACACATCTATATCTATAGCTACTGCTAACTAACCTAACAGAACCACAACGCAGACATGCACGGACAAGAATACCCGCTGGCGCTGGATGCAATCCAGAACAGCCACTACATGGACGACTTGGTGGTCAGATATGATGACCAGGAAGAAGCCCTGCAAGCCATTGAACAAATAAGACAGGTGCACGCAGTCGCTGGATTCACGCTGCGTGGATGGAGCACCAACAACGAGACGGTGCTACGCGACATACCGCAAGAGCTGCGCGCCACGACACCCACACAACTGGGGGGTGAGATGCCCGCGAACAAAATATTGGGGCTGTACTGGGACGCAGAACGAGACGAGCTCGGCTTTAATACTACAATGAGCCGAGTACCCGTTCCAGTACGAGATAGAAGACGTGCTCCGACAAAAAGAGAAGCACTCAGCGCAGTTATGTCCATATATGATCCCTTAGGGCTGTTGAGCCATTACACAATAAGGGCCAAGATTATACTGCAGAGTTTGTGGCGACAGCAGTTATCGTGGGACGAGCCGATACCAGAGCAAGAGAACGAGCACTTCGCTGCGTGGCTCGCCCAACTCACCGACGTCGCACTGCTTCGACTACCCAGGAGCTACACAGTGAAGAGGCACGAGGACGTGGAGCTACACGTGCTATGCGACGCCAGCGAGCAAGCCTACGCGACAGTGGCTTACTGGAGGGTGGTGAACCATGACGGCACCGTGAACGTGGTGCTGAGCGCCGCCAAGGCTAAGGTGGCACCACGGAAGGCGCAGACCATCCCAAGACTGGAACTGCAAGCGGCGGTTCTAGGAGCCAGGCTCGCTGACACGATAAAGAAGGAACACCGGCTAAAGGTCAGCAAGACAACATACTGGACGGACTCCTCTACCGTTGTACACTGGGTGAAACACGACACCCGGCGATACACACCGTTCGTCGCGCATCGACTGGGGGAGATCGCCGAGCTCACCTCGAAAGAAGAGTGGCACTGGCTGCCAACAGGGCACAACGTCGCGGACGACGCCACCCGGCTGACCGATACACCGATCGACAAAAATAATCGGTGGTTCCAGGGGCCTAGCTTCCTGTACCTACCACAGGAGCAATGGCCTGGGACAACGACGCCTTGTGAAGACGAGGAACTTGAAGTCCTCCACATAACGGAGAAAGAGGGAGAAAGCTGGCTACCCGACCCTGCCCGCTTCTCCAAGTATGAGACACTGGTGCGAGCGGCGGCAAGAGTGCTGGCCTTCATTGATATGTGCCGTCGCGCAGCAGTAAGAGTCGAGCACCGACATGTGTTACGAGCCGAGAGACGATCCTGCGACGAGCGCAGCAGGAAAGTTTCGGAGAAGACATGAAGAAGATACAGTCCTCTCGTCCCCTCTCGAAGACGAGCCGCCTATATGGGTTGGACCCCGTATTGGAGGACGGACTCTTGAGAGTGCGAGGTCGCATTGAAGCAGCGACAGCACCCGGTGAAATAAAGCGACCGGTTATACTGGACGGTCGACACAGGATCACCAAGCTCTTAGTGCTAAGAGAGCACTGCGCCGCGGGACATGCAAACCGCGAGCGCGTCACCAATGACCTACGGCAGCGGTATTGGGTAATACACCTGCGGCCCACGGTACGTGCTATTGAACGAAGCTGCGCGTACTGCAAGAGGAGGAAAGGGACGCCGCAAGTACCCGCTACAGGAGACCTACCGCGCGCCCGCCTGGACCCGTTCCATCGCCCGTTCACAAACTGCGGGGTGGATTACTTCGGGCCGATGACAGTCAAGATAGGGCGTCGGCGCGAGAAGAGATGGGGGGCCCTATTTACCTGCCTCACGTCACGCGCCATACACCTGGAACTAGTCTCATCCCTGTCAACGGATTCTGCCATAATGGCAATGAGAAGAATGGCAGCACGTAGAGGTTGGCCGGCCGTGATGTACTCCGACAACGCGACCAACTTCCGGGGAGCCGATCAGGAGCTCCGAGCCGCTTACGTCGAATGGTTGCCTGCATTAGGCGACGAAGGCCTACGACATCGTATGAAGTGGAACTTCATACCCCCCAGGCGCACCCAATCAGGGCGGTGCGTGGGAGAGAATGGTGCGTTCCGTTAAAACGGCACTGGCAGCAACATTGAAGGAGAAGGCGCCTGCAGAGGAAGTACTAAGCACGCTCCTCACAGAGGCAGAATTCGCCGTGAACGCACGACCCCTGACGCACGTGAGTGTGGACCCTCGAGACCCAGAGGCCCTGACTCCGAATCATTTCTTGTTGGGGTCCTCGGACGGTATGCCCACAACGGGGCCCTGCAGCCAGGACGATAGAAGAACCTGGAGAGCAAGCCAAGCGCTCGCCGATCATTTCTGGCGGCGTTGGCTGCGGGAATACTTGCCGACCTTGGCGCCACGGGGCGAACCGAAGAACAGCGCGCGGCCACTACAGGCCGGCGACGTGGTTTTAATAGTGGACAGCACGCTACCCCGGAACACATGGCCAATGGGGATTGTGGAGCGCACGTATCCTGCAGCAGATGGCAGCACCCGCGTAGTGGAGGTGCGAACCAAGACGGGACTCTTCCGGCGACCAGCGAGTAAGCTCGTCATCCTCGTGAAAGAAGAAGAGGCTTCGCGAGCTACGCCGGGGGGAGAACTGTTACGGACAACATCGCGTTGATTGTATAAAATATGTAAAATGTCGATAAGTAGTTTGTATAGCTAGAATAAGTATTAAAATGTAAGCTCTAATTTAATTGGTAGATAAAACATATTGTGATTGGCTGTAAAGAGGTGCGACAAGGACTAGAAAGAGATAAAAACATCGCGTGATCAAAGCCGAATCAGGATTGGCTGATAAAAACGCTCCATGTCGCGCCCCTAGCACAACTTGTACCCAGGTAGAAATATACTTAAGAAGGTGGGTTGCTCACAAAAGTAGTAGCGGCCACCACCTCCTCAGGACGGAGGAGGAAAGGACGCGGCGGCAAAAGAGGGAAGGCCAATACGACCAACGCCGCTGCTAACCCCGCCACTGTCAATGTGACAGTGAATGTCCCACAGAAGGGGGCGGGGCCTAAGCAAATAAGAACTGACGACCTCTCACACCCGCCGACCAAAAGCTCACAATTTAATATGAGTCGGATGGTCCGCGGCCCCGCTCAGAGCAGCTCCGCTCAGGAGTGGCGTAGTCGGCCGCCGCCACCAAAACAACAACAGAAACAAAATCAACAACAAACCGCCTTGTCGGCGGGCGCACCCGGGGAAAGACACCCCGGGTCTACAATAATAGAGGCCGCTCTCCGGGTCCTTCAGGACATCCTGCTGGCGCTCAGCAGGGGTCAGGACCCGGTGCCAGTTGTTCTCACCGGCATAACAGACCTGATCATGTTAAACAGACATGTCTAAGCCGGTGAGAATACTTCACGGAACGCCCGCGGCCTCAGGGAGAAGGTCGTGCTCCTCCGTCCTCTCCTGCAGGAACAGGACATCGACGTGGCGCTCATCACCCGCGAGACGCTCCTGAGACCTGGGGACACGGTCAAGTTCCCAGGTTATCACGTCTACCAGAAGGATGGGCAATACAATGAGACCAACAGCCAGCGACACCGGATTTCCCAAGGCCTGGTGGTGCTGGTGAAGCGAAGAGTCGTCCACCAGGAGCTACCGCCCCCAACGCTCAGCAGCATCTCAGCGCTGGGTGTGCAGCTGCATGTCGCCGGTAGGCACGTGTGTATGTACGCAGCATACAAGCAGCCAAAGAAACCACTCAACACAAGCGACATACACACGCTGCTAGCCTCACCACACCCTACCATCATCGCCGGCGACCTTAACTGTAAGCACCCGGCGTGGAACAGCGGAACCATCAATTAGGGGGGCCGACGACTCTTCGCCGACGCGGAGGCCAAAGGGTACGACGTGTCCGGACCGGAGACGCCGACCCACTACCCAGACAACGTAGCACACACACCCGATGTGCTGGACATCGTCGTACACCAAGGCCTCACCTGCCAAATCGCGCAGGAGGTGCTGGACGACGAGCTGAAGTCCGACCACCAGCCAGTGCTCGTCCGCCTGACTGACCACACCACCAGAGTTGCCCATCCGGCGCCACGTCGACACACGGATTGGGACAAATTCAGGAAGGTAATGGAGGCCACCACGCACACTCGGCCCGTCGCCGACGCCTTGGACGTGAACGAGTTGGCTGAGGGGCTCACCGCCAGCATCAAGAGCGCCTTGGAAGCGGCGACATGCACATCCACCGCGTCACAGGGGCGCTACCAGAAGCTCCCCGCACACATCGCAAACATGATCGCCGACAAGAGGCGTCTGCGCAGGCGGTGGCAACAAACAAGATGCCCCACCATTAAGAACCAGCTCAACCGTATCACGGACAAGGTTAAGGCCGAGCTACACGCGCACGCATCGGAGAGCTGGGAGTACATTATAGACTCGGCAGACGGAGACTGGGCGTCGGTACACCGGCTGTGCCGACGCCTAAATAATACCCCAGCCCCGGTGCGCCCGCTACGCAACAGCGACGGGGCGCTACGCTACACGGCGGCCGACCGGGCCGAAATATTCGCCGAGCATCTGGAGCGTCAGTTCACGCCGAACCCGACAGACGCCCTGGACCATGTCGCAGCAGTGGAGCAACACCTTGGAGAGTACTTCAAGACGCCGGTAGCTCTAGATGAAGACCCCATATTCTTCTCCCCGGGCCAAGTACTGGGGGCAATAAGGCGCACCAAGCCCAGAAAGGCACCCGGTGCGGACGGAATCACAAACACCGCCCTCCGACACCTGCCACCGAAATCGGTGGCGGCAATAGCGCGCCTATATAACGGAATACTCCGCACCGGGACCTTCCCCAACTACTGGAAGCAGGGGAAGGTGATCATGTTGCCCAAGCCCGGGAAGAACGTGTCAAAGCCGGAAAGCTACCGGCTGATCACGCTCCTCTCCACAACCTCCAAGGTGTTCGAGGCACTCCTGCTGCAACACCTGCTGCCGCACACCACGCCCCGCCCGGAACAATTTGGCTTCCGGGCGGAACACAGTACGACGCTCCAGTTGTCGAGGGTACTGCACACACTCGCCGCGGCCATGAACAAGAGGGAGTACGCCGCTGCAGTATTCCTCGACATGGAAAAGGCATTCGACCGGGTCTGGCACGCCGGCCTTATTTACAAGCTGACCAAGACCACCGCGCCTCGTCGCTTGATACAGGTGGTCTCCTCCTTCCTGCAGGACAGAACATTCAAGGTTTCGGTGGAGAACGTGTCATCGAGCGCGCGCCCCATCAGAGCGGGCGTGCCGCAGGGAAGCTGCGTCTCGCCTGCGTTGTACTCGGTATACACCGACGACATCCCCGCCACGCACACTGCAACCCTCGCGCTGTACGCAGATGACGCCGCGTATATCACCACGTCGCTGTCGGCCGACCACGCGGCCATCAAAATGCAGCGCGTTCTGGACGACTTCCCCGACTGGCTCAGCAAGTGGAGACTGTCGGTGAACGCAGGTAAGACGCAGGCTATGATTGTCACGGCACGAGGCGGACTTCATCCACCGAACCTTCAGCTCATGGGGACCGAGGTCGAGTGGACCAGGACCGCCAAATACCTGGGGTCACACTCGACAGCCGGCTCACCATGGGCCCGCACGTCTGCGACACCGTCGCGCGGGTTAAGGTAAGCAGAAACCTTCTACGCCCGGTGCTCTCGTCACGCCTCTCCACGCGAGTCAAGCTGGGGATCTACAAGACCTACGTGCGGCCACAGCTTACATACGCTGCCCCGGCTTGGCTCGCCCTCACGGCCGAGACACACAGGGAGAAGCTCCGGACGCAGCAGAACATCACGCTGCGTCAGATCGTCCAAGCCCCCCGGTACGTGAGGAACTCGGTCATTAGCAGGGACCTGCGTGTCGAGAGCATCGATGACTTCGTTATCCGCCTGGCGAAGGGGATGTTCTCGCGTGCCAGCACCTCCGAGCTCCACCACATTAAAGACATTGCGCCCTGGCACGCGAGGCCTCCCGATAAGAAGAGATTCCCGCGCGACCTCATAGCAGACGTCGCGCTACCGGACTTGACACCCGGGTAGGTCACAAACACAAATACACGTGACCTACTCAGACAAGGATAGACACTATACATTCGCAACACGACGCCGCCGTGCGCATTTGCGGACTGTATTTATATAGGCGCTATGCGCGCGACGAACACACATGCACTACTCCACATGCAGGCACACACTCAGAATACCGTACGAGCGGTGAACACACACCTACAAACCGCTCGTAACACACACTACCCCCCGTACCCTCGCAGCCTACTGTACATAGCTGGTTGAGCTGTTAGGGGGCCGGGGTAATCACCCGCTGTAGCGGAGCGCCAACCAAAGCCGACGCCCGGTCGCTGATCGACTCTTGCTGGGCCTTCACGGGGGCAACCCGTGATCCAACCTGGTAGGGGTCTGATCGCACGGGCGTCGTGAAACACTTCAGGCGCTCCTACAGCTACACACAACAAAGCACACCGTCCACCGCTGGAGGGAAGGCACACCCTCGCGGCGTCGACCTAGGTGTGCGAAGACTGAGTTACAGCACCCCTAGGGTGCAATCCAATGACGGGTCTCCATTTTTGGAGGCCGGAGACCGACCCCACGGTCATGGGGCCATTAAGGAGCCCCCAAACCGTCTCCTCGTGCCCCCAACTCGGGGTCGCAGAGAGGACCACGAAGCAAAAGTAGTAGTCAAGAGTGATCAGTGATCGGAATAGTCACCTAAACAAGAAGGATACCGAGTTAACCAGTGAGCAAGCCACCTATGGAGATATTGTGAAGGGTCAATAAAGATCGAAGAGTACGAAGGTGTTTTATTGAAGAGCACTACAACCCACGAAAATTAATACAGTCCACCACAATTATAATCGGCACACGCTAGAATAGGTTATAATTTGCAGTGTTTAGTGTAGCGTGTAAGTCGTGGTGGCCTAGTGGTTAAAACATCAGCCTCTCAAATATGAGTGTGAGGACCATTCCTGCCCCCTAATCGGCGAACACATTTTTGTCAAATGATTGCGACTAGTTGGCATCGTTTGGGATCGTTCAGACCGCCCATTGGTCCGTTCGGTCCAAACGATCCCAACTAGTCGCAATCATTTGACAAAATGTGTTCGCCGATAAGGGGCAGGTCAGGCAAGTACCAATGTAACTTTTCTAAGTTATATGTACTTTCTAAGTATATCTTGAATACCAAGATGACTGATTAAAAAGGTGAAGGAAAACATCTTGAGCAAACCTGGACTTTAAGTCTGAAATCACCAACCGGCATGGAGCAAGCGTGGTGATTACGCTCAATCCTTCTCTGTATGAGAGGAGACCTGTGTCCAGCAGTGGGACGACAAAATGTTGTTGATGATGATAAAGTGTAGCAATATAATTTAATAATTTATTTATTTATTTCTCCTCACAATGTTTTGTTTATAGCTATAACGGTACAATTACTCAGTCTAGTACGTATTACATATGTGAGGAGCTGGTGTCTGTGAAAGGCGTGAGATGCCTGTGTTACAGATCACCAGTGCCCCACCCGTCGGACATGTAGATTCAATTTTGCCTGGGTACATTTTATATAAAGCGTGAAGGTACTTATACAAAATGGAACAAAAAAAATAATAAAGATTGAACTTAAAACTACGTATATGTACAATTCTGGACTCATTCACTAGAACTAAACAACGATTTAAATACAGAAAGAAATTTGTTACGCCTATAATTACCTATGAGTAATGGTGAGAGCGCAGTGCACACAATACAACATGAACAAAATATCAACTAAGTCACCCGCAATTTTTATTTTCTTACGCACTGGCTCGTCATTCAAGCTTACTTACCGTCATTCGGAAAGAATTGTCGCCCGGGATTACGCAATTTAGTAATAAAACAACAAAATATGAATAAATGAAGTGTATTGCATAAAATTTATATTATATTGAATATTTTGTTATGTAAAAACACCATTGAAATGTGTTTCAAAACAGAAATTCTTTTTTTTAAGTGTCACCTACCACCATGTAATTACGGAGAGACAACCAGTTTTTTTTTTTACGACAATATAATTGTACAGACGACAGCACACCAAGCTACTACAATCTGTCAGACTTCTTTAGTAGATTTTCAACTTTATTTCTAAAGCATTAAGGATCAAGGTTAATTAGGAATATTTTACAGTTTCGGGTAGCTTGACCTTCTGTCGTCCGTACGTCGGGCCAGGGTTTATTTTATTTTTTTAAAGGTAGTTGAAAATTCTTGCCAACGCAGTCTTATAATAAATAAAGAAAGGGTGGCAAGAAATAGTGATTGTTGTTATAGTCAATGAATTATTAAGCTTGAGCAATCAAATTATGGAGTGAATTTCCTAACAGTGGTTGGGAAGAGTGTCCCAAAAGTAGGGGTGACGGACCCATAACTAAGACGACTTCCCAACTGTTGTAGGGATGATTGCCTTGAAAGTAGATGGGGTGATTGTAAACCCCGGTGAAGTGTAAATTACACAATAAGGGATTGTGTGTCTAGTCCAATTGAGACAGGAGTGTCTATAGATGGTAGTGACGTTTGGCCATAAAATGACGAGGAGAATGTGCCCGAACGAGACTGCGTGTATGGTCTAATTGAGGTAATTGAGACAAGGGGATGACGCTTAAAGATGGTATCGATACGGACTGAGGTGATTGTCCCCAAACTGAGTTCTGAGATTGGCCCAACATATTGTGCTTATGGTCCGATTGGGACAAGGGGCTGATTCTTTTTGATAGTAGAGACGATTGCCCATAAATGGGCTGTGGTGATTGTCTCCAAACTGAGTTCTGTGATTGGCCCAACAGATTGTGCTTATGGTCCGGTTGGGAAAGTGGGGTGACTTTAAATGACAGTGGATATGATTGGCCATAAATGGGCTGTGGTGATTGTCCCCAAACTGAGTACTGTGATTGGCCCAACAGATTGTGTGTATGGTCCAATTGGGACAAGGGGATGAGGCTTAAAGTTGGTATTGACGATTGGCTATAAACGGACTTAGCTGATTGTCCCCAAACGGAGTTCTGAGATTGGCCCAACAGATTGTGCTTACGGTCCGATTGGGACAAGGGGGTGACTTTTAATAATAGTGGAGACGATTGGCCATAAATAGGCTGTGGTGATTGTCCCCAAACGGAGTTCTGACATTGGCCCAACAGATTGTGCTTATGGTCCGATTGGGAAAGTGGGGTGACTTTAAATGACAGTGGAGATGATTGGCCATAAATGGGCTGTGGTGATTGTCCCCAAACTGAGTTCTGTGATTGGCCCAACAGATTGTGTGTATGGTCCAATTGGGACAAGGGGATGAGGCTTAAAGTTGGTATTGACGATTGGCTATAAACGGACTGAGCTGATTGTCCCCAAACGGAGTTCTGAGATTGGCCCAACAGATTGTGCTTATGGTCCGATTGGGACAGTGGGGTGACTTTTAATGACAGTGAAGATGATTGGTCATAAATGGGCTGTGGTGATGGTCCCCAAACTGAGTTCTGTGATTGGCCCAACAGATTGTGTGTATGGTCCAATTGGGACAAGGGGATGGCGCTTAAAGTTGGTATTGATGATTGACCATAAACGGACTGAGGTGATTGTCCCCAAACGGAGTTCTGAGATTGGCCCAACAGATAGTGCTTATGGTCCGATTGGGACAAGGGAGTGACGCTCATAGATGGTATCGACGACTGGTCATAAACAGAATGAGGTGATTGTCTCCACAAATGAGAATTTAATGTAACATCGTTCTGCAGTTGGTTGTTTTGAAACGCATTTTCACAATACACTGTCGGCGTGACACTTCCTTCCTTAGCGAGATTACCGACACGGTAAACTGAGATTATGTTGGTAGATAAAAAACTGGCCTTAGGTAGAACATCATAGTCGCACACGATAGCCTTGACGCCAATAGGTCCATTTGGGCAATTTGGGATGTCCTGAAAACATAATTTAAAATCGTTATCATTTCAGCCAAGAGATGTTACATCGATGCTAGGCTTCTCATTTAGTGGACGAGTAACCAATCTCACCTGGTCACTCTCGTGGGTCTGGGCACTCCGGTGCATGAGAGAAACACAAGAAACAACTGTCGATATGACAACGCTTCCTAAGACCATATCTTGATTTGACAGGTCTAAACTAATATGTTATTTTCTATCCTTTTCTTAATTAAATAGAAAGAAGAAAATGCATTTAACTTCAAAATTAGTTTGGGTTGTGAACTACAGTATCGGGACCAAGGCCTGGAAATTCTTTTCTAAAATATTCCTAGTCCTGTTGATGTTTCTAGGTTAGCAACGTGGATGATAAGCATAATAAAGCCCCCCTCATGGACGTTGGAGACTTTTAGGAGGGCAGTATAACATCCAGTAGGGTGATTGCGTAACAGACTATCAGTAGCAATGGGTTTCATTTTGACAGTTCAACAACATTCATTGCGTTATTTACGTTGTTAAGCAGGCTCATTTTTCGAACATATGGAGTAATGCCCCCTAATCGGCGAACACATTTTTGTCAAATGATTGCGACTAGTTGGGATCTTTTGGACAAAACGGACCAATGGGCGATCCGAACGATCCCAACTGAAGCCAACTAGTCGCAATCATTTGAGAAAAATGTGTTCACCGATTAGGGGGATGGTTTAACAGTAGGCTTCAAAATGATTCCAATTTATAATAACAGTGTGTTACAGAATTCGGGCAAACGTTGCAATTAGGGAAAAACAACTTCGAGAAGGAGGCAAATATAAGGATCCAGCTGGGATGGGCAGCATTTGGTAAACTTCGTCGGGTATTTTCGTCGCCCATACCCCAATGTTTGAAGACCAAAATCTTCAACCAGTGCGTCCTACCCGTCATAACTTACGGAGCCGAGACGTGGACACTAACGGTTAGACTAGTCCATAAGTTTAAAGTCGCTCAGCGAGCTATGGAGCGGGCTATGTTGGGCGTCTCTCTGAAGGACCGCATCAGAAATGAGGTGATCCGACAGAGGACCAGAGTTACCGACATACTTAAGAGGATTAGCAAGCTGAAGTGGCAATAGGCTGGTCACATATGCCGCAGGTCCGACAACCGTTGGGGTAAACGAGTCCTTGAGTGGAGACCGCGTCTCGGCAAACGTAGCGTGGGACGCCCTTGGGCGAGATGGAGCGACGACATCAAAAAGGTTTCCGCCAAGCAGTTCTCCGCCAGCCACTACCAGCCAGTGGCTGGCGGAGAACTGCTCAGGATCGAGCTTGTTGGCGTGCCATGAAAGAGGCCTATGTCCAGCAGTGGACGAGTAAAGGCTGATGATGATGATGACAGAATTCGGGTGCAGATAAAATTATACATTCATCTTGAAGTTACATTATTTTAAGATTTAATGTAGCAATTGGCATTTCTGAATCATCATAGAGAGTAAGAAAAAAAAAAACATTATGTGGTCTAGGAAAAAAATATACAACATTATTTTTTGTTTATGCGAATACGCGTCCAGTATTTTTAAGTAAAGAATCTATGTATATAATTTCAAAAAGATATCATGAAAAACAACAAAGTTATGAGCTTGTTACTTGGCTGTCCCAACAAAAATATGGTCCACGCTCCATTTAGGCGAGCGAGCGGGGCGTAGACCTCTGGTGTCAGCTGTTGCGCTGGCGTGCGCAATACTATGATCTATAGTCTAGCGTAAGCTACGTATCGTGTTCGGTAACCACAGTGCAACAATTTATAAATGTATTTGGCAAAAAATGTAACATAGTGTAACAATGATTGCAATTGATTCAGTTGCTTATTCTGAACAAACTATATTCAGGTTTGGCGTAAAAAAAAAAATAACGTTGTTTATATGGCGGGCAAAATAAGGAATTGAGGAGAACGCGTTTATAATATTTATAGTTAATGAATACTTACTGGAATGAGGACTTCGAAGTGGGCTACCCCTGGCTGGAGTGAAGTTTTCGCTAATGGAATCCCATTTCCATCCACAGAACCTATTCACAAAATATTATAATATATTTGTCGTGGTTGGGGGTGTCATTTTCTTAGGAGTTATTGATTTACTGCGTAAATCGCAGTAGTGGGGCAAACGCTGTGACGTTATTTTGTAATGGCGGCACGTGGACCAAGAGTTGTTTGGGAAAGTGGAGATTATTGAACCGTCATTTCGGATTGAGACGGGGTCCAGGGCACTTCTCCGGGGCTAAACTGTCGGTTTGCCTATTTAAATTGTTATTGTCAAGATTGGAGGGTATATTTACACTTCGAGCTTTAATTCAAAACTTCACCTACGAAATGGACCCTTACCACCACACCAAGATTGTGACGACCCTATCGCTCCGCCATCGCTGATGCTGTCGTACTTAATGATACCGCGCATACAATCTAATAATACTGTGCTGTGATGCCACAGTGGTTGCCAAGCACCAACAGATTGATTCTGGAAGCTTTGAAGATTTAGTGAGCTATCAATTGTGTCAATCCCTAGTGTTAGTTGGAATTCCAGTTCACTCCAAGCTTATTTCACCTTCTTTTTAGGGTTCCGTACTTATAAGGTAAAAGGGAACCCTATTCATGAGACTTCGCTGTCCGTCTATCCGTCCTTTCAGATATTATGTATTTCTGTTGCCCCTATAATAACAAATACTAAAAATAATATATATATATATATATACAATATGTAAAGAAACCCTGTCCGACCCATAAGGATAATAATATAAAATTTTACGTAATCATCATAGTAACAATACTAATGAATTTTGAAATAATCCTTTTTTCCGGCGAATTCTTTTTTCCAATTTCCCCGAACTTTGGCGATTTTTAAAAAAGTGACAACACCGGTATTATTATAAGCGACGCGACCACGTCACAGGTGCCACGTGCCCTGCCCTCTGCCGCCCGCGGAATAGGATTACTTACCGCACATATATTAAGTTACCTCTTTTTACGAAATAATATTTATTTTTTTAGGGGGATTTTTTTTTAAGTTTTACCTATCTTTATAGGCATTATTAAAATCAGTTATCGATACCTAACAACACCTTCACGGATCGGACAGGGTTTTCTTTACATATTGTGTATATACAATATGTAAAGAAAACCCTGTCCGACCCGTGAAGGTATTGTTAGGAATCGATAACTGATTCTACTAATGCCGACAAAGCCGGACTAAGGTTTAAAAAAAAATGCCCCAAAAAAAGAATATTATTTTGCAAAAAGAGGTAACTTAATACATGTGCGGTAGTACACCCTTCCGCGGGCGACGGGAGACAGGGCACGTGACGTGTGGTCGAATCGCATAAGCGTACCGTCAAAATGGTGTCGTCCCTTTTTTAAAAATTACCAAATTTCGGGGAAGTTGGAATTAATTCGCGGGAAAAAAAATTGTTTTAAAATTCATTAGTATTTTAATTATGATGATTACGTTAAATTTTATATTATATTTGGTCATGTGTTTACTTAACCTTTATTATCCTTATGGGTCGGACAGGGTTTTCTTTACATATTGTATAAGGGGGGCCATACAACAAACGTGATTGATTTTTTTGCCGTTTTTTCCTCCATATTAATAACGGAAATAGACGCTTGAAATGTTAAGTATCAGTAGTATTATCTTCTGTCCTTTTCTTAATGAAATAGCAAGAAACAGATGAACTGAACTTAAATGTAATTTATTTTGTGTACAAGCGAATCGGGGCCAATCCATACTAATATTATAAATGCGAAAGTAACTCTATCTGTTTGTCTGTCTGTTACGCTTTCCCGCTTAAACCTCTCAACCAATTTTGATGAAATTTGGCACAGACAATTTTTAGACCCTGAGAAAGGACATAGGCTACCTTTTATTGAAAAATTTGATATTCCCGAGGGAAATCTAAAAAGCGCGATTTAACCGAACTCCACGCGGGCAAAGCAGCGGGCGGAAAGCTAGTATGTTTATTAACAACTAGCTTTCCGCCCACGGCTTTGCCCGCGTGGAGTTTGGTTATATCGCGTTTCCAAGAGAACTCTTCAAAAGTCTGAAATCATAACTAACCTATGTTATTTTTCAAGGTCAACTCTATCTTTGTACCAAATTTCAATAAAATCAGTTCAGTGGTTTAGACGTGATGACCTTGCCGCCCGCTGCTTCGCCCGCGTGAAATTCGGTTATATCGCGCTTTTTAGATTTCCCTTACGAATATCTAATTTTTCAATAAAAGGTAGCCTAGTCCTTTCTCAGGGTCTAAAGATTGTTTGAGCCAAATTTCATCAAAATCGGTTGAGAGGTTTAAGCGGGAAAGCGTAACAGACAGACAGACAGAGTTACTTTCGCGTTTATAATATTAGTATGGATTAGTAGGGATTCAAACTTACCAGTCTGTATTTGCCCGCACTTGCCGGCGTTAAGTGGGTACGCAATCGCGGCTGCCCATACGCAGGTCAACACCAGAATACCCGTTACAGCAACCATGGTGTCCAGAAAAGTGTAGCGAACACTTGTGAACAACCCGGCTATTTATAAAGTACCAGTTGAACTAAAATAGTGTTAATTGCATTGAAAATTCAATAATTAAATTATATAGGAGTAATGAGAGGGCAGAACTGATGTGGAATAATTCAGTGTTCATGAACGCTTATCATTAACTAACAATTAAAATATTTATGTCAAAAAAAGTTGTAAGAGGGGCCCGTACGCAAAACAGCCGCACAGCAGGGTAATTGCGTAATACATGGGCGTACACGAGGGGGGGGAGGGCAGCTGCCTCCCCCCTCCCTCCATGGAAATCTTGCAGAACATGTGCGAACTCCCCTAATTACTAATCATCACTACATATTACAAAACAAAGTCACTTTTACTTCCCTATGTCGCTTTGTATGATTCAAACTTTAAAAATACGCAACGGATTTTGAAAGGGTTTTTTTTAATAAATAGAGTGATTCAAGAGAAAGGTTTTTATTTATATAACATGCATAATATATAAGAGGAACACTGATAATTTTTGTGGTTTCTAACACATGTCACAAAATAAACCCATTTTTTTTAGCTTACATTGTAAACGCTGGCTTGAACCCTATGAGATAGATCAAAATAATGTACTACAGTATTGTGGAACTTAAAAATGCCTACAAAAAAGTCTGCGACACCATATGTCACCTACTGTAGTTTCTTCATTTTGACTACTTTTTTATGTTTAAAAAGTTAATTAAAATGCCAGTCGAAATCAGAGCCCACTATTTGTTCCTTATTATTAATCCTTATCCAAATAAATTATGTCATATCAAAGGTAATTTTAGTAGCAGCAGATCTCTTTTTGAATTATTGGAATTGGTTATTTCATTCAGCAGATATCACGATTTATTCAAAACTAAACACCAGAAAAAATCCGCGTGTCTCTCGCGCCCCTGCCGGCCGCCTGCCACTTGAGTGTTTCTCTGCCTAAACCGCGGAGTGAGTGGGCCGGAGCGGAGGACCATTATTTCGAACAAACTTGCTACCCCGGTAGGCTTTCATTCTGTTTGAAGGTGGTGGAACTGGCTATCCATGGACAATAAGGTGGATGTATCTTGCAGAGTCAGATATTGGCTGATGGGCGGCACAGTAGACATTATTTTTATTGAAGAGCCACCGTTTCTTAAGGAAGGCTTAGGTACCTATATCATTTGTCCAAGTGTTGCACTACAAATACCTAATGCTCCATGTAGCTGTGCTTGTGTAGTTTGTAAGACGAAGTAGCCGGGGATGTTTTGACTCTAAAATCTGACTTGCTGTTTTTGTCGCCTCTAAACTGTCTATGGAGTATCTTAATTTGACAGGACTAAACTAATATGGTACCTATATCATTTGTCCAAGTGTTGCACTACAAATACCTAATGCTTCATGTAGATGTGCTTGTGTAGTTTGTAAGACGAAGTAGCCGGGGATGTTTTGACCCTAAAATCTGACGCTGTTTTTGTCGCCTCTAAACTGTCTATGGAGTATCTTAATTTGACAGGACTAAACTAATATGTTATCTATATCATTTGTCCAAGTGTTGCACTACAAATACCTAATGCTTCATGTAGATGTGCTTGTGTAGTTTGTAAGACGAAGTAGCCGGGGATGTTTTGACCCTAAAATCTGACGCTGTTTTTGTCGCCTCTAAACTGTCTATGGAGTATCTTAATTTGACAGGACTAAACTAATATGTTATCTATATCATTTGTCCAAGTGTTGCACTACAAATACCTAATGCTTCATGTAGATGTGCTTGTGTAGTTTGTAAGACGAAGTAGCCGGGGATGTTTTGACCCTAAAATCTGACTTGCTGTTTTTGTCGCCTCTAAACTGTCTATCATCATCATCATCATCAACCTTTACTCGTCCACTGCTGGACATAGGCCTCTTTCATGGCACGCCAACAAGCTCGATCCTGAGCAGTTCTCCGCCAGCCACTATCAGCCACCTTTTTGATGTCGTCGCTCCATCTCGCCCAAGGGCGTCCCACGCTACGTTTGCCTAGACGCGGTCTCCACTCAAGGACTCGTTTACCCCAACGGTTGTCGGTCCTGCGGCATATGTGACCAGCCCATTGCCACTTCAGCTTGCTAATCCTCTCAGCTATGTCGGTAACTCTGGTCCTCTGTCAGATCACCTCATTTCTGATGCGGTCCTTCAGAGAGACGCCCAACATAGCCCAATCCATAGCTCGCTGAGCGACTTTAAACTTATGGACTTTAAACTGTCTATGGAGTATCTTAATTTGACAGGACTAAACTAATATGTTATCTTCTGTCCTCTTCTTAATAAAATAGAAAGAAAAAGATACACTTACAATAAAATTGGTTTAGTTTGTGAACAATAGAATCGGCGACAATATTTCAAGGTTTGTATATTATCTATACTAATATATAGAGCTGAAGAGTTTTTTTGTTTGTTTGAATGCGCTAATCACAGGAACTACTGGTCCGGTTTGAAAAAATATTTTGGTGTTGGATAGCCCATTAATCCAGGAAGGCTTTAGGCTATATAACATCACGCTGCGACCAATAGGAGCAAAGCATAACGAAATCCACGCGAACGAAGTCGCTGGCGGCCGCTAGTTATTTATAATTTAGGTACGGATGACAGCAGGTCAAGCTGTCAAATATTCCCAATCAACCTTGAGCCGTAACGCTTTACATATAAAGTTGAAAATCTATTAAAAAAATCTGACAGATTGTAGTAGCTTGATGTGCTGTCGCCTGTACATCAGACCGTGAGTCATAGAATTGAAACAATAAACAACGCAATAACAATATTTATTATAAACTAGCGACCGCCAGCGACTTCGTTCGCGTGGAGTTAGTTAAGCTCCGCTCCTATTGGTCGCAGCGTGATGTTATACAGCCTAAGACCTTCCTGGATTAATGGGCGTTCCAACGCAAAAATAATTTTTCAAACCGGCCCGTAGTTCCTGAGATTAGCGCGTTCAAACAAACCCTTCAACTTTATAGAGAGTGGTGCTAACAATACGACAATAAATTAAACATCGTGTACCTCAACCCATTCTCGGTCTACCTATAAAAATAAATATAATATATCCATTAGTTTAGTCACAGGAAATTATTTTTCATATTTTCTACATGATGTACATATTGATAAGGAAGCGCTTGGAGGTTGATGACCGCCGCATTCAGCGATACTAAACTTTAATAATAATGGCGCGAAAAAGCAAGTCGATACAGGAACGCGCTGTCGGCCGCTGATCGGAGGTCATTGAACCAATATTTTAAAGGATGTTCCATTCCGTTTACAATTTTATGCGATTTAGTTTGTTTGAAATTTTCATTTTTTTATTTTTGATGCTAGGTTTTTTTCTATGGTTCAGGATTATTCCTATGAACTAGCATGGTCTGTGTTTTCATTTATTGACGTATTGTCAGCACCACTCTGTATATTAGTATAGATTAGTCAGCATAGTTTAGCATATTTCATGTTTTTTTTTTTCCTCAAGACTGACTATTGTTATACTATTTGAGACTGGCATGTTGGCAATTTGCTAAACTTACAATAATTTACTTACACTGTCAAATTGTTTTGGATGGTAGGCAGTGATACAATTGTTGAGGGTAAAGCGTATTAGTATATTAAGAGCCTATTCAATCTAGTCATGAAGACACTTATCAGACGGCAAGAACATCTAAGGCACATTGTTCCGTGGAGTAAAAACCAAGGCGAAACGCTTCATCTGGACCGTAGCGGTGCTCGTCGTACGACGGGTCGTCCAATGATGGAACGGTGGTGGCGGAATTCAGTTACATAAAATACTAGCGGCTGCCAGCAAATTCGTTCGCGTGGAGTTAGTTATGCTCCGCTCCTATTGCTCGCAGCGTGATGTTATATAGCCTATAGCTTTCCTGGATTAATTGGCTATCCAACGCAAAAAGATTTTTTCAAATCGGACCAGTAGTTCCTGAGATTAGCGCGTTCAAACAAACAAACTCTTTAGCTTTATATATTAGTATAGATTAATTAATTAGTATAGATACTAGCCACCCGCCCGGCTTTGCACGGGTGCAATGCTGATAGTAAATACACTACCGAAAAATTGTGAACGTTGTATAAAAAACAGGGTGCAGCCGCCAGCTGCTCCCGCCACCCCTGCCGGCAACGCTACGTCCCGCAATTTTTAAACCTGTAATGGGTGTTTAATTTTTTTCGAGCATATTCTTAACAATCTAACTTTCAAATTTATTGTCGAATATTTTTGTTTTTTTTTAACTTATATCGATAATATAAGGATAATCTTTGAATATTTCGTCGTTTCTAATTTAATTTTATTAGTAATTTTAAAATTATTATCATTTTTAAAATCGATCTGAGATGGTAAAGAGAACGATAAGGACGGAAATGATATTAAGGCATTTATTGAAGGTTGAGCTGTGCGAAGGTAATGAAGAAAAACAGAAGGCAATACTGTTACATTAAGTATTTTTAATATTTGTGAACTTTAAGTAGAGAGAGAAGAAGTAAGTAGTAAGAAGTGTAGTTTAAGAGGTAACAATCAACATAACATAACATCAATTTAACAATCATAACATATAAGGCCATTTCTCCTTGCCTAGTATTTAAAAATCAGGTTACAAATCAAATGACTAATTTTAACAATAAGACATAAAACAACGAAAAATTAAAAAAAAATAAATTAAGATAAAATTTAAAATAAAATTAAAATAAAAAAAATTAAAATCGTGTCGTTAAAATAAAATTTAACGACATTTCGGACAGACTCTAAAATTAATTTGTATTCGGCTTTCACCCTTATTAGATACTGCTGTTTTGGCCCAAATTTTATATATTATCTACGCTCATCCCCTTTATAGAAGCAACCACAACTTTTAGACAAAATTGACCAAATTATTCGCAACACCCTAACAACCATTTTAAATGTGGCCTTGGACGACCGAGCCTGGATGCAAGCCACACTTCCCATTCGGTTTGGTGGCCTCGGCGTCTGTAAAATTTCCAGTATTAGTTTACCTTCCTTAGCTTAGCGTTCCTGTCCTCTGTCCGCAGCACTAAAGAGTTAACCGGGAAGATTTTAGCCTCATCCCTGGTCGACTCTGAAGTGCCGTGCTCGACCGATGCGGTGAACGCCTGGAAAATGACTTGCCCAGATACGAATCTGCCCGTGAACCCATCTTCCCAGAGGCAGTGGGATGAGCCGCTCTGCAGGTTGGTACGGAATAATCTTTTTAATACGTCCACCAATACTGTTGAGCGTGCCCGCCTACTGGCTGTGGGTAAATGGGAATCGGGCCTCTGGCTTCAGGCGCTACCGTCACCCAACATAGGAACTTTGCTGGGTGACGCCACTTTCCGGCTCGCTACATGCCTGCGTCTGGGCGCCCCATGTGTGGCTCCGCATCGCTGCCAATGCGGTGAAGGTGTTGACTGCTTCGGACACCATGGCTTATCTTGTAGTAAAAACGCAGGTCGGATAGCACGACACGCCAGCATTAATGATATTATCCGCCGTGCTCTTGTCACCGCTGGTGTACCAGCTGTTTTAGAACCTCACGGCTTGACACGCGACGATGGGAAGAGACCAGACGGAATGACTATAATGCCTTGGAAGGTAGGTAGGCCTTTGGTGTGGGATGCAACGTGTGTCGATAGCCTTGCGCCATCCCATCTTCCAAATACGGTGAGTTGTGCCGCAGCGGCTGTTGCAGGTGCGGAAAACCTCAAACGGCGGAAATACTTCAATCTCATTGGAACCTATATGTTCGAGCCGTTTGGGGTTGAAACACTAGGGCCATGGGGTCCGAGCGCACACCAAATATTTCGAGAGATCGCCAAACGTATAATCGACTCTTCACGTGACCAGAGGGCTGGGCTATTTCTTGGCCAAAGAATCAGCATCGCCACACAACGTGGCAATGCTGCCAGCCTTTTGGGCACGTTTCCTGTTGACAGCGATGCGGATGAATTTTTTGATGCCCTCTAGTTTTTTCAATTCCTCTTTAATATACTTGTACATACTTTTATTTATTTTTTTTTACTTTTTAAATTATGTAAATTTTAGCCAAGTAATTAATGAAATAAATATTAAGTCATAAGATATTAAATATAAATTTTAACTTTCCCATTAAAATATATTCAAATCACCATCACTCGTGTCCATATCACTGCAACGGTCTTTTTCTCATCAAGTTCTTCGTCTTTATTTTCTTTGGCATCATCTCCATTTTCATCTTTGTACATCATAATGAATTTCTCAAAATCAGTATGGTAAGTTTTATTGTTATTTGCTTTCATTTTAGCAAGATTTTGCTTATTAATATAAAACTTTCTATTATCCCAATCAGTCACATTAATATTTGATAGTATTTTGACAATTGGTGAATCAGGCCTCTTTGAAGAGTGGTTTTCTGAACTGACTAAAGGTTCCGAAGAAGTAAATGCAAAACTTGTGTTAGTTATTTCCTGAATTAATTCTGGTGTCGTATTCTCATCAAGAAAACTTTTAAATTGGTCGGTATTCACCCCTTCGCAAGATGGGATATCATAGTATCCAATATGTTTGCTGTGGCTACAAATAACTTCATTATTACACCGAAAACAACTTAGTTTTCTTAAACTAAGCTTAGAGTTCCCAAATGACCACAGAACTTGGTGCACCATCATTCTCTTTTTGGCCGTTTTTACAGTTTTTGGAAAATATCTTGCTGCAAGGTCATTTTTTGATACAACACGAATCTCTATTTTCACTCTAGGTCTAAGACAGGATAAAAATGTGTTTAATGATTCTACATCACTACCAAAACGGACTACTTGATCTGCTGTTCGTTTTAGAATAGCACCAACTCCATCTAGCGCCCCTTTGCCGTGGCCAGCTTCTAAGTAGTTCCAGGTGATAGATTTCAGTTGCGGAAACTCGCGATACAGTTGGCTGATCATATAAAAAATAAAACGATTTCTATATTGACTTGTTGGACTGTCGGAAATGAAATGTATAGTATCAATTTGGGTTAAAATTTCCATTACGTACCTTAAGGTAGGTATCAAATGTGCCCAGATAACCGCAGCATCCTGTTGGGTTCACTCACTTATAGAACAAAAGCTGTATTGTTTTTGTATACCAACTTCTGGGTCAATCAAGTAGATAACGCATGTGTGGAGTAACAATTGCATTCTACTACCACCAAAATGAAAACTTTGGATTTCTTCGTTATATTTAACACAGTAGTTTTCACTGAAGTCAACATGCATCACTACCTCATGTGGAGTAAGATTATTTTTAAGCTCTTTGATATTTTTATACTGAGTCCAAATATTAGTGCAATGTTTCATATAACCCACAAGATTTTTTTCTAATTGAAATATTATATTACGAGGGTAATCGTATAATGTTTCTTTTTTTGTAACCAACTTTGTTTTCTCCTCATCTTTTACATAATAAGTTTCAGAGCAATTACGCCACTCATAATATTTAATCTTTTTATCATTCCGGAATTCGGCGTAATCTACTTTTTTCTGTTGACATTTTTTGCATGTGCGATTTAAACAATTTTCATCATAAGCATTACAACACAAGCTTTCCAAAATACCGGTACCATTGGATTCCTTTAGTATTTTGTTTGTATTTAGGCATTTAATCAACAAATCGATATTAATATGAACTTTGCAGGCACACGTATTTCTACTGGAATCCTTTGGGTATAAAACCCAAAAGGGGCGATATTTACAAAAGGTTTGATACGTTACGATGACATTAGTATTATGCTTAAACTTTTTGTATAGATTTGTCAATGTGTCCGTTAGGTATCTTTTCTGCTTTCTTATTTTATTTTTGGTAATGTATTCTTTTTTATCAGCCGCAATTCTAGTCACTGTATCATCGTTAAAAAAATCTAAAATTATTTGCTCCGTTAAGTTTTTATTCTTAGTAGCTGTTTTATTATCTGTTTTGTTTCTAACAGTGAATGATTTCGTTTTTGTTAAAAGCTTATATTCCTTAAATTTTTCTTTCTCAGTCATAACTAAATCTGAGAACTCTTTCTTATCTTTTTTTCTCAACCATTTGTATCCTTCCCCGGCACTTCTTGATAAAATTCCCCCAAATATTAACTTCTTCTTAATTTCTTCACGTCTTTCCGAGTCTACATTATTTATTAACAGTTCTATTTTTTGTCCAGTTGATTTTTTTTTTCATTTTTCTTTTTATTTTTCATCACTCTGTACAACATTTTTCTAATGGCATCTTTCTGTTTCTCTTTTTTTTCATTTTCTTGTTTTAAAATACCTAATTGCTTTTTATGTCTGTAGCGAAGTTTTCTCAAAAGAACATCTTTTTTCATACACTGTGGACAAGAATAAGTATCACGTAAAGAGTTTTTGGATCTACTAGGCATGGGACTTAAAGCTGATCGAGCGAGAGGGTCTTGTTCAGCTGGGAGTACTTCAGTATCACTATTTGGTGGAGAATTGTCTATTAATAATTAATGAATAGCTTTTTCTTTCTTTTTATTTTCATAATGACGTTTTGAATTAATTCTCCACATTTTCCTCCTAATTCTTAACTGTCTAGGTGTCATTTCTTCCGCGCTTTTAATTTTTTTGTTTTTTCGTTTGAGGTATCTTGCTCTTTCTTTTGCTTTCACTTCAGCGTACTTTTCGGCATCTTTCTTAATTTGTGCATATTTTTTTTACTTTTGTAGTCGATCGCGCTCTCGTTTCTGCTCTAGTGTTTGTTTGGCTTTCTTTGGCATTCTTAATTATACAATTGATCTGCACAGATATAAAAATAACAGTAAGTGACCAAAATATTAATCATGTTCAACCACAAGCTAACTTAAAGCTGTATGTACAGTCAAGACCAAAAGTCGAGTTACAATCTCACAAAACTATGGCCAAGCAATACTAGTTGTAGTTACGACCTTCTTCTATAATAAAGTTTGATACACACTTATACACTTTGACAACTTGCTGCCCGCTTATGATTGTTAGGTACTACTTACTAATTTCAACGCTCACAGTAAGTGTTTAAATAGCCTAGCGGTTCTCGTCTTGATAGGCGTCCAAGGTGGTTCGAGTTCAAATCTAATAACTTACAAAATATTTTTTAAATGTTTATTGGTGAGTTATGAATGCTGACAACAAAAATATGTAAAAATACCGATCCGCAACTTAACGATGATACTTTATTTTAAGATTTTTTCTATATTAGAGTCATTATAAAAAGATGACGGTAGATTTGAAACAAACTGAACAAAAAATATTCCACTACCTACAATAACTATTATTAACTACAATAACTCAAATAATATTACTTAGCTGTTGTTGGTTGGTGAACATATAGTTACGAGTTCGTGTTATTAGTTTTACTTTTTTAATCAATATGCAGGCATATGCAGCAATATATCTCAAATATCATAATATGAAACCGGCTTTTGTGTAAGTTGTTTTTATTATTATTTGGGTAAGGTGCAAATCAATTACTTGTTGAAAGTGTGTAATAAATTTGTTATTGTTTTAGAGAAATACTGTAAGCCAAAGTCAAGAGGTTGGAGGACGAAGGTGGCTTATGTGTTTAGACAAGTGGAACGAAACAACAATATTTACCGTTGAATAAACCTTTGAATCTTGCGAAGAAGAGAGGTTGCATTTGTGGTTTAAAAATAAACTGGCGATACTGGTGGAGACTTATCGCGCTAAACAAAAAAAAAAACAATTTATAACAATCACAGTGCAGAAGTGTCCTACAAAGTGTTTTAAATATATGTCATTATATATCGTAATAACGGACTCTAAACCAACTCGTAAAGTAATTTAGCTAAGTGACAGTAATATGTTCGGTTGGCTTAATGGCTAACAGATGTCGCCTTTTGCAATTTCAATACAAATTACTTTTGGTAAATTATAAAAACAATAATTTCGGAATTCGATAAGAAATAAGTTCGTTTACTTTTGAACTAAGAAAGCGCTTGAAGATTATAATCTCATGCCTTCAAACTCCGAAAAAAGGCACTGCAGGATGGCATGCTATACACGCAAAAAAATTGTAAATGTAATAAGCACTGTTTTGTGTTCTAAGTATAGATTATTTTATGATTGTAATAATATTCAGGTTAACTTCAATCCTCTTTTCTTTAAGAAAATGAATAATTAAGCTATAACCTCTTTAATGATAACATGTAATACTATAACTTTCATATCTAAAAACCAAAAATGTTTTTTACATTTTTTACCATAATAATATCATAAGTTTGTCAAGGATTACTTTTATATAAAATATTACAATGCTGCCATTTCAACGTTTGTTTCATTTATTAGTATAAGTATATCTATACCGAATAATATATAACTTTATAATATATTGCATTATATTATTTATTATATTACATCTATAGTAAACTAAAACATATAATAAAAACCTATTTTGGTATAAATATTCAGTAAATTTTCCTATTCGTTTAAATATTATTTGCAAACATTTTTATTTTAAAATACAAATCAGTTATCATAATTTTAAATTATATGAAACAACAAAAAGATTTGCCGTTATTAAGGATCGAACCCACAATCGCTCGCTTACGATAGACCATTGTTAAGTGCGGCCGCTAACTTAATTTCAAATGAAGTAACGAAATTTTGCATTACTTTAAAGAAAGATGAAGACTGCGATAATAAAAATAATGCGTTAGTGTGTGTGGCCGGTTTAGCGCAGGCAACAGTAGTCTTTAAGGTGGGAATGGACTTCTACAGCTGATTGTACAATAAATTTTATTTTTTTTTTTTGCTACCAAACATATTAAAAGTAGAAAGTGAACTTCACTTCACTTCACTTTGTACTCCACGTACTACCCACGATCACAAGTCAAAAATAAACAAACACACACAACAGCAAACATATTCTAATTACCATCGTTTTGATCTCATCACCGTCGCTGAAAAAAACGATGGTAAACGAACGGAATGAGGAAGAAGGTAATGAGGTTTAAATGCTTTATTCAGTTTTGATTGAGAAATAACAAAATTACAAACCTAATACCTATTTTAAACTGCGAAGGGAATCATGGAAATTGATAATAAGTAACGTAATAAACGAAAACATATATATTCACGTTATAATACGGACGATAGGAAAGAGAATGATTCCAGAATAATCACCTCCCGCGACACTTAACACGAGTTTTTTTTTATTTTTCACAAGCAAGTGTGCACCCGTTACAATGTCTACTGGCAGACTGAGACGTGCGCGGGGCTTCACATCGCAGTAGAATACCATTTAAGATCAAGCGCTAACTATAATGTGGATTTGTTTTCATACCGAGGGTAATCAGAAAAAAATTAAAATAAAGGTTTATGAAATCATATCTCAAATATTGTGAAGATAGTATTATTTAATTCAGACGTAAACGTTGGGTTTTTTAATATACTTCATTATTATGGTTATTTTGCTTCTATTTACTTTGATTTATCTGATTAAAAAATAAATTTATTTAGTATAGTAGTAAATGGACACCGAAGGAAATGAGAATAAATGAAGTTTTTTGTTTATAATTAACTAATTATGCTAATTATTATTGTAAATATTCCATGCATACAAGCATAACTGTGTTCCACTTGGAATTCATTGGAAATAATAATATATAATAATAATATATTATTTATTGAATAAATCAATGTTATTTTACTGGACGTATAATATGCACGAAAAAAATTAAACACCCTAATATCTTCAAAAATATTCATTTAAATCATGTGCTGTAAAGGGCCATATAGATCTATATTAATTTAACAATGTATTTAAGGTTTTAAATTGGGTAAGGATTAATGCTGTATTGGTTAAAATCGCTTCGAAAATTAGCCACTATTTGTTTTAACTTTTGCAGCTATCATCGTTTCTCCCTTCATCTATTCATTGTTTATGTTCCAAAAATGAACCTTTTTTTAACTGTCGTAAAAAGTAAATGACAGAAATATGTGGGATATTGTGGGATATCCATAAGAGATAAACATATACGGTTGCGGACTTTTCTGTAGGCCTTTTCAATCTGTACAATATTAGTACATTATTGTGGTAAATTTGAGGATTCAACCTGCGTTTCACTGCAAACGCGGAGAAAATGTATCTATTTCCGACAGCACATTAGAATCCTCAAAAATAATAGTATTTCTCCACTGTTTAATGGATGTTATTATACATATAAACCTTCCTCTTTAATCACTCTATCTATTAATAACCGCATTAAAATCCGTTGCATAGTTGTACGAGTCAGCCATCGTACACGACACGCGCACATTACCTACATAGATCAGCACTATTCCGTCGCCTTGCACAAATTATAGTGTTGGCTCAAAGTAATGCACGTATTAGGGTAATTGTGAATAGGGAATGAATCAACATTTCTTACGTGTGATGATGGTAAAGGTCGTGGCGATGCATGATTGGGTTTCTCACATTGTATTTTTTGTCGGTTTGTGACTCAATGACTTGCACACTACTGTTTACCCAATTTGAAATTCTGGCCCTGCTGCGACCAGATTTTCTACTGCACTTGCTACCTTCTCCGGCCTCAATGGTAGCAACTGCAGCCTGGTGTTCCAGCTCAGCAGTCCATTTTTCTAACTCAAGCCTTTTGGCTGTTAGCTGTAGTTGAGCTTGCAGTTTCTCCTCTTCCGCAGCTAACTCCAGACGGGCGAGTTCACGGGCGTGTTGTGCTTCGGCGGAGAGCTCGCTTGCCACTACCGATGAGCGGCTGGCGACAGAATGTATTTTTGAAGGACTGGCGAGTGTGCGGGCCGTGGACTACACCGGCGGCGGCGTCGCAGCGATAGCGGGCGCTGCCGATGACGCAGGACGAGACACGCTGTTTTGTGCGGCCTCAGCATCGGACTGAGCCGAGTCTGGCTCCGCGCGACAACCATTTATACTACTGTGTCTGTGTCACTAACTCGAAGGACCAATTTTCCTGGTGACTGGTGAATAAAATGTAGCAAAAAAGTTTTTGTGTTTCTGTTTCATTCAGTTTTTTTTTTAATTCTTCCCGTTTCTTGGGAAAGGTAAACGCAGAGTCATGCAGCCATTGTCTTAAATAAAAGTTATTTCCATTCCAAAAATTAGGGCCTGTAGATTTTCTTTTCTTGTAGCCAAGTATACTGATTGTACGATGGTGGTCATTTCGGTTTTGGAAAAATGAAAGACTGTTTCGCGCTCCCGAACAACTGTAATTTATCACTTCACAATATACAGATTATCGTGCAGACAATATCATTCTCAGAAAAAATCGAGAGAAATCGCGACGCCCCCGTCAGGCCCCATAGGCCCATGGGGTAGGGTTTAACAATAATAATTATGTATAGATGTGGGTAGGTTACTTTATTGTAATAAACAGTCATCCATTAGCCACCTTGTTTCATTGACGTTACATTGGCGACGAGTCGTGAAATAGCGAACAAAAGTATTAATTATTACACTTTAAGTTTTTATTATCGTTGTACGGTCACAATGCCTATCGGTAAATTAGAATCATTCGATTTAAATGCAAAACAGTGGCAACCGTATATACGCAGAGTGAAACAGTATATGCTACTTAACGATATTAAAAGTGAACTTCACGTATCCTTATTAATAACGGTAGTGGGTGAAGCTACGTATGCCCTTATGTGCGACTTGTGTTCACCGGACCATCCAGAATCAAAAAAGTTTGACGAATTAGTAAAATTAGTAGGCCATCATTTGGAGCCGCAGCGGTCCGACATCGCCGAACGCCATGTTTTTAGGTTACGTCGGCAAAAAGTGGGTGAGTCGTTGACAGAATATCTACAGAATTTGAAACATCTTGCGGCTAGCTGTAACTTTGGAACTTATCTCGAAGAAAACCTTCGCGATCAATTTGTATCGGGCCTGTCAAGCGAGGTCATGAGATCGCGGATTTTTGCCGAGAGATCCATTCAATACAAGGAGGCAGTGGAGTTGGCTCTGGCACTAGAGGCCGCAGAGCGGCACGCGGAGGTGAGCGGTACCACCAACGTGGCATCGACGTCGACCTCGGGTGCAGGCGGCGAGGCGGGTGAGGGGCTGCATCAGGCGAGCGCGGTGCACAGGCCGGGCGCTGCCGGTGCTCGCGCCCCGCACGGCCCGCAGCGGGCGGGAGCACGCGGTGCGCGTGCCTACAACGACGACGCGCTGCGCTGTTGGCGTTGTGGCAAGGCCCATCGGCCCGATAAATGTCGGTTCGTGAATTACAATTGTGATGAGTGTAATCAGCGCGGTCACTTGAAGGTGATGTGCAAGGAAGTGCGCGATAGTGTCCGGTCCGGTCGCGGAAGGCAAAAGTATGTGAGTGATTGTGTTTCGGAGGACGAGGACTTATATAATTTACAGTTGGCATGTAACGGTGACAAACCTTTCTTGATTGAGGTAAACATAGACAGCTATGTGATTAAATGTGAAGTTGATACGGGGAGTAGAATATCGGCTATTAGTGAAAACCTTTATATACAAATGTTTTCACATAAAACTATACAGCGAGACAACTTAATATTACGCTGTTACTCGGGTACCCAGATAGAATCGTTAGGTCACGTTCAGGTTAATGTTAAACTTGGAAATATTAGTGTAAATAATTTGACTTTATATGTTATTAAGAACGGTGGACGACCTTTACTGGGCAGGGATTGGATTCGGGCATTGGATATTAAACATATAACATTTAATGAAATTGTATCGGAGCCATTTGTTAGTCAATTAGCGACTGACTTCCCTGAAGTTTTCACAGAACAATTGGGGAAGTGTAGAAAAATGCTTCACTTACAATTAATTGATAATAAACCTGTATATGAGCGAGCGCGGACGGTACCGCTGGCGTTACGCGCGCGCGTTGGACGCGAGCTCGAAAGATTAGAGCGAGAGCGTACTATTTACCAAGTGGAAGCAATTTCTAATGTTCCCATACCAAATGACACGACGCAATTAAATAGTTTCTTAGGTTTATTGAACTACTATGATAAATTCATTGAGAACTTAAGTATAATATTACATCTGTTACACGAGTTGTTAAAGAATGGAAGTCTATGGAAATGGAGCGAGGAGTGTGATAGGGCTTATACCCTGGCAAAACAAACACCGTCGTGCAATAATGTACTAGATTATGAGGAAGGGCGGCCTTTAGTGTTATCGGTAGACAGCAGCGGGTATGGCTTGGGTGCAGTTCTAGCGCACCGGTATGATGACGGTGGCGAGCGGCCGATCAGTTTTGTATCTCGCACACTGAACGATGTGGAGCGTAACTACAGCCAGATAGATAATGAGGCGTTAGCGATTTGTTACGGGGTAGTTAGGCACCACCCATACCTGTTTGGACGTAAATTTGAATTATGGATCGATCATGAACCCCTTAGTTACATTTTTGGGGAAAAGAGGGGAATTCCACAGACTGCAGCAAGTCGCCTGCAACGTGGGGCAGCACGATTAGCAGGGTATGATTTTTCTAGCGGATTAGTAAATTCAAAACGAATCGGTCCCGTAGACGCGTTCTCGCTTCTGCCGCTAGCACACGAGCGCCGCCTCTCTATCAACTCCATGAGTTATGTAAACTTAGTACAGGAGGATATACCTGTTGATTTGTATTGTGTGTGTAAAGAAACCAACAAAGATATATTAATGTGTAAGATTATAGGTTACGTTAAGTTTGGTTGGCCGTCGGTACCGAGTGGCGAGGAGAAAAAAACATATTTTGCACGTCGAAGAGATTTGAGTGTTGATTTCGGTTGTCTGATTTATAAATATAGGGTGGTGATACCTCCTTCCTTAAGAAAAATAATGTTACTGGAGATTCACCAAGGTCTTTTGGGCATTAACAAAATGAATAACTTATCAGGTAACGATATATACTGGCCGAGTTTAGTTATGGACTTGGTAAATATGTGTCGCTCGTGTGAACCGTATCAGGCTGTACGTGATGCACCGCCACGGTCTGAATTACATCCATGGGAGTTCCCTGCGACATTGCAACGCTTGCACGCTAATATCGCTGAATATGAGGGTAAGCGTTATTTAGTTATTGTGGATGCCCAATCTAAATGCACCGAGGTCCTTCCTAATAGGGATCGTACTGATGCACAATCAACCATCACATCTTTAATGGCAGTATTTAATAGGTTTGGCTTGCCCTCGCAACTTGTTACTGATAACGGGCCACCATTTCAGTCTTTAGAATGTAAACATTATTACTGTAACTTTTTTATTAAATGTCTCACCAGCGCCACCTATTGGCCACAGGCTAATGTGGCAGCGGAAAATGCGGTGAAAACTATTAAAAAACCTATTAAAAGAGCTGTTTTTGTGGGCGATTATGTATTACAAGCTCTAAATATTTTTTTAAGGTATTACCGTAACTGCGAACATGCTACGACGGGTGTGTCACCGGCATTATTACTAACGGAACGAAGGATACGTATTCGGTTAGATGTGTTGGGCCTAGACGTAGCTTCTGTGGTCCAGTTAGCACAGCAGCGCCAGAAAAGCAATGCCCGTGGCACTGCCCCACCTCCCACAATTTGTGGTGAGTCCGTACACGTGTGTGACTATTCTGATGGGAATAAGTGGACGCCGGGAACAATAGCCGAGCGCACGGGCCCTGTATCGTATCGGGTTAATAAGGGAAATGGCGTATTATGGCGACGCCACCAAGATCAGATTCTACCAGTGGACCCCAAATCTAGATTCTTATTGTTACGCACGAGTACGGATAATAACGAGGGGGGGAAAGAGAGTATAATATTTGTAATGAGGTGAACAATTATGAATGTAAAACATCGGGCGAGCTGGCAGACTCAATCAAGGCCAAGCCATCGCCATCATCGTCCTCTCCCCCACTAAGGGCGACGGCCCGAGCATTCCGTGCTTGGGTGCGAGCACAAAATAATAAACATTAATATTAATAGTGAGTAAGTAGTATGTAAGTTTCATTTGGTGTATCGGTATAGACTTAAGTTACATTTTATTATTATCTTTGTTTAGGGGGGAGATGTGTAGGGTTTAACAATAATAATTATGTATAGATGTGGGTAGGTTACTTTATTGTAATAAACAGTCATCCATTAGCCACCTTGTTTCATTGACGTTACATTATACAGACCACGTACCTATTTTATTTCACTGCCAAGTAAATACCGCAGTCGTCTCCAACAATATCAAATTTGGATGCAATAGTGGATGCAAGTAGTCCAGACACATAGAGTAAGTTAACATGAAAATATTAAATTACCGTCATGTTATTGTATTTAAAACTACTAACTGCCTCTGAACGCTGCCGTTCTGTGAGGCTGAGTTGAAAGCTGCTGAGCACAAAACCTGGGCGCGCACTCGCGTCTACCAGCCATCCAGTTGAGCCTGTCGTACAAATACTTAGGTTTCTTAGTCTTGATGATGCCAGACATGACGTGTAAAAGTGATCAGTGATCCTACTTGCTTAATAAACGATTTCATTTCATTTCCAAAAAGAAGACAGGCTAAATGAAGCTTTCGCCTAGATTTCATTCTTAGAATAAACAGTTTGTTAAGGAAGGGAGTGACATGACTTCTAGGGGGAACTGAATAGCAGAAACGAGCGCGTGCATTTTGGACTCTCTGTACAAGTCTGTCGGTACGTGATAGCAAGCGTGGACCGTATCAGCGTAGTTTAGTTTTGAAAGAACACTCTCGACTAACTGCTCGCGAAGCTTCTCCGATAAGAAAAGTCTCATTTTGTAAAGCAGTTTTAGACGATAAAAGCAATTTCTAACGGAGTCAGCAACGTGCTTCTCAAACCTAAGATTACTATCCATACGCAAACCCAGGTTCAGCGCTTCATCAACCCGCTCAATAGGCTCACCCATAAGAGTCAGACTGAGGCTTGCAGGCAGCTTCTTCAACTGCTGCCTCGTACCAAACAACGTATATATAGTTTTCACGGGGTTTAACATTAGACAGTTCTCATTCGCTCAGGTGGAGATACTCTCAAGGTCATTATTTAGATTTTTAATGGCTGAATCGCAGTCCTCTGATTTAAAAGACAAATACAATTGCACATCATCTGCATAGATATGATATCTGCATTTCTGAAGGCACTTTATTATGTCTGCACAGTAAATAATAAAAATAATCGGACCCAAAATTGATCCCTGGGGAACCCCTCTTTCAATTGTAGAAAGAGCTGAAATCAAAGCGGTACCATCCGCCAAACGCAATTCCACGAGTTGCTTTCTGTCACCGAGGTAGCTTTGGAACCATTGTATGGCGTTATCGTCAAACCCGTAATATTTTAACTTCGAAATTAATAACGATACATTGATACAGTCAAAAGCACGTGAGAAATCAAGTAGAACCAACAGTGAACACATGCGTTTATCTTGAGCTGACAGAATGTTGTCAGTAACGTCTAGCAAAGCCGTAGACGTACTCCGGTGTTTCCTAAAACCAGATTGTAGGTCAGGCAGCAACTCGTTTTCATCCAAAAACCGAGTCAATTAACGGCACACCACCTTCTCTATTACCTTCGAAAGACATGGTAAGATACTTATTGGCCTCAAGTCTTTGACTTCTATAGGGTTAGTACTTTTGGGTATGGGTCTGACTATAGCAATTTTCCATGGATTAGGAAACTCGGGTGCCCAAATGGAGCAATTAATGATATCCGTTATGGTAGGTAAAGTATGAGGTAGGGTTAGGGAAAGCATACTCAGGGTTATCTGGTCGTGACCTTTAGCGTTAGACTTAAGCTCGGTGATAACATGTGAAACGTCGCTTTGATTTCCCAAGCGCGAATTTTGCTTCGCTGTGTCTGTTGGACTCATAAAATGATACAAGGGACGGATTAGCAACTGGGTTCATCTGTAACAAGTGCACAGCCCTTGTGGCCAGGCATATAAACAAACATATATAACCTTTGTACGAGGTATTACAGCGTTCCTTTGAAACACTAATATTAATAGGACCGGCATAATCCACTCCACTACATAAAAATGGCTTCGATGGAGTTACACGAGGATTAGGTAATTGTCCCAATAATTGGGGTTTGATCGTTGCTGCGTAACGAATACATTATACACAACCTCTAACATACTTTTTAACCTACTTCAAAAAAGAGGAGGTTACTCAATTCGACCGTATATATGCTTTTTTTTATGTTTGTTCTTAACTAATAATTCCCTACTGTTAGTTTTCCACTTTGCATCGATGCACTTTGCAAGTCGAGCGTGCATTCTGCTAAATTTTTATTTTTCTTGTTTATGATTTTGTTGATAACGTATTCAGAGTCCGAATCTGAGATAAGGCTGTTATTTTGTTCTTCTTTTACCAGCTTTACTTGTTTCTTTTTCTTACAAACTTTTTCTAAATAGTTTTTACCCTTGCAATTTTCACATTCTTTACCCCAAGCTGGACATATTTCCTTTTTGAATACATAATAGTTTCCACAAAACTTGCATTTTCTCTTTTTATTAACCTCTCTAACTTTATCTTCCACTTTCTTTATTTCTGATATTGTAGATCCTGATAAATCTTTCATATGTCTTTCAGTGGCCTCTGCAGCACGGCACAAATTAACTGCGTCTGTTAGTGTCAGGTTATCTTTTTTTAGTAACTCTTTCTTAGTTTTCATATCTACTATACCTAACACGATTTTATTTCGCAGCATTTCATCTTTGAAAGTGTAGTATTCGCAGTCTTCAATTAACTTTATTAGGTCAGCATAAAAAACATCTAACAGTTCGTGTTTTTTTGGGATCATTTGGGTAGATATTATTTGTAATATCATTGCATGATTTACGAGATATTTCTGAGTTCGTTATACCGAAGTTGCTGTATTTTTTTAGTGCTTCAACGCCCATGGCACTAAACAACACGCTCACCTTCCTCGGCTCCTGTTCCGCCGACTACTCATTCATTTGGGTTGCGGAACAATAATCGTTCCATGAGAATGAGAATGATTTAGAAGCGTCCTGCAGGTCCACATCTGTGTCAATAGGTGCTGGCCAGGGCACATTAATGTTTTGAGGGAGTGCCTTCTGAGACAGTCTTGCAATTTCATCCTGCATTGATTTTAGTAGCATAGTTTGTTGTTGGATTATGTCCATGACCGAAGCTTCTTTCATTTTTGCGCTGCCACCATGTTATATTAATGAAAGTCTCAAAGTTTGTCTAGTTGTATATTTAAACCACAATCAATTATTAACAAATCTTATGCTTTCTTAGGCACATGCTTTCATCAAAAACTTATTACGCAGCAGTCCGTAGAAGGCGGGCTGTCAAAATCGTCAGTTTTATAAACTTGTGGAGGGAGGTATTGTAGTTTTACAACACCTCCCTTTTTTAACGTCTCATTAATTTTAGTGTAAATATCATAAACCTCTTTTGTAATTTCAGCTCCGGTCATTAGATCATCCATATAGAAATCGTTTAAGATGATATCCCTTACCTTTGGATAACCCTGACACTCGTCATACGCTGCTTGATGTAAAGCCCTCACTGCTAAGTACGGTGCTGATGCCGTACCGAACGCAACCGTAACTAATTCAAATTGTTCTATTTCCTGTGTAGAATTATCTCACACCTTTATATACATCTTTATGATATCCGCAATTAAACATATTCTATGGATTCGCCATCGCATAACAATGTTTCGAAGATCTGCCTGCAACGTAGGCCCTACTAACAAGTTATCGTTTAGTGACAACCCCTTGGAACCTTTATAGGAGGCGTCAAACACGACTCGCACCTTGGTAGTAATATTATCGCGAACGACAGCGTGATGGGGTAAGTATACGGCCTTATTACTAATCGATTTACTTTCTACTATCTTTATCATGTGATTTAAATCTAAGTATTCTTGCATGACCTTAGTGTAACTGTTTTTTAATGTAGTGTTCTTTTCTTACCTTGATTCTAAACTTTTCAGTCTTTTTTCAGCTATCATTTTGGAGTCACCTATCTTATTAACCAAATCAACTTCCCGAAAAGGTAACCTTACGATATATCTACCTTCTTCATTTCGTGTAGTAGAAGTTGCAAACAAAGTTTCACATTTAATCTCGTCTTCCGTGAGAATCTTTTTTGTTTCAGAGGGTTCAGCTTCTATCTCCCAGAATTTCTTTAATAACTTCATCTGCCTGAATAGTTTTTAAGTGCAGGACAGTGTTGCATGGATAGGAATTTACATTTACCGAATAGTCTGTATCTACAACTCCTGATAAAATCCAGCCCAGAACCGTATCTTGGGCTACGAGTGACCTACTTCCCCCGTTCTTAAGGCCATTTTGAATGATCTTACCGTAAATTTCAGCACCTAATAAAATGTTAATTTTGTTAGGCCTGTCATATTCAGGGTCGGCTAAGTCAGTCTCTTTTAAATCGACCCATTCTATCCTGGTTGCCTTAACAGCTGGTAGAAGGGAGGTTATAGATTTTAAAACGTAAGCCTCGACTTGCACGTTGATAGTAGGATTGACTCTAGACTGTATTTTTACGTTAACAGTGGCTTTACAATTGACAGTTTTATGACCACCTACACCTGCTACTAAATGGTTTGTTGAAGATTTCTTCAACCCTAAATACTGAGCCATAGATTCTGTGATAAAAGACCCTTGAGATCCTTGGTCTATTACTGCACGAATTACCCTATAAGTTCCTCCTCTAGCCTCCGCGTTTATTAATGCCGTAGGTAATAAAACGGTGTTCTTACATGTTCCTGTAGAGAGGCATGAAACTCAGATCCCTCCACTCGTGGAGAGGCCGTTTTATCCTCCTCAGGCAACCTATTCTTGCTCGTACCCCCGCGGTTGAATTTAACGTGTCCTTCTCGGACGACCCTGAACCATCAGTAGAATGAAGTAGTGTATGGTGACGCCTTTTACACACATTGCATTTTCTAGTATTTCGACAAAATCTGGCAGAGTGATTGTCGCCTAAGCAAATAAAACATAAGCGATTTTCATGTACAAACTTACATCGGCGGTCATCACTGCTTTGATGTATAAACGATTTACAATCACTTATGAGCGGCAGAACAATATGCACAAGTTATTTCGTTCCTTTTTTTTACTACAACATGAAAAGATATGCTACATGGAGACATGCGCACCTTTATGAACCTCTTTAGGTCTGTTTTCTATACTTTCTAAACCCCTATAACGTCCTATTAAAAATTCTCGAAACTCGTCAAATGAAGGAAGGTCTTCTGAGGAATCGGACTATATTTTTAATTCCCAAGCCCTCGTGGTTTCTTTATCTAATTTGGTACTAGTTATGTAGATGACAAGTATGTCCCAAGATGAGACATCTATCCCTAAATTGTTTATGGAGGCTAAACAATCACAAGTAGTACTAATTAATTTCTTTATTTCACTGGCTGATTCGAAAGTTAAAGATCTTTGATTGAACAAACGTTTAGTAATCGAGTTTGCTAAAAAATCTTTTATTATTATATGTTGACTCTAATTTTCTCCAGCCTTCCAAGTAATTGCCTGATGTTACATTTATGTTTCTCAATAATAGTTCCGCTTCGCCGGTCAAATATCCTTTCAGATAATACAGCTTCTGAGCATTATCCAATCTACTATTTTTATGTATCAACCCTACGAACAAGGCCCGAAAGGTTGACCACTCGTGATATTTGCCGGAAAATATAGGTATTTTAACTTCTGGTAATCTAAAGTTACTATTTTCCTTAGTACTAGACTCCTAGCTAGGGTTATATAAAGTTTCTTTTCCAATAAGATTTTTCAAAGTACTTTTAAAATTAATGTATAAATCCTCAACTTCATCATATGACCCATCCTCTTAGAATTCTCAGGTTTTTTTATAATATTGGGAACTAAATAATTCAGGCTTTTTAAATTCACTAATTATTTTAGTGTGTGTACTATAGAAAAGTTGCCACTGTTGCTCTAACTATCAAAGCGAGTCTCAAAGTATGATATCGCTAGGCGATCTTTCGGACATTTTTTTTTAAATGAACCAAAGATTTTTCAATTTTAATTTTAATGTCTTCTTGGATGACAATATATCTATCCATTTTTAACACAAGTTACGATCACAGAAAAGAATAAGAAGTAACACAAATAAACACAATAGAACAAAATTATGACAGACTCCATTCAATCAAGATTATACAATTATTATGGTAATCAATTAATGTCCACAAATAACAGTTCTTGCACTTTTTCCGACAACAAAGATTAAGTTGGTAGATTTTTATAAGTTTTTCACAATTAATTCCAGGGCCAAACGAGTATAGGTTACTCGTCCAAACCTTTATTTACAAGTTCAGGAAGGACTTTCCTGTTTAAATAAGGTTGAAAGTACTCACAATTTATCCACCTTTGCACTCACTATGACACCACTACTAGCGCTCTCTGCCTGTTCGCCCGTGAACTGCAACGCTCTTTGTTGCCACTAGCAGATGACGCTCTCTGATGCTTCTGTTCTTCACCCACTCCTGCGTTGCTGCTCCTCCACCCGGCTGGCTCCCGGCTTCCGGCTCCCGGCTCCCGGCAACAGCTGATGCACTGCACTGATGCCTCCCAATCCCGGACACAGCACTTGGTGCCCGCCGAGGGAGGGTTTGCTCTCGACAGCGATCCACTGCCCAGTAAATGACGTACGCAGGATGGATATCACCACCGCCGGAACCAGTAATCACCACTCGCGACTGTATCCGGCTCGAAGGACCATGTACTGATTGTACGACGGTGGTCTTTTCGGTTTTGGAGAAATGAAAGACTGTTTCGCGCTCCCAAATAACTGTAATTTATCACTTCACAACAGATTATCGTGCAGACAATATCAGTCTCACAAAAAAATTAACATTAAAAAGTACTTATACTTTCCGAGATAACGAAACCATAGCGCGATCTATTTCGACGCCAACGCCATCTAGGGAAGTAAAACTCAAACTTTACGACATCGACTTGTTGGGATCGCGCTACGGCTCCGTTCAACACCGTAACCACCAAGTTTTGTAAGGCCGAAACCACTTCTGTAACTTTTCTGTTTCTATGTCCAAGCAATGTAGGGCTGTAGCCACTTCTTTAATTTTCTTTTTTCTCTAGTCAGGGTTAATTAAGGCTAAGCCACTTTTTCAATATTCTATTGTTCTTCTAGTCCGGGATAAACAAGGCCGTAGAAATTCTCTCTTCCATTTTAGTTGTCTTAATCGATGTCCTAATCTTCAACGTTTTGTCCATGTAATAATTCCAAAACCGATGATACAACAAATTGTATAAATCCTTGTAAGTTGCAGAATTTGTGAGAATGTCTTGGATGTCGCGCGGGATGCTATTGGATGTCTTATATATATCTAATAATCTGTCTGCCAGGACCAACCTCTGGATGTTATATGCAGGGCAATCGAAAAATATGTGATTTAAAGTCTGATCCACACCTAAATTGCATTTAGTGCATGTTGGAGATGATATAATACGCATTCTATGCAAATGTGAGCCAAATCGACAGTGTCCGAATTTCAAGCGTGTTAGGATTGTATAGTATTTTCTACTATAATATGCCCTTGATTTCGTAAACCACGGACGAGAACCAAGAACATAATTAATCTTCGCATACCAGTTTCCTTTTTCTGTAAGAGTTTCTTGCCAATGAGTAAACCAATCTTGTTTTATTTTATGTTTGAATTTTGGTAGTAAGTAAATCAGATTGCGGTAGCGCAACATCTTTTATGTCAATATTGACATTTGCGGCGTTATTTGAAATGGCTCTGGCTAATGTATCAGCACTTTTGTTTCCCGAAACCCCAATGTGCGTCGGAACCCACATAAAAACTACATTAATATGATTCCTGATGAGCTGGAAGTAAGCGGTTTTAATATCTTGTAAAATATAGTTAGATCCGGCATCAAATTTGGAATTCTGTAAAGCTTAGACAGCTCATGCTGTCTGTTAACACCAGCCACTGAGTGCATTCCTGGATCTTTTCCTCATTGAATTGTAGAGCAGCAAGAATGGCGAGACACTGCAGAAAACATACTCATTTGGCCCGGGAGTCTAATTCCATAACCCGTAAACGAAATCATTATTTTTGGAACCATCTGTATAGATATGTCTATGCTGAGGGAAATTATCTATTATTTCATATACTTCTTCTTTATTCTTAAAATCAAGGCGAATGTGGATATTCAAGTCACAAAAATTAATACCATAAGATCCTGTGTAACATTTCCAGTTATTCTCAGTTATATGAATGTTGAACTGCTGACTAAACTCTATGATACCTGATAAGTAATGAAATAAATAGGGAATACGAGGTATATTAGAAGGAGAATATGTTCTATAGAGAAATTCTATTTTTCTGAATAAGTGATGAGTGGACGATGAAAGTAGTTTTAACAAAAACTTTGATTTTAAATATTTAAATCTGAATTGAAGTGGAGGTGTAGAACATTTCATCTGCAAAGAGTTAATGGGAGTAGTGTTCATAGCACCAGTAATGCATCTCAGATTATGATTCTGCAGGATATCTAACGTTTTAACCAATTTGGGGTCAGAGCCAAAGCACAAAAAGCCATATTCAAAATGACTTCGCACAATTGATTTGTACAACATCAATAGAATTTTTGGATCAATTTTTGACAAAGTCTTAATGACATTAAATGCCTTATAGGCCTTACCTAATAAATAATCTACATATTTATTCCGAGAGAGGTTACTACTAAATATGACACCCAAGAACTTTACTTCACTATCTAATAGCAGACTAACATTATTATATACAATATCAACATCAAAATCTAAATAACCTTAATAATTGTCATTTACATGTACACTTGATGAATATCAGATCCAGAGAAATAAATAACTAGATCATCAGCAAATTGCAAATTTTTAACTTGTGTACCTAATATGTAGTTCAATTTATGTATATACAGTATGTATATCAGTGGGGATAATATACCCCCTTGACATACACCCCTATATGAATAACGTGGTCCAATTAACTGATTATTTGACTTGACATAAACTTCCCGACCATGCAAAAATTCAAAAATCCAGTTAACCAATTTTTCAGGAATACCAAGATAAAAAAGTTCACCAGCTAAAATGTGATGATTCACATTGTTGAAAGCACCAACAACATCAAAAAATACACCAATAAGGACATTATCCTGTCTGAGAGAATCAGAAATATCAAGTTGAAGATATAGCTATACTTTCTCTGGAGGATCGACCCCTACGAAAACCAAACTGATTTGAAGGTAAAAGATGATTGCTCTCAATGAAGAATTCAAGCCTTTGTTTAAGAAGTTGTTCAAATACTTTTCCCATGCATGATGTTAAAGCTATTGGCCGATTTGAGTTCACTTTGGTTTTATATTTGTTTGGTTTTAGAATAGGAACTAGACAATCCTTTTTCCAATCTACAGGTATGACACAGCCAGAACACAGCAACTTATAGACTTTTAAAATGATATTCTTTGAATTATCTGTAGTTAGTTTTAACATCTTATAAGGAATACCATCAAGACCATGTGCTGTATCTCATCTTGAAAAAATTGCATTTTTAAATTCTTGGAAATTAAATGGCGATAATAAATAATTAGAATTACGGACAGGACAAATTCTATTTGAATGTTGTAAAGGGGCCTCAACAGTATCTGGTGTATATTTTTTAAGAAATTCTTGTATCCAATCTGTATAAACATTTTTAGAAGAAGCTGTTGTCCATTAAATTTCCTAGCAATCCTCCAGATTCTAGATATGGGTGTACATCTACTAAGCAACTGACATCATCATCATCATCAGCCCCTAGTCGTCCACTGCTGGACATAGGCCTCCTTCATGGCACGCCAACAAGCTCGATCCTGAGCAGTTCTCCGCCAGCCACTACTAGCCACCTTTTTGATGTCGTCGCTCCATCTCACCCAAGGGCTGGGACGCCCGCTATGTTTGCCGAGATGCGGTCTCCTCTCGAGGACTCGTTTACCCCATCGGTTGTCGGTCCTGCGGCATATGTGATCAGCCCATTGCCACTTCAGCTTGCTAATCCTCTCAGCTATGTCGGTGACTCTGGTCCTCTGTCGGATCACCTCATTTCTGCGGTCCTTCAGAGAGACGCCCAACATAGCCCGATCCATAGCTCGCTGAGAGACTTTAAACTTATGGACTAGTCTGACCGTTAGTGTCCACGTCTCGGCTCCGTAAGTCATGACGGGTAGGACGCACTGGTTGAAGATTTTTGTCTTCAAACATTGGGGTATGGGCGACGAAAATGTTGTTATGATTAACACGTTTGCTGCGTATCAATTTTTCGTAGACTTTCAGCTAGTGCGTATGAGGTCTTTTCAAGACAAAGTTGACGAACCTTGCAGTGCGTATGGGACCTTCTGAGCCGCACAAAATCGTTTCTTAAAACATCTTTAATATTATACACAATTGTGACAGAAATTGCTTGAAATTTTATCATTATTAACTTAAAGAGTTGTTAAAATTGAATCCAGCTTCGCCAAGAGTTATCATGACATTTGGGTATAGAATAAAGGAAAAAAATATGACACCTGTTCTGCCTCACATCGCATGGAAAGAAAGTTCTATTAGAGTCACGAGTAGTGTTGTGAATAAAAAAGAAACGCATATATCGATATTAAAAATTTATTGATTAAAATGTTTTTCATTAAAACAGGGCAAACAGAAGGATTTGTCACATTGGACACAAAAAGTAACAGATTTTTTAGTCTTTTTTGCAGCCTCGGAACTATTTAAAGTTAGTCTCAATTTTTCATAACAAGTTACGCAGCGCTTTCGTTTACCACCCTTTTGTAGTGCATGATCGGTACATCTGCCACCAGGCAAACCTGAAATAAACACTTATGTTAGTTGTACCTATTCCAAGTGTGTACATTTCTGTATGAATGTTTGCGTGTGTATTTGCGCTTTTGTGTTAGTGGGTAGATTTGTATGTGCTTATGGGTATATGAAATTCATTTGTGTGTTTGTATGTGCGCATTTGTGTAGGTGTTAGTTGGTTGCAATGTTTGAGAGATAATGTATGTCTATGTAATCTTACTCATTAATCATAACAGCTGTGGCCATTGAACGAGAATTTCGCCGAAAATGAAGACGTATCATAACTCTGGAATTATAGACCGGAAATATTAATTAAACAATAAATAAACGTACGGGTAAGTATATTCTGTCTTATTCATAAAAAACTCGTTAATCACTCACTAGCGACTGTTTAGCTAACCATTTAGTTAGCTCTTAATCAATGCTTAACTTTTCTTTATTCATAACAGTTAGTTAGCAGATGATTAGTTGCGAGACGAAATAGAGGTGCAATCATGCGTTCGGCACAGATTACAATCAAAATAGTTGACTAAAACAGCAAATTTTAAGAAAAAAACTTGTCAGACCACAATTTCTTATCTGTATTCTATACTCTGTAGTAATTTTGATAGATGCGATTAACGGAAAACAAATTGAATTGCAGTCGGTATTTCATTTTATTTATTATTATAATTTGGTTTATAAATAAAATGGAAGAAAAAAGAGTGCGAAACCCTAACTGGAGTGAAGAAGAAAAGGTATTTATCTCAAAAATTTACTATTACTGATGTAACTGATCAAATTAATGATAAAGCTAAAAAGAATGCATGCATGTCTGCCATAGTCTAGGACTAAAAAAGTTCTTCTTAATGCTTGGCTTCATGAAATTTCTCGCTTTAGAAAGTGCTACGCATGCTGGTGCTTGAGCGGGCTGACATCATAGAGAACAAAGAAGCCACAAATAGTACCAATGCCGCCAAAAAGCTTGCTTGGGAGGATGTGTTGTCGCGGTATATTTCGGTGTTTCTTGTTTGGTTTTGAATTCTGTTTGATACTTTATATGTTATTTACATGGTATATATCTATGGACATTTATGATTTCAGATTTAACACAGTCAGTACGAATAAACGCAGTACAACACAACTCCTCAATCAATGGAGGAATATGAAAAATAATGCGAAGAAGACGGAATTCGCGTACAGGAGAGCGAGGACGATGACTGGTGGAGGACCGCCTCCACCTAGCCCACCTGCTGCAGACCGTGAACTCATCGAAGCGATTCCCAATGAGTTCACAGTAGATAGCAATATATACGATGCCGACTCTATTTATGCCAATCAGGTAAAGTGTACATCCTCATTACCTCCATTTACTAGTGGTCTCTGCATAAATTAACAGTAAATGACTTTTTTGTTAATAGCAATCAATAGGGTGCATTCCCTGGAAAGATTCCCATTAGATTTTACTATATAAAGTATATTCATTGTGTGAGTATTGTAAAATTACTCATTTAATTAAATGTTTTCAGTGCTATATTAAAAATATTTATATATTTTTTTAGATAAAGCCGAACACTTCTATAGCTCCAATTCCTACTGCATTGGTAAGTATAAAATATTACATTCTTTATGGATCTTCGTTTACTATTTAATAAAATATTTTTTATTAAACTTATTTTATCATATTTTAGCCAGAGACTTCGCAAAACAAAATACCTCCAATTCTCGAGCATCCTCACAGTTCTCAAGCAAATAAAAATAAAAGAAGGAAGATGTAAGTATGTTGGTACACTTTATTGAAATCTATTTAGCCATTATAGGATTCAATGGGAACAAACATCCAACAAAAACCTTCAAATTTATAATACATATTAATGTGATAATACATGTATCCCAATATCTAAGAAAGAGGATACCGAAACTTCTGTTTTATTGATTACTTCTACGGTGGGGCTTATCCATACTAATATTATAAATGCGAAAGTAACTCTGTCTGTCTGTCTGTTACGCTTTCCTGCTTAAACCGCTCAACCGATTTTGATGAAATTTCGTACAGACAATCTTTAGACCCTGAGAAAGAACATAGGCTACCTTTTATCCCGGAAAAAATAGATGTTCCCGAGGGAAATCTAAAAAGCGCGATATAACCGAACTCCATGCGGGCGAAGCCGCGGGCGGAAAGCTAGTTGTTTTATATATCTACTTGTTTACAGGAACAATTCTGACTGCTGCCGTGAAAGCCACGAGCACCAATTATTTGTCCTTGCGAAGACAGCAAGACAGGAGGCAATGGTTCGAGAGAAAGAAGCACACGAGGCAAGAATGGCAGTAATACGTTTGGAAGAAGAATATTGGAAAGCAAAAATCAATAAATTAAATAATGATTAAATATTTTTATTTGTAATCTGTGTTATTTGTAAAATTAATATTTGAAAATAAATGCAGAGAGAAGTTATTCAACGTTGTTTTCTATAAAAATATTCCTATTCATTCTTGCCATCTCGTCATCAATGATAACACTATCATCCGATTCAGTTGCTTCATGTTCTTGATTCTGTGGTGCATCTGAAAATCAAAAAGTGAATATGAGATCACAGATATTGTAGACCACTCTGATTATACAGTGCTTATTGGCTTCAAAGTAGATATGATAAATTTTGATTTCCAATTATTCCCTGGTGATGAAGGTTTCTTAGGGTATATTTTAGATATTTAGGTGAAATTGTTCATATATACACACCTTGTTCTTCTTTAAATAAAATTGCTAGATTATGCAACACAACACAAGCAACTATGATTGCTTTGATGGTGGCATATGAACCTCTCATCACCTCCAGCAGTATCCGAAACCGTTGCTTCAAAACGCCAAAGCATCGTTCAACAACGTTACGAGTTTGGATATGCTGATGGTTATAACGCCGTTCTTCTTCAGTTCTAGGCCTTAGAACTGGTGTTAATAGATGAGGGGTACATGGATATCCACTATCACCTATGAGTTTCCCCAAAAACTCATTCTCTTCGAACCTTCTTTTAATAGAGCTTTCTCTGTATATTCTTGCATCATGTGTACTTCCCCTCCAATGGCACACAATGTCGCATATTTTCAGGTCAGCATCACAGACGACCTGTGAATTATTATGTTGATATTATTAGAAGCCTAAAAAAAAGAGTTTCTTACAATCATAAATACTAGGTATGATCATCTGTCCGTTCCAACTATAAACAATTATGTTATTTTACCTATACCTATTCATTTCATTTATTCATCACACCTAGGTACTTACTTGGGTATTAATTGAGTAATGCCCCTTTCGGTTAATGTGATATTGACCCAGATCTCCACCAACCTTCCTTTTTTTTTATATGGGTGCCATCTATTGCACCAGTAATCCCTCGAAGCCCGCAGATACCTTGAAATTTGCGCATCACATTGGTCTCTTCGGTCACATTCGATGGCATTTTTATAAAAATTGAACTTTTTGATGCCAATGCGATAGCCACTTTACGGACCACACGCGACATGGTTGGTTGGCTCATGCCGTGTATGTCCGCACAGTCCTCTTGAATCTAAAAAAAGAATTACTCTCCGTGAATTTACACATGCATAACACTACAGCAAAGTAATAAAATAAATACGTACCTCATGTCGACCCCAATATCTAATTGCAGCCATTACTTGTAGTTCTACAGGGATACCTCCGCCCCGGGTATCCACCTGCAGATCAGGCCTTACTATATCGATGATGCGGCACATATTTGCCTTGGTAAATCGGTATCGTTGCCTAAATTCTTCATCCGACAGGTCTTGCAGCGGATTTATTCGGACCTTGTAAGTCTTCACCTGTCTACTTGTACTTCTTGCAGGCGAACCAAAATAATTTAATTCACCTACGTCATTTTGGAAATCCCGTAAAAGATTATCAAAATTCATGTTTACACACTGTTAAAATAACCTCGAAGCACAATGTAGTTGACAATGATCCACTGAATCGATCAGCTGATTCAAATAAAATCCGCCATTTTGCCTCTAACCATCCTCTTAACAGCGGTCCGGTGGTGTTTAATTTTGACAGCTACTAATCAATTGCTTAGCATCCTCTTAGCGCTAAACAGCTTTTATGAATAAGAATTTTGCTAATCATCTGCTTAGCAATTGATTAAAGTTTTATGAATAAGACTGATTAAGGTTAAAACTACATCCAATATCTGAAAAAAAAAAAAAACAAAATTGCAAAGAAGTTAACAAAGCGAAATCGTTGTATTAAAATATGTCGGTCAAGTTTTGAATTAAAGCGGGTGCGAATGTTTTAGCAAAAAGATAACAACGTTCTCTGTAGAAAATCACTGCATATTTGAAAATCACTATTGCAGAGAAAACACCAAATGAGATTTGCTTACAGCAGTGAAAAAGTAATTATCTACAACCCGATTTCTGTTTAAGCATACAGTTTAAAGCAACACCATATCTAGTGATATCAAAACGTCTTCTTGTGTAGATAATTTGTTAGTATAAGTATGTATGCAATGTGTGCGTATTAGTATTAGTGCTATGAAAATATATGTATGTAAGCTTGAGTACTACCAGTACTCAACTCTCGCTTCAATATTAAGGCGGGTACATATTGGCACAATTTAACATGGAATGTATCATGCAATGCAAGAATTAGCCTATTGCTGCAATGTATCATGCAAGGTAATGATGCATACTTTGCAACAATTTTTCATAATCTGAACGTGATGCGCACGCTACGAGTATTACAAGCCGCATGCGGAGCGATCCATGATTTGTCGGTTTTTCGGACGAATACAAAGGGGCGCGCAGTGTGTGCGTCGCAGCAGCGTAGACGGTCGTTTTGGGCAATCAAAACGTGCACGCAACGAACATCCAATGGAGAAAAGAACATGCGTCGACGGCCCGTGTTCGCAGCAGAATTGCGTAAACAGACGTTCGCTAGAGGTTTGTGGTGAATGCGCGTTCCGAGCACGCTACGCGTTCACGCTTGCACCGAACATGCAATGTAAGGGTAGACTGTTACATTGCATGTTTTGCAACAGTCTGTACTTGCCCTTAGAAGAGGTAAGACAACGTCAAAGCAAATCATTTTCACCAATAATAAATAAAAATGTGTTTGTGTATGAAATAATAACATACCTCTTTCAGAAATCCTTCGCCCAGTGAGTGCTTCAATTATTGATTCAGTAAAATCTTTCTTCGGCATTTTGTTTTCAGCATTAGACATATTATAAACTAGCTTTCCGCCCGCGGCTTCGCCCGCGTGGAGTTCGGTTATATCGCGCTTTTTAGATTTCCCTCGGGAACATCAAATTTTTCCGGGATAAAAGGTGGCCTATGTTCTTTCTCAGGGTCTAAAGATTGTCTGTGCCAAATTTCATCAAAATCGGTTGAGAGGTTTAAGCGGGAAAGCGTAACAGACAGACAGACAGACAGACAGAGTTACTTTCGCATTTATAATATTAGTATGGATAATCCATGCGTTCACAAGAGAAGTACCAAATAAAAATTCTGCCATAACTTTTCTATACCATTTTCTAGACATTTGGTCACTGTAATCAATACCTTTTTTGTTTTCATTATACATAAGAACGCATGAAGGCTTTTTAATATCTTCGTTAGTGGCTTTTGTTTTCTTGCCTGTGTTTACCAAAACAGTATTGTGACCTTTGCAGGTTGTGATCATTAAAACTTGGCGCTAATCACACCATTTTATGTTTTTTACACCCTTTAAATTCATTTTACCTATAGTGTGACCTTTTCTTAATTTTGTGCATATTAATTTCTTAGGTATTCCTCTACGATTCAATCGGAGAGTACCACAATAAAAAGTTTTCTGTTTTAAAAGTTCTTCAGCCAACCCAATAGACGAGTAAAAATTGTCAGCAACAACAATACGACCCTCATTTTCTAACCCTTTAATGAGTCTCAAAATATAATTGTATTATACGAGTATCCCTCAGGGGTACATAATTTGTATAATTTTACTCCATATTTGTGTGACTTATTTTTAATATATTGGCGGAATTTAAGTCGTCCACGCCACGGTATCATAGATTCATCAATGACTAAAATTTTTCCAGGACGAAGCACTTGTTGAAATCGACAATTCAACATGTCATGTATTTGGCGAATTTTATATAACTTATCCCCAGTATTATCAATTGATTCGTCGCAGAAATGCCAAAATCTGAATTTAATCAAGAATCTGTTCCTGGATATTTTTGAGCAAATGTACTCATTCCTATACATTGACTTTTTAGACCAATAGTCATTAATTTGAGGTACTGTGTTTAGACCCATTACAAGTATGACTCCAAAAAATTTTCTCATTTCTTCGTCATCCGTAGGTTTCCATGCTTTAAGACGAGATTTTGCCTTCAGATTATCTTGATTGTCTTCAAAATACTTTGTCGCATATTTTTTTGTGTCTCGTACTATTTTATAAATAATTTCATCAGTTACGAACAATTTGTATATATCTAGAGGTGTTTTATTACATAAGCGAGGAATAATAGCACTATCAAACGCACTCTCTTCGAAATTAATACTTACATCATCAGATATGTCAATCCAACTGTCGTCGTTATCGGTACTTTCTGTTTCAGCTATTTGATTGTCACTTAGCAGTTCACTTCCACTTGCTTCATTTTCATTTACTTCTACGTCAGTTGATTCTAAGCTCTCAATCGAAATATCTGTGTCTTCATATTCTTCATTAACATTGCATCTAGCTTGTATTATATTTTCACATTCAGTATAGTTTTCTTCTTGTTGTGCATCGTAACTCCGTCTAACTTGTTCCTCTCCCTGCGCTAGATGTACCTTATCCTGGTCTTGATGTTTCTCCTCTTGCTCTTGGCGTTCTTCTTCCTGTTCTTGTTCTAGATGTTCTTGTAAGTGACTTTCTCCTCGTAATTTTTGTTCTAGAGAACGTTTATTTATGTTTACATCCTTGGTATGAAAATCTAGTATGCTATTATCATCTGTATTTTTATCTTCAAACGAGTGTATGAATACATATTTTTTATCTCCTGTTTTTCTGATTTAGTGCGATTTGACGAAGGTGTTTTTAGTAGGTCTTGCATATTTTCTTCAGTTAAGTGTACAGGTAACAGTTTAGAACATGAAATATTGCTCAAAGAAGAACACCTGCTTGTTTCACCATAAATATTCAAAGATTCAGGGGACGACGCCCGGCTCTGGTTGTAGTTACTCTTACATTTAAATTTTTGAGTTGGTGTAAGCAAAATTGGCTTTACATTTGAACTTTGTATTTCTATACTTTTGAGGACACTATATTGTTTACTAGTACTTGGACTAACGAAGAATTCGTTTTTTTTGTTGTAATTTCCAGTATTTTTAGATGATTGTAAAAAATCACTTTCAGAATCACTGTCGATCTCATTTTCTGACTTTGCAGTAGAGGGCGGGAAAATTTGAACATTTTTCAAAAAGTTTACCTTATTCACAGAAGAATTTCTGGTTGGACTAATTCTCTCTAGCACTCTTCTATATATTAACTGTTTCTGTTGACGCTTCCTGGAAGGGTCACTGCATTCTCCTATCAACCCCAGGGTCTCAAAGCAGGGAAAACAAACATGCAAAGCACTAACCTGGATCCAGCAGGACAGGAAAAGGGAATCACCAACGACGGGGCAGGCGCCGGCCGGTCAGCTATCTCCTTCACGTGGACTTGATGCTGCTTGTTCACTGCCTACACTCGTCAAGCACAGACACACCACCAATATGGAAACTGAGGGTTTATTTGGCCAGTGAAGCCCTTAGAAAGTCAGACATTCGGAATTATTTAGAATACACGCGGCGTCGTATGCGCTGAGTCCGCCATACTTATTTTTTTTTTGTTCTTTTTCTTGGCACTCTTGAGAGAGGCGCCACCAGCACAAGTTAAGAGAAGCCCGCGCTTATTTAAATCGTCGTTGACGCAACAAGGATGGAAAATGGAAATGCATGGATAAATTATTAGGATAGTTAATGCTTACACATTTCCCCCCACCTAAAATCCACAAGGGTTTCAAGAAGAATGCGAAAAATTAAGAGTGAAATCAGCAATAGCTGGACTATGAGCTACTGCCGAAAAAATGCATAAAAATCTAGTTAATAAGTGTAGATAATATGGAGACTTATTTTAAATAACCTAAAGACAGTGTGTACTTATACTCTAGTTAGGTATATAAAAGGAAAATGAACTAATTAATTGGTAAGGGACAAACCTTTACCACCGGCCCACGAAACGTCTTTCCGTTAGCAGTTTGGAGAGTTGGTCGAATCCTGGCTGCAGGTAGCTTGCCCATCATTAGTTGACAAGCAACTGGATTCACTTTAAAACATTTGACACATTTTGATAACACGGTCCGTATCAGGAGCCTTAATCCGGTTATCCAAAATTTTCTTTGAATAAAAGATTGTAAAGAGCGAGGGCCACAATGCAAATCTTTTATATGGAAATATTCGACTATCTTTCGAGAGATAGGACATTGTTTAAGTAACAAGAAAGGGTGTAACGCAGATGGCGACAGTTGAGCCTCATCGATGCGTCCGCCTACTCGCAAAATACCATCATCGTCTAGGAAAGGTGACAGCTTTTGAATAGATTTTACACAAGGTTCATTTTTACGCACCCGGTCAACTTCCGAAGTCATGTAATTATCTTGACTGAATTTAACCAGCACTTTCATTGCTTTTTCAAGCTCAGCACTACTAAGAGGAGAGAGATTTCGGTCTTGCCTGGCCGTTTTCGAGTTAGAAACAAAACGATTACACCATGCTACCATTCTTTGAATTTTTGTAAATGAAGAATGTTTAGAAATTAAGTTCAAAAGTGGATTCTCATCATCCGTAGCAAGAAGACTTCTACTTTCTATTGATTTAAGTTCAGGCAAGTTCTCCTTCGGAAGTAATACCTGCCTTTTAGGCCATTGCTCAGGTGATTCTTTCAGCCAAGAAGGCCCTGTCCACCAAAGCGGGTGATCTAGAATCTCTGGACATGATACTCCGCAGCTACAACAGTCGGCGGGGTTATCATTTGTTGATACATAGTACCAGCGATCTCGACTAATTAAATCAGTTGTCTGAACCGCACGATTGGCTACATACATTTTTAGTAAATGAGGGTCAGTGTTAAGCCAAGACAAGGTAGTGCTGCTGTCTGAATAAGCTCGAATGGAATCGATGGAAATTTTATCTTTAAGTAAATCATACATGTGTGATAGAACTTTTGCTAGAAGCACAGCTGCGCTTAGCTCAAGTCGATTCACCGTTGTTGGTTTTAAGGGGGCAACTCTAGATTTCCCTATTAACAAACTGGTCGTGGTTACATTACCGGGTTCATACTGAGCCTTTGATAGTAACGATATAATATCGTTTTTTAATGCAATAGTTTCTTCGAGGGAAGATCCGCCAGAGGTGATATCGTCCATAAATGTCTCCTCTCGGATAACCTGTGCTGCACGACTAGAATACTCAGCACCGTGGTCTTCAGCAAGTTGATGAAGTGTTCGAATGGCTAAGTAAGGAGAACTACTAACTCCGTACGTAACGGTATTGAGTTCGTATTCCTTTAAAACCTCAGTTTGGTCATTACGCCAAAGAACGTGTTGATAACATCTTTCTTGCGGTCTTATCAATATTTGTCTATACATGCGACGAATATCCGCAGTAAAAACAACTTTGTGAATTCTGAATTTTGTGATTAGATCAACTATGTCTACTTGAAGTTTTGGACCCACATGAACAATATTATTTAGTGACAGGTCACTCGAAGTCCGACTACTAGCATCGAAGACCACTCGTAACCGTGTCGTGGTAATCTCAGGTCGGATTACACAATGGTGGGGAATTATATAACAGTCAGTAGACGAGGACTGCACTGGCTGCATATGTCCGAGATCCTCGTACTGTTGCATAAATTCTTTGTATTCAGTTTTTAACTCATTTTGACTAGCTAGTCTTTTTTCCAAATTTAGGAAACGATTAAACGCTTGTTTATATGATTCTCCTAAGGCTGGAGCATCATCTTTAAGCATAATTGGTACAACGTAACGCCCATCGGAGGTGCGATACGTGCCTTCTTTATATTTTTGTTCGCATATTTCATCCTCGGGACCGGAAATTTTACATTTCGGCGGCTCCTCGGACTCCCAAAACCGTTGAACGATCTCGTCGAGCGCCTAGAAGACGCGACGAGGAGCGTAACGGGTGTAGCCGGAGTTTTAGCTACCACGTTTTGAAGAAACTGACCACTTATCACCCAGCCGAATACACTAGAGAGTGCGCATGGAAGGCCCGGGCCTGGACTGAAACGTGAGCCAGTATATATCTGGTCAAAACAGTCTACTCCTAACAACAGATCGATCGGACCGGATTTATCAAAGTCCTGGTCGGCGAGATCCAGATGTGTAAACTTATCCTTGACGATTGTCGGCAACGACATCGAAGGAATCAGGGATGTGATTTTAGGTAGAACCACTAATTGAACATCAAACTGAGGAGTGTCACTCAATCGAGGTATTATTGAACCGAAGGTGTGACCTTTAATGCTACACCCATAATTTTGACCGATGCCACTTACATTTAATTTACATTTCTTGATATGTAAACCTAATTGTCGCGCACAGCTACTTGTAATAAATGAATCCATCGAGCCACTGTCAACAACTGTACGGACATACTGCCACGAACCATCCGATCGCTTCAAACGAACTACTGCTGTACCAAGAATTTTTGTGCTAATAGGTTGATTTGAAATGTTTGAAACTACAACACTACTCTAACTAGTGCTACCCAGGTAGCACTAGTTAGAGTAGTGTTCATATCGGGATGCTGGGATGAATCCAGTTCACTAGTATGAGACAGTAAACTCTTATGCTCTTCATGTAACAAAGTATTATGCCTTGCATTACAAATGAAACATGTTGACTCAGATTTACAATCGGTAACAGTGTGACCCGGCCTTAAGCAGTTTTGACATAATTTTAAATCCTTAACTAATTGTTGTCGCTGTGTCATATTCATAGAACGCAATTTACTACAACGGTAGATTGAATGATTTTCATTACAACACACACAAACAATCTGACTAAGTTTATTATTATTGTTGGAAGAAATTAGAGATGATTTTGGTTGACGCGATAAATAATCTTTATTTGTATTAGGCCGATTTTGTTTACTTGTAGAATTTGATGATGGAATATTAACTGGTTGGCTAACCTCTAATACTTTTATGTAATTTTGTAAATAAGTAATGAAGTTATTAAATTTCGGAATTTCTTCAGTGTTTTGTAATTCAAACCTTTTTCTTGTTTCTGTATCTAAATGCCTAGACGCAATGTAGAATAAAATAAATTCGCATAAATCATCAATACACAAACCGCGCAAGGCACTAACGCATTCATAAAGTGTGTTAGATAACTCAGATAAGTTAGGCAAAGATGGCTTTTGTATGGGATTAATTTTAATTATTTTTTCTAAATAAGCTGTTGCAAGAATACGCTTGTTGTCATATCTGTCCAGTAAAGTTGCAAAAACCACTGAATAATTTGCCGATGTCACAGGCACGCCCTTCGCTAATGTCAGTGCATAGCCAGATAAACATGACAGCAAATAGTGAAATTTCTCAGTGTCGGATAATGAACTATTATTATGAACAAGTGCTGTATAACTATCTTTAAATGTTTGCCACTTTTCTATATTACCATCAAACTTTGGAAGTTCCAGCTTCGGCAACTTCACTTGCGAACGCACGTGACCTTGACCTAATTTCGGGCGACAGTCGCTACCTGCGCTCGCATCGAGAGAATCCGCAAACTCCATAACACAGTAATACAATTCATCGAATGACAGTAACACTTTATGATCGATAACAAACGAAGGTTTAAGCTTTAATTGCAACCGGTTAACATCATCGTTGCATTCCAAAAATCTATTACGAATCTCGTCAATCTTTTTGTACCTAGCTCGAAAAGCTGCAAATTTAGTTTTAGTTTCTTTAACTGTTTTGGCTAAATCGTAAAGTATCTGCATACTTGTAAACTCATATTCCCGCCTTTTAATAGCGGTTATTAATTCCACTTCGCTCATAGTTCACTTGGTATACGATATCCGCACGCTCAAAAAGATAAAAGTTATAAAAGTAGGTAAAACGGAAAAAATGTAAGCCGGTAGGTGGGCAGCAATGCACGCGCGAACGTATTGAATGAAATACAAGCACACACGTCTCAAAGTTATTTGTTAGAATATAAGTTTTGACTTTGAGGTAGTTCAAAGCTAATCCGTCTCCCGCCGGAGGCAAGTACGACGAGTGTAGGTACCTCGGTACTAAATTCGAGAAACTTCGAACTCACGTTTTTAAAAGTAATTTATGCAATTTGTTATTTAATACAAATAAATGCAGCTTATTACAAGGGAATTAACGAGGTATGAATGTACGATTGAATAGTCAATCGGTCTCAAATAGGAAACAATAACTAGGTATCATGGAATGACCTAGGTTTTATTTAGACACTTAGAACTTGAAAGGCAAATTGAAATTGCCTTAAGTAGGTAAGCATACAAATAAATTATAATTGGGATTACGTATTTAACGTAATAACGAGAATGGAAAGATTTAATTTCCGATAGTAGGTATTTTTGAAATAACTACGCGAGGAAGATTCCTCACAGGAGGCACCATAATTAATGTTGACGCTTCCTGGAAGGGTCACTGCATTCTCCTATCAAGGGTCTCAAAGCAGGGAAAACAAACATGCAAAGCACTAACCTGGATCCAGCAGGACAGGAAAAGGGAATCACCAACGACGGGGCAGGCGCCGGCCGGTCAGCTATCTCCTTTACGTGGACTTGATGCTGCTTGTTCACTGCCTACACTCGTCAAGCACAGACACACCACCAATATGGAAACTGAGGGTTCATTTGGCCAGTGAAGCCCTTAGGAAGTCAGATATTCGGAATTATTTAGAATACACGCGGCGTCGTATGAGCTGAGTTCGCCATACTTTTTTCTTCTAGTTCTTTTTCTTGGCACTCTTGAGAGAGGCGCCACCAGCACGAGTTAAGAGAAGCCCGCGCTTATTTAAATCGTCGTTGACGCAACATAGATGGAAAATGGAAATGCATGGATAAGTTATTAGGATAGTTAATGCTTACACAGTTTTCTTTCATCCGCTCCACTTGACGAATCTATTTAACATGAGCTTCCTTTTGCAACGTTTACGGCTAGGTAGATCCATAATAAAAAACTAGCTAGTTTAGGTACATTAATAAATCGTAAGAATGCGAGCGCGCCGGCCGGCCGTGGCAGCGTGCTTCCGTAGCGATACTTATCTCGGTACTAAGCATCTATGGCACTAAGCTAGGCGGCGCGGGCGTCTCGTCGCCCGCGCCTCACTCCGTGCGGCTGTGAGGCCTAAAATTTTTGAGACAGGTTAGATCTCACTCCGCACTGTATGAAACTAATTAATACTCAGTGCGTTTGAGGCCTTTTCAACCTCATTTTATTTTAACTTAGCTTTATCAGAGAAGCTATTTTATATATTTGTCTCTGTTATACCCATAAAAATGTTAACGTGGTCGCCTCCCGCACAGAGTGGGAGAACGCGACTTTGACTCCCGCACCTGCGAGAAGCCACGCATGTGGTTTGTTCGACCTCATAATGCAGTGAGCGTGTTAAGAAATAGATATTTGGATGCAGTACCTTCTGAGATCCTTTACATTGTAAATCACTTCAAAATGTCAGAAGAACCAGTGAGAGACAATAATGAAATTCAACCTCAACAGAAAATACCCGACGAAGTTTACCAAATGCTGCCCATCCCAGCTGGATCCTTCTATTAGCCTCCTTCTCGAAGTTGTTTTTCCCTAATTGCAACGTTTGCCCGAGGTACACATATTCTGAAACAACTTCAAGTGGCATTCCGTTTACGGCAACCGGTCCCGGAGTGACCCGTTCATTGAACATAATTTTGGTTTTATCTAAGTTCATCCGGAGGCCGATGCGTTGCGCGGAGTCAGCTAAGTTGGCCAGCATTTGTTCCAGCTCTTGCTGCATTTCCGACATGATGACGTCGATCATCATCATGGCAACTGATATAGTGAAAGCCAACTTAAATTTCTTTCCTTTTTTAAAACACATTTTTTAACAGCTTGTAGCCTGTTAAATTTAAGAAAGCTTTCTTCTGTAAGACTATATTTAAATTCAAGGTATGCTTTTTTACCATCCTCTACCGCTTTTGCACAATTATTGTTCCACCATGGTAATGATACACGTTTTGCACGAATTCTGGACTGAAATTTATTAACTGATTGACTTGACTGATTAACAACGGAAGACCTACTAATAATAGCTGACTGCCGCAATGCATTGTCAAACAACACAACCAAATCAGAATAACATTTGAATGGATTAGAATGATCAATGTAGAAATTTTGCAACACAGAATCAACATTTTCGCTATATTTTTGCCAGTCTACCAAACGAAAGTTGTAAAAAGTAGGAGGTGCAGAATAATCTATTTCAGATGAAGCATTATTATTATCACTAAAATTGATATTTGTAATTACAGGTAAGTGATAGCTGTCCTTAAGATCGTCATGGACAAACCACTCCCATAACAATGCCAGAGAAGGTGATACAATAGTAAGATCTAAAGCATTCCTTTGCCATCTTTTAGAACCAACAGTTGTCAACTGACCATCATTCAGAAGAACCAAATTATTGTCGTCGATGCTTTCAGCAACATCACGATCACGTGAATCAATAATATTACAACCCCATGCTGTGTGCCGCGCATTAAAATCGCCAGCAATCAACAAAGGGCCTGGTAAATTAGAAATTAAATTATTAAGTTTTAATTTAGAAAATGAAAGATCACAATTACCAGGACTGTACAAAGACACAATCGAAATTTCTTTTTTGCCATACTGCAATCGCAGAGCTATATTTTGAATTGAATCGTCAAAAGAAGTGTCTATCTTAGAAAATTGTAAACTATTGTAGCAGTGCCTACAACGCAACATGCGAACAACGCGTCATACTGACGTCACACGAATTCTACATCTCGCAATCAGAGTTTACCGTGCAACTAGCATATATACAAGCTCGCGACATCAACCGGCAGGCAAGTGGCCCGCCAGACAACTACACTGGTCGCAGGATCCTCCATTTTCTATGGAGGATGAGTGAGCTTTCCGCGCTGCTCCTCATACCCCCACACTATTATGAACTAAAATGGCTACACTATTATGTCTAGTACTAGAATCTAATCTAATTGTATTATATGTAACCTTTCGTATTAAAACGGAATGTGAGGCTTTAGCCATGTTTCACATATTAAAGCTACATACATGAATCTGATTCTTTTGTAAAAAAAATAATAATAAATATTTATGTGCAGGTAAACTCTGAGAATTTCATTGAATTATTCTTAAAAAATCCATAAAATAAATAATTAATAATAGTAATTTATTTCTTATTTCTTTACATTGTATCCAAGAGGGTGGGTATCTTTAATTCTCTGAGTGGAAATAACTGCTTCATTATTTTTATTCATAGTTATTAGTTTGACAACAGACTCCACAACTGTATTCAAAATCTGGTCAGAATTTAAAAGTGACGCTAACATTTCTATAGGATTTTGATCTAAAGGAGGAAATGACTTATTATCATTGAGTACAGCAGAGTATGCCTTTCTTTGAGTTTTTTCTTTGTTAAATAACATTTTTTCTTTTTTGAGGGCATTGTGCAGATACAGCGACATGATTGCCCCTGCAGTGACAGCAGATTGCTTCCTCTGGTGATTTTAAACAAAATTTAAAATTATGTGACTCACCACATATTGAACAGCGCTCAGAATTCTTAAAATATTTGGCTATGTGTCCATACCTCAGGCACTTAAGGCACTGCTTCACTGGTGGAACAAGCGGACGAAGCTCGAAGCGCCAGCTGTTGAGGTCGCTTTCTGGGAGCACCGGGAATGAAAATGTAATTGATACGGTCTTAGTTGGTTCTAATTTTAATATCCCACTGTCCATTTTTGTTCTTCTCATGAAACGCCTAATGCTTATAATATTTTTTGTTGTAGTGAGTGCTGAGTAAATCTGTTCATTTGAATAATCATGACATGCGTGATGACCCCTATTACTTCACTGGGCGCTGCAGAAATGCTAGCAGCCAAGCTGTAAGCTTCCAAAATTTTTTTATTTTGTAGTGCCGCATTAGCCAGGCCAGGCCGCTCAAAATCACTCCAATCTTATGTTTATTGATTCTTTGTAATTGTTTGACGCCCTTGTTATTTATATTATCTTTTTAAGCAATTGGCCAACGAGATTATGTCGCGGTTGCCTATGGGTTGGTCACTTTTCGTACTCTCTATCATCATCATCAACAACCTTTTATCGTCCCACTGCTGGGCACAGGTCTCCTCTCATACAGAGAAGGATTGAGCGTAATCACCACGCTTGCTCAATGCGGGTTGGCGATTTCAGACTTAAAGTCCAGGTTTCCTCAAGATGTTTTCCTTCACCTTCAGTCATTGATGTCCAAGATATACTTAGAAAGTACATATAACTTTAGAAAAGTTACATTGGTACTTGCCTGACCTGGGATCGAACCCGCGCACTCTTACTTGAGAGGCTGGTGTTGTAACCACTAGGCCACCACGACTCACTCGACGTACTCTCTATAAATACGACATATTCAAAATTTCCACCTTGTTCTGGATAAAGTCGAACATAATTCGGGATCCTTAAATCTTTATACTTATCCGCTTCTATTTTATCTTCCAGGGACTTGGTGGAGCAGGTGTCACTGTAGTCGAACTTGCCACCTTCGCCTCCTCCACTCCCGTCTTCAAGTTTTTTCTTGCGTTTCCGCGCGTCAGTCTTCCCCATATTTACAGTTTTTTTTTTTTTATTTACAGCAATTAAAATATTGAGTTTTTACACTTTTTACGCAAAATATATACAGATTGGAACAAAGAAATTAATTTTTGGTTTTATTTATTTCAAAAAGACCGCCACTCTTGTCAAACGTTCCCGCGCTTTTTTCTCAGAAAATTTAATGCTAAACCATATGATAACTTAAAATAAGAACGAATAAAAATACAAAATAAGAATAATAGAAAAAAATATAAACAACAAGAAGGCTAATTACTTTGCATCGATCTCGATCGTGCACAGTCGTAATCTTGAAAGATTTCTGCAGTTCTCTAATATACTGTTTAAGATAAGATAGATAAGATAATAATTTATTTTGCTAGAATACGAGTACAAATACATTAGCTGGTAGTTTCAAATATTGTCCGTCATATTCAACCATTATCAGGTATGCAAAAATGTCGCATACTTAAGCCGAAAAACTCAATAAATTACATTAAAACAATTTTCTATCCAATAAGTTAAATTACATTTCAATATTACAACAATGATGTCGACACAGAAGCCATACAAATACCAATATCAAGATAAAAACTAACGATGAAGTTAAAAATGTCAAGGTAGTCAATAAACAATTAAAAATGTTTTTATTTTACAATTTTTAGTTGTTAAAAGTATTCAGTTGCATCCGGTCAGACTGGAAGCTGACGCAAATATAGTTGGGAAACGACGTAATTTTGTTTACTTTTATTTTTACCCGTAAGTATTCCCTCAACTGCCTATGGTCTTCATCGTCAAATTGACTGCAAAATTTTAACCCAACGGGTGCAAAGGTTTTTTTTTTTAAATATATTATAAACTAGCGCTCATCAATACAAATGAATCGAATCCAAATACAAGGTAGCTACTGTAAATCGTTCAGGAGTTCCCTGAACTGACCTTTGTCATCATCATCAGCTCCCTAATGACAGTCAGCACCCATCTAGGTGTAAGGTTCTTGTCAATACAAATTATTCAAGCACAAACACAAGGTAGCTGCTGTGAATTGAGGAGTTCCTTCGACTGTCTCCCGGCTCCATCATCAGATTTACTCCAGACCTTTATTAAATTGTAGTCCTATAAAATACTTATGAAAATGCAAAGAAATGCACTAGTCGCCCCTGCAATTTTTGAAAGTTTCTCTTGTTTTCTCTGGTCTTCCACCATCAAACCTTGATATCCTTATCATGGGACCACCTTGGGAACGTCTTCTTTCCAACAGAAAAAGAATTATCAAAATCGGTTCATAAACGACGAAGTTATGCGCGAACAAACATAAAAAAAGCATATATACGGTCGAATTGAGTAACCTCCTCCTTTTTGAAGTCGGTTAAAAAGAAACACGTATTCTTGTATCTTATTCAAAGAAAAAAACGCGCTATACGAAGATTTTGGCTGTGCCAGCATATTCAAGAACGTAAATGAAAAGGGGAATTCAGGCTGTTTTATGATATAGACGACGAAAAATTTAAGAATTATTACAGGATTAATAGAGAACAATTTCAAGAACTTTTGTCATTTGTGGAGGTCGATATTTTGAAACAAAACACCAACTTCAGGAAAGCTATTTCACCTCAAGAAAAGCTATTTGTGTGCCTCAGGTAAGAAGTAGTAGCGGTAGTGTGTATACGTAATGTGCAGAACGTGATGATCCTGCTACTGCTGCCGGCAAGTTATTGTTATATAGCTCTTATGTTTCTAGTAATAGAAATTTAATGTGAGAGCGTTGTGGCGGGACAAATATTAATGTTTTCCCTGAAATAAGGGAGGTATAAAACTGGCTGGTCTCTTCCAGAAGCAGACGTTTTTATAACGTTTGTAATATTAATCTTAATACCATGTTCTAAGAAATTGATATTTTCTAATTTTATGAGGGATAGCGTCTACATTCTATGGGCGGTACAAAGAGCGAGTAGTATAGTTAGTTTTTTAGTCATTTTCTCTAGCGATTTAAGACCAGTTGAGGGTCCCATGTATTACTATACTTTGGTTTATTTGGTTTTGATCTATACGCGCCTTTCAACAGTCGCTTTACACAATCGTCGGATCCTATAGTGTTCCCTATTAGGGCTGGTAAGGCAGAACGATGAGAATTTAAACTGCCGTAACTACAACCATTATTGAAGCATGACGTTAAAAAAGTAAGTATAGATTTTCTTGCTGGCTCGAAAATATCTATCTTATTCGAGATACAAAACTGCCACCAAAGCTTAAGAGAGATATTGTATTGCTTTATAGTGCTGTCAGAAAACGATGCCAACATCAATGTTATTGACTCTGCGCAAGCTCCCCGACGGATGAAAGACTGCCGCAAAGCCTCGCGACACCCAGGGTAAGGTTCTTGTGGAGGGGATGATGATCTCTGAAATGAGATTGCAATAAATTTTTATTTGGATTTAAATAAAGTACTACTGAAACTATTAAGCTTTGTAGTAATGGAAACCAAGGTTGTGAAGGCCAGTACGGATAAACTAAGATCCCGTTTGCTTTTTCGTCCATAATTTTGCAGAGACATTTCAATATGAGTGAAAAGGGAGAAAAAGCATAAAAATAGTACATTTTCCAATTTAAAGTAAATGCTGTCTGGGTCTTGTTTCCACGACACAAACCTAGGACATCTTGCATTATCTCGAGATGCAAACAAGTCGATTTCGGGCTGTCCAAATTCTTGTACAATACTGCGAAAGGCTTTATCGGAAATTGTCATTCAGATTCAGTATCCGGATTGATTATTCTGGATGCTGCATCTGCTCGATTTTCTTTTGTGTTTACATATAATGCAAATATCCATAAACCACGCGTTTCGCACCATTGCCAAATCGCCCTTGTCAAGTCGTTGAGATGGGGATATTGAATGCCTCCCATACGGTTGACGTAACTGATTGCAGTAGTATTGTCAATACGTAGTAATATTGCGCAGTTGGTGAACTCGCTAGCAAAAGATTTTAAACCTAAGAAAACCGCCATCAGTTCTTAATAATTGATGTGCTCTGTCATTTCTGTATCTTTCCATCTCCCGTTTCTTTTAGAACCTTTACAAATTGCACCCCAACCTGTTTGAGAAGCATCAGTATAAATTTCCAATGCAAACAGAGGTTGTCTTAAAAAATTGCGCGTCGTCTCAATATTCGACAACCACCAACTAAGGTCTTCTAGCGGGTATGGATGTACTGTCCCACGTTATGCGCAGGTTTAGAGCTAATGTCCTGCTCCAGTTGGGACCCAATTATAGCTCCACCTTCGGGTGCCGGTTATAGGGTGATGTGGGACGAAATAAAAGGGCAACGATACGATCCAACCCCTATAATTAATGTAGACACAGAACTTTACCCAATTTCATAGCACATACAGTAGACGCGTCGGCGCCGATCGCCGCAGATACGCACGCGCCTACTTTACGGAGTCTCATGGAGTACTGGCTCGGGCGGCGCGCGCGGCTATCCTGTGCGAGCGGCGACAACCCGGAAGAATAGAGAGGGCGCGTGGGATGACGCAATCGGACAACGTCGCATTGTTAATTTGGCGCGCTATACCCTCCCCCTCCAAGTCACTAGAACGAACCGGTTGTGACTTGGCTGGTCTGCCACGACGGCGTTGGCGAACTATCACCGGAGAGGTTCCTGAATAGGGAGTCAGGGCATTGGCATGATACTTCCCTTTTATAACCCCCTTACTATCTGCAATTACATAAGAGGTGGGACTCACTACCTCTTTGACCACATAAGGTCCTTCCCTACGTGGGGCGAATTTACTGGTCAAATCAAATCAAATCAAATCATTTATTATTTGTAAAACATAGGTAACAAAAAAATACAGATCTTAAAGACAAAATGTACAGTGCGCTATGTTTTGTCTTTGGTGAGACATACAAATATGTAATAGTCATAGTTTTTTAAAGTTCACAAATATAAAAATTAAATAATGTCAAAAAATTAGGTCAGAAATTAGAAAAAACTTGATCGTTCAAGAACTCTTCAACCGTGTAATAACATTTGTCAATTAAAATTCTTTGTAAAGTTTTCTTGAACTCGGGTACAGGTAATTTTTTTATATGATCAGGTATTTTATTATATATTCTTGGAGCGATGCCAAAGAAACTTTTGTACATTAGAGCTGTTTTACATTTTGTGTGACACAACTGATTTAAATATTTAGCACGCTTTGGAGTTTTTTTAACGTCTGATAATTTGACAAATAAGTGCAAATTAGTCTTCACAAATAATGCTGTTTCCAAAATGTACAGTGATGGCAGTGTAAGTAGTTTAAGAGATTTAAAGGCAGGTACACAACTATCGGTTACTCTAATGTTACACATTGCCCTTATACATCGCTTTTGCATTTTGAAAACCAGATCCCTATTAGTGGCCTGCCCCCAAAAAACAAGCCCATATCGTAAAAGTGAACCGACTAGTCCATGATATGCTGTTAATAAGGTTCCAACATTTACTTTTTTTGACAACTGGGATAGTGTATATGCAGACTGGCTAAGTCGCTTGCATAATTCTTCTGTATGAGGCTTCCACGTAAGGTTATTGTCAATCGTAATACCCAAGAACTTGACATGCCTAACTTCTTCTATTTCATTACACCTGTATGAAATATTTACAGTAGGGTTTTCTCGCCGCTGATAAAAATGCATTACCTTTGTCTTTTTCAGGTTTATAATAAGGTGGTTATTATCAAGCCAATCAATGATGTCAGAAAGAGAATTTTTAATATCATTTTGATAATTTTGTGGGTTATCGCATTCAATTATGGCAGTACTGTCGTCTGCGAAAAGGACCATTTTTTGATGTGTGGCTTTTGGAAGATCATTGATGTAGATTAAAAAAAGTAATGGTCCTAAGACGCTTCCTTGAGGCACGCCATAATTTATACGTCTATATATATTTATCCGTTCAGATTTATAGGTCGTAACCATTTTAGTCTTGGGACAAATTCTACTGACCTCTGTGCACTGATACCTTTCACTTAGATACGATTCCAACAGTTTCAGGACATTCCCTCTGATACCGTAGCTATGCAGTTTTTGTAGTAAGATCTTATGGTCTACATAGTCGAATGCCTTAGTCATGTCTGTAAAGATGGCGCAAATGGGATTTCTTTTATCTACTGATGATATTATTCTAGATATTAATTCAAACAGTGCCATATTAATTGTTATATTTTTACGAAATCCCTTTTGTTCGTTACAGAATAATTTATACTTTTCAAGGTATATGTAAAGAGACTGATGGATTATTTTCTCTATTACTTTTGACATTATTGGGATTTTTGCAATTGGCCTATAGTTTTTAACATTTGTTTTGTCATCTCTTTTATGTAATGGCTTAATAATCACACTTTTGAGACTACTTGGGAATACGCCCTCGGTAATACACAGGTTTATTATATGAGCTAGTGATGGTGCTATTACGTCCTTTACATATTTTATTACTTTAGTGGATACACCGTCATAACCAACAGTACTTGTGTTTTTAAGACTATTAATCGTTTTAATTATGTCATGGTTTGATACAGGCATCATGAACAATGATTGCGCTGTTATATTATTAAGTTTGTGTTTATTATTATATGGAATGTCACTTTTAATATTATTTTCAATGTCATCAATAAAATAGTTGTTAAATTCATTCGCAATGTCAACAGGATTTTTAATGAGTAAATTATTTCTTTTTATAGTACGAATGGATTCTTGTGGGAAGGAGGTTTTGGAGTTATTAATTATTTGCCAAGCAGCTTTAGCTTTATTTTCAGACGTATTAATATAATGGCTATTCTGTGCTCTTTGTGTGAGTTTTATAATTCTTTTGTATAGATTAGTGTAATTTTTTAAAAGTTGTTTGTACTTACGATTACGGTTAAAACGGTAAGTCCAAAGTAGCTGTCTTTGTTTTTGGCTGCATAGTTTTATGCCACGAGAAATCCATTTTGTCGGTTTGTTACAGTTAATAGTTATGATTTTGTTAGGGAAACATAATTTATATAAAAGCAGAAAATCCTCCATAAAATTGTCATAAGATTCGTTTGCATCGTCGGTGTTGAATACTTGTGTAAAAGACAGACATTCTAAATAAGATTTAAATTTTCGCGAGAAATTTCTTGTTTTTCAATTTTCCAAGATTTTAAAAGACTAGTTTTTTTAGTGGGAACTTTAAGTAACTGAGATGTGTGATCTGAAAGAACTAAATCTATTATTTGTGCTTTACATCCCTTTCGATAATTGTGAGCGAAATTATCGATGCACGTATTACTACTTAATCTGGTGGGCGTGTAAAGTGCTAGCTTTAAATTATACTGTAAGAGGAAGGATTCTAATTCTAGGGTAATTTTGTTTTTCTTTAGCACATCAATATTGAAATCACCGGCTCAGATTACTTTTTTCTTTGCGAAATTAATTTTTTTAAATATGTGGTCTAGTTTTTCATAAAATACTAAATAATTATGCTTAGGCACCCTGTATGTACAAATAATAATAATATTATGCGGTATTATTTCTATTGCACAGCATTCAAACACTCCTGAGACCGATTGTTTTGATATATCAGGTATTTCTTTATACATATTTCCTGCCTTGACAAAAATACACGTATCCCCTCGCTTTAAATTTCTAGAGAAGTGGGCTGCTAGACAATAATTGGGTAAGTTTATTAAATGTTCATAACCTGATTCTACATAGTGTTCTGTAATACATATGACATCTACGTTTATTCCTTTATGTGACAACTCGTCTAACCTTACCAACAAGTTATCCGATTTATTAAATAGTCCTGCAATATTTTGATGGATAATATTGAGATAGTTATAGAAAAAACTGAGATTCTTCTTGTGTTTGAGTGTCTGATAAGCAGAGTGCTTGGTCTCTTTGGAGGCAGTCAACCCCTATTTGATCTGTTTTCAAAGTGCTTACATATGAAATAAGATCTGCCAAATCTGAAAATACGATTCTTAAGCCTTTATAATTTAGATTTCCGGACGAATTATAGGTGTTATGAGTGTATGGCAAATTATAATTGGAGTCTAAAACATACGCATAATTATATGTTTCCACATCCATATACAGCAAGTTGTTAAAAATATCTACTCGGCTATTAAACATTACATTTGTGTTCTCCATATATTTAAATGTCGGCAGGCATATTATAAAATTAGTGTGTTGTAGTGGCATTAGTATTTCGCGGATATGCGTAACAAGTTCTATGTAATTTTGTGTTCTTCGGAAATCATCTTCACCAATATAAATAATACAGAAGTCAGAGTTTGTGAAGTTTGCTACCTTTTTTCCAATACCGTCCAATAAAACTTTCAAACCGCATTTAGGCATACGGTAATGACATATTTCAATTTTGTGTAAATGAGTACTTTCAATAAACTTATATAACCTATTGGAAGTTTCACTACTTATCATGTACATTTTGCGCTTTAAAGACGACGGCGACACTGGTGTTAGGTTATTTTGACAACTATCTTGTGACATTTTATTAGTAGCGTTCGAGACAATTAAATTGGCATTTTCACGTCTGATTTCCTTTCCTGTAGTCAATAATTTTTGTGTCTGTTCATTTGTAGAAGCGCAACCATCAGATATTTCTAAAGTCAGTGATTTGGTCTTCTTGTCCCTAGAACTAATTTTATTTCTCTTTGGTGTTTGTGTTTTTTTCTTTATGGGGCTACTGGTCACTTTTTTAAGCGTTTCATTTTTCTTTATTAAATCGGCGTTTGCTTGCTTTAGGGAACTATTTTCTAAAGATAATATTTCTATTTCTTGGTTAGCGCTTTTTAATTGAGATCTAAGGTTTTCAATCTCATTCTTTAAAATATTTATTTGCCTATCCTCCTCGTCTTCAGACATTCTCGGAACACTGTTTGTAGTCTCATCTAGTGTCTGAGAAATTCCACTAGTGTCATTATTTGGTTCCGATATAGTACGTCTCCTGCGGAATGTTATATTTTCTAGGAAATTCATGATGATTTATAACATTAAATATTCTTACAAAAGTATCTTTTTCTATTCAGTAAATATTTTTATTTTCTATCAAAATACTTTTTTTTTTAATTCTGGTATCACCAACAGTTTTATAGCAACACTTTCATATTTATTTATAGTGGCAACACTAGCCAATATGTCATTTTTATTTCCGCTCTTTGACGTTAGATGGCGTTAATGCTGTGTTGCCAGCAACATGACGTGTTGCAAGTGACAGCAGTTCAACGTAATACTGTTACTCGTTGATAGATGGCGCTATTTCAATTTTTTTGTATTTGCAATTGTATGACTTGTGGTTTAAAAAATGACGGTTTGAAATTTTTCCACTTCTCAAACACTTGAATTAATGTTTCTTTTTTTTCATTAATACGATTGTAATTGCCAACAGAAAGGTAAAACTGCGGCAAAATATAGTGCACGACACATTGTAATGTTTATTATCACTCAAAATCACTGTTTCTTTCTAAAGTCACCGATAGAGGTTTTACCCAGAATTCACACACAAAGCTTAAACCTTATCTAGCAACTATTGTTCGTTTATTCACAATTTAGTTACACTTTTAGGCACTTTTATGGTGATTCACTATTTTTAATAAATTTAAGTACGGAGCTAGTTGTTTACAGTAGCGGTGGCGCCACCTACCCATGAAACGTCTATTAGAATTGCTCAAAAAGTGAGTCTCCACAAGGACGGGATCACCCACCCTAAACGCAACGATAGAATGGCGCTTCTTATCACCGGCCTCCTTGCGTTTGTCTTGCTGCTCCTCGACGTGACGTTTTACGTCGTGCAGGACACGTGCAAACTGACCTAGATAGGGCGTGATTTGCGGAACAAAGTTTTCCTGCGAAACGATCCCTCGAAGGTCGGTGTGGACCGCCATCGGAGACCGCAACTCCCGCCCAAACGTCAGGAAAGCAGCCGTATGGCCAGTTCCTTGATTATGAGCGCTATTGATAGCGAAACGAACCATGGGCAATACGACTGGCCAGCTAGTGTTTTCCTCTTCCACGAGAATGGCGAGCAACTGTTTCAGCTCGCGGTTCTTCCGCTCCGCCGGATTGGCTTCTGGATGATATACGGGAATTAACGACTGAGACACACCTAATACAAACAAAGCCTTTTGCATTACGGCTGATATAAACTGAGATCCGTTGTCTAATATGACGCGACGAGGTACCCCATATCGCATGAAAACTTCCTCGACAAGGACCTTGTCACATGATTCAGCCGTTGAATCCTGCATGGCAAAAACCTCTACCCAACGACTAGCGGTATCCTCTACGAGGAAAACCCACTTCTCTCCGTTGGATCCCGCCGGGAGCGGTCCAAATAGGTCCATCGCTAAAACCTCGAAGCGCTGCTGCTGTACTGTCTGCAACAAGCCTGCAGGCTTCAAATTAGTCGCTTTGTATTTCTGACATTTCTCGCAGCATTTGATATATTTCGCGACATAGGCTCTCATATTTTTGAAATAATACTTCTCTTTGACCTTTTGAAACGTTCGCTCCAAGCCCAGATGACCAGCAGTAGGCGCGTCATGCAACTCCTTCATGAGTTCCGCGCGTAAGGATTCTGGCATGACAAGCTGTGGTTCCTCGGATTCTGTCGCCGGATTTGAACGATATAGAACCCCCTGAGAAAGGTAATAACCTCTATCTGCCCATCGGACGGCAGCATCGGGACTGGATACGTCCTCAAAATCTCTAATTATCTTGCTTACCTCGGGATCTTCGAGCTGAGCAGCACGAATCTCGTCTGGTCCGCTGCGAGGTAGATCTATGACGACGGGACAGATGCTACAAGGATCACCATCTGATTCCCATCTGAGGTCGTCCGCCACCGGACGACTCATAGTATCGGCTACTATGTTGACTTTACCTGGCGTGTATTCAATGTCCAGGTTGAAAGACTGAATCTTCGTGGCCCAACGAGCCAGACGACCACTAGGTGTCTTTAAAGACAAAAGCCATTTCAAAAGCTGGTGGTCAGTAGCGACTCGAATTCCGGCTCCTTCTATATATCCCCTGAACTTATCTAATGCCCAAACCACGGCTAAAGCCTCGCGCTCTGTGGTGTGGTAGTTACGTTCTGCAGGTAACAGTAGCCTGCTGGCATACTCTATAGGCCTCTCCTCTCGGGGTGTTGGACCCTGCAGAAGTACAGCCCCTAAGGCGTAACCACTGGCATCGGTTCGAATGATGAAGGGCTCCTCAAAATTCGGTTGAATGAGGATAGGACTTGTGGAAAGTCGGGACTTTAAATCCTCCAAAGTTTGTTGTTCTGTCTCCCCCCAGTGCCAACGTGCAGTCTTTTTGGTAAGACTGGTAAGGGAGCGAGCAACTTCTGAGAAGTTCGGAATAAATTTCCGAAACCAAGAGCAGGTTTGTAAAAAGGTCAGTTGTTTCAGGTTGTTTGGAGACTCCATCTCCATCACAGCTTCAACCTTCGTGGTATCTGGTTCGATGCCACGTGCAGAAATAACGTGACCCAGGTAAGTAACCGTGTCCCTAGCAAACACACATTTGTCACGGTTTGCTATAAGGTTAAAAAGGCGTAAACGGTCGAACACCTGTTGAACATCCTGTACGTGGGATACTGGATCTGATGAAATCACCAGACGATCATCCAAATAAGCCAGTACGCATACGTTCTTCAACCCTGACCTAAACCTATCTATCAATCGTTGGAACGTCGACGGAGCGTTTCGAAGTCCGAACGGCATCCTTCGAAATTGGAAAGTTCCAAACGGCGTTGTAAACGCGGTTTTGTGCTTATCCTCAGGAGCTACATTTATCTGCCAGTAACATGCCTTTAAATAAACAGTTGACATCACACTATTCGGCTTAGTGGATTGGAGAAGCTCGTCGATGACTGGAAGCGGGTACTTGTCAGCTCGGGTCACACTATTCAGTTTCCTGTAGTCGACGCAAAACCTTACCTCGCCGTTCTTCTTTGGCACTAGAACGACTGGTGACGCCCACTCTGACTCTGCATCCTCAATCACCTCCTCCTCCAACATCTTATCCAATTGCTGGCGAATGATCTCTTTTTTTGGCTGGCGAAACCCTATAAGGTGGACTTGAAATAGGAACTGCATCACCTGTATCAATCCGATGAACAGCAAAGCTCGTTGGTCCTCCCCCTGGCTGAAAGATGTCCTCATTGACCATCAGGAGGTTGGACAGTCTATCCCGGTGAACCGGTTCAAGACGAGCACCCTCGTCGTTGCGAAGACCCACAGATGAGCTACACAGCTGTTGAGGTGGCGAGCCACCCTCGCAATTTAACGGCCTAGGTGTGCGATTACCTTTACTTGAATAAGTTCCCGAATTAAAGTCTACTATCATGCCAACGTCCTGAATAAAATTCATCCCCAAAAGACTCTCTGTGGAGTTGGGTAACATTACGAATTTGACGGGAAGCGTCATCCCTAACGCTGTGACATTGACAACTCCTACATCAACAAACTGGGCGCTAATGCGACGATCAGCAAACTTAAGTTCTAAAAACACATTATCATAACAAAAGTCGTTTAAATCTAACAATTTACGTAAGCTAACACTGCCAATAGAGTGCCTAGCACCCGTATCTAAAAGAAATTTTCCTTGAACACCACAAATATTTACATCTACTATTGGACGCACACGAGAATCTATAACTTGATTACAGTTAACCGACGCTAACGACACATTTTCAGATTTAGGCACAACACTAGTACACTTTGGACATTTAGACCGCACTACACCAGGGGTACCCCGCACCCAAAACACGTGATACTGGGCGGCGTAATACCGGACGAAACAGGTAGCCGGTCTCCATCCGTCGTAGGGGCCGTAGACTGCCTGGCGGCCAATCGCCGGCAGTTATCCTTCAGATGACCGAATTGTTTACAATAAATGCAGTGAGGACGTCGTTTGCTTTCTACAGGAGCAGTAGACGTAGGAACAGTAGCAGCAGACGGTGTCAACTGAACAGTATTTACTGTAGGGGCGGATGATACTGACGGCCTATTATTGACCACCTGACGACTCTCATCCGTAAGGTCCTCAACTCGGCGAGCTTCTGTTAGTAATTCGCCGAAAGTACAAAACGTCGTACGAGGCACCTTCTCCCCTATACGTCTCAACAATAAACCGTACGTCATGTCTAGCTGTACTTCCTCACTCAAACAGTTAGGCGGCAACCGTGCAAACAGGCTCCGCAAATGGCAGACGAAGGCGTCTGTCGACTCATTATTGCCCTTTTCTCTGCTAAATATCTGTCTGTCAAACTTATGTGGAGGCAAACGCGGGCCAAACGTTTGTAGCAGGAGATCCAACGCGTCTTTCCATGTATGTACAGTGGCCTTTACTCCTAGCCACCATTTTGCTGCTAAGCCAGTTAATAAGGTAGGTAGGCCCCTGAGAGCGATATGATCTTCCATACTGACGCATTCTTTATAGGTTACAATAGCGTCGATAAAAGTATGGACGTCGCTTGATTTATCTCCGTCAAAGCGTGAAGTGCATTTCGCAAAATTTCCAGAATAAGATGGTGTACTCACAGGATCGCGCAGAAACCTACTCATCAGTAACTCGAACTGCTCGTTGGTCAGGGTCACTGACCCTGCGGGAACAGGTGCAGGCGCAGGCGCAGGCACCAGCAGAGGCGCGGACGCAGATGGATGCTCGAAGAGTCGTTCAGCAGTAGCAGCGGCATTCCCCGCATGGGGTGCCTGCATGCTCTCCAACATCGCGGCAGCATCGCCTGGCGGACTTAAGTCCAGCTCAGGCATTGGCGGAGGATTCATTTGCGTAGTATTATCACTCCGACTTAAACTACTCGCACGCGAACGCGTAATAACCATTAGGTAGGTATGTATTCACAGAACGAAACTTTTAAAACAGTCCCCTGACCAAAAATTCCGAGAACGAATAAAAGTTCACTTATTAGCACTGTCCATGACGTAATAGTAACTCGAAAGTCAAACTCGTGTAATAACAAAATCATCAAAATAATCTTCGTAAACTTTTAAAATGTTCAAAATAAAAATAGTCCAAATATTGTCCGAATGTCGATAGAACACGCACAAGACAATAATAATCTTACGACTTCACAAATCAAATACACTAACAACAGTAGGTACCTAGCGAGCGCTCACTTGGTTCTCAATATGACCAAATAAGGTAAGAACGCGAGGCGCGCGCACAATACTTTTCGCGGCAAAAACGGTTGTAAGTAGGTACATACATAAGACACTAGGTAGGTACTTCTTTTATTAGAAGTCAACTTACGCGAATTTCACTTATAAAATGACGTATACATTGTTCATGAACGAATAATATTACTTTAATTGCACTGACTTTATGAAAATGAGTTACTAAGTAGGTACATAACAGGGTACTGTTGTTATGTACAGGCCACAATTACTTAGTTATTTAAATTCACAGTATATAACGTCACTTTGTCTCTGATTAGTCTACGTTCACACCATGAAACAATGAAATTGTTCGCAATTATCGTAATACACTTGAAAATACCGACCAGGACCGGTAAGACCGTATGTCTATACGGTCTTACCGGTCCTGGCCCTGGAGTTACATATATTGGACCCAATTATAGCTCCACGTTCGGGCGCCAGTTATAGGGTGATGTGGGACGAAGTAAAAGGGCAACGATACGATCCAACCCCTATAATTAATGTAGACACAGAACGTTACACAATTTCATAGCACATACAGTAGACGCGTCGGCGCCGATCGCCGCAGATACGCACGCGCCTACTCTACAGAGTCTCATGGAGGCACGGGCGGCGCGCGCGGCTATCCTGTGCGAGCGGCGACAACCCGGAAGAATAGAGAGGGCGCGTGGGTTGACGCAATCGGACAACGTCGCATTGTTAATTTGGCGCGCTATAGTCTTTTAAAATAATGTTAGGTAAATTAATTTGATTTTGATAACCATCACATCTAAGTAAAACTAAGTACTTATGGCGTTCCAGTATTTTTGTATATAACCAGCCGTATTTGACGGCTGGGCACGCGGCTATTAGTATTCCTATCAATTGCGCGAGCTTGCGTATCGTACATGACGGTAATTTTATAAATTTTGCAACCAACTGAGCAATCTTATTACGCATGTCTGGCGGAAGACTAATGCTTAGGTTTTTTGTATCGAAACAAAAGCCAAGGAACTTACAAGTTTGTTGCGGTGTTAAGTTACTTTTCTCGTAATTAATGATGAATCCAAGGCAAGTGAGTAATTTTAATGTTACTCTAACGTTATCGACATACTGTCACCTATGCATAAGATGTCATCTAAATAAAATACGGACTTAAAACCGCAATATCTAAGGTGAGTCATAACTTCTCTCATGAGTTTAGTGAAAACGCGAGGAGCTACACATAAGCCAAAGGGTAATGCACAAAATTGATATGTAAACGTTTTAAACGTGTTGTTGGGTTGAAATTGGAATTTGAGATATTTACGATGCCCGGGATTTATTGGTAATAAAAAAAGGCATCTTTTAAATCGATAGTAGCTAAGTATCCATCTCGGGGTATCAATTTACAAGCAGTACGATAATCTTCCATTTTGAAATGATCAGTATGAACAAATGTATTAAATGATTGAAGGTTCAGTATGAATCGCTTTTCACCATTCGGTTTTGGTGTAAGAAATATTTTAGAAATAAATTGACCTTGCTCTAATTTAGTTTCTGTGATTGCTCCTAATTCTTTTAACTTATTTATAGCCTTCAACATATCATGTTTTTCAGTAACCGACAAACTATTTTGAGGTATAGTACATTGGCTTACTTGTGACGTGAATCGTATTTTGTATCCATTTTTAATCCAGTCGAGCACGACCTGTTATTTTTAACCAGCAATCATAAAAATGGGTAAGTCTACCTGCATGTACTTGTGCTAACGGTGACTTTGAGCCGGTGCACGTGGTGACTTCTCGAGGGTCCCAGCTCGATGCTGCTGCGTCGCCGACGTCATCGCCATGTGTGGGCGGCGGGCAACCGATTGCGGGTGCGGCTTCCTGTAGCCCCCCTCGCCCTCCCCTGTTCGCCGGCGGGTATCGAGGAGGCGCTGACCAGTTTCCCTGAAAAGTCGAAGGACGAGCGCTGGACTGAGGAGCCGGTGGTCTAGGCCTCGGTGCGGACTTCTTTATTTGAAGGCCTTGCTTCTCAATGGCCTTGGCGGCCTTTATTTTTTCAGAAAGTGAGGAGCCGAATAGAGTTTCATCTCTCTCGGATTCCTTAATCATATGAATGATGGACTTGTCTAAGCTGGGTATGATAAGCCTTATGCGGTCGTCTATCACTAACTTATGAGAATCGCATAAGATTCTACACCCGTTACTCAGGTGTTTTATCGCCTGGGCCTTATCGCCACTCTTTAGTAGAATATCGATACCTCTGCTAACGGCTGTGATTCCCAAACCCAGTTGTTGTTGGGAATAGGTGATTGCTTTATCTCGGTTACGTACTAAGTCCGGTACGGCTGCAGAAATTTCTGCGTTTAGTTTTGGTGCCTGTAACAAATTACAGTTTTGTGGCACTAAGTAATCTTTACATATGTTCTCCTTGTCGCCAGTTGTTATACCTTTTTTTAATAAAGGCATCCTAGTTTAGATAAATTTTCACTAATATCTTCCCCCTATTCCGGGGAGTCCAATAGAGCTTCTCCCAGGGCAGACAGAAGGTCGGGATCTAACTCCTTGTCAGCAGTAATTTCTAATGGCTGCGGATCCGGCGCTGGGTTACCTGTTATATTTTCAGGTGCTGCTAACGCCGGCTCCGAAAGGACTTCCTCCTTTTCCGGAGTAGCTTGACGTTCGTAATCTGAAATTACGATTTAATAGTTAATTCTTTTTATTATTATTTTGTCTTTTTTGGGAAACGCAAACGATTTTGTAAGGTGTTTGTTTTGCGGATTTACGATACATTTGTTATAAAATGTCCGTCTTTCCAGCCTGATACCGTTGAAGACTCGCAGTCAACCCCGATTCAGTAAAATGGTATTATAAAACTTTTGAAATATTTCAATGTTATTGACTCGCAGTCAATCCCAAAGCACTCCAAAAACATTTACTTTTATAAATTTGCAGTATCTTTACAGTGAAATCCCCAATATTAAAAATAGACACGATTGGTATAATCTTTTTTTAAATACCTTCATTATTGGATTTCGAAGATGAATCAATCGGAGATACAATTCTTCGACGGTTTTGTTTAACCAATAATTTCCTTATTTTTCTTTCGTAGCGATCGATTCTTGATTCTGCACTTCTTTTCGGCATAGTGAACGCACAAAACAGTATGAAATATTCGTTTAAAATGTGCGCGTGCGAGTGTTACCGAGCACAAACAGGGAATGAGCAATGTCCAAGATGGCGAACAGAGGCAAAGGTAAACCAAAGACAAAAAAAAAATCGTTTCCTAAACTCTAAAGATTTTGCGAATGTTGCCTAGTAAACCAGGGGACTACATGGTATTTAATTTATATCTGAAGAATGAAGCGATGAAATATAATAGAATTAGATGTTAACCAAGTCTCGTTAAGAAGACGGACATTTATATTTTTTTCAATTAATAAATTTCGTAACAGGCTCTTTTTAGTCTGTAAACTCTGTATGTTATACTGTAAAATATTTAGATAATTGTCCATATTTAAATTAAATTTGTTAAAAATATTTAATAAATAAAATAATAATAAATATATACGGACAAATCACACAAATTGAGCTAGCCTCAAAGTAAGTTCGAGTCTTGTGTTACGGGATGCTAACTCAAAGATACTATATTTATAATAGATACATATGGGATTGTATGGCAAAATAAATGAGCACCAAGAGTTGAAACTTTTATTTAAACACTTTATAAGAAAAATCAGCGTTCACCGTGGCTGTTCGTCGTACACACTCTCCCCATTACCCCTTTTTCACTCGCACACATACTTCTCTCTTTCTTTCATCCGCTGCGTTCCATTTTAACATTTGGGTAATCTGCGTTCTTTTAAATAGGTACAATGTTTATCCCACAGTCGGCCATCCTGATCCATGTTTGTCCTCAGACATCCACACAAACATTCATCCCTTGCTTTCAACATAAATTCAACTTAACTACTAATACAACATTTTGCTTAACTTATTATTCTTAAATAAACAGGTTTACAAGCTGATAATTAACACAGCAGTAGGCATAGTACAGATCTCCCTATAACTAACTTAACATCGTAACATTTACAAACACATGTCAGTAATCAGATAAAGCAAAGAATACATGGTGTCAACAAGACTTTGCACATACCCTTTCATACGTACAACACAAACACAAAGCTATGTTGAGCGACTCTCACCTGTTAGGTTTTGGAGTTGAAACCTGGCCACACCTTCATGTAGTCTGCCGAACTAGAGGTTACTCCAGGGCCTTCAGTGTTAGGGTCTAGCTTCTTCACCTCATATCTGTCGTTCCTCTTTACTTTTACAACCTGATAGGGCCCTAGATATTTGGCTTTCAGCTTCATTCCCGTGCCAAACTGCGTGCGTTTAATTGCCACCCAGTTTCCTTCATTATATTTCATACTTTCTTTTCTCTTCCTATTGAAATTTCTTATGTTTTCTTCTTAAACTTGTAAAATTTGTTCTTTGGCTTTCTCTCTGAGCTTTTCTCTCTCCTCTGAATAGCTTTCTCTTCCTTCTTCTAAAAGCAAATTGTAAATCTCAGTGTCTTCCTTCATTCTCATCTTAGTCCCAATCAATAGTTGATAAGGTGTAGTATTTATGCTTCGCTGAAAAGTACTATTTAGAGCACGCTGTAGTTTACCTACATGCCGGTACCACAGAGTAGGGTTTTCAATACACATCTTTGTAAGAACAGAAATTATAGTACGATGAACCCTTTCCACTTGCCCATTTCCTCTTGGCACTCCCGTCGTAATTTTGATGTGTTGTATGTTCTCTTCTTTGCAATACTCTTGGAAGTCACGACTCGTGTAGGCCGTTCCCCGATCCGTAATAAACCGGCTTGGATTACCAAAATGTTGTTGGTGGATTTTCAACTTTTCTATGGTTTCTTTACTGGTGGTACTTTTAGTGGGAAATATCCACGTAAACTTAGTAAATGCGTCTACAATCGTGAGAATATGGTTATACTGCTTCTTCGTCTCAGTCATTGGACCAATGTGATCCAAATGAAGTGTGTGCAATGGTGAATCTTCCTTTTCAATCGGGGTTAGGAATCCTTCTTGTTTTCCCTCTTTACGCGTAGCTAATAGACATGGAATGCAACTTGTAACAAACTCTTCTATTTTCTTATCAAGGTTCTTAATAAAATAATCTTTACTTATTAATTCAATCGTCTTTCTTTTTGAAAAATGTCCATTCGCATGAGCCCTTTTGATGATTTCATGGACTTTGGGACCACCAAATGCTTTTCCATTCCTTTGTACAGCAATCCATTATCAACATAATAGTCACCATAAGTTCTCTCCTGTAAAATCTCTAATATAGCTTTTAGACCATCGTCCAACTGCTGTGCTCGTCTGATCTCATCATGCAGTGTCACTACCGCTACATATGGGTTACGGCTTAATGCATCAGTATGCTTCATCCTCGTTCCTGGCCGATGTTCAACCTCAAAGTCAAACTCCTGCAGAAGCAATGCCCATCTTGCAACCCTCGTACTCAAATCTTATTTCTTAAGTGTCGTCTGGAATGCTTGGCAATCAGTGACGATTTTAAACTTTATACCATACAAGTAGTGTCTAAATTTTTTTACCCCTTCAATAATAGCTAGACTTTCGAGCTCATAACTGGTGTACTTTTTTTCTGCATCATTCGTTTTACGACTCATGAAATATACGGGATGTAGTCCGCCGTCATCATCAGATCGCTGCATGAGTATAGCAGCATAAGCCAGAAGTGATGCGTCTGTATGCATTTCTGTCTCTAATCTTGGATTAAATATTCGTAAAACCGGTTTAGTAGTCAAACGTTCCTTCAAACAATTGAATGCACACCGTTGCTCATCATTAAACTTGAAATCAACATCCTTCTTAAGTAAATCTGTAAGTGGCCGTGCTATAGATGCAAAATTCTGAATATACTTCCTGAAGTACGATGCCAATCCGATAAAACTTTGTAATTGCTTAGTTGTTTTGGGTTCTGGAAACTTCGTTACAGCATCGATCTTTTCGCTGGCAGGCCTTACTTGTCCATCCTCAATTGTATGACCTAAATAAGTTATGCTTCGACATATCAGCTGTGCTTTCTTCCAGTTTATTTGTAAGCCATATTCAGATGCCACTCTTAATACTTCTCTTAATCTATCCACAGCTTCCTGTTCGTCTTTGGCTGGAATAAGAATATCATCGACAAATATTAGAACAATCCCTTTGGATATCAATTCTCTGAAGATAATGGTCACAAATCGCATAAAGTAGTTTGGGCAAACAGACAAGCCAAATGGGGCTTTCAAAAACTCAAACTGACCATGGTGTGTAACAAATGCAGTGTACTTCACAGACTCACTGCTGACACTCAGGTGGAAAAATCCATTCTTTAAGTCCAGTACACTAAATACTTTTGCCTCAGCCAACTTGTCAATGTAATCCTCGATAATCGGCAATGGAAACTCATCCTTTATGATTTTACTATTTAATTTTCTATAGTCAACACACACCCTTATAGCACCATCTTTTTTGCGAACTAGAACTAATGGACTGGCATATTCAGAGTAACTTACGCGTACAATTCCTTGCTCCAGCCACTCCGCAACTTGTTCTTCAACTACCACCTGTTCCTTTAGTGATATGCGTCGTGGATGTTGTACCACCGGGACGTCATCTTTTACAATTATTTTCAGCTGGATAGGAGCTTCTTTGATTTGGCATGGTTGATAGCTCTCAACCATCTGAACAACCTCTTCTTTAAGGTTAGTATTACTCACATGACCAACCTCAACACTGCAACTGAAACAATTGATTTCGTTCACCCATTCCACAGGTTTCATCCACACAGCACTACCATTCATAACCATTATAACATTCTTAAGAAATTCGTGACCTATGATTACATTAAAAGGCATACAGTCTTTAGGTACCACGTAGAATAACACATCGTCGTATTTCGTACCGTCGATCACAACATTTGTTGTTAAACAACCTAATGGCTCCACTTTAGTGGAACCCAGTCCGGATAGTGTTATGTTATTGTTCATCACTTTACTGACATTAGCACAAAACTCAGAAGATATCAAGTTCACGTCACTGCCCGAATCAATAAGCGCACTTGTCGTTTTTCCACATAATTCTACGATCTTCAAAGGTTTTTCCCGTTGTGATTGTTTGTTTACGTCGTAGATGTCATACTCGGTTTGACTTTGACATTCGCTACTCCTGTCATCTGTCATCTTGTCAATGTCATTCTGTGAGTGTGACGTATCATCCGCGTTGAACGATGATTGACCGAACATTGCTTGTTTGCTCACTCGTTCGCCGCTCCCGCTCCCACTCGTCGATGCTTCGTTGTTTTGTCCTTTTCTATCGCCGGAACTACGCCACCATTTTGATGAACTCGAATCTTCCTTGCGGCCGCCTACCTCCTTGTTATTTTTATGCGGACATTTCGATGAAATATGACCATATTCGTTGCAGTTAAAGCACTTTGGACCTTGTGCCTTCTGCGGACAATCTTCCGACACATGATCACCTTCACCACAGTTATAACACCTTTTCGACGTTTTCTCATGCCGTACGTTGCCGCGTTTTTCGTTTCTGTAGGTACTTCTAGAATGTTCCAGTTTCATCTTTTCCTTAATCGTCTCGTAGATTTTAAACTTCTCTTTAAGTTCAGGATACGACGTGACACCGTAAAGCATGATTTTATTGGTTTCGTGGTCCACTATGCCATCAACGATGTATTTAATGGCCACATAATCGGGAATCTTTCCTCTTTTCCCTAACGCCTTCATGACCATCATATAGTCGATACAACTCTCGTCACGTCTTTTCTTCCGCTGGCTCATAAGCTCGTGGATTGCTTTGATGTCGACTGTGTCAGGGAATTCTTTACTCAGGGCCGCTTTGAGTTCTTCCCATGTTTTGTGAGGGCGTTCAGCTTCCATCCATAGCTGTGCGGTGCCTGATAGGGACCTCCGTGCCATCAACAGCTGTTGTAACGGTGTCCAACCACATATTTCTCCATTTTCTTCCACGTCCTGAATCCATCGCGTAACCGGATAAGTTTTATCTTGACCGGTGAATTTAGGTATCAGATCCGTCGTGAGATACAACATCGAGCTTTGGCCCGAACGTGATTCGTCTTTCGTCATGTTTTAGTTGCCGATGCCGTCGTACGTTGAGTTTTTGAATTATATCCGCCGCGGTGCACCGCGCCACGCGCCGCCGCCGGTCTCCGTCGTCCGTCGTCTTCAAACTCGAACCCGTGTCGTTATTTTTGCCAATCCCGGACGAGCCCCCAATTATATGGGATTGTATGGCAAAATAAACGAGCACCAAGAGTTTAAACTTTTATTTAAACACTTTATAAGAAAAATCAGCGTTCACCGTGGCTGTTCGTCGTACACACTCTCCCCATTACCCCTTTTTCACTCGCACACATACTTCTCTCTTTCTTTCATCCGCTGCGTTCCATTTTAACATTTGGGTAATCTGCGTTCTTTTAAATAGGTACAATGTTTATCCCACATACATATAAAGATAAACATCCAAGACCCAGGCCAATCAGGAAAAGATCGTTTTCCATGATGACCTGGCGGGGGATCGAACCCGGGGCCTCCACGTCGCAGGCAGGCGTGAATGCCCCATCGAAGTCACTCTTGTTTCCTAATGTAACCAACGATTTGATAATAGCATTAATGATAAAGTCATTATTTGCTACTTGTTTAATATTTAAAATTTCATTGGATTTAGACTTATCAGTAAACTTGGGTAAAACAGGGAAAGATTTCTCATTAAATACAGGGGTCACAACAGTGGCATACTATTGCGGCAGAAATTTGGGCTTTATTCTCTTCATTTTTTTGTTTTTTTATAGGACAGTCTCGTGAAATTGCAAGATGATTACCTGCGCAGTTGATGCATGTGATTTCTTCGACATCGCATTCTTTGTAGGAGTGGCGACCAGCACAAGAAGAGCAGTGTTGCTCGCCTCTGCAAGTCTTAGCAGAGTGGTTAAATTTAAGACATTTATAACATTGAAGTAATGGTGGTATATATGGTTTCACCTCGTATCTGAATAGCTGTATACAGGAACAGTATTTTCCGTGTAGTTTACGCATGAATCTTTTAATTGCAATTACTTCAGAGTCACATACTATATTTTTATAAATTTCTTCATTGGATAGTTCTTTGGGAACAAACCTCAATACACCAATCCTTTCTGTCAAATATGATGGTATAAAGGCTTTGAATTTATTTTGCCATAAAAATTCTTCCATCTTCAGAAAATTGTTTGCCGCAGCCGCCTTCCTGAATGTTATTCCAATTTTATGCACATTTATTCTGTGTACTCCTATGACTCCCTTAACATTATCCGATATTAAGTTGGTGAGCGTGATAGGGTTTTTATTCCCTAGCTTTTCCTGCTCTGTTGGCTCGACATATACTACATATTCCGAATTGGTGTTTTCTGTAACGTCAATGAAACAAGGCGGCTAATGGCTGACTGTTTATTACAATAAAGTAACCTACCCACATCTTCATACATAATTATTATCGTTAAACCCTACATTTTCTATAAACAGTCTTTTATAGTTTGGTTTGGTGAAAATATTGTGACTATTATTTGAGTCAGAATTTCGATTATTGCGTTGAGACTTGCGTTGCCTCTTCTCTCCCGGTTCTGGCAGCTCCTCACCGCCTTTAGACTTGCGACCGCACCACACCATGGTACAGCCGACGGCACGCCGAATTCAGCCCCCCCAAATTGGGGAGGAGCCGTCCGAAGGCGGCTGCGACGGAGCACAGCCGCGGGCGAGGAGCCTGAAGTGCTCCTCGAAACTCCATCGGGGATCCAGGATCAGGCCGAGGTACTTGATGTGCCCCTCAACGGGAACCTGGACCCCCTCCACTCGGATACGGAGCCCCAGTGGAGTTCTGTGTCGCGGGCCGTGGGAGGCCATGGCCCTCGTTTTCTCGACAGCCACTTCCAGCCCCAGGAGGCGGATGCGTCGGACGACCAGAGAGGTGCCGACCGACGCGAGGTAGACCGCCTCCTCCAACTCGCGCTCCCTCACCGCGACCAGAGTGTCGTCCGCGAAGCAGACGACATCCATCCGCAGCAAGAGCGTGCCACGCAGAACCCAGTTGTACCCCAGGTTCCAGAGCAGGGGACGAAGCACTGATCCCTGGGGTACACCTACCGTCATGGTCCACGACTGGACGCGACCCTCTGCGTTCTCGTACAGGACCTTCCTCTCTCGAAGGTAGTCCGACACGAGGGCGCAGAGGTAGAGGGGCACTTCAGTGCCGCCTCTATGCATTCGTGGGGAAGGGTGTTGAACGCGTTCGCGATGTCTAACGACACCGCGACGGCACCCTCACCCCTTGCTGTGGCCGCCTCAGTCCAACTCTTGAGGCGAGCCACCGCGTCCATCGTGGACCGGCTGGTCCTAAAGCCGTATTGGCAGTCCGCCAACTGCGGCCCCCTGCTTTCTAGATGCTACTGGATGCGAGAGGCGAGAATCCTCTCGAAGCATTTGCCGCTCTCATCCAAGAGCACGACCGGCTTATAGCCCGACGGTGAGTCGGGGGGACGTCCGTCCTTGCGAAGGAGGCATAGCAAGCCCACCCTACATCTCCTGGGAAAGCGGCCCGTCGCGATGCATGTATCCATGACCGCGCGGAACCGATCCCCCAGGTGCTCCATGGCTAGTGCCACCACCTTCGCAGGGACGCCGTCCGGGCCCGGAGGCTTGTTTTTGGCTCGGAGCCTCTCCCTGACGGAGTCCAACTCACCGTCGGTTACGGGAGGCTCATCGGTCCACACCTCCGGAGTGGATGAGCTTGAGGCGGGCATGCTGGGGGGCGTGAAGGGCCCCGGGTTCGGAAACAGAGTTTCCAGGACCCGTCTAAGCAGGCCTGGCCCCATACAAGAGGTGGGGGTGCCGCTCCCTGCAGCTTCCGGCTTTCTTATCCGGCTCGAAGGACCAAAAAGATGTAGGGTCTTTACACCTTTTAATGATGATAGTTCAATTAATACGCAAGAGTACGTAAAAATAGAATTTAATTGAATGATAATGTGTGCACGCGATTCGAATGACAATTGTGTACTAAAGTATAGGCCGCGCGTAGCGAGTAAAGTGCTGACACAATGATGTCAAATTTGTGCTTGCACTGTACATGCTCCGGGGTCTGAGAAGATGTTAATGAGATGAAGGATAATGATTTACAAGATGATAATTAACAATTTTGCTTACAAACTTAAATAAACTAAGCTTAAGGTATTTCATTGAATTGAGTCCGGACGGAAGGCGAAGACCCTCTGCTGGTTGTAGCGATGGTAGGTCGACCCGCAGCGGTGGCAACGGGAGCTACATCGCTCACGCTAGCCTTCGCCTGCTCAGCTGCCGGAGGTGCGGGCGCCGGACGCGGCTGGCGCGCTCGCATGCGTTGCCATGCGTACAAGATGATGCCAACCACGATGATCCCAACCAAGATGTAGATGGCGACATAATGGTGAATGTTATGGAATGTCAATTGATCTGCCAGTTCCTGATTGGATTTAATTTCTTTGATTGCTTTTTCCATCACCTTTATGTCTTCCCGTTGTCCGGTGATATCGTCTGTCTCATTCAGTGGAGCGTTGAGAGGTATAGACAGATTAATTATGTGATTTATTGGTGGAATTTCTATGTTCATGACATCGACCTTCGTTTTAATTGTGTTTGATAGCGATCTGTGTGCATAAATCGTAAACATTCTGTCCTTGATGACGCAACTGTCTCCCAGTGTAATGACACCTGTTTTGCTAAGTTGCTCGATCGTAATATTGTTATCGCATATGACTCGTACCCTGCATTGCCCACAACAAAAGTATAGATATTAATTAATTAAATTCAAATCAGTCCAGGAATCGTGACATTCTCTTGTTCAGTCTGACATTGATTGGTGGCTTGATGTTTCAGACATAGGTTTGTTGTCTGACGTCATTTGATAGACAGGCCTTTTCAGTGGGCAAAAGTACTCGTCGGCGTCGTAAGGAACGCATCTTTGTAAGTCGCTTGTAGACACCGGAATGTAAGTCTTGATGTGTATTGATAGCCAGGTATTTTGCTACAGGCACTATAATGACCACACTTGCGTTGGTTTGTTGTGGAATCGGTATGAGGTTGTAAAGCTCATAGTCTTCCCTGCTGACAAGAGGAATTCTTACTTCGAAAATCAGGAACTTTCTGGTAGCTCTTGCTTTCACTTTCAATATGCGATATATCTTCGCCATTTCAGTCTGAATATTGACAGCCTCCGTGGCGTAGCGGTAGCGGACGCGGCTGCTGCGCAAGGTGGCGCGGGTTCGATCCCCGCACAGTGCAAGTATTTGTATGCATGAATATGAATACTTGCACTGGTCTAGTCGTGCCTCGGAAAGTACGTTAAGCCGTTGGTCCCGGTTGCCATACAAACATCTAGTGGCAGTCGTTACGGGTTGTTGGAGCCCTCAAAAGTCCAACAATTGGTCTAACTGCAATGCTACGATGTCGCCTTCGGGTTGTGGAGGTCAGACGGCAGTCGCTTCACGGAAAATGTCGAAGTTTAGCCATTTCAGCAGTTGGACTGGTAAAGCGGACCCCAGACTCCAAAGCTGAAAAAGGCTTCGGATGCGACTGGGATTAACGCTGTAATGATGATGATGATTTCAGTCTGAATATTATTAATCGGCAAGGCTAAGTCCTTTGAGATTTGTCCGGTTATAACAGTCAGTTCGTTTTTCAACTGTGCCGGTGTTAGCAAGTGAAAGTTGAACTTTTCATAGTAAATGTTGGCCACTGTATCAACTAGCGTCTCCTGGATTTCTTTTAGATTCGTCATAATATTATTGGCTATGAAGGTTGATAATGTGAATTCCGCTTTGTTGTCAGTGTGTTGGAATTCTTTTTTCAGTTTGCTCATAACCGAGTTGCAATTGGTAATGAGTTGGTTGATTATTTTGTGCTGCTTGTCCAGGGTATTTTCAATTCTTTTGACGACAATTAGCTCAGCCTCCACAACTGACGTTTGGTTTCTCCACAGATGGCTAAGATGTTTTGATTGCTTCTTATTAAGGCAATATCTTTCTGATATTGTTCGGCGAAAGTTTCGTCCAAAACTCCAAACAAACTATGTGCGACGTAACCAATTCCGTTGATAAGCCCGCGACGTCGGCGAACTTGACCTTGCTGACCAAGCAAAAGATTGTTGTAGTGTTCAAGTTCGTTGTACCCGTGGAGCAGTTGTAATCGGACTACGTTGCATTGTGGTATTTGATCCCTTGAACATGTGTTGTCCAGATGAGTGATTTTGTCCAGAAGGTTAATTCCTTGCCAATACGGAGCCATGTCGCAATAAACGATGAGTTTCCATTCTTTACGTCCCAATTTCATGTTTGCGAGTTTATCAAAAAATATGTTTTTATTTTCTGCAACTTTGGAAATTTTGTATTCGCACGTTCCTGAGCAAATAAACATCAGAAGTATGAGTGTCGTAATTATAAAGTTGCGTAATTTTGATGAGGCTGGCTTGAAATATTTCTTGTTTGTTGTTTGACCTTCTTGCCTTTCCTTTTCTGTATTGTGGTCGTGGCTTTGATTATTGTCGTTGATCGGCAAAACTGTCAATTTCGTAATTGGTCTCTTGAGTGTCTCATTTTTCGTCCGTAGGGTTACTACTCTGACGTATCCATCTTTCCCTGGATGGAGTTCAATAACTCTGCCCATAGGCCATTTTCCTGGGGGCAGATTAATGATGACAATGTCATTGATCTTCAAATTCTGATGACGTTTGCGCCACTTGCTGCGAGCTGATAATTGGCACAGGTATTCAGCTCGCCATTTCTTCCACAGGTCATCAAATATATTTTGTGTGAGTTGCCATCTACTCCGCAAGTCTCTCTCTGTCTCGATGATAGTTAGTCTGTCTCACACCATCTCACTTTTTGGCAAGTGGTCCAATCCACTTGCCAAAAAGTGAGATGGTGTGAGTCAGTCTTAATCTTCGGGGTCTTCGCTGAGTGCGCATAGTGGTCGGCTATCCAAACATGCTTCTATTTGAGCGAGCAAGATTGAATATTCTTCAAACCTCAGCTTCTGGTCTCCTATGACTCGTTTGAGATGGTGCTTCAAACTCTTGACGGCGGCTTCCCAGAGGCTTCCAGCACTAGGCCAGGAAGGGGCATTAAAAATTTCAGTTAATCTCCATATGTAAGTGTTTTGAATGTTGACGAACTCTTCGTTAGAGTTCTGCTCGCTCTAACAAAATTCGTGCCATTGTCACGTATAGACATGGCCTGCGGTGCCTCTCCTAGCTGCCATTCTCCGCAAAGCCTCGAGGAACGATGATGATGTCAGGTCCGATACTAGCTCGATGTGTACAGCCTTGGTGGCCATACAAACAAACACAGCGATGTACCCTTTTGTGGTCTTGATACCTCGGCCCCTGCTTGCATTTACGTTGACAAACCCAGTAAAATCAACCCCTGTATGGAAAAATGGTCGTGTTGGTCGCCCATGAGTTGTTGGTGTTTGATTGCATCGTGTCTTCGGCACTTGACGCAGTTTCGAAGGCGCTTCTTGATAGCTCGGTTTCCTCCCAATCCTCGGAATCCAATATTGTTGACGCAGCCATGCTTGAGTAACTCTCGTTCCCCCATGGAGTGTCATGTGATGTCCTTGGTCGATCAATAAGTCACTGAGATTAGTGTTGTTGGGAATGATGAGAGGACGTTTCATGTTCTGGCTTATCTTCGCGTTGTTCAGTCTGCCACCGACTCTCAGTAGGTCGTCTTGATCCAAAAACGGGTTCAGCTTTAGCAATTTGCTCTTCGCGTCTATTTGTTTCTGATCTCGGAGACTAGATACCTCTCCTTTAAATACTGTCAGCTGTACTTGTTTGATTAAAAGATGTTTAGCGATTTTTATTTCACTGACAGTCAAATACTTCGGTTTGTGTTGATTGCGAAATATGGCGCGCAAAGTCCAAGCAAGAACGCGCCCTGCTCGCTCAAAGTTGCTGAATTTGTTCAATAATTTTAAAACAATGTCTTCATTTTGTTGAACTGCATTACTTTTTATTGACTTTCTGATTTCTTCATGAGTGACGTAAGTTGGTAGACCCTGATTGTTGTTTACTGTGAATGTTGATAGCCAGGTTGGTCTATGCCACCAAAGAGGATGATGATGCAGTTGATTCGCTGATAATCCTCGGCTCGCGCAGTCAGCTGAATTTTCGGTCGATTTTACATATCGCCAGCTATTTGTTGGTATTATCTTCGTTATTTGTACTACTCTGTTAGCTACGAATGGTTTCCAGCGATTCGGATCACCATGTAGCCAACCTAGTACTGTGGTCGAATCGGACCAACCGTATATTCGTACGTTATGGGTTGATAAACAGTTCTGGATAACCTTCATCAGTTTTGACAACAAATGTGCAGCGCAAAGCTCTAATCTAGGCAGAGATACTGATTTATTGACAGGCACGAGCCTTGATTTTCCTGCTACTATGATCACAGGGGATTGACACTCCACCTCTTCCGGATTGATGACTTTGCCATAAATTACACACGCATAGGCCTTTTCTGATGAGTCACAAAACCCATGCAACTCTATGTTTGCATTTTTTGGCGTTTGAAGCCATCTTGGTACGTTAATATGTTAGGTTTGTTGTAACTCCTTTTTTATTTTAAGCCATTCTTTATTGATGTTTGTAGGTACTGCGTCATCCCATTGAAGATTCAACGACCAAACTTTTTGGAACACAAGTTTCAGTTTGGTGGATACTGGAGACAGCCAGCCGAGCGGATCAAATATCTTTGAAATGTCAGATAATAATGATCTTTTAGTGGATGGTGTCAATGATGATGTGTATCTTCATCTCCAGATGCCAGCGCAGTCCTATAGTTTTGGTTGATTCTTGATGCCTGAATTCGAATGCTTGTTCCTTGTCTGATATTGATTCTTGTATGTTAATGTTATTTGACGACCATTTTCGCAAGTTAAACACACCAGATTTCAGCAAATTAATTAGGTCAGCCTTGAGTTGTTTGGCTTCCTCTATACTGTGGTGACCTGCTAGAAGGTCATCCATGTAGAAAGACTGTTCCAGTACCGCTGATGCTGTAGGGTATCTTGAACGTTCGTCTTCTGCTAACCGTTTGAACGTCATCATGGCCAGGAATGGAGCTGCTTTAGTGCCATATGCGACTGTAGTCAACTCATAATATTCTCTAAGCAATTGGGTAGGTGAGTCACGCCACACGATTTTCTCGATATCGGCTGTGATTGCATATTCGTACTGTCTCCATTTCAGAATTAGTGTAAACAAATCCTGTTGTAGATTCGGACCGCTGTACATTAAATTATTAAGACTAGCCCGTCGAAGTTTTGGCTGATGCGTTAAATACAACTCGCAACGATGTTGTTGCCGAGTCCGGGCGTAAAAAGCAAAATGCAATCCGGCAGTATTTTCTGTGTGCACTTATGCATGTGATCCAGTTTGATGTATTCGTTGATGAATGTTTTGTAATCTTCGGAAATATTTTTATTTCTTGAAAATTTTCTTTCCAATTGATAAAATTGTGCTACGGCTCTTTGTTTTGATTCTCCCAATTTTTCGTTGATATCTGGCTTCAGTAGCAGTCTGACCACGTATCTCACATCATCTCGTCGTACTGTTTCCGAATGAGATTGTTGCAGGCGTTGCTGGTCTTCAGAGGACATATTAATGTCGGGATTGGTGACATCTTCGATGCTCCAAAACCTTTCTATGTCTTCTGCATTGTTCATGATAACGTTGCATTGATAGACTCAATTTGCTGAAACAGTTGGATATGTATTCTTATAACTTAGAGCAAAGTAATAGGAGGTATGACATGGACACGGAGTCGTTGCAATCTCAACTTGACCATCTGCAAGATAAACTTATTTCAATGACTAATAAGTATAACACCTCAGAAGACCTAATTAGAGAATATGTGTTGGCGATGAATGAGCTGGTTAACTCACAAAAAACCAACTGTGAGTGCGGTCTAACATCAGATGTGCTTACACCGGATCATTCGTTGACATCATGTAATACCACCTTGCCGCAGCCCTGTGTTGATGTCATAGTTCCTTCTGCTAATAGTACCAATAGCCCTGATTGTAATGATCTTATTAGTCTTAAACAAAGCTTGACCAATGATGTTGTGTTGTTCTGTGATGAGATAGGTAAGGGCTTGGGGCGGTTGTTGACTGATGAATGTCCGGGTCACTCAATATTGAACTACTGTATGCCTGGTTGTTCTTTATATGGAATTATGGAAAAAATTGTTAAATGTAACTTTTCTCAGAATACAACTTTATTAATTTTTGTGGGTAGTAGGGGAAATTTGGGCAAAAGAGAACTGCTAAGTGTTGTGAAACGTTAAGCAATCTGAATATTGGAAAGGTTGTCCTGTTTACATTCCCTTACAGTGACCAGTTGCCACAGGAAGAAAATAGGATTAGATTTGACTTAATATGACAATGTCCAACTTGACATTTAATAACAAAATATTACATGTAATTGACATTAATAATTATTTTAAGAATAATTTGTATTTGACAAGAGATAGACATAACAATGTTATGTATTATCTTTCTAATTATTATAAAAGACAAATAGCTGTGTCGCTATCATATTTTTTTTCTATTACAGCCAAGAATTTGGCTAAACAACTTGCTTCTTTTGAGCAATTCAATGACATTAAAATTAATTCTGCCAATAATTTGGTCTCAGTTGACATTATTAATAATTTAAATTAGAAATTAAGACAGTAGAGCCAACCTCTAGCTATAATATACAAAAACTCAAAAGCAACTCGGGAGGAAATTTAAGGTCAATAGATAATATCAATCTGGTGCATCAAAATATTCAAGGATTTATGAACAAAGATTTAGAGGTAGATTTATTTATAAACCATTATGGTATTGATATTATTTGTATAACCGAACATTGGCTAAAAAGTCACCAGTTCTTGTTTAATTTTAAGAATCACCAGGTTGGTAGTTCGTTTAGCAGAATAAATGCTATACATGGTGGCTCATTAATTTTAGTTAGTAACATGCTCAAATTTAAAAATCGTAAAGACATTGTGAGCCTGTCTGTTGAACGAACAGCTGAAATTGCTTGTATAGAGTTGGAGGGCTTCATTGTGTTAAGTGTGTACAGACCCCCTTCAGGATTGTATGACTGCTTTGAAAAGGTAATGGATGAAGTTTTACACAAGATTTGTGTTTCAAGCAAAGCCATTATCGTTTGCGGTGATTTTAATGTTAATTTATTACAGAACTCTGGTTATAGTAATAAAATTATAAGTCTATTTCAGTCCTACAATCTTGTAAACCTATTTTTGGAGCCCACGAGAATAACACCTACTTGTGCCACGTGCCTAGATTTTTTTTTTTTTTTTTTCTCTTTATTTATTTAGGGACTTTTGTATATAAATACATGGCAGTCCCATTGTACCTTATAATACTATCTTAAGCTAACACACTAAGTGAAACAAACATAATCCTTATATCTATTTGACAAAACGAAGACTTACAAAACTATACAACTTCTTGGCCGCATAAGATAAAGGTGCAGATAAAATTTCGTTAAATAAACCTACATTGTTTTTAATTAAATCTAATTCATTAAATAATACATCCCTCTCATCCTGAAACCGGACACATTCCGTTAAAAGATGAAAAACGTCTTCTAGCATACCACATTCCTCACAGTTGGGGGAGGCACATTTTTTCATTAAAAAGGCAAAGTTGTTAAGCGGCATATGTCCGGTTCTCAGCCTGAGAGCTGTTACCAACAATTTCCTACTCATTTTATAATTTGAAAACCATGGTATATGAGGAGGTTCACAGACTATCGTTTTATACCAGATACCCTTAGATTTTGACCGCAAATTAAAATATTCTATCCAAGTTTGGTGGCACTTTTTCTTATATTTTGGCAAAAATTCGGAAAAATCTGGTTTATAATTTAAATCTTTGCCTTCTAAAATTCCCTTATTCGCCAGACTGTCAACCTTCTCGTTACCACTTAAGCCTATATGTGATGGAACCCATTGCAATTTCAGTTTCTTTCCATAGCTGGTCATTTTATCTACTTCAGAAATAATAGTATAAGCTATCGGTACACCTCTGACACCAGAGGCGCATCGAGCTATATGTTGGAGAGCACTCTTGCTATCTACGCATATCAAAATTTTATTACTTGCAATAGTTTTAGCATAAGATAACGCTTCCGAAATTGCAATGAGTTCCAATGACATAATATTAAAGCACTTATTTAATTTATAGGAGCTGCTACGATTCGGATTTAAAGGGTCATAATATGCAGCACCTCCACCTATGTTACTTTTCGAGCCATCTGTAAAAATTATATAATATTCTGAATATTTTTCACGTAGTTCATTGACTACAGAATAATGAAGAAGGGTGGGATCATACATTCTCTTAGGCATATTGACTATATCTAAATTAAGTACAATCAGGTCTTTAATGTTAAAATTGGTAATCCATGTACGTAAAATAAACATATCTAGGGTAGGCTTAGAGTCAATATTTTCTTCTTTTACTAATTCAAAAGTAGTAGCTAATAATGGCATTTCCTTTTTTGACCAATATCTAACGCGACCAAGAGTGCACAGTTCGTCTAACAAGTTATTCGTTAAATTTTTTGTTATGGAGCGAGATTTTAAACAAAACTTAAAAGCTAACCATTTTCTTCTTAAATGCAGTGGAGGAACACAGAGCTCACATTCCATAGCGTATATTGGAGTACTTCTAATGAAACCACCCACTATTCTTAATGCCTGGTTTTGTACCCTCTCTAATCTGTATTGTAGTGCTTTAGAACAATTGTTATACAAGAAACTTCCATAATCTAATCTACTTCTTACAATAGCAATATATATCTTTCGCAAGTGATTGTGGTGTAGTCCCCATGAAGAACTAGCCATTATTTTTAACAAATTGTTGAATTTTAAAACTTTCTGAACTATTTCATTTATGTGTTTACTCCATTTTAACGAGCTATCAAGCCACATTCCCAAGTATTTATAGGTATCTACTTTTTCAAGTGAACTATCATTGATTACAAAATTAAGCTGTTGAGATTTGCGGCCTCTACTAAAAATACAGTAATGTGACTTACTTGTAGATACTTCTAATCCTAACTCTATCAATACGTCTATAAACACCTCTAAGGAAGCTTGCATTCGCCTAGCAGATTCTAGTATATTGTTACCGGTTGTATACAAAACAAAATCATCCGCGTATTGGCACACATTTATGTTAACAGCAATATCCCGACAAATATTAAAAGTTGCGATATTAAAAAGAAGTGGTGAGATAGGGTCACCCTGAGCTAAGCCATTTCTTGCAATTCTAACAACTTCATTACACTTTGCAGTGTCATCAGTAATTTTAAGTCGGCGTTCACTAAGGAAGTTCCAAAGATATTGGCAAATGCTCTTTCCTACTTTTAAGGTATCAAGGGTCTCTAACATTTTCTCAATTAACACATTGTTATATGCGCTTTTAATGTCTAGAAAGCATGCTAACGTGGGAGAGTTTTTAGTTAGGCCTATTTGGATATCCGTCACCAGTCGTGCTAAGCAATCCAGACATGATTTGCCTCTCCTAAATCCCGTCGTTGATGGAGATAAGATTTCATTCCTTTCTACAAACCACTCAATGCGTCTCGCAATCATTACGTGAAATATCTTACAAATGCATGAGATTAAAGATATAGGTCTAAGTTTATTATTAGAGTTAGACGAACTACCTGGTTTAGGTATAGCTATCACTTTGATATTACGCCACTGAGTTGGAACGTCACCAGACTTTAATATCAGGTTGTATAAATTTAGCAGATACAACTGACCAGTTTCAGGTAATTGAGAGATCATTGAATACGTTATCATATCTTCTCCTGGGGCTGTGTCTTTTTTCTTAAAACATCCACGCATCTCTTCCATACTAAATTCGGTTTCAAGTGACTGATTCACTGATGAAAAGCGGGGTGGTGAGGGCATGACATAATCAGGGGTAAGGGAACATAATAATTCAGATTGCGCGTCTTGGGAAATGTAAACTTTGCATCTTTTGTATCCTTTAATCCAACGCATTTTATTCCACATTTGCGAAACCGATACTGTGTGGTCAATACTATCACAAAAAGTTTGCCAATCTTTTGTTTTAGCTTTATGAATAGCATGTCTAGCGTTTAGTATTTTTTCTTCAAGATTATTTAAATTATTAGGTGTAGGATTCTTTCGGAATTTGGCTAAAGCTAGTCTACGTTCACCAACTAATTTAGATATTGATTGGCACCAATACCCTTTTGGTCTGAGATTATGACATAACTTTTTCACAGGAATACTATTATCCGCAGCTCTGTTAATTTGTTGAATAAAATGCTCATACAGGCTTTGTACATCTTTATGTTCTTGAGGATGCAATAAATTTTTAGTGATGTTGTTTTTATACGCATTCCAGTCAGCTAATTTATAATTTCTTGTTTTAGAAATATGTAATTGATCCTGATATTTAATTTTTATTTTTATAAACATGTGATCACTCCCTAAATTCTCACTTAAAACAGACCAATCACAATTAATTGCAACATCAGCTGATGCAAAGGTTATATCCGGAGATGATTTCTGAAGGTGGCGGTTAACAAGCTTTAATCTAGTAGGCTGACCGTCATTAATAGAAACAAAACCAAACTCTAAAGCCGATTCGTGAATTTGTTTCCCTCTACAATCGTCTTTGTAAGACCAATCTGTATGATGTGCATTAAAGTCTCCTAAGATTATGCAGTTTTTATGAAACATAGAAAATATTTGATCCCAATCAGCCTGAGCCGTACGTACAGAGCTTGGGCAATAAATTAATGTAATGAATTCTATAATTCCAGCATTAATTATCCTAAGACATAAAATTTGGATACCTGTATTGTTAACACTTACCGAAAGTTCTTGAGCTTTTATTGACTTGTGTATTATTATGGCGATGCCTCCATAAGAATCATCCCTGTCTCGTCTATACACATTATACTCACTAATATTAAGCATAAATCCTGAGGCTAGCCAGGTTTCGCTAACAAATGCTATATGCACATGTTCTTGCAATAGTAAAAGTTTGAATTCTTCCAATTTAGGCTTTAAGCTCTGTGCATTCCACTGCAATAAGTTCAACGGAAAGTCTTTATTATGATTAGCCATTTGTTAAGAGGCAATATATTTTACTCATAATATCTGTACCTCTAACTAACTGTATAACAGATTGTATGATCTGTTCACAAACATAACTACATATTGATTTTATTTTAACTTCAAAACTGTTTTCTGATAAACAAATATTCTGTAATTTTTCTAAAAATGTTAATACAAAAGTTTTTTGAGAGTTACTTTTCTTTTGTTCGTTATTACTAGTAGGCTGTGAAGTAGGTTCCACGTTAATGTGAGAACATTCATCACTTAGATATGTTGTCTCCTGTAAGTTTCTAGTTTTAACCAACTTCTTCTTCGACTTGTTTTTGCCTAAAATCGGAGAAGATATAAACACATGATTTGTATTGTGGTCTTCGTCACTATCCATGTTCTGTTCGCAATTTGAGGTATCTTGTTGTTGATTGCTGTTCGGTGCATCTGTCATAAGTATGTCTCTAAAGCTCCTTTTGTTAGAATCATTAGTGAAGTAAGAAGATGTCCTGTGTGTAGGTTCCGTAGGCTCGTTTGAGTTTTGCTGCCGAGACACGTAAATAAGTCCACTTGTTGTTCTGGCTTTGTTTATATAAAGTGACAAAGCTTTCCTATACGTAGAATTTTCTTGACACATAATTCTTCGAATGGCCTTCTCTTTTAGGAAAATAGGGCAGGATTTATCTAATGCCATGTGCGCTCCTTTGCAATTTAAACATTTATACTCTTTAGTTTCACAGTTAACATGGTCTTCACCACACTTGGGACATAATTTTTTTTTTGTAGGACACATTTTTAATAGGTGACCATAACGCCAGCATGCAGAACACTGTGTCACCGGAAAGGTGTATGGTTCCACTTTAAACCTGTACCCATATATACAGACATATGGGGGCAAAGTGGAACTTTTAAAACATAGACGTACCGATTCACTGTTCACCCATCCTCCCGTGTCAACTAACCTTTTTAAACGTCTGACAGATACTACTTGGTACTCACATTCTAAGCTTTCCTGGAACTCATTGTCTTCTATATCTAAATCTATATTCCTTACAACACCGTAACATAAACTTATTTCATTTGTCCATTGACATCTGTAGCCCAAGGCATGAAAGTTGGCACAATCCACTAATTTCTGCGCACTGGTTTTATCTTCAAATTCAATTAGTACTTTATAGGGGTTCTTATAAGAAATTTTCACAATTTTATCAATTTTTTCAGCTCTTAACTTTTTTGCTAGACCGAATTGTTTTGGTAAAACCTCTTGGGACGTGACACTCACAATAATTTTGTCGACGCCTTCCAAGCCTGCACTATTCGCCTCATCTTCTGTACTTTTCTCGATAGCCTTCTTGCTAGCCTTTTATTGCTTTTTCTAACTGTAACAAAACCATCATCATCTTCAACTATTTCATCACTTTCGGTTCTCATTCTCTTCTCCGGAGTTTTTTGGAAACCCATTACTTCGGTACTTCTCTCACATAACACACCCTCAACTGCATTCATTAATTGCTCATCCCTTTGCTCCTCAACACTCGAATCAGATAAATTAAAAGTATTTTCTTTATCATCCATTGTCGATTTACATTTATATTTTTTAATGTAGGTAGAATTAAAACAACAATCACAAAAAGTTATAGCAATCTAGTACGCGTGCGCTTGACTCAGCGGCTCGCGCGCGACTGCCACGTGCCTAGATAATATTTTTACAAACATAATACCAAGCCACAAAGAAGTTGTAAATTTACTTGATTCTGATCACTGCGGACAAAGGATTACTATTCCAAACCATAGTAAAAAAGTGGCCAAAAAGGATATCACTGTTAACCCCAAAACTGAAAGCCGCTTGGAGGTTTTTAGATTTAATCTCATTAATAAATTGCCAGTCTTATCCAGTGCTGTTAATGCTGATCCTAATCATCTCTATGACAATTTTTTTAATATATACTGTAAGCTATTTGATTCCACCTTTGCTCCCAAGACTATCTCTGTTCATCTTTCTCTGATTGGGCTACCATCGGTATTCATAAAAGTAGAACTCGGCTTTATGAACTGTATAATGAGAGAATTTATATTAACACTGTTGAATTCAATTTGTACGTTAGAAAATATTCAAAATTATTTAAACAAATTTGTTATATGGCCAAGTCACGTTACTTGAGTTCAAACATAAAAAACAGTGGCAATGTAATTAAAACGACTTGGAAAATTATTAATAGTGAAACGGGAAGGTCCAGTGATAGAAATACTGACTATAGCCTGTCTATTAATGACAACATAATTAAATCAGACTCGCAAGTCTCTGAGGCATTTGAAAATTTCTTTTCGGATATTCCTGTTTCAACTACTAAATCCCTGAACTCATCACCTTCTGTTGCCGAGTCTTTGCTTAAAGAAAATGTTAATGTTTGTGATTCGGAGTTTCATTTTGAATATGTTATCAGTAGAGATATAATTAAAATCTTTCACACTCTAAATGTAAAAAAGACTGCTGACCTATGGGGTCATTCGGTGGAAGTTGCTAAGTCTATTATTGATATTGTGGCACCCACTCTAGCTGATATCTTTAATGCTTGTATTGACTGTGGAGAGTTTCCTGATCTCATGAAAAATAGTAAAATAATACCTTTGTTTAAATCAGGTAGTACATCAGACCCCACAAATTATAGACCTATTTCTGTACTACCTACCTTTAGTAAAATTTTTGAGAAATTAATTTTAAACCAAATGCTAAATTTTTTTAATAAACATAAATTTTTACATAGCAAACAGTTCGGTTTTACAAGGGGTCGTTCAACTACTGATGCCGGTGTTGAACTTCTAGAACATATCTATAATGCATGGGAGGATAAATGCGATGCCTTGGGCATCTTTTGTGATTTGTCTAAGGCATTCGATTGCGTTCTTCACGATACGTTAATCAGGAAACTCCGCCACTACGGGATCCGGAATTCTGCACTGGATCTTATTACATCTTACTTGAGTGGTAGGATTCAAAGCGTTGACGTTAATGGAACAAGATCCTCCGGGTCTTTGGTAACAATGGGAGTCCCACAGGGGTCAATTCTTGGTCCTTTTTTGTTTCTTATTTACATCAATGACCTGCCGTACCTAATAAAGGATAACCACGATATAGTGTTGTTTTCAGATGACACTTCACTTTTATTTAAACTGAAACGTCAGCAGCAGGTTACTGATGATGTAAATAGCGCGATCTCTAAAGTAGTCCATTGGTTTAATGTTAATAATTTACTCTTAAACGAGAAAAAAACCAAATGCATTAAGTTTACTCTACCTCACGTTAGGCAGGTGGAAACTAAAGTGTTGATAAAGGGCGAAGAATTGAAATCTGAAGACAGCACAGTATTCTTGGGTATAACTCTGGATGCTAAGCTTCAATGGGGTCCACATGTAGAAAAATTGTCAAAAAAACTAAGTTCTGCTGCATACGCAGTTAGAACAATTCGTAATTTGACTGATGTTGAGACGGCCCGTTTAGTGTACTTTGGCTATTTCCATAGCGTAATGTCGTACGGAATTCTGTTGTGGGGAAATGCCGCCGATATTCAAACAATATTTGTTTTACAGAAACGAGCTGTTCGTGCAATTTATAAATTAAGTCCGAGACACTCTCTCAGAGAAAAATTTAAAGAGATTAATGTACTGACCGTGCCGTCTCAATATATTTATGAAAATCTTTTGTATGCTCATAAAAATATAAAATTGTTTAAAAAATACAGTGATGTCCATAATATAAATACTAGGAACAGGCACAAATTTATTGTACCTACAACAAGGCTCAAGAAAATAGGTGGCTCTTTCAGATGCCAATGTATACATTTTTACAATGGACTTCCAGAGGTGGTTCAAGATCTGAGCCTGAATAAATTCAAATCCTTCATTAAACGTAAGTTGTGTCAGAAAGCATTTTATAGTGTGAAGGATTATATTGAGGACAAAAAGGCTTGGGCTTGAGCTGCGTCCGATTATATACACTGATTGTTCTCTGATTTTTCCTGTTGTAGTTTTAACATGTAATTGTTTATGTTATTGATTCAAAGCCTGTATTACACACTATGTAGCCAAGCATATTGTACGTTGCGGAATTGTATCGCTGACAGAGGTGTTCGGCACTTGTACAGCTGCACAGGAGTTAAACTTAGTATTCGGAAACACTGTTGGAGCTGCTGAACCTTGGACAAAACTATCTTAGCATTGTGTAGATTCAATTTCTTAGTATTGTATAATTGCATGGCAAACGTGTGAGCACAATGTACGAATGTGCTGTAAGGCATTTTTTTGTTGGGTTAGTCTTTTTTATTGACTTGATAGTGCTCTGGCTGTTGAGAGTATGTCATGCTCACTCAAATGTCTCGCTGATGGTGGCGTGTGTGTTGGGTCATTAGGTTCCCTTCAATATGGTTGAGCTGAATGATGCTGATCCATTCGTCATGTTCGTGAACGGACGCCGTCGGAGGGGACTGGTCATCTCTTAGCTGCCACGGCGTATTTTAATTTCTGAATTGATTTTTGTGTGTTTTCCGTAATGGACGCTCTCGACGTACAATTTATTTCTGCATCGTTCTCACACGGTTGATTTCAACATGAATGATGTAATCAAATATTTGTAAAATTAGCTTGAAAATTTAAAAGAGTGTCCATGGAGTTTCTTGCCCGTTCTTCTCCATAGGTACCTACTCTTTGGAATGGGCGACTAGCTTCATCTTATTGACTGACCGACCTTCTGACAATTCAAAAGTGCCTGTAACTGATTTATTTGAAATAAATGCTTTGATTTTGATTTTTAAGACTTGACATTGCCGCTCAAAATCCAGCCAAGCTGAGTCTGTTGTGCTATTGGTAGAGATGCGTTTTCCTTGATTATGCCAGACATGATGATTTCCGAGTAAACTTCTGCGTCCAGCAATAAATCGTTCGGACGGCAAACGTTGAAATCTGGATCTGCTAGTTGAATGTTTTGAAGATAATCCCACGATGGTTTTGAGAAACTATGATTTGGCAAATTGTTAATTAATTTGTTCATAATAACAACTTCTGTTTGGAATGTGTAATTGGAGTGTAATGAGGACGCCACAAGACTGATAACTCCCTTACAATGTGTTTGATTGGCACTGACTCCAACTATGACGCCTTTTCATGCTCGGCGCGGCAGTTTCAGGATTTGTGCAGCGTTCTCAGTGATGAGGGAGGCTTGAGAGCCTTGATCTATGAGAGCCCTCATTGTGTGATATTCCCCATTAGTTCCTTGTACACGGACAAGTGCTGTAGCTAGCAGAATTTCAACAACAGATTCCTTGGAAACATGTGTCACATTACTTTTTTGTTTTGTCTTCATATGACGTAGACGGTGACATATTTATATTGCTGGATAGTACGTTTGTCTGTCAGGCATCGTGTAGTACGGTGTTATGAGTTCCTTGACATACCCTGCATCTTAATTCAGAACGGCATGATTTATTTTTGTGGTCAACCAGGCAATTTTTACACAAGTTGAACTTTTGCACTGTGTTTCTCTTTTCTGCTGACCCCGATTCTAAGAATGGCTTGCAGTAGAACAGTCCGTGGCTGTCGTTGTCGCACTGTGGGCAACATTGTGTCTTCGTTGCACAACTTTTCATAGAGCTGAATTACGTAAAAACGGTTTATTAGAATCGTTTTTATTGTTGAAATTATTCGACTTTGATTTATTCTTTTTGTTGAATTGATGTTCAGAATCTTTGTTTCTACTCGGAGATGTAGATGAAGATGATTTGGATATATAATGCTTTCGCCGTGTTGTAATCAGTGATTTATTTACCAAACGTTTATAATTATTCTAAGTCTTTAACAGATATTTTTGAGGTACTTAAAGGTTACAGCTCATTAGAGTCACCTGGCAAACACCGCCTCGTCGCACGGCGTCCACTCGTTGTCCACGGGTGGACCACGAGTTATCACCAATAAACGTCGCGCGGTCAGCCAGTGGACCTCATACGGTCAACGAGTGAACGCCGAATGATCAACGAGTGGATGTCGCCAGATTCACGTAGTTTGGAGCAATCTGTTAACAATTGGCGCTAGGTCTGCACGTGTATCTCGTAATGTCAAAAAATTTGCGGACAGCGCGCGGTTCACTCGGGACCCACGTGTTGGCAATGTGCAGTCATCGCAAGGCAAGGATACGAGCTGCAAGTTGTCACCCAGTAGTTCACTCGCCGTCCGCAAGTGGAGGGTTGCAATCGAGGTGATTCGGTGAAGTTACGGAGGTGATATAATCGGCGCATACCCATACAAGTTCATATAAAGATAAAGAATAGTAGCCGCAGCACTAGAGGGGGGGAGGGGGGGTACCGGGTGGTTCTAATGAACTGTGACCTTAAGAGCTATATTTCACCGGGACACCATGGCGGCGCAACCAGTTACGCCACATACAGACAGCAGTGTCCTCACACCACACTGATACCGTATCAAAATGGACTTTGAAGAGACAGCACTGCCACTGTAGGTACAGGTAAAGAGAGTTTAACAGAAAAGCGGTGGGTTTATCCTTATTTAGCCGATCGCTGTAAGAAAGAAATTGAACTGAATTTCGATAATAAATCTTTCTGTATCGAAATTATCCATCGTATTCCATTAACAAACAACTAAAATATTAAAATAAGCAGCAAAAAATAAAACATAACCGTGCACACGTGCTACATGCATTGAGGTGAGGGCGTCACTGGCAGTCGGACTAGCGGCCGAATGAGTGAGCCACCATACAGCGCTATAGTAATTAGTGGTGGCGCGACCAGCGTGGCGGCGCAACCAGTAACATTCTGTGCACGCGTCGGAGTTGGTCGCGCCGCCAAACCGGTTCCACAGCCAAACGGACACCACGTGAGTAACTCTCTATAGAGCTGTATACATTTTGGTGGTAGCGGCGACTGGTTGCGCCACCATGGTGTCCCGGTAAAAGTGTTTGGTAGTTATGCTTATACAAAGTATCATTTCTTCACAACGGTGGTGGTGTTTTCCTACTGTTCAGTGGGTAAGTTCTTAGGGGATGAGCAGTGCAGAGTAATATGTATGATGGCATAGGTGTCCAAGTTCCCCTTCCTGTGTACCAGCACTGTGGATGACTCGGTGATCTTCACGGAAGGAATGTTGTACTCGTCACAAACTAAGATGTCTACGCCAACGCCCTCGTCAAAGCATTTAGGGAGCGGCTGAAATGAAAAAGTTATGGAATACCCTGAGAAACTTTTAAAGTCACACAATCAATCAAACTCGGGACATTTATTTCAAATAAACTTCATATTTACAGGCATACCGCGACTTGTTCGAGATACCTTGGCCCCTGGTGCACAGCAAGTGAAGGAACACGGGTGGGTTTTGGTCAGTAAAAATCTGACACGCCGTTCCGCTCCGCCCAGAACGGGAGAGGTGATGATTTCCCATCCGATAAAAAAGGGTGCAAAGATTGCCTCTGACTCGAGCGCTCCGCCTCTTCCGCGAGTATTACTGTTTCGCAGAAAGAGGTAACGGCTTTCCCTGCATCAACTGGGGTGCTGATAACCTTACTGCACTTTACTGATGCCTTTTTTATCTTGGGGAAATAAATCCCCAAGTCCAAAAATGGAGGGTATCCTCCGTCTGGGAATAACGGGGGGTTATGTCGAACTCCTACCGACTGAAAACCCTACTGTTCCTTCCAATACCATTGGTCGCGGGCCCGGGAGACACTTGAACATTCACCCCATCCTCACTTTACTGATACCTACCATTTCCCAGACGGCTTGTCCTTTAGGCAGGATTATTGGTGGCAGTTGATGTTTAAAACCTGCGCTAGAGCCTGTTTAAAAAAATAACAATAATTTAAGAGTAATGGAATATTTTTGTCCCGTGTAGTACCGGGCTTAGAATAGTACCATCCTATATCCTCCCGTGGGTGTCATAAGAGGCGACTAAGGGAACTCTCACCCGGGAAGCGGGCAGCAGCGCTTCTCCTGTGGATTATCAAAGTAATGCGATCCCCAACCCGCCTGCCAAGCGTGGGGATTAAGGCAAACCCCCCACATGCAATGAAGCCCTTGGAGGAGGCCCTTGTCCAGCAGTGGACCTCTATAGGCTGAAGAAGAAAAAGAATGGATTTTTATTATGTATTTTTCTCTTTTACTAGTGCACGACTTACATAAGTACAGCTCAGAGAGGACCAGTTGTGTTGCACGGGAGCCTCAAAGAGATGTTAGCACAGGATCCACTAGGTTCATTACATTACCTGCCATGGCCGCGGGCATTAACATTTCCTATTGCAGCATATTTCAATAAAATCACTAAAAGAACATGCATAATAACTTGGTATTTCGAAAAACCATGAAAAAGTCTACATTAATTTTACGTAATAGCCCTACAAAAAAAAGAAAGATGGATGAAATACAGGTATTAAACACATTTTGTGGAATTCAACCAATGAATATAGTTGAGGCATTTGTCAATTCAATTTTTCGTATTTTAATGACTAAGTGTAATATATATGTTTATGTATCAATAAATTTTATCTGTTAGGAAATTAGCTTACATGTGTTTCATATTTCATTCAAATGGGTTAAGCGTTCTATGCAAATCATAAATATCTAAACATGAATAAACTGTTTACATTAGTAGGAAGGAGGATTATTACTTTAATGAAAATCACCTATGTAGAAAAGGTTTTTGACATCTGTATTTTAGGCCTAAACTACTCGATATTCTTTATCAAATTTGGCTCAAATGTAGTTTATAATTAATAAAAAAAAATACTATTGTTTCTGGCTCAAATTATAGAACACATGGTTGGGTTATCCTCCATCCTCCAAATTACCCTCAGATTCTGACAGAGCGGTGGGTAATTTCATAATCAGCCTATAACGACTTCCTTCTTTCGCCTCTGTGAGAGGATTGGATCGTAATGTACAGATGACAACACATCAAGCTACTGCAATCTGTTAGATTTCTTTATTACATTTTCTGCTTTATCTCTAAAGCATTGAGGCTTTGATTGGGAATATTGGACACACGTGTTCCCGGTGTGGACGGCACTTGCTGGAGGACACATGTTTTCAAATCGATGGTTCACGATGTTTTGGGAGCAATGGTGATGAGATAATTTAGAGAAATTAAGATGCTTGTGAGGGTTCGAACCTACGACTCGCAACTCCACTAAAGGTCCGTACTCACATACGGTATTACTCGATCGAGCTAAACTGTCGAATAAAACCCATGGCATGGCCTTTCGTCCACACATTGAGCATTGAACTATCGAGTAAGGCGCGCTGCTCAGTATTCACCGAACCGTCCGAGCCAAAGGATGTCTGTGCAACAAAGGAGACGGTGGCTGTGGCAAGTCTCACGATTTCTTTGATTTCTTTATTTGCATCCTGATTAGTAGTTTTTAGCAGAGCTAGTAATTTATCATAAGATTCATTACTCATATTTTTTATTTTATTTTATTTATTAAGGAAAACCAGCAATTACACACTTTGCATAGTTAAAATTGGCTTTTAAATAGGTATATCAGTGCGTAACCAACTACGTTATCCACATATTACATAATTATTCGAATAGAAGAGCACGAGTAAAACTAATGTACATATATATATATATATAAATACACATATGCGTATGTATACGGGACACGGTTTATCATCCGCTCCCTCGATCATCTTAAGAAGTTCAACGCGAATTTTATTAGCTGACATTGAAAATAAATCTAATTCTGAAAAAAGAGTATTATAATTTTTTGCTAAACGTCATAAAGGAGCGCGGACACCCGCGTTGGTGCGACAAGAAGACACTGCAAATAACGGGCAGCCACGTACCCCACGCCGCACAACAGTTCTAGGTACTATATAGCACAATTTGTTTGTCAGATCTGAGCAATCACTTACTCTCACTCAATCACACTCTCACTTAATCTCATACTTGTTATTACACAGGTCATAGAGAAACTTAGTTTGCAGAAAAAGTGCGTCTATCACTTAAAGTAGTTAATTTATAATATTTCAATAAATTAACATAACTATGATGCTTTTTTCGGAAGCAACGATAATGTGTGGCTTTAAAGAATTTACGTTGAACGATTTCTAGGTGGTCTATGTATTTTTTGTACAGGGGGTTCCATACCATTGCAGCATACTCCAACTGTGATCTCACTAAAGATTTGTATAAATGAATGTACGCGCGAGTACGATTAAAATCGGTCATGCATCTCATCACAAATCCATACATGCGAAACGCGTTACTAATAATGTGTGTGTTGGTCCAGGTGAAGTTTACTATCCAAAAGTACCCCAAGGTCCCTGATTACAGGAACTCTATGCAATGAGGCGTTATTTAGGTTGTATGTGTGAGTTACAGTATTTTTATTTTTGGTGAATATTATAGACGAGCATTTAAGGATGTTTAACGTTAACTTATTTTTAATACAATATGCCGAGAATCTATCCAAATCGTCTTGGAATAAAGAATCGTTTTATTTTGAATTTTTGTAAATATTTTAAGGTCATCGGCATACAGTAAAAATTTTGATATACATTGATTCAAGTCATTAATGAAAAGAACAAATAGGAGAGGGCCTAAAATTGAACCCTGGGGCACGCCGGACGTGACATGTATTGTTAGTGTGAGTGGGAACGCAACCAAATTAGTTTGGTTTTAGGGCGCGTGTGGCGCCTCTGTAGCTTACATAGCTGTCGTCTCTCCCCGTTCCTTTTTTTGTCCACGTTGAATCGTATGTATTAAAACACTGATTATAATTATAACGGTTTAATTATTTACCACAACCACGCAGTATATTCCTTTATGGTAGCAGAGCGTGGTTCAGGTGTGGTACAGTGGAAATATCAGAGAAGAACTTCAATCAGTAAAAATTGTCGGTGCAATTTGAATTTTAGGTTAAGAAAATTACGATCACGGTGAAAATTTCTTATTTTGTTGAAGAAATCCGGCAAGATGGGTTCCAATATGTTTAATTTAGAGAAACTGGTCGGAAGAGAAAACTTTGCAACGTGGAAGTTCAGTATGGAAACATATTTGGAACACGGGGATTTGTGGTGTTGTGTCGAACGCCCCGATGACAAACCCGTGGATTCTGCTAAAGACATCAAAGCAAAGTCGAAGCTTATATTGTTGTTGGACCCACAGAATTACGTACATGTTCAGGAATGCAAAACTGCAAAACAAGTATGGGAGAATGTACAAAAGGCTTTTGATGACAATGGTTTAACTAGAAGAGTGGGTCTACTCAAAGATCTTATAAACACTACACTGGAGTCGAGCAATAGTGTTGAAGACTACGTGAGTAAAATCATGAACACTGCACACAAACTGCGCAATATTGGTTTTGATGTCAATGATGAGTGGCTTGGTACTTTGATGTTGGCAGGCTTACCAGACGAATACAAGCCAATGATAATGGGATTAGAGAGTTCTGGTATTCAAATAAGTGCTGACGCAGTGAAATCTAAACTCATACAAGAGATTAATACATCAAAGTCAACAGCTTTCTATACAAACACTAAGAAGACTAATAATGATGCGCAGTCGGTGAAATCAAAGGGACCAAGGTGTTACAACTGTAACAAGATTGGCCATTTTGCCAAAAATTGCACACGGCCCAAGAAACAATCTGCAAACAAAGGAGAGAGCTCCAATTTTGTAGCAGCCTTTTCAGTGACCATCAAAGAGAACACCTGTGATAATAAGTGGTTTCTTGACTCAGGCGCATCCACTCATATGACATGCAGAGAGGATTGGATTTACAATGTCACCGAGCCATCTATAAAGAGTGTTACTGTAGCTAACAGAGAGCCATTAGCTGTGAAGGGAGTTGGTTATGTTGATATACACACAGGTCAAGATAAAGTGATACAAGTTAACAATGTTTTGTATGTTCCAGGACTAGCTGCCAATCTACTTTCAGTTAGCACCATTGTGAGCAAGGGACACAAGGTTACTTTCAATGACAAGGGTTGTGAAGTTCGAAATGGAAAGGACGAGGTTGTAACCACTGCAACATTGACCAACAAGTTACATGTCATAGATACCAGTAAAGAAGTTGTACATTTAGCCTCCAGTTCACAGAATGGTAACGACACTTACCTGTGGCACCTGCAAATGGGCCATTTGAACCTACCAGATGTGAAGAAGCTACCCAGTTGTACTGATGGTGTGACTCTGACTCAGGAACAAAGTAATGTCACATGCATTCACTGTATGGAAGGTAGGCAAGCAAGGACGCCATTCAAAAATGTTGGTTCTAGAGCTACAAGACCACTGGAACTAATACATTCTGACTTGTGTGGCCCCATGGAGAATTCTTCATTCGGAGGTATGAAATACTTTATCACTTATATTGATGACTACACACGAATGGTCTTTGTGTATTTTCTGAAAGATAAGTTAAATATTTTAGATACATTTAAAGATTTCAAATTGAAAGTGGAGAATGAATTATAAATAACAACACTTCGTACTGATAATGGCACCGAATACTGCAATGTAAACTTTGAAAAGTATTTATCTAATCATGGTATAATCCATCAGACCTCTACTCCATATACTCCACAGCAGAATGGCATAGCGGAAAGAATGAACAGGACTTTAGTCGAACGAGCACGGTGTATGCTGTTCTATGCTAACCTAGAGAAGAAATACTGGGCCGAAGCTCTGGCAACAGCTGCATATATTGTAAATCGTTCCCCGACAAAGTCACTACAAGGTAAAACCCCATATGATCCCGGGGGTAACACCCGGTGGACGAGTCGGCGTTACAACACCCGGAAGGCTGATTGGGGTCGTTTCACCGAGGAAATGCAAAGTGGGTTATCCGCCCGGGGCCTCACCCTGGAGCGGATAACCAGCACCCAAACCAAGGGTGAGCTCGAAGGGGTGGTCACGGACTACATCGAGGCCGTGACTGAAGCGTGCGGGAGGGCTATCCCCCCGCACAGACCACCTAAACCCAAGAGCGGCTTTCCTTGGTGGAACGACGAGCTTGAAAGGCTGCGGCGCGACGTGAACACAAAGCGGCGTAGGATCCGCTGTGCCGCGCCGCGTCGCAGACAGTATGTTGTCGACGACTACCTGAGTGCCAAGGCGGAGTACGAGCGGAGGGCAGTCAACGCCCAAACTGCGAGCTGGAAGCAGTTCTGCTCGATGCAAGAAAGGGAGTCTATGTGGGACGGTATCTTTCGGGTGCTGAGAAGGGCGACAGGTCGTCACGAGGACCAGCTACTCGTGGAGGGTGGAGTTGTGCAGAGCCCGGATCAATCGGTGGCGCTGCTGGCCGGAACATTCTTCGCCGACGATGACGCGTCGGCGGACTCTGAAGTCCACGCCGTCATCAGGCGTCGGGCGGATCTGGTCAGCACGCGCCTCCCGGAAGAGACTGACGACCCCCCGATCACCAGGGGGGAGTTGGTCCGGACTCTGCACAGCTTCAACCCGAAAAAGGCACCGGGTCCGGATGGTTTCACGAGCGACATATGCTACCGGGCGATTAACCAGGATATCCAGCTATTCCTGGCCATCCTGAACCGGTGTCTTGACCTGGCGTGTTTCCCAGCGCCGTGGAAGGAGGCATCTGTCGTGGTGCTCAGGAAACCGGCGCGTCCAGACTATGCCCGCGCAAAGTCGTATCGCCCCATTGGACTACTTTCCATCATGGGCAAGATACTTGAGAAAGTTCTCTGCCGGCGAATCCGCTGGTATTTCTTGCCCAGGTCCAATGCGCGGCAGTACGGCTTCGTACCGCAGCGGAGCACGGAGGACGCGCTGTATGACCTGATGCAGCACGTCAGAGGCATCCTTCACAAGAAGGAGACCGCCCTGATAGTCTCTCTTGACATCGAGGGGGCGTTTGACAATGCATGGTGGCCTGCTATAAAGTGTAGAATGATTGATAAGAGAATACCCGTTAATCTCAGACGTCTTGTCGAGGATTATTTCAGGGACCGGAGCGTAGTCGTGCGCTACGCGGGGAGTACGATGCGGAAGCCCCAGTCCAAAGGCTGCGTCCAGGGCTCCATCGGTGGGCCTCTCTTCTGGAACATGCTGCTGGACCCTCTGCTGGACAACCTGGATACGCTGGGCGCGTACGTGCAGGCGTTCGCGGATGATATCGTGTTGGTGTTCTCTGGGCACACGGCGCTCGGGATCCAGCGGGATGCCAATGCCGCTCTAGCCCGTGTGCACGAGTGGGGTGTCGTAAATAAGCTTCGCTTCTCCGCCGAAAAAACTCAGGCGATGGTAGTTACGCGTAAGCTTAGGTACGACACTCCGGTTGTGCAGATGGGTGGCGTTGACATCTCGATGGTGACCGAGCTCAAGATCCTCGGAGTCATCGTCGACAGTAAGTTGACCTTCAACAAGCATATCTCATATGCTTGTTGCAAGGCAACTAACCTTTATAGGAAACTGTCGGCGATGGCTCGGGTGGATTGGGGCTTGTGTCCGGAGATCATCAGGACGATATACACCGCGGTGGTTGAACCCACCATCCTGTACGGCGCGAGCTCCTGGGCGAAGGCCGCCGAGAAGATCTCTGTGCAAAGAACCTTTGCTACCGTCCAGAGGGGCTTTGCACAGAAGATCGCCAAGTCACACCGTACGGTCTCGCTCAATGCAGCACTCACGCTGTCGGGTCTCCTCCCGCTCGATCTTCGAGTGTTGGAGGTCGCCCGGCTGTATGAGTGCAAACGGGGACGTCCGATTGATGAGCTGGAATCCCGCGAACTGGAGGAGCGTAGGGCCTTTACGGAGGCCCCTCACCCCGCCAGTGAGCCAGATGTAGAATATCAGTGTCTGGAGAATATGCTCCCCGAAACTGTGGCTCAGCTACAGTTGCCCGCTCATCTGATTTACACTGACGGTAGTAAATCGGATGAGGGGGTCGGGGCAGCATATTCATACTGGCGGGATGGGTCCGAGATTCGGACCTAGCGAATGAGGTTGGAGGCGATGTGCACCGTCTTTCAGGCGGAGCTGCTCGCGATAGCCAGGGCTACGGACCTGGTTGTCTCGAGAGGCTTCGACTGCGCGGCGGTGCTCAGCGACTCCCGGTCCTCGCTCGACTTGATCCGAAACCCGGAGACGCACCATCCCCTTGCTACCCATATTCGTGAGAATATAAGGGAGCAAGAGGGGAGAGGTAAAATCCTCCGGTTCTTTTGGGTGAAAGCTCATGTCGGGATCCCCGGCAATGAGCGCGCCGACGAGTTGGCAAGGCAGGCGGCGGCTCAGTCCAGGGTCGCCCCAGCGTATGACAGGTGTCCAGTCTCATACGTCAAGCGACGTTTGAGAGAGGGCACAGTAGCTGTCTGGAATGGGAGGTACACCGGCGGGGCCACGGCTGGGGTCACGCGAATGTTCTTCCCCGACGTGGCGTGCGCGCGCAAGGTCCTGAAGTGCCTCGACAGGACGTCTGTCTGGGCGCAGATCCTGACGGGTCACGGCGGCTTCGCCGCGTACCTGCACCGCTTTAAGTTAAAAGACAGTCCGGCCTGCGTGTGTGACACGGAGGCTGCAGAAACCGTCCAGCACCTGCTGTTTGAGTGCCCGAGGCACGACCGCGACAGATACGGCCTGGAAGTAAGCACTGGCAGAACACTGACAGAAAGAACTATAGCCGACCTTATGGCGGATAAACACTCCAGGCCGTATCTGGAGCGGTTTTGCCTCAAGGTTGCAAAGGCAGCAATAGAGCGTAACAGAACTAGGGGCGGCACAGCTTAGCTAAGCCGCTAGTGGCGAGACGTACTAGTTTTAAGAAAAGCTGTTAATGTAAAATATGATGATTGGGAGATGTATATAAGTTTTAGTGTATTAATATTGTAATAGTGATATTTAGTAATTAAGTTGACATTGTATAATAAAATACTGTATAAAAGACGAGACAAAAGAATAAGGGAAAAGAGCAGCCCAAAAAAACACAAGCCCAAAAACAGCTCACAAAAGAAAATAAAACTAGTAGTAAAAATGACATGGTAAAAAATGATTCTTGCCACGCAAGAAGAAAAGAGAGGGCTTTAAAAAAAAAAAAAAAAAAACCCCATATGAAATGTGGAAAGGTAAGAAACCTAATTTATCTCATGTGAAAATATTTGGCTCTGAAGCTATGGTTCTTACACCAAAAGAAAAACGTAAAAAATGGGATAAGAAGTCAGTAAAACTGATATTTGTGGGCTATTGTGATAATACAAAAGGATATCGTTTTATGGACCCTAAATCACACAAAGTTGTCAAGAGTAGAGATGTTGCCTTCATTGAAAACTGTGATAAGATTGGCAGTGTACCAATTAATTGTAAAACTTATGTTCCAGTAAAAGACAGTCAAGCAGCCACTACCAGCTCCGGTTCACAAGAGAGTATAAGCTTGGGCAGTCGGAAAGACAAAATGAACGAGGAGTTACCCACTTTTGCACCTGTGATGTCCGGTGAAGACTTACATACACAAGGTGAAAATTAGGACTCAAGTGAGTATGAAACTGATGACACTGATGAAACTTACCATCCTCCATATCCTATTAAACAAGATTATCACAGTAATATAACATTGAGGCCAAGAAAATCACAAAATAAGCGAAAAGAGGACAAAATGGGCTTATTGTGTTTATATACTAATATAACTGACCCACAGACTGTCGAGGAAGCACTCACTTCTCCACAAGCTACAGGTTTGAAGAAGGCTATGGACGAGGAATACTCTTCCTTGATGAGAAATAAAACATGGACGTTGACTGACTTGCCCCCAGGTAAAAAGGCTCTTCCATATAAATGGGTTTTTAAAGTAAAAACAGATCAGATAGGAAATGTTATGAGATATAAGGCCAGGCTTGTGATAAAGGGGTATGCACATAGATGGGGCACAGATTATGAAGAGATGTACTCACCAGTGGTCCGGTATACAACTATACGCTATTTATTTGCCTTAGCTGCTAGATATGGGCTGGCAATAGATCAGATGGATGCTGTATCTGCCTTTTTGCAAGGGGAGATTGATAGAGATATTTATATGCAATAGCCTGAAGAGTATAAGCAAGGATCACAGGTATGCATGCTACAAAAGTCTATCTATGGACTCAAGCAAGCCAGCAGACTCTGGAACCTGAAATTAAGTTCAGTGCTGCATGAATTAGGCATGATTCTATCTAAAACAGATACTTGTGTCTATTATAATGATAAAAAAAAAAATATTTTTATAGCCATCTGGGTGGATGATTTAATTCTGTTCACTTCTGATGAAAGTACCAAAAATGTTTTCAAGGAGGCATTGAAACAACATTTTGATATGAAAGATATTGGTCCAGCAAGTCAATGTGTTGGTCTACATATTACTAGAGATGGGGATAAAGTGTTACTGGATCAAGAGAAATACATAAATGAAATATTAACAAGATTCAGAATGTCAGACTGTAAACCCGTGAAAATACCTTGTGAAGCTGGTATGAAATTTGGTGATAAAAACGAGGAAGAAACAATCCGTGACTGTCCATACCAAGAGGCTATTGGCTCCTTGCTAAATGTAGCTCAAGGTACACGACCTGATATAGCGTTTGCAGTTAGCACTCTTAGCAGATTTAATAGAAATCCTACAGCGGCACACTGGAATGCAGTGAAACGAATTTTCAGATACCTGCAAGGTACCAAAGGCCTGAAGCTGATATACACCAAAGATGGTAATGAGGAAATCACAGGTTATTGTGATGCTGACTGGGCGAGCGATACGCGCGACAGAAAGTCGTGCACGGGTTACATATTTTTGTTACAGGGTGGTGCTATATCTTGGCGATCCCAAAAGCAGCAGACTGTGGCACTATCCACGGCTGAGGCGGAGTCGGCGGCGCAGGAGGCGCTGTGGCTCCAACAACTACATGCTGAACTCGGGCAAGAAGAGAACAAACCACTCGTAATTTTTAGTGATAACCAAAGTGCTATTAAATTGTCTAATAATGATTGTTATTTGCCTAGGTCACGCCATATTGACATTCGTTATCATTTTCTCAAAGACCATGTTAACAATTTAAGTATAAAATTTTCATAAGTTAAGGGTGAGAAGATGATTGCTGACAACTTAACTAAAGGCACTACTGCTGAAAAACATTTATATTGTATAACAAAGATGGGGTTGCGTCCCAAGGGAGGGTGTTAGTGTGAGTGGGAACGCAACCAAATTAGTTTGGTTTTAGGGCGCGTGTGGCGCCTCTGTAGGTTACATAGCTGTCGTCTCTCCCCGTTCCTTTTTTTGTCCACGTTGAATCGTATGTATTAAAACTCTGATTATAATTATAACGGTTTAATTATTTACCACAACCACGCAGTATATTCCTTTATGTATGGATGTGGATTCAAAGCCTTTGATGACCACTTTCTAGGTTCTATTAGTAACGTATGATACAAACCAGCGTAATAAATCACCTCGTATACCATTAAAAGCTATTTTTGTCAAAAGCAGTTCATGGTCCACCTTGTCAAAAGCTTTCTGGAAGTCTGTATAAACAGCATCTATTTGCACTTCATGATCCATGCTATTGAACAAAAAATCTGTGAAAACCAATAGATTTGTTATAGTGGACCTTTTTTGAACAAATCCATGCTGCTGCTTATTTTATTTTTACATTTTAAGGAAACTTACAGCTAGCATATACACAGATAGAAGATAATTAGTGAAAGAAAGCCAATTAAAAGTTTCCACAGATAACATTAGGTTAGCACAAGAGACAGTAACAGGTACAGGACAGGAAAGCGAACTTAAGACCAAGTAAGCACTCGGAGAGTATTTAGTAAACACTGAAATTTTTTTTAGTGATTAACAAAGAAGTTATCACAAAGTATCTTTTTTAGTTTGGGAACACTGGTGGAGAATAAATCGAGATCATCAACCCTCTGACACAACAAATTATATGCTCTGCTAGCTCTTATGATATAAGAGTTTTGTTGGTATACGCATCGCACAGAGGGAACATACAGAGGCTGATGACTCCTTAAAGTGAAGGATGGAACACGCAGCCCAATTTTGCTCAACAATTCAGAACAGTCGATTGAGCCATTAGCTATATTGAACAAAAATACCATGTCGGCAATTTTTCTCCGCTCAATTAGTGGAAGAATGTGAAATTTTCTGCAACGGTTGTTGTAATTAGGCAAATAAGTTCTGGATCTAAACTGAATGCACCTCAAAAATTTCCTTTGGATACTTTCGATGCGATTGACGTAAGTATCGTAGACAGGATTCCATACCGGGGAGCAGTATTCGAGATGACTGCGCACAAAAGCACAGTACAGAATTTTTAGTGTTTTAATATTTTTAAAATCCGCTGATATCCTTAAGATAAAACCAAGGGCTTTAGAAGCTTTTTTAATAATTTTATCAATGTGTGTGTCAAAGAGAAGTTTCGAGTCAAAAGTGACTCCCAAGTCTGTAATCGTGTTAACTCTGGCTATTGAAGTATTGGCTAGTTTGTAGTCATAAACAATGCGCTTCAGTTTACGAGTGAATGTACACGTGCAACATTTTGAGACATTTAGATCTAACCGGTTAGCCGTACAGTACCCAACGAATCTGTCCAGATCGTGTTGGAGGCGTTCAGCATCTTCGTGAGTCTTGACTTCACTTAGAATCTTCATGTCGTCCGCAAACAAAAGGACTGTTGAATTCGAGAAACACGAAGACACATCATTTATAAAGATGTTGAATAACAAGGGTCCCAAAAGCGATCCCTGTGGAATTCCTGAGGGGGCTGTCATAGTTCTTGATGTATATCCATTAAGGACAACAGTTTGACACCTGTTGGCCACATAAGATGAGAACCACCTGAAGAGATTTCCACTGATACCAATAGCCAGCAGTTTGCGCAAAAGTATAGCATGATCCAAACGATCAAAACACTTGCTGTAATCTGTGTAAATTACATCTACTTGTGAGTGGTGGGCCATACATTCAGTCAAGTAGTCGCTACAAAGAATTAGGTTGGTGGTTGTGGACCGACCTCGCAGGAAACCATGTTGGCGGTCGTTGATGCTTAATTTAAGACAGGTATAAAGCTGCTGGTATATAATTTTTTCCAAGATTTTAGCGAAAATGCATAGTTTGGATATGGGTCTGTAATTTTCCACAAGGTTTCTAGGCCCTTTTTTATGGATCGGAGTGATTATTGCCGACTTCCAAACCGCAGGTACCTCTCCCAAATTTAGGGACCGCCTGAACAGAAGTAAAAGAGGAAGAGTCAGACCTTTGGCACAGTTGAGTATAAAAACTGGTGGAATGTTGTCTGGTCCTGCAGATTTGGATAAGTCAACTCCTTTAAGTAGATTGAATACTTCTAATTCATTAACTTCGACCGAATGTATGTCCGAGACAGTATCGCTCAAATACATGCTAGGAACCCGCGCGTGGTCAATGGAAAGATCGTCGTCATCATTAGTACCAGCACCAGAACTAAGAAAATTAGAGTAGAAATAGTCAATAAACATGTTACAGATGTCCTCTCCGACACTTGAAGTGCTATTTCTATACTTAAGCAAGGAAGGGTAAGCATTGATCTGATTTCTTGATTTAACATATGACCAAAATGCTCTGGGTGTCTTAAAAATGTCTGCTTCAATTTTTGCAATATAGGAGTTAAACATTTCACTTTCAACTTCCTTGGCACGCTGTCGGAGCGAGACAAAAGACTGGTGATCAGACAGGTTTCCGTATTTCTTGAACTTTGCGTGGTACTTGGATTTTTCTTTTAGAATTTTTATCAGAGGTTGCTTGAACCAGAGAGGGTATCTGCTACTTGGAACTACCGCCCTAATTAGTACAAAAGAATCTCGTAGTTCATTGATTGTGTCGTAGAAAAATGATACAGCATCCTCCAGTGTCCTAGAGCGCACTGCGTTGCGCCAGTCGATCTGGCTCAACCGATGGTTAATAGCTGTATAGTCGGCCGAACGATATAAAAATTTAGTACGAGGACATGCCAAGAGAGTATGAAGTTCCACGAAATCAGCAGACACACAGAGAGCTTTATGATGTGGATCTTCTGGCACCAGAGGATCAGCGCAACTTGCTACTGAGACCTCACTATTGGATAAAACTAGATCTAGTATTTTGTTGTTAATATTTATATGGCGACTATATTGCGAGATATTGCAGATTGCAAAGTTATCAAACAAGCTGGCCTGAACATTACCTTGAATATTACTAGGGCAATAGGACTGACCATCATCATCTAGTTCCCAGTTTATGGTTGGTAGGTTAAAATCGCCAAGAAGTAGAAATTTATCAGACGGATGCTTCTGAACAATATCTGCTAGGTTATTAGAAAAATTTGTTAACTGACCTGCTTGAGAATGCCCAAGATTTTGGTTGCAGATGTCACCACACAGATATGCATTTTATACGATACTCGTAGCCTCTTCTTATGTAGGGTGAGAGTAATCCACAAATCTTCAGCAGACGAGAACCATTCACTGCGGAGATCACTAATAAGATCACGTCGAACTGCTATAAGCACACCACCCCCCAATGACTGTTTTGTGCTAGAATAATTTCTATCGCGTCGCCACACTATGTAACGATCATCAAACAATTCACTGTCTTTAATACCTCCAATAAGCCAAGACTCTGTTAAGCAAATGATATCGTAAAAATTGACACACACATTGCGATAAAATGTTAACGTTTTCGTACGCAATCCCCGAACATTTTGATAATAAACACTAATAGGTGACATCGCAAACAGAAAGAATACGAATGAATAGCACTATAATAATAATTGAAATGGGAGGTACATTCAGATTAGAGCAAAACAATAAATGACGGTACATTATACATACGATCAAGCCAATCACAACCTTGGCTCCATACAAATAGGATTCAATAGAAAAATAGCTATGGTTAACACCGAGCGATAAGTGAACAAAAGGACCGCAGACAAGGAATTTGCATAAAAATATGCCACCAGTGTCCCTCAAACTGATAGTGATGTACTTGCGAGTATACAAGTACGAAAAAATATAAAATTCACACATCCTTAACTTAAAAACTTCTTTAAATCTCGTTCCGTCTTTATATGGTAGGTTGGAGAGGTAGTGTTTTTCTTTATAAGGATTTTGCAACCAACTACTCAAGTGTATAAAAAACCTCGTTCTTTAGCGAGTTTTTTCGTTTTATTAAGCAGCATTTTGTTTTCGAAGGTAAGATGATCATTGACGTAGATGACACTGCCGGACTGCAAGCCCAACTTGCCTGCAGTTATGGATCCTTTAAGCTTTTTAGCAGCGGCCACGAAATCGTTTTTTAGGTATCTATTATGAACTGAGCAGATAATATTTTTATTCTGATCGTTATTTCGTGTCGGTACTCTCGCAATGAAATTTATCTGCTCCTTAGAGATACTGCATCCAATGATATCACCTATCTTACCAATAATTGCGAACAGATTTTCTGAGTTGGTCGTCGGAACACCCTTTATTTCCAAGTTGTTCATCCTTGATCTTTGCTCCGTTTCGCGATGTAGATCTTCAATTTTGGAGCATCGTTCATGTAATACTGCCATCTCCTCCTTAGTTTTCGTAAGACAGTCCACTTCACTCTCCAATTCCGACACACACATGATCCAGAAACTCAACAGCTGTTTTAAGGCTGGAGTACTCCGTCCTGATCGACTTAAGCTCCGCAAGTTCCGATTGAATAGCTCTAATATTCTCCATTATAGTGGGTAAGCTCTCCATCCGAGCTGAGAGAACCTTCAGTTCTGACATTATTGCGTCCATGTCAGCTGTTACGGGTGTAGTTGTGGGGCGAGGACTGGATGCTGCCAGAGATTTGCAATTACTGCACTTCCATGTATTCCTGCGATCCCCCAGCTTCCTCCATCCTCCTTCCGTTATGCCAGCGCAGGGAAAGTCGAACTGTTCCAGGCATCCCACGCATTTCACTCCATCCCTGCTTTCCAGTTGGCAACGCTTGCATTTGAACATTTTGTATAACTTAGTAATAAAATTTGAGAATCGATAATTAATCACACGCGAAGTATTATGCGTCCGGCCGATTTGCTGTCTACCGTCGGAATGACGTTAATTATCGAGTTGTGTAAAATAGGATAGAGTTCGTTGTGAACCAATCTTTCAGAACTTCGGCAAAGTGGACAAAATGGAGATAGGACGGTAGTTCTCAATATTATGTTTGGAACCTGATTTATGAACGGTCGTAATGTTATCACTTTTCCATATTTCAGGAAATGAACCCTCTGAAATACATTTATTATATATAATATGGAGGGGTGTACATATAGAATCTGCCATTTTTGTAAGATAAAGCGGATGTATACCATCAGGCCCCGAACCCTTCGTAGTATCAAGTGATTTTAATGCTTTAAGAATTTTTTTTATAACTAAAGGTAACACTGTTAATGAGAATACTATTTTCATTGAATTCTTGCGGAGGTAACCAATTATTTACATTCAAGGTAGAACATTCGTAAACTGAGTGAAAAAATTCTGAAAATAAATTACAAATCTCAGTGGAATTACTCGAGCTACGATTCTTATAAGACATTGTTGAAGGTATGCTAGTACTCGTATCTGCTTTACGATTAGAGATGTAACTCCATAAGTATTTAACGTTTTTAGTAATATTTTCTTAGACTGAATCAATATACTTATTGTAACAGATTTTACACTCTACTTGAAATCTTTGCCTTAATATAGAAAATTTCATCAGACCTGCGACCTCAACCTTCCATTTAATCCAAGCTCTATTCTTGTTCCTGAAAATACGTGATAAGGACTTAGAGAACCATACGGGGAATTTTGACGAGCGCATGGATACTTTAGGTGTATGGTCTTTTATAGTTTGGTAAATAATATCATAGAAAATATTTACTGAATCGCCAGCTGACATGTGGTTAAGAACACTGGTCCAATCTATTTTATTCAAATCCTGGTTAATTAATTCGTATTCTTCTTCTTCTTCTTCTTCCTCAGCCTATAGATGTCCACTGCTGGACAAAGGCCTCCCCCAAGGCTTTCCACGATGACCGGTCTTGTGCTGCCTGCATCCATCGGTTTCCCGCGACCTTCACCATTAATTCGTATTCAGCTTGGCAAAAATTATATTTAGGTATCTTCGCTCGTGTAAATGTTAATTCAGATTTATAACAAAACGTACAACTTAAAGAAGGGTGATAATTATGTATGGGTAGTATTATTGAGGATGGAGAGCCTACATGGCAATCATCATTACTAATTATTAAATCTAGAATACGTCCTTTTGCATTTTTCAAGTTATTAAATTTAGATAGATAAAGTTATTAAAGCATTGAGTACTGACATAAAATTGTCCAGGTGTCTACAAATAGATGAGTTGCCGTTACAGTTCAGTGCTTCAGGTGTGTCCTTATCAATCGGTAACCAATTAATATTAAGTAGACTATAGTCCACCTAACATTAAAAAATTTATTTGGCGACTATAGTCGCCAAATAAATAAAATTTTTTGGAACCTAACATGTCTAGTGTATGATGTAGATTTTGGAAGTGAGAAAGATAAGTTTCTTCAGAGGAATTTGGCGGAATATATGTCGCTGCAATGTGGTATTTCTCGTGACAGTGACTGGGAATTTGCAGTAGTATGTGCTCAATATGGGGATTTGTAGAATACGGTATGCACACTGTATTCAGCTTCTTTCGAACAGCCACAAGAACTCGGCCACCTTCCCTTATAATTGTAGCAGTGCGATTACGATCACATCTAAAGACTACATAACGCTCGTCAATATATTCATGGTCAAATATAGATGCAGTAAGCCAAGTCTCAATCAGAATTATTATATCATAACAGTTGCTTAAAATATTCATGTATAAGATATTGAGTTTCGTTCGTATTCCCCTGCAGTTCTGATAATAGACTGTTAAGTCATCTAACATTATGAAAATACTGATTTATGAAAGTATATTCCAAATAAATAAATAGATGCGTAACTACCGAAAAGAGTATGAAAACATCCTCATGATTACACTTAAGTGGTAAGAAATATAAAAGTAGTGAATAGTGCAATAACAAATACTTCAGTACCCATGAATGAATATAGGCCCAAGACATTACAATAATAAACCTAACAACATCAATAACCACCGTCTTTATACATAAATTATAAGTTTTTATAAAATTAAAAGCTTTAAAAATCAAGTGACTGTGACTTATAATTTTCAGACTATTGATCATTCCTGCCGATGATAGGGCGAGTACCGGGCTTAATCTTTTTGATATCTTCTGACGATCGTATTAGCATCGCTGAAGAGGCATCAGTTTCACGAACGAGAATAGTAGCGTGTTTGACCCATATGTACTTAAAGTTGACCTTTTTGGCCGCATCTCGGGTTTCACAAAATAATTGCTTTTTTTTTAATGTCAAATGCCTGCCTGTTTCCCGAAAATCCCAGGTGGTCAGAATTGATGCCCTTTGCCAATCGGAATGAACTTAGTAAATTATCCCTTAGTATGCGCGAACTTAACTTTAGGTACAACAATATTTTTCGGTTTGTTATTCTCCTGGTGCGCATGTGGGACGCGATGTATGGCAATGATATCTTTTTGAGTCAGTGAACAACTTATCTTGGACCCGATATTCCCCATTAGTGCAATCAAATTTTCATTGCGCTTTTCGGGTACATTGCATAATTCCAGATAACAACATCTTGCCTGTTGCTCCAACGAGTCGATTTTTGACTCCAAAGCGGTCAGTGCATTGTTAACAATATTAGCGTGTGCTGTTTGTGTACGAATAGAGGCAATTTCACTCTTCAATCCTGCCTGTTCGTCTGTAGCATGCTGTACTGAGGCTTTCAATGGCGACAAGTCGCCCATTGCAATCCTATGGTTAGCGTTCAAATCAGATACCCGCTTCTCCAAGGATGAGTGGTCAGCTCGGAGAGAAGTAAGCTCGGTTTTAATCTCCGATGTCAATAGACTTATGGAAGCAAGGTCAGACTGAATTTTAGTGACGTTAGCTGATATTTTATTTATGGCCCCATCCAGGTCGCCCCGCAATAAATCGAACTCTTTGTTTTCAATTGAAAGCCCCTTAATAGCTTCAGTAATCTCGGATTCCGGTTGCTTCCGTTTCCTTCTCGCGCCTCACGTATCGGTGGTCTAGCGGCCAGTGAGCCGGACTGCGTCAGCTGTGCACGGCGTGTTGAGGGATCGAGCCCCACCAAAAGCCACAAAGACTTTTTTTAAGTTTATTAATATTTGTAAGTTATCTCACCCACTGACCGATGAGCGAGACGGCGCAATACAGGATTAATGATGACGTCGGTCGTATATGGGTACTTCCACAAGGTAGTAAGAGAGGCCCCGAGTTTAATGAAAAAAATAAACCAATATTAAGAAACAAAAATTAGGAAAAATTAAATAAAAGAATAAGAACTACGAACGTGCACTCGTGACAAACTCCAAAGAGTGAAACCAAACCTTATGTTTATTGGAGTAATCTTTGGACTTGACATTCCATAAACACTTACACTGTCTATATGTATTAATAAAGTCTTCTATAGCGCTTTTGGAATAAATTCGCAAATCCATTTTTCTCAAAAACACGTGTTTCAATCACGATAAACAATAGTGGACTGACGCTCGCCTCGCGCCACTCGCAGTCACGTACACACGTTCGAGTCAAGATTGACGGTTCGCTTCGAGTAGGTTCGAAGGAAATTCATCATCGTCATCAACCTTTTATCGTCCCACTGCTGAGAACAGGTCTCCTCTCATACAGAGAAGGATTGAGCGTAATCACCACGCTTGCTCAATGCGGGTTGGCGATTTCAGACTTAAAGTCCAGGTTTCCTCAAGATGTTTTCCTTCACCTTTAGTCATTGGTGTCCAAGATATACTTAGAAAGCACATATAACTTTAGAAAAGTTACATTGGTACTTGCCTGAGCTGGAATCGAACCCGCACACTCATACTGGGCTGGTGTTTTAACCACTAGGCCACCACGACTTCCAAATTTAATTCCATTTTTAAGGAAATTGCTTTCATTTAATTCCATCGAGCCGGCTCGGTGCGAGCCTTCGAGCTGTGAATTTTGCGGTCTACACGTTGATTTTTACTCGACTTCGAGTAATACCGTATGTGAGTACTGACCTTAAGACTACACTGTTCTCAGGATATCTTCGGGATTTTTAGGGACAGTAAAATGTAGAACAAGTTACCTTCTCGAATCTTCATGCAAGCTTCTCTTAGATGTCCCGGCTTCCCATTTGCTGTAACATAACCACATACAAGGAGTAATAAAATTGTTACGTTAGAAATCATTCTGACTATGAAACTGAAGTTAAAATGCAGACAAATCGTAGGTATTGGTGCTTTAATAGCATGTATAATAAGTGTTTATAATTGATGTCATTGTTAGAAAATAAGTTATAATTTACCGGGTTATAATAACTTAAGATAACGATTATTATCAAAGTGTATGTTTCACGGATTCAAGTATTTAGTTTTACATGGTTATACAAAGTTATTTTTTCTTTATACGAAACCTGAAAATAATTTGTTCAGAATAAGCAACTGAATCGATTTCAATCATTTTTGCACCATATTATTTTTTTCCCGAATATATTTAAAAGGTGTTGCAGTGTTGTTACCGAGCGCATAACACGGTTCATAGCGGATCATAGTGTCTTAGGGTCCCCGCCGCACCACGTCCATTTAGGCGCGAGCGGGCGACTGGCGCAATGCCTATATTTTTGTTGGGACAAGCAGGTAACATAACAAGCCCATAACTTAGTGCTTTTTCAGGACAGCTTTCTGAGATTTTGTTCATAAATTCTTTACATAAAAATACTGGACACGTTTGAAATACTGGGCTCTTAGCGATAAGACCGCCCATTGTGTCACCCTTTGTAAAATCTTTTTATTTTTGTTCTGTAATCTATAAAGGGTGTATCTTACATCGACGCACAAACGTGTACCATGGATCCAGTATATGATTCTGAACCCCCTAGTGGTGGAATTTTTCGTCAGTTTTTTCCTGATTATTAAAAAAAAATATGCAGTTTTATTTTCAATAAGATTTTAAAGTAAAAATTATTTAATTCTCTAATTTCACAAAAAGCACAATGTGGACAAAACTCGACAAACTATCGTATCAGCTGATTTAATAGAGTTCACATCAGGGATCAACGTCATACCTACAAATCCGCACGGCGGCACGCTTGCAATCATCTTTTATTAATTAGAAAAAAGGTTACCTAGAAAACATTAAGGTTTAACTTATTTGTTGACTTATATATTAAAATCAAACTAGGAATGTAACTTAGTCTAAACATTCTAAACTATTCATAATTACTACTAACTTACACTTTTAACTTAATCTAAACAGTCTGAACATGTTAAAATGTGATCAACATGACGTTTCCACCCCATCCCATCCACATCAATCACATAAGTCACACCTGGAATACTTTCTTTAATTATAATCCCTAGAGCCCATGGTTTACTACCGCGTCTATAGTATTTTACCATCACCTTTTGCCCAATCTGAAAATCTACCTTCCTATTACCTTCATTCCTCCTCTCTACTTTCTCCTGGATCACATCAACTAAAGGAGAAGGACGCAGCCTGCTAAAACGGTTTCGGATTTCCCTGCCCAGCAATGAGCCTAGCTGGTGTCATGCCAATTGTTCGTTGTGGAGTACTTCTATAGTCGAAGAAAAACATATTAACCGCTGCTGTCAGACTGTAACTACTCTCTTTAATTTTAGTTATAGCTTGTTTGAAAGTTCCCACAAATCTTTTTGCCGCGCCATTTGTTGCGGGATGGTACGGTGCTGTAAATTTATGTTTAATTTCATTATTAGTGCAGAAGTCTTTAAATTCTTGACTGATAAAAGTACGACCGTTTTCTGTGACTAAATGCAAGGGATAACCGAAGCGGGCAAAAACATTTTTTAATATGTCAATTGCGCGACTGCTAGTTATGTTTGACATTTCAAATACTTCGGGCCATTTGGAATAACTATCTACTATATACAAGGAACATTTTATTAAAATATGGGCCTAGAAAATCCGCATGAATTCTACACCAGGCTGCTGGTGGCAGGGGCCATGGCTTCTGTATTTTCTCAGGTGCTTTTTAAATCACACAGTTATTTGATAATTGTTCAATATCTATATCTAATTCTATGGATCTGGCTATCTGATTCTATTCTATGGAGCTCCTCCAATACAGCATCTTTCAGACTATTTGGAATGATTATACGATAACCCCAGAACAAACATTCTCGGTCTAGTGTTAGTTCATTCCTACGATTGTAGAGTGGTTGTAGCCCCTCATCAATTTCTTGTTGTCGTGGCCTACCATCTCTCATGTGTCTAATTACTTTTGACAATTGTGGATCTTTTTTAGACTACTTGTATTTCTCTCCAATTTATAGTTTCCATATTGGAATCATTTGCAAAACACATAATATTGGAGTTTGCATCAGTACATAATGGATTAATTTCTATTTCTTCAACTTCTTTACATTTATCTGTAGCTATCCTTGACAAAAAGTCTGCTGGGTGGGTAGCAGTATTTATATGCCGTATTTTATAATTGAATGCTGAAAGCAATATGTCGTAATGTTGTTGTCTTTTGGCTGCCATTTTAGGAATATCTTTGGCTGGTCCAAAAATTCTGGTCAATGCCGCGTTATGTTTCTAATTCGAAAAATCTTCCATAAATGTAATCATAGAATTTGGTGATTGAAAATGAAAAAATTTATAAAAAATGAAAATGAATTTAAATGACCGCCAATGCCTCTTTATCAATAGTTGCATATCTCTGTTCAGTATCATTTAATTTTTTGCTAGCATTAGCGATGGGCCTGACTGTACCATCTTTTCCTCTATTTGATAGAACTGCGCCTAATTCTGTGTCTGATGCATCAGAAGTCAAAATTAAGGGTAACTTAGGATCATAGTGAGTCAGGATCCTCGCAGTAGCCAGTTTATTTTTTATTTTCTGAAATGCTACTTCATACTCAGTGTTCCAACCAAACTTTCCTTTCTTTGTACAATCATACAATGGTGCTAATGTAGTAGCCATATATTTTAAAAATCGTGAATAGTAGTTGATTTTACCTAAAAATTACTTTAACAGTGTAAGATTTGCGGGCCTTTCTGACCTTAACAATGGTTCCACCTTTGACTTTACAATATTAATGCCGTTCTTATCCACTTGAAAACCAAAGACTTCTAAGTTTGTGGTGAATAGTTTACATTTTTCTGGTTTTAATTTAAATTCGCATTCCTTTAACATTGTCAGAACTTGAGAGAGTGGTTCAAAAGTTTTGTACAAAATTGTATGTGACGGAACCACGGCGCGATCTAATATTAATCCAATAAGTGTCCAAAGTTGACTCATGTTCTCGATAGATGGCGTTGGCGTCGAATTAGATCGCGCTATGGTTTCGTTACCGCTGTTAGTATAAGTACTACCCGTGCGCGATAAGTTGGGACCTGAGTGCGGTGATTTTGAGAGATGAGATAATGTAAATAATAGATAAAATAAATGTATAAAATTAAACATTGTATTTTTTATTCATTACAAAACCATAGTCAACACTTTCGGTGATACATAATTAAATACCTAGGGTCCTATTTTATTCAAATAGTGTGCACTCAGGTCCCAACTTATCGCGCACGGGTTGTACATTAAGAATTACTTTTTTTGTGTGAATCGGTTTTAGAGATGGGCCAACTCGGAAAAAACATAACTCGAGTTAACCCGGGTTAAAATCCACGGGTTGAACTCGAGTCACGTAACTCGAGTTAACTGGATGGACAAGTAAATGTTCTTTTTTTTTTTTTAGTTTAACCCATTTATTCCCTCAGCTGTTCCAATTTTTATCTGTTTCAATTCCTATGTATTGGGAGAGTTATACCTACTAACAAAAGAAACAAAAGAGTTATTGTTTGAAATCGAATCATTTATTAAACTATTTTTGGCTCGAATTTTAATTAAAAATAATACATATTTACTATCAATTAAACTATTAAATTATCCTTTCAAAACCATACTTACATTATGATAGGTAAATTTACGAAATCATAATTGTTTTATAATCAGTATCAGTAATCACGATTGATTTGAAAGATTTGGACACCAACTTATATTTTTCATCTACCATCAAAGCTAATTGTTTTCTATTCGGTAGTTGATAATCAGCATTCAATGCTTTTGAATATTCTTGGAGACCTGAATTTTCCACTATATGAAATAGCTGCGAATCTTTAACTATCATATTAATTAAAGCGTTGTCACCAGAATTTTTTTTTTTGGCACAGTAAGAAGGGTTTGGTTGTACCTTAACCTTTGTTGAGGAGGCTCAGGCTCAACATTCATGGTGGTTGTCGATACCAATAACTGCGATGAAGATGAATCGACCGAAGTACTCATATTACTTTTATTTGTTGATAATGAACCCTGAAATTCCTCGACGGCGACAATGGTAGGATGCTTCTTTTTGATGTGGTTTAAAAGTGTGGTCGTATTTCCACTATATTCTAAACCGATTCGGTTTTATAGAATAAACGCTCAATTGTACTACTTGTACAAAAGTTGGGTTATTTCTCGCCTAACGGACCCCAGATTTTGTTCAAGTTTCTAGTAAATATTATTAATAAATACAACTGTATTTTGAACATTTTGTAATTTTTTTATCATTAACCTTTGAAATGCTCTCGGTCCTGAGCTTACCCTAAAAGGTAAATATATTTATCTTTATCTTTTATTGAAATTACAGTAACATCAGAGCCAGTATCCAACTGGAATTTCAAATTTTGTTCATTAACATTAACACTTAAGTAGTAAGGTAGTATTTTACTTACACAGCTAAATGTACAGGTGTCATACTCCTCAAATAAATCCTTTATCAAACATTCAGCCCCCTCTGCCTCAGGCTGTTCTTCTTGTTTAGTATCCAGCATATTTGTTTGTCGTTGCTTCTTAGGGCACATTTTAATTAGATGCCCTTGCAGTCCGCATACTGAACAAAATTTTTTCCTCAAACTGCAATCCGCCTTTATATGGCAATACGCCTTTATATCTTTCCACAACAAAAACACTATGATTTAGGTTTGGAGTTATTTTTATGTTCTCTCTTCTTTGGTGGCAATCTTCTCTGGTTTTAGAATATTTCATTGACTTCACTAATACTATTGGTATGTAACAATGCTGCTTCTACTGTTCGTGCGAGTGCTACACAACGGTCCAACGTCAAATCTGCCTCATTTTTCATCAACTCGAATTTAATAACCTTCGAAAAGACTCCTTCCATGAACTTCTCCCTAATTTGGTCATCAGCATCCTTAAAATTACACTTCATTGCTAATCTTCTTAATTCCAAAACATAGTCTTGAATGTTTTCATTGTGTTTTTGGTTTCTTTTCCTAAATTCCACTCTCTCTAAAGCTGTAGTTAATGGTTCCACATATTTATCTTATAATTTTTTACAAAGTTGTTCAAATGTATATGACATAACATGTATGTGTATAACATGAACGAGCAAGCAGTACGCTGGTAAGAGTTCTTCTATTTTCAACAACATGGACAGCGATCGTAAAAATAAGACACGAGTTTACACTGGCGAGCTTGAAATCAGACTAAAGAAGATCATAGGGCCTCAACCCAGTGGAACGTGAGAAGGTTCGCAACATAATCCAAGAACTTCTGGAACAGATGTAAAATAATATATTTATATTAATAAAAATTTAAGGATTATCATTTGAAGTAATTACGAAAAAACATATTTAAGATAAAAAAAAAAAACAATGATATTACCATATGGTTTTGGCCTGGCCTCATTGAATATTTGACATTGCAAGCCACCGCTATGTGTCGTATATGATGTGGCTGTACCTAAAGGCTGTGCAGTAACTCGCCTTGAAGGATCTGCAAAAATAAAAGAAGGTCCATAAACATATTTGTATGCGTATTGATAAATATTTTTACGATACATCCCAAATAGTAAAAATAATCGCACTAGAGATGTTGGAAAGCCAGGTCGTAAGGGACTTTTTTTTAAAGATAGAATTTTTTTAAAACTACCAAGCAATAGAGCTTGCGACGCTGATTCCAAATATGTATATAACTCAATTTCGGTAAAATGTCCTTTACGACAATTGAAATTTCCGGTATCGATAATATAATTCGTGAGTGCAAATCTCCTTACTCAAGCTCACGAAAAATAGAGGCTCCCATCAAAGCTCCAATATCCAAACTATCAAGCAGGTCAGGCAGTTCAATGGCCTGGTTACATTAGGAAATACATTCCTGACTTTTCTCGTGTGCTACCTTTGTTCGAATTGACAATACAAGAAGCAGTCTGGACATGGACAGTCATCGAATGCCTAACATCGGCACCAGATTACAGAAGATGACATTATCCCAAGAAGAAGCACTCGTACTACTGTACATGGATGCCAGCAACCTTGGATTTGGTACAGTACTGGTACAGATGATCGATGGACGCCAACATGTAGTTGCTTTTATGAGCATGAGAAACACGGAAGCTGAAACACACTACCACTCCTATGAGTTAGAGACACTAGCAGTGGTTCGGGCTATAAAACACTTCCGCCAGTATCTCTATGGGCGAAAATTCACCGTGATACTGGATTGCAATGCATTAAAGGCACTGGATAAAATTTTATCCTGTATTTCTTCAGGAGAAGGTGTTCAGGAGTCGCTAAACTTAAGTGGCAGTGGGCAGGGCACATTGCTCGTAGAACCGATGGCCGATGGGGCAGTAAGGTTCTGGAGTGGCGGCCACGTACTGGAAGACGCAGCGTAGGGAGGCCCCCAACAAGGTGGACCGATGACCTGGTGAAAGTCGCGGGAAGCCAATGGATGCGGGCAGCACAAGACCGGTCAGCGTGGAAAGCCTTGGGGGAGGCCTTTGTCCAGCAGTGGACATCTATAGGCTGAAGAAGAAGAAGAAGAAGAAGATGCATTTGTTTAATTCTTTGGGATCTAAACACAATCGAAGGGTTTTATTCGGTTTTTCTACTATTACGAGATTATTACACCATGCTGTTGGTCTTTCTACCTTTTCTATAATACCTCTACTTTCTTAGTTATCCAGAGTACTCTTTAACCTATCTTTAATAGCCTGTGGAACTCTACGAATTGGTTTGATAACAGGTTGCACTGATTCTTTTAGTTTAATACAGTAAGACCCTATATTGCCTAAGCCTGAAAATATCTCTGTGTTTGCTTTTACAAAATTATATTTCACTAGTTACAATACTGTCCAATCTTTTCAACAAATTCAATTCTATACATGCCGGTGACCCTATTACAGACTGGATTGGTAAATCAACTATGCAAAATTTTAATTTTACTTGTGTGCCTTTGCCTATACAATTTAACTTAACAGTACCAACTGTTTTTATTTCTTGATTATTGTAAACTACCAACACAGTTGAATTACCAACGAAATGGTTTGTATCATATTTAATTTAATAAAATTAAATATGATACAAACCATTTCGTTGTAGTTGTATAATAATACAACTTCAATGACAAAGTATTGCAGTCAGCCCCTGAATCTAATTTGAACCTGATGTTGGTTCCATTTATGTTTACAACTTCAACCCACTTACTTACTAAATCCACCACAATGTCATGTGAACAATCACTGTACCTATCTTCCTTCTGAACTGAGTCTATCTTGTTGCCGTTTTCTTTCTTATTCTGTTCTTCTTTATTCTTAGACCTAGTACGACACACAGCAGCAAAATGGTTGTAATTGTTATAATTTGCACACTTTTTCCCGTAAGCTGGACAATTTTTTGCTGGGTGCCTTCTGCCGCAGTAAGAACAAGCAAGCGTCTTAATATCTGTTTTCTTAATTCCATGTATTTCTTGCTTTATTTGCAACGTCATTTCTTGTGCTCTTGACTTTCCTGCCTCAGCTGATTACCTGATCCAGTCCAATGTCAGTTTCCCCTAACAATCTCTCCTGTAGTCCCTTATCGCTAATACCAATGACAAGCATGTCTCTTACAAGCCTATCCTCTTGATCTTTGAAGTCGTACTGTTTAGCTTGTACCTTTAACTTCGTAATGAATCGGACTATATGCTCACCCTCCTCCTGTTTCATGTTGAAAATTTTGAAACTGTTCGTAATAATATTTTTCCTCGGCTCCACATAGGCGTCAAACTTTTTTATTAACGCATCCAAGGTTTTAACCTCAATCGTTTTTATGTGCGAGTTAAACACGTCTACAGCGTCTTCTCCCGCAACATTCAAAAATAGAGCAATCTTCCTTTCTTCCTTGGCGTCTGCCAATACCACAGCCTCCAAGTAAATTTCTAATTGCTGTTTAAATCTGGGCCAGTTTGCCCCTTCGCCCGAAAGGATCAAACTAGTTGGCGGCTTGATTCCCTCCATTATTATAATATAATCACTGTACTTTTATTTACTATTTTCCACTAAGGATTTGCTTATTTTCCAACGTTAGTTTTAACCTGACACCATGTTCAGAATAGGATTGATTGAAACACGTTTTAATTAAAACTTCGTTTATTCTTGATGTGCGCCATGTTCTGTATTCCACAGATCATGCACGAAGCGCGCAGCGCGCAGCATTAAAATAAATCATATCAAACAAATATATGAATTAAAAAAAAAACACACAAAAATAAAATAATACCTAATAAAATTATACTATAAATTACAAATTTAGCAAATATTACAGTAATAATTGTTGAAATATTAATAAGAATATCTAATAAATGTCATGTCAAATATAAAAAAAGAAGAAATGTCAATAGGTACAATATCAAGTAACAATAAGTCAGCTATAAAACAAGAAATGATTGACGATTAAAATTAAAACTGGGATGCATTTTTTATTTTGTTTTTAAATATGCGCAACTTATCGTGGACTACATCAAGATCGGGTATTACTGTGATTAGGGAATGATACTGATCAATTATTCTACGGAGAGGTGCTTGCCGTCCCAAATTAGACTTTACAGGTGGGGTGTAAATAATATATATAAGTGTCCCGCGAGGATAGGTACGGGTAATCTTTAAAGGCATGTACTCCAGAAAGTAGCTACACTGATATAGACTGCTCACGATTTTTGTGAAAGAAGGACATGTCTGATAAAAGTCTCCGTTCACGAAGAGAATGCATTAATAACTTAATTAGACGCTCTTTGTAAGGATTTCTGTGGGAAAAACCACTAGGATTAAAAGCTAGATGCCGAGTGAACGCTCTTTGTATGTTCTCAACGCGTTGCGAATGCACGGCATAATACGGATTCCATACAACGCTGGCAAACTCAAGAGGACTGCGCACCAATGTTTGATAAAGCAAGATTTTGGTGCGCTGATGTTTAAATCCGCCCGAGTTACGTTTTAAAAATCCGAGCATTTGAGCTGCTTTTGTGACAGATTTGTTAATGTGCTAGGTGAATTTCATTTCGTCGACGAATGTACAGTGATATTGTATGCCCAAAATGGTAACCATGAACTCCAAGTGTTTGGTCTGTCTTCGACGTGTATTCTTAAAAAAGCTCCTAGAGATTTGTGGGAATTCTCTAAACCGCCAATGCTCTGATGATGGTAAGCTGTTGAGTTCAATTTGGAAATGTTAAGAATGTAGCATACCATTTTGAATGTTTCTGACATAAACTCCGTACCTCTGTCAGTAGCGATCTTCCGCGGTACTCCGTGTTGGAGAATGAAGTTGGTGACGAACACACGAGCTACTTCAGCTGAAGTTTTATTCATTAAAGGAAAAGCGCATACATATTTTGACAGCTCACACTGGAGTGTTAAAATATACGTGTAATCATTGTTATCCCTATCAAGTGGCCCTATTATATCCAAAAAGACTTTTTCAAATGCTGATTGGGCAGTTGTGGTAATAACCAAGGATTCTTTTGTTATAACAGTATATTTTTGTTTTTGATAAATAGCGCATTTTTTAACGAAGTCATTAATCTCCCTTGCGAGACCCGGCCAAAAATAATATTTTTTAATGTTATTGTACATTCTTCTTATGCCCGCATGGCCACTTGTCGGCAACAAGTGAAAGTCATTCAAAATGACTCTTCTATCTTCTAAATTATCTAATCTTTCTATATCATTTAAAATACATAATCGCGGCCCTTTCTGTTGAGTAGTCCGGGAAATAGAGACGGCTTTTCTTGCCAAAATGTATATTAAATAAGATTTATAATAATAATGTTTAGTGAACTGTATGCAGAGATAATCGCGCGCGTCTGTCGTCTGGTAGGCAGACACTTTCCATTTCTTTAATTTCATTAGTATTTTTTTTTTATAAATATGCATTTATTTTTCACAAAATATATTTTTTCATTTATACATATTATTAACATGGCAAAAATCACGCATCGCTCTCACAAATGCGGCTGGCGTCAGTTGTGATCGAGAGCAGACGGATTTATATACAACGTGTAACAAAAAGGGTATATACATACCAAGGGCATGGCATCTTTAGATGATATCAAACGATATCGGAAGGGTTTCAACTCAAAATAAAATACTTAAAAAATTGGTACCAAATTTTCGGTTTCGTGTGTTTCTTAAAATAAAATCATAACAAACGTGGCAGCACACTACATATGTTAATAACTACTCGTTACCCGTCACATTACTTGCGAAAATCCGATAAATGTCTTCAATATCTCTGTGCGACTAGTATGATAGTAGCCTATCACAGGCGGTGTTTTTCCTCATAAGTTCCTAACATAAAGAGATAGAATTAAAAAACCCTTCCAATATCGTTTGATATCATGTAAAGATGCCATGCCTTTGTTATGTATATACCCTTTATGTTACACGTTGTATAGTATCATTTTTTCATGATCATATGAAAATATATCATTTTCCTTAGATATTCTATTTATTTCCCGTAGCCTCTTTAGGTACGCTTGGTCAATAAATTGCAGCTTCACTACATTATTGGGTCTATTAATGATTTCTGCAATTCTCGGTTGTCACACAGGCACACACACACACACACAGGCAGGGTTTGAGACACAGGTTTCTTCGGTAACCTCGGGAACCTGAGAAGTTGCTTCTAATTGTTTGCTTTTTGCTCGTGTGTACGAATAAACATTTGTGCATGTTGTTTAAATCCGTCGAAGATAACTAAATACGAGATAACGCATCGGCGGCTACATTCTGTTGACCTTTGACATATTCAATTAAATAGTCGTACTCTTCTAAGCATAGTCTAAATTTAAGTAATCTACTTAATGGCTCCTTCAAACTAAATAAATATACCAATGGTTTGTGGTCGGTGAGTATTTTGAATGAACGACCATACAGATAGGGTCTAAAATGTTTCACGGCCCATACTATAGCCAGAAGCTCCTTTTCAATGGTCGGGTAATTCCGTTCAGCTTTGTTAAACTCATACTGGCGTAAACGACTGGCCGACCATCGGTATTAGATAAGACTGCTCCTATCGCGTAACCTGACGCGTCGGTTTGCACTCTGAATTGATTTTTGTCTGATAAATCTGGATATTGTAGAACTGGAGGTTCAGACATACATTTTTTAAGCATTTCAAACGATTTTTGTGCGTCGCTGTTCCAAATGAATAGAACGTTTTTCCTGCACAAAATATTTAAACTATTTGCAATTGCAGCAAAATTTTGAATGAATTTGCGATAATAATTTGCTAAGGCTACAAAACGCTTTACTGCTTCGGTATTTTTAGGAATTGAATATTTTTGTATAGCGCAAAGCTTTTCAGGATCGGGTAGTACACCTAAGGTGGGCGACGGTATGGAATAAAACGTCCGTATCTCTTATACTCTATACAATTAACACCATCATATCAGACTAACAGATAGGTAGCTAACTTTACAATTTTTGTAGGCGCCCGTTCGTCCTGTCAAAACTCCGAGAGCGAACCTCCGGTGTTGCCAGTTCGATCGTTAGTGATGTCGGTATCGAGTTAGTCGATATCGCCACACCACCCCCCCACGGCGTAAAATAACCCTACAATTAGAATTTCTTACAAAATCACAAAAATAATTTACCTTAAATAAACAAAAAATTTCGAAAGAACAAAAGAAAATTAATAACCTTATTAATTTAAACGTCGATGAGCGTCTTGAAACGGACATGGCGTCCTGAACAAGTTACGTAGCTCTTAGGATTTGGATGACTGCTGTCAGACTTAGGTGCAATGGTGAGAGGTGTAGGCGGTGTCCCCTGGGGTGTTCGACCAGATGGTGGTTGTAAAGTTGTGTAGCCGGTAGATCCTGTATGTGGTGCCTGTTCAATAAACGCTGGTTTCACACGGTCGAGACTCACATGCACGTCCCTGTTCGGCAATGCTATTGTTATTGTCTTATCAGTTCTAGCGATGACTCGGTGAGGGCCAGTGTATGGAGGGCTAAGGGATAGCTTTACGGAGTCGTCACGTAGGAAAACATGGGAGGCTTTAGATAACTCCTTCAAAACGAAAGCATTTCGCTCCGTGTGACGTGACGCTGGCACGGGTTTTAATTGGGACATGTGGGTACGCAATGCCGTTGTAAAGTTGTGGATGTCTTCTATGTTTCTCATTGTCGTAGTAGTTACAAATTCCCCAGGTAGACGAAGAGGTTCGCCGTAAACCAGTTCTGCGCATGATGTTTGTATATCTTCTTTCAAAGCAGCCCGCATGTCTAAGAGCACTAAAGGTAGAGCAGTACATCAACTGCCACCGTGGCACATAAGAGCAGCCTTTAAGTGCCGGTGCAGTCTTTCCACCATGCTATTGGCACATGGGTGGTAGCTGGTAGTGCGAGTGCTTTGGATAGATGCAGACTTTAAAAGAGACGTAAACATAATAACGCAGACTCAAATTGGCGACCTTGATCGGTGGTAATTATAGAAGGGATTCCAAACCGAGCTATCCAGCCTAGCGTAAACGTTTCGTACACTTCTTCAGCTGTAGCGCCGATCATAGACCAAACCTCTGGCCACCTGGTGAAACGGTCAAATGTCGATGTGAACATGACGAAAACGATTTGTTGGGGTTGAAAATTTACCTAAGGGAGTGGATGTGTGTCTGGTCACCTTACTAAGTTGACATGGTTCACATTCTCGAGCCCATTGACCACAATCTTTGTTTATTGAGGGCCAAACGAATCGTTCAGATACCAAGCGTGCGGAAGCTTGTGCGCCAGGGTGGCTGAGGTTGTGCAGTTTTTTAAAGTATTGGCGGTGGAAAGAAGGCGTAATATAAGGTCGCGGCTTTCCGGTAGATGCCGGAAATGCCAGCTATTTTTTCTAGCTTTAGTGAAGAATTAGTCTTGACGTTCTGTAGTTCTTTATCTGTAGCCTGTTCCTCTGCCAACGCCGAGTAACTGTCCTCGAGGGAAATAGCTTCTACTCTTGACATAGCATCAGCGACCACATTGTCCTCTCCCTTAACTTGTACAACGTCAGTTGTGAATTGGGAGATGAAGGACAGCTGGTTGAGCTGGACTGGAGGAAGTTTCTCGCGGCGTTGAGTAAAGGCATAGATGAGCGGTTTATGGTCCATGTATATCGTCACATGTTGAACCTCAAGTATATGACGAAACTGTTGAACGCTTTCATACACTGCAAGTAGTTCAAGATACTACGCGGGCCATAGTGTTTGTTTCTGTGTCAGCTTTTTGCTGTAGGCAAGATCCGATTTGTGTTGATGAAGCATCCGTGAAAAGTCCCAATGGTGCATCACTGACTGGATGAGCCAGGATGGTAGAATCTGCCAGACTCTCCTTACACTTGGCAAATGCTAGCTCTAATTCAGGTGTCCATGGTACTGGTTTAGCGCCCTTCAGATTGGAAGAAGTCAAAAGATTGATGAGCGGCGCTTGTAATTCTGCGGCATTGGGGAGGAATCGGCGGTAAAAGTTTACCATGCCGAGGAACCTGCGAAGGCCTTGCACTGATTTTGGCAAGGGAAAACTCTGCAGTGCTTCAATTCTCTCCGGAGGAGGGCGCGTGCCGTCCTTGTTGATCCAGTACCCTAAAAAGGTTACCTCAGCGGCTCCTAGAACGCATTTGGATACGTTTACAATGACACCATAGTCGTTCAACCGTTGGAACAAGGTACATAGATGTTCCTGATGTTCCTCAGGTATGCGTGAGAAGACCAGAACATCATCAACGTAAGGATAGCAGAAGTCGAGTCCCCTTACTACCTCGTCGATAAAGCGCTGAAACGTTTGTCCAGCGTTTCGGAGACTGACACACCGAAGGGTGTGGTTATAGCGGTCTTGCAGATGTCTGCTTCCTGGACTGACAATTGTTGATAAGCTTTCATGAGATCGATGGTGCTGTATATGACTGATCCCGCCATATTTTGTGAAAAATCGGCAATGTGTCGTACGTACGTAACAGGGTAGCGGTCTGGGAACGTCCTAGCGTTTAGGGCACGGTAGTCCCCACAAGGACGCCAGTTATCTTTTCCTTTTCTAGCCATGTGAAGTGGTGAAGCCCAGGGGCTGTTGGAAGGTCTCGCAGTTCCAATGCTGACCATCTCTTCAAACTCCTTTTTGGCCGCAAGTAGTTTCTGTTGGGCTAAGCGGCGAAGGCGGCAGGACACAGGTGGACCATCGGTGATCACGATGTGATGAACCGTGGTATGCTTGACATGTCAAGGTAGTCCAGGAGGACGGGTTAAATTTGGAAATTCCTGAAGAATTTTTCCCAAAAACTGAATCGTCGGTCAAGGAAACGGCCTTAACACTGACCTGAATAGCTTGAACGCAAATGCTTAAAGCAGCAGTTGTTAAGCTTGTGTTGCCGTCAATTAGGCGTTTTTGGCGAAGGTCGAGTAGTAAGTTGTAATAACTTAGGAAATCCGAACCGATGATCGGAATCTCGACATCAGCTATTGTAGAAGACCATTGGAAATCCCGGCGCAGGCCAAGGTTGAGGCGCATGGTAATGCTGCCGTATGTTTTGATTGAGCTGCCATTTGCTGCAGCCAGCTGGTATCCTGTCGATGATGTGGCACGACCTCAGGCTAACTTTTGCGGGTAGCAGCAGAGGTCGTTGCCGGTATCTATAAGAAATCAATGGGAAGAAGCTTTATCTGTGACAACTAAACGGCGGCACGACATGTCACGGTTAGTCGCCGCGTTTACTGGCCGTGGTTCTCGTTTTCCGTTTTCTTCCAATTGCATGGTTTGGTGCACTTACTAGCTTTCTTTTTGAAAGTCCTATGGTACCAACACAAGGAAGACCGGAATGATGAATTTGATCTGGAGCGTGGCCCATGGTTGCTTCGTGACCTTGAGCGTGGAGGCCTGTTAGCACTAAGCGCTCCAACGATCTTGGTCAGTTGTTCCACTCGAAGAGTGAGTTTAGATAACTCTGATGAAGGACCCCCCATTGCATGTACTAAAACCGGCACTGCCACTTCAACAATCTTGTCGGCTATGTCTGCAGCTTTTTCAAGTGGCAGGTCCTCTTGGGCTGCCAGGATAGCCTGCACATTGTTTCGCAGGCGACGCATCCAAAGCTGTCTGATGATATCATCACTCTTGAAAACTTATCCAGCCAGAGAGTGGAGATCTGGGAGGGCTTCCTGTCGCCTATATCTTCCTCCACCAGAAGTCTACGGACCTTGTCCTCTCTTGCTGATTATAAATGCCAGTGAGGTGGGAGACGGTATGGAATAAAACGTCCGTATCCCTTATACTCTATATTAACACCATCATATCAGACTAAAAGATAGGTAGCTACTTTTACAATTTTATATGCCCCGTTCGTCCTGTCGCCTATATCTTCCTCCCCCAGAAGTCTACGGACCTTGTCCTCTCTTGATGCTGAAAGGCGCTTAATAAGTTCTGTTTTGAGGTAATTATAACAGTCAGTTTCCGGCAGATTTTCAATAATATCTGCAACTTCTTCAGCAACCCGGGTATCCAGCATGGCAACAATGTGACTATATTTTGTACGGTCATGTTTGATATCAGCTAATTCAAATTGAGCCTCGGCTTGGCCAAACCATACAGTAGGCTTATCGGCCCAAAATGCTGGTAATTTTGCTGTCACTGCCATTGCTCGATGGGCCTGGCTTGGCATTGCCCTTAATTGTTCCTGCAGAGCTTGTATCTGTTCAGTAGCCATGTTTACATTGAATAAAACATAGAAATACTAGATGAAAATACAAGATGGTAAGAACAGTTTATAAAAATTCACAATAATTTAACTGCTACAAGTACAAATCGTATTATTATTGTTTACACTAATTATTGTGAATAAAGTATATTATGTACTAGCTAAGGAATATTACAATGAATCACAAATGTAAAGTTATTGAACAAAATACATAGTATGCACCTATATATGTGAGAAAAAAAAAAAGAAAAGGTAGGTGAAAAAAAAAACAAAATAAAAATGTACAATTTTCACAAATATTGCAGCTTTTTCGGAGAATAACACTGTTTCGACAATGAAGATGCACTATACAAACAAGGAAGCATCACGATAAGTTCAAAATTAACGCTGTCACGCACTTTAAGTTGTTTTGTACTGGAGTAATGAATGCAACAGGGGTATGTAATATAATAATGAGTTCGCTCACCGGATTGTTGGTTCTACCACCTGTTCGATGCTGATAACTGAACGCAGCCGGCTGGAACTTGTTGCTAGATGCAGGCGCGCAAGTTATGACTATGCGCAGACAGGGCAGGAGCGGCGAGTTGGTGACCGGCGTCGCCGCGTCTGTGTAGGCTTCGGAATTAGTGGCTCGGCGAGTAGTGTGGGTCTCGCGATTGCCTTGGTCGCTAGATTGCTACAGCAGTCTCGTCAATGACGGAACACTCATAGGATTCTTGAAATATTGAGATTGCAGTTGGCCGGCGTAGGAAGTGGCGTCGGCGACGCAACTTTTTAGTATAGATTGGCGGACTTAACTATCGTTTTCTTGTTGATCACGTCGGGGTCACCAATGAGGTAGGTGACGGTATGGAATAAAACGTCCTACTCTATATTAACACTTTTGTAGGCGCCCGTTCGTCCTGTCAAAACTCCGAGAGCGAACCTCCGGTGTTGCCAGTTCGATCGTTAGTGATGTGGGTATCGGGTTAGTCGATATCGCCACACACCGTTTTCTGTTACGACTTACGACGTGTCCTAAATATAGCATTTCTTTCTTAAGAAACTCGCATTTCATCGGATTCAATTTTAAATTGACGCCGCGTAATCTTTCTAAAACTTCGACTAAGTTTTTGTTATGGTCAACTAAACTCCTGCCCATTATGATCAAATCGTCCTGATAACATAAACATTTTCGTAATTAAGGCCTGCCATCGCCATGGTCATCATTCGCGCGAATGAGTTAGGACTTGTCTTTAGACCTATTGGAATTCTTTTCATTTGAAATTGGCCTGAATGAAAAGCTGTATATTTTCTACTATGGGGTTCGAGCTCCACATTATAAAATCCTTGACTTAGATCTAAGTGCGAAAAATAAATACAACCAGACAGTGAGTCTAATATTTCATGTATATTTGGCAGAGGGAATTTATCATTTTGTATATAGTTATTTAGCTTTCGGTAATCAATGACTAGACGCCATTTTTTCTCTCTATTTGATTTCTTTGGTACTAAAAGAACGGGGCTAGACCATTCGCTATTACAGAGTTCAATTATACCTTGCTCGAGCGTGTCTCCAATTTGTTTCTGTATTTCCCCTTTTTGGGAATGGGGGAGCCTATAAGATTTGCTGTATATTGGTCGAGTACTGTACCGGGTTTTATAGTTATCGAATGTTTTTATATGTTTGTCGTAGTCAGTTGATCTCCTTCAAGATAAAAGGTGTCATTATATTTTGCACATATGTTTATAATACTAGTCTTTTCTTCCTTATTTAAATGACTTAAATTTAATAAACGTAGCAGGTTTTTGACTCGTGGCATGCTTGTCAAATGTACAAATATTGTACTCACTAGCTTTATGTATTTTAGGCTTAATATTTTGTAAATAAAAATCATTTTCAGTGGTATTCAAGACTCTAATTGGGAGTTATCTATCTACGGGAGTTTCCAATATACTCGCTAAAATATACCATTTCCTATTTCCGCCGCGCAGACTATATAGTCCTCCGCAATACTAGTAGTAATGTATTGTATACTTTCGGATCTAGCTGGTATAGTTAGTGTTTCATTATGTAGAGTAAACGGCAAATTAATTTCTTTATTATTATATATTATATGTAAGGAATTATTTCTGAAGTTAATAATCGAATGATATTTGTTCAAAAAATCTTGGCCTAAGATTCCACTAGCCTTACAAGGTAAGGATTCAAATACGTAGAATTTATGATTAAGAACTTGATCACCGGCTCTTAATGCAAGATAAACAAAACCGATCGCTGCAATTTTTCCACCAATACCGCTGACAACAAGCTTTCATTTTTGGATGGGTAACTTCAACTCATAAACGTGTTCATGTTTTATAGGCGATAAGCAAGCATCCGTGTCAATTAGCCATGAGTACGAAAGATGTCTAGAGTTTAATGAAATATGATATATACATGACATCATAACGTTACGTAACGTCGAACACATCGTAACGTTGAATATTCACCAAAAACTCTTCTATTTTGCCATTATTACTTTCTAAACTGACATTCTCTTGGATTCGTGTCTGTCAAAATATGCATCTCCTGTTGTTGTTCCTCATTATTGGCTCGGTTTAAGAAAATTCTACCATTAGCTCTATGGTTCAATGAACCACGGTCGTGGGATCTCCACGCACCGCGAGTTGTTAGTCCTTTTCGATCACCCCTCTGGTCTGCTGGTGGAGTTGTTTGTCCTCGTCCTCGTGACACCCAGTGACCATTGGAATTTCTATATTGGTGTGAGCTGTTATGACGACGCATAAATATAATATCAGCAGACGCTGTAGAAACATTCTCATCGACGATGGCTGATTGTATAGCATCACTTAGAGATGTGAATTTCCGTGCTGTTATAATAGTGCCTAGCCGCCGATTTCTTAATCCACCAGCAAAACTTTTGATGGCTAGTTTCTCGTTTATAGGCTTCAATATATCGAAGTTACATTCATTGCCTTCGGATTGGGAAATCGTTAAGTCAACAAATAAATCAATCATCTGTTTACCATACTCATCTATAGAAAGATCATTTTGTTTTAAATTAAACAATCTCCGTTGTAGGGCCGTTGCTGATTTTTTGGCAACAGGCTTGTTTTCATAGCCTTAAGTAACTCATTAACGCTGTCATGTTTTGTATTAAGTCTGAGTTAAGCAGACTGCGACAGTCGGCTTTTTAAAACAAAATTTATTAATTTAGCTTATCCGTCCGAGTCGAGTTCAGTTTGATAGTATTCTATCCCGTCAATAAGCTGTTTTGTATTAGTGTTATCGTCGTTTAAAACTGGTAATAAACTCAAGGCGATTTTTAAATCAAATTTGGACATTTTCACTTCTATTATTGATCCTTCAATCGGTGACGAACTACTACATAAATCTAAAATATTGTCATGCAATCTTATTTTCTTATTTATCAAATTTATAAAACTCCTCATCTTCTAATCAATTTCAACAAATTTCTTATTAAAAGTACACAGTAATTAATCGATTTATTGGCCACTTCTATCATTCGTTTTGAAAACAGTCTCACCTTTATGTCTAATTGGCCCTATTTTTATTAAGTACGTTCTTAACTTACCACGATTATTGTATAGCTGTAGTAACTCCTCGTACATTCTATTCATTACTTATATATAGTTCACATATCTAAATCACGTCTTATTCATTATATCTTTACTGTAAGGTTACACGTATGCTGCCTGAATTAAAATTGCCGCACTTTCACACTTTTATTAGGACATATCATTCACAAATCGCCGAATTTGTCGTAGGTTTGTTGGAAGTATGGACCCGACATTCCTCGTTTGCCATGCTACAAGTACCGCCGCGGTACCTTCTGGATCGATCCGAAGAACGCCTCAAGATATGTCTCTGTTTTATACGGGGAGTAGTTATGAGTAAGGACGGTGACACGCGTCAATCAAACAAGCTAGTCTGTTGCACACTGTTTAATATAATAAGAACTCCCGGCTAGCGGGCAGGGGCGGGGCGCAGCCCGCTTACCTACTTAGCATACGTAACATCCCTTCCCCTTAAGCTAGGCTATACTCTTATCCTAATTATCTAAGTTTACTCTTAATCTATTGTTGTACCGTTTGTTCATCATCATCTCCGTCCTCACCACTGACGATTTGGGTCGGAGTTGAGAAGATGGGACTGTATTCCTGCCGCCTGCGTGTTACTGTAACGCGCGGCGGTGTCGCCGGAGTTCCCTGTTCAGGATCGGTTACCGACTCTCCTCTCTGGCCACCACTGACGGTTTGGGTTGGAGTTGAGCAGATAGGACTAATTTCCTGCCGCCTGTGTGTTGCCGTAACGCGTGGCGGTGTTGCCGGAGTTCCCTCTTCTGGATCGGTTACCGACTCTCCTCTCTCTCCTGGCTGCGTGACAGCCCCAGGGTGATTGCCGATTAGCGACCCCAAGTCGGGTACCACGTCTGGGTCCCAGTCCTGGTCGACCTCTGTTGATGATGATTGTCTTGATCTTATTTGGTCAATGTGCCTCGTGACCTCGCATCCTAATTGTGGCACATATAATAATAATAATAATAATAATAATAATAATAATAATAATAAAAAATTGGCAGCGCCAACGTCAACATCAAAGATTCTTTTATCTAAACATATTTATTTATAAAATTGTTACAATAGAAGCTGTTTTTACATTTATATACACAAACATGAAATACCAAATATTTAAAACCAAAATTATGCAAAAACCAAAGTTAATTCAATAAGAAATTACAATATGAAAGAAAATAAATAGCCGACATCGACTGACATCTGTCATGTCAAATCAATAAATTTCGGAAAAATGTGAATAAGAAGAAGATTGAAGATGTTGACAAGATCTGCCGCTCGACGTGCACGCCCACCATCTCCGGACTCGTTGCTCAGCTCCGCCTCGCCGCCGCCGGTCTCCAGCCCCACTGTAAGCGCTGTGACGACCCCGGCCGCGACAGTTGCGTCGAGCTCGAGCGACGAGTATTTCTCTCCGCCGACGACGCCACCACCTGTTCGCCGACGGGGAGGACGCCGGCCGCCGGACTGCTTAGGACCTCGAGGCCCATCGGCTTCTGACAGGGTCCCAGCTCCCGGCGGAAGTGTGCAGCGCATGAGATGGACACAATCCATCAACGAAAACGTCATGCGCTCATACTATGGGGCTACAGAGGGAGGAACTAACCTGACCGCGTACCGTGTTCGAATGCTCTCTCTGTTTCAGGTGCTTGAGCCAGCTGTCAACGTGTCGGCGCAACGACTGTCGGATCAGGTACGGGTTATCCAGCGTAATCATATGCTGGATGATACTGTGCTTGATCGCCTGCGAAACGAAATGCAGAGTAGCCGTGTCATTACTCACCAGTCGCAGTCTGCGGAGATACCACCGCAGCCCACAAACTATGCTGACGAGGGAAGTAATGATAGGGCTACAAATGTAAGTACCCAGTGCAATGAGGAGTTAAGAAATGCTTTGGAGGCTGCGATTCGGGAATATCGTTCCATCTCGGCAGAGCTAAGACCACGCCTGCCACTTTTGCCACTGATGGCTACTCTGGATGCGCAGTTATCGAATTATTTTGATACCTGCGAGGACCTCACTGATACTCATTCAATTCTGTACTGCGCAGCTGTAGCAGCTTGTCGTTTAGCTCATGTCAAATTTCCTAGTGACTCTAGAGCTACACGACCGAAACCAGTAGTACCAGCTTGGCAGCGCAGGATTGAACGTCGTATTGGTGGGGCCAGAGCACTCATCGGTAAACTAATCTGCTTCAGGGAGGGAAATACTCGTCCTAGAGTGATGCGCTTTGTGAGGCGGGCATTCTCAGGTACAAATACCAGCCCCCAAAACTATATGGCCCGTGTCACGGAGCGCATCGACTTCCTGAAGCAGAAAGTGTATGCATGGGCGAACCGTATTAGAAGATATAAACGACGAGTGGAACGGTACACCCAGAATCGCACCTTCCAAAGCAATGAAAGGAGGGTTTATAGGGACTGGGAACGATCAGAACAAGGTGTGACTGACACGTGCCTACCGTATGATGATGCCATGTGTTCATTTTGGCGCAGTATCTGGTCGGTACCTGTCAGTCACACTGAAGGTGACTGGGCCCGGGATGTCGAGAGAGCCTGCGATCCAATACCTGAAATGGGGGCTATTACCATCTGCCCCCAAGATGTAGCTTGTGCAGTCCGTCCGTTATCTAACTGGAAGTCTCCAGGACCGGACGGGCTGCATAACTTTTGGATAAAATGGTTTCCAAGTTCTCGAAAATGGCCATATCACATTGTACTGGGATCGATCCATCATCACTGACAGGACTATTATTGCCAATAAGCCTGATATAGTGCTGGTGCATCGATCAGAGCGGCGTGCAATGATTGTTGACATAACCATCCCACATGATGAGAACCTCGTGAAAGCTGAGAAAGATAAACAAACCAAGTATCTTGATTTGGCTCACGAGGTTGTCGACATGTGGGAAGTGGATTCAGCAATCATTGTACCGATAGTCGTGACAGCCAATGGCTTAATTGCCAAGAGCCTCGACCAACACCTCAGGAGGCTCTCGTTAGGCAGCTGGATCAAGGGCTTGATTCAGAAAGCGGTACTGCTGGACACGGCTCGCATCGTCAGGAAGTTCCTCTCTCTGGAGCCCTGACCGCCGGTAGCTTGGACCCTGTTCCCGATACCGGTGGGCTACTATTTTTTTATATTTTTAAATGTTTTTTTTTTTTTATTTATTTATATAAATATTTAAAAATGTAAAATAATATGTACATATAGGAAAATAAAGAGATAATAATAATTATAAACGTTTATTTTTTCCACCACATAATTAAACATAAGTTTAACACAAAATTAAGTATATATGATATAACGATGTAGTGGAAACTGGAGCCTGTACTAGGACAACCTGTGTTACAGGTCTCCAGGCCTCCTGACTACACGGTCGTGTCACAACTAATCCAAACGTATACTAGTAATAGTAATAGATGACAAAGAAAGACTAAGGGATGACAGATAATTGAAGATGCAAAAATGAAAACACAAAATAAATAATTATGTAATTTAAAAGATTATACAGCAAACGAGGGTATGTTCGTGTCGATGTTTGAGTGATGATGATAGAATGAAGTTTAACGGGAGCTGTATATACCTTATACATTGTTTTGCCAATTTTTCGTTTTATTATTCCTTTTATCCAACTGTTTTTTTTATTATTATTTGTGTTTTTCGTTATCCAAATGTTTTCGTTTTCATGGAAGTCTTTTCTGTGTCTTCCACGGTAGTATTTAGCCTGTAAGGACTGATTGCGTGCGACGGTCTGAGTTAGGTCCGTAAAAAGATCAAGGCGCGCGCGCAATGTACGACCGAACACTATCTCCGCGGGTGTTTTGTTAGTGGTGCTATTTTTAGAGTTCCTGTAAGCGAATAAAAATTTTGCAATTTTCCCTTGAATCATTTTTTTATTGCAACCCTCCAAAATTATAGCCTTTAGTCCCTTTTTTACGATTTTCACGAAACTTTTGGCTTGACCATTACTTTCCGGATGATATACAGGAGATAAGACATGCTCGATACCGTTCAGCTTACAAAAATCTCTAAATTCCAACGAAGTAAAAGATGTACCTTTGTCACTCACCAACGTGTGTGGAATCCCAAACCGCGACATGAAATCATTTAGTTTACTTATAACTGCTCTTGAATTATAAGTTGTGGTCATATCATAACATTCCACCCATTTGCTATACGCGTCTACAATAACTCAAAACATATAATCGTGGAACGGGCCCAAGAAATCTATATGAATTCGATAGAAAGGGTGCGGCGGTAGTGGCCAAGGCGCGAGAGGAGCGCGCGGTGGTGCGAGGCGCAGCGCACAGCACACGTCACAAGCCCCCGCCAACTGTTCAAGCGCTGCGTCCACGCCAGGGAACCACAGCCGTTTGCGAGCCTCCGCCTTCATCTTATCTATCCCGAAATGAGAACTATGTAATTCCTTACACACCTTTCCTTGCAAAATTGAGGGAATAACGACTTTATGTCCACGCATTAAGATGCCCCTTTCGTAAGATAACTGTGTACGACAATTAAAAAATGGTTTTGAGCTTACGTCATTGATTTTCCTAGGCCGGCCATTTAAAATATATTGCTTAATTGTGGTCAGGTGAGTGTCGCGAGCCGTCTCGCGACGCAAATCATTTAGTATCACAGGTAGGTCGCCTTCCACTACAAAGTTGACGTAGGTCGCGCGGTCCTCGCAGTCCGCGAGTTCGTCGGTCGCCTCTCCTCTCCCTCTCGCTCCCGTTCACTTCCATGCTATCCCCGTCCGCCCGAGATAAATAGTCCGCGTTGTTAAGCTTGCTGCTTATGTACTCAATGGTGTAGTTATATGCTGCTAGAAATATCGCATATCTCTGTAGGCGATTGGCGGATACTTCAGGAATACCTTTGTGGGGCCCGAATATAGCTAGCAAGGGTTTATGATCTGTTCTTAGTACGAATGGCTCGGACCTACCATATAGGTACTGATGCTAACGCCTTACCCCAAATACAATCGCTGTTGCTTCCTTTTGTATTTGTGCGTAATTTTTTTCCGCTACGGACAGCGTGCGGGAAGCGTACGTTATTGGCCTTTCTAATCCCTCAGTACCTATTTGTGATAATACCGCTCCTAACCCCGTTGGTGACGCGTCCACTGTTAATATTAACTTAGCATTGGGGTCGAAATGAGCTAATGTCTTAGCGGATGCTAGTATTTTCTTTATTTGGTTAAATGCGTCATCGTGCTTACGGGTCCATTCCCATATTGTATTTTTATTTAATAAATTATATAATGGAGTAAGCACTGATGAAGCGTCAGGCACGAAGTTCGGATAATAATTTGTTAGACCCAAAAATGACTGTAACTGTAGCACGTTTTTTGGGTTTAGGAGCTTGTAAAATAGCTTTGACTTTCTCTGGCGACTTCCTAACTCCATGTTTATCTATGATGTGGCCTAGGTAGAAATTTTGTCTTTATAAAATTCACATGTATTTAGCTGTACCGTCAATTCAGCATCGTTTAAACGTTGTAAAACCATTATGAGCCTCTGTCTATGCTGATCTTTATTTGCACCCGTTATTAATATATCATCTAATAAAAATATGATTCCGTCAATACCCGATATTAAGCATTCCATTGTCCGCTGAAAAACGGCGGGTGCGCTGGCTAACCCAAATACTAATAGAGTAAAATTTAAAAAGGCCGCGATGCGTATTGATGCAGGTAAGCTGTTGTGATTCTTCATTTAAAATTAATTGGTTATATGCCATTGACAAATCGATTTTACTGAAATGTACGCCTCCGTGTAACTTGGCCAATAAATCGTTTACCGTCGGCAATAGATACTGATCGACAATTAATTGTTTATTGATTGATACTGAGTAATCTGGTACGACTGGCGACGCGTATTCTGAATGTTCCACGGGTTTTAGAATGCCTAGTGACAATAAGCGGTCGAGCTCCTTGTCTATTCGTTCTTTTAGGGCATATGGTACCGGTCTTGCTTTACAGTAAATTGGTTTTGCGTCTGATTTTAAATGTAAACCTATTTTATATTTGTTAAACAAACCTAGGTTGCCTGAGAAAACCTTAGGGAACATGTTAAGGAGTTGCTTGTCTATATTCGCATGGCTGGTCACGGTGTGTACATGTGCCGGCGCCAGCTCCAGGTTAAACTCACGAATAAAGTCGCGACGAAGCAGCGGCGGGCCGCCTGCGCGCACTACGTATACCTTAATATTATGCGTTCGACCCAGATATGATACCGGCAAGTAAACAATTCCGATCGTTTCTATATTTTCACCTGTATACCCGAATAACTTTTTGTTGGTGACTGACAACGGTAATCCCTTAAAATTCGAGTTATAGGTTTCCTCTGAGATGACGCTCACTGCTGACCCGCTATCGATGTCGAACTCTAAAGTTAGACCACTGATTGATACACGCTCCGTCATCGGTTTCTCTTTCACGCACCTAATGTTATAAAAACACTCACCGTCGTCGCCTCCGTCGTCCACGGAACCTTTCTGTACCAATTTTACTTTACCCTCACACATTTTTAGCAAATGACCCTTATTCCCACACTTTTTGCACTTATAGTTTTTATAACGACACTGCTTTTCTTTGTGATTAGTGAACCCACATACACTGCACCTTTCCCTTTTGGTTACGTTGAAGACGACGTCGAGTCCCGCTGCGCCGTTGCCGCTAGTTCCCGACGCCGGCGCTGCCAGCGACGAGGCATCGCGCGCACAGCGCATATTTTCCGCCAAATCAATGGCCTTTGCGAGAGTCAGCTCCCGCTGATCCTGCATGAAAAGTTTGTCTCGCTCTCGTCCTGCTGCCATGCCCATGATGAATTTGTCCAGCAAGGCCTCCTCCAAATTCTTGAATGCACAGTGCGTCGCTAATCCTCTTATCCTGGCCGCCCATTGAGTATGCATTTCTCCTCGTCGTTATGTTGCTGCATAGAAGATGGACTTCTCTGCAAACCCGACCCTTTTTGGTGTGAAGTGCTCGTCGAGAAGTTTAACTATCACCTCGTAAACTATTTCTTCCACCTTGTTGGGTAACGCCAGATCAGTAGCTAGCTTGAACGTCGATTCGCATAATGACGTCAACAATATCGCTCTTCGCTTGATCGTTGCTTTGTCCGTTATGTCAGTTATGTCGTTAGCGATAAACCATTGAGTTAATCGCAACTTGTAACTATTCCACTCTTGCGACTGGTGGTCAAATGTGGAAAGAACTCCATAAGTCGCTCCCGTAGACATTTTGATAATTTGAGTTCGCTCGTCGCCACGTGTTTTATACGGGGTGTAGTTATGAGTAAGGACGGTGACACGCGTCAATCAAACAAGCTAGTCTGTTGCACACTGTTTAATATAATAAGAACTTCCGGCTAGCGGGCAGGGGCGGCCTACTTAGCATACGTAACAGTCTCGTAATTTGCTGTCGCGTCCAAGACTCAGGACATCTCTTGTAGATTTTAAAAATGAAGTAAAGGGTGCCGAGTAATACAATCGTGCAAATAATGATTGTCGCAATATTTATCACTGACAAATGAAATTTGACTTTCTCCACCGTCGCGATATTTTTAGCAGCGCTAACTTGGTTGATAAATACCTCTTCATTAGTTACTTTTGAGTTATACATGAGGGAAAGTCACTTGCTCTTGTTAAAATGTATTTTTTTTTTTGATAATTTTAAACTAGTGCTTGACTGCAATCCCGCCTGATGGTAAGCAGTGATGCAATCGTTGATGGTAAAGCGCACTAGTTTATTAAGCCTATTCACTTAAAAAACTTAGGACTAGGAAGGATGACGGCAGTTGAGCGAGGTGATGCAATGTTAAACCCAAGACCAACACGACCAAACGATGCTGCGCTAGAGGGAGATTGATCTGGAGACTCTCCACGACCAAACTCCCGACCCAACAACATTTGGCGCATCGTAACCGCCACACATCGCAACACAACTGCTCAGACCCGTCCTCCGTACGGCTTCACCAGACATCATGCCGGAACACGACGAATCGCTTGGCGGCAAGACTTTGTTGTGTCTGTTTGTTTGGTGTTGTGAAGTTGTTAATTAAACTAAATAACTGACATGATGACAAGCCCTGTTTAGTGGCAGGGTCGCCATATAAGGAAGGCCGTCAGGTTGATTGAAACATCTCACAGTATAATGCAGGACTGCCTTTATTCTAAGTAATACACGAGTTATATATTGGTTACACACATGGAATAATAGGTACTTACATACTACGTCACAACCCCAAGATCTCGGATTTCGTTAACTTCTGCCAGTGCTATACCATCAAGATTATATTCCGTAGCAACTTCCTTTTTTTTTTCTTGTAAATTTAATGTGAAAGCATTTAGTTGCGTTGAGTGTCATACTGTTACAACGACACCATTGTAGGATCGCATCTAGGTCACGAGAGTCGACAACAGAATTTATGGTTTTGTATATCTTGAGGTCATCAGCAAATAGTGACATCTTACAGTGTCGAGTTATTTAGTGTTTAGAGTTAGTGTAAAAGTTATGAAAAGAAGGGGTCCCAAATGCGATTCCTGAGGCACACCGGTATTTGCAAAATAATTTTTCGAGTCAAATCGGTTTACAGACACCGACTGTGATATCTGTTGCAAATAAGACTCGAACCATTTCAAAAGTGGGCCATCCACATCGAATCCATTTAATTTCTTCAAAAGAATGGAATGGTTAACTCTGTCAAAAGCACTGCTAAAGTCAGTGTAGATGGCGTTATCCTGCCTGCCTTTTTCTTTTCTATCACGAGCGCGCGTGGGGCCACGGGAGTCTAAATTCTTCCCCGGCCCCACCCTCTCGTGCTGGCCCGGTCTGTCCGGGCCTCGTCTCCTGCATAGGGTAGTGGGGTGTTAAACTACCCCGTGCATCTCCTTAGAGGGGCACGCGGACACTCGCGCGCGCCTCCGCCTCGGGGTCCATCGAATAGGGGGCGGGGACTTCCCCGTGTCCCTCGCCCCTGGACCCATTCATGGGGGGCGGAAGAGGGCGTTATCCACCCTTCTTCGGTGCCCGGTGCGTCTTCTGCGGCCCGGGAAGGGAATTGAGATCTCCCTCTCCCGTTCCGCAGCTTCCTTCTGCGACATCACATCCCCACAGAAGGATACCACCGCGTCCCACGACACTGCGCTACCGACCATCCTCCGCACTACTGCCGGCAGAGTCAGGTCGCCTCCTACTTCATTTGTGAGGACACGGCGCTGCTCCTCCCAAGCTACACACTCGGCAAGCGTGTGCTGCGCCCGCATTGGACGCAGTGGTGGCACCGAGCATCCGGCTCCCTGCCTAAGCGACGCAGGTACTTGCCGAAGCAGCCGTGCCCCGACAGTACCTGCGTCACCCTGAACGACAGGGAGCCCTGCCTTCTCCCGAGCCAGTCGTCGAGTACTGGCCGGATCGCCTCGACGGTAGCGAGGGCGCATGAGCCCCTGCCGCCAGTCCGCCACCAGAACCTTACGGAGCTCCTCCCGGCGCAGCCCAATCTGCCGCTGCGCCGGACTGGAGCCCCGTGTCCGCTCTTCCTCGCACTATCGGTACAATGACGCGAGTACTTTCGCCTCTAGGTCCCAGGGCGGGGATCCGGTCAGGACGCAAGCCGCCTCGTAGGAAATCGTGCGATACCCGCGGACGACCCTGACGGCCATCGCCCTCTGCGGCTTGCGCAGAATGGCGAGTGTTCCGGCCGTCAGGTCCATGGCCCACATAGGGGCCCCATACAGGGCCATGGACCGCACGATTCCCACGTACAACCGCCTACAGGCAGCGCTGGGGCCCCCATGTTGGGAAGCAACGTTGATAGCGCGCCTGCTGCACCCATCAGCTTGGGCGCCAACCGCCGGAAGTGGGGTCCGAATTCCCATCGGCTGTCGAGCACCAAACCCAGGTACTTCATGGTGGACTTGATAGCTATCCGGGCCCCACTGACCACGATATGTGATCCCGGTGCCGGCACACGCCGGGGGCCATGGAAAACCATGGCCTCCGACTTGTCAAGGGCCACCTCCAGGCCCAGGTATCGGATGCGGTTCACCACCTGCAACCTGCCTGCCTGAGCCAACCTCATTAGATACATCAGAAATGTAAGGGACCAAGTTGGTGACGATTGAGCAACCACGTCTAAAACCGTGCTGTGACTCCGAGATGCTACTGTCTACAAACCGAAAGATCACAGGATGGACAATCGATTCAAACAGTTTGGAGAAGCAAGACAGAATGGAAAAAGAGCGATAGTTTTTAACGTCAGAATTTTCCCCTTTCTTAAAGACTGGTACAATGCGCGCTTTTTTCCATCCGGACGGAAATTTCCTATCAGCCAATTATCGGTTAAATATTAAGGACAGAGGCAGAGCTATCGCAGAGCCGCATCGTTTCACAAATACCGGCGGGATCCCATCCGGGCCAGCACCCTTCGCAGAGTCGATCTTTTTAATCGCTTTAGTACTTCTAATTCTTCGATAGCCAATGAACACAATATTTGCTGTGGGGACCCGTAGCACTGAGACTTAAGCGTAATGTTATTCGAAGGTGTTGAGCTGGGCAAGTAAATTGAGGCAAAAAGTTCTGCAAAAAGATTTACAATGTCAGAGCCTGTTTTTACCTCCTGATCATTCAAATTCATAGTTGCAGGTATGAACGAGTCACCGCCTCTTTTATGTTTAATAAAGCTCCAAAAAAGCTTAGGGTTCGTTGGGATATTGGCTTCGATTTTATTCCTATAATCTTGAGTAGCATTTATCGTACATCGCGTGGCACCTAGAGCGGAGCAAATGGTATCCAATTTCGTCTCTAGGGTTTCTGTATGTTTTGAACCTTTCTCGGGTTTTTTCCTTTTCCTGTAATAATTTGATGAACGAAGTGCTGAACCATGGAGGGAACTTAGATTTTTTAAGGGTTTGTTTCGGCACAAATTCATCCAGGAGATCATCCACTATTTTGTAGATTAGAAGCAGCATTGAGTTACCACCATTTTCACAGCCCGATAACTTTGTTTGCCAATCAATACCTATCAGATTTTTAACAAAGGATAGATAATCCGCTCTATAGAAGTTATATCTAGGCTGGCATTTGTACTTTAGATAGACAACTTTATTGTAAGGGAAAGTCAACAGGAGATTAGGATGCTGCTTGTAGCATTTGCTCAGCTCGCTCGAAGGGCTTACGACGTATGCATCTTGGCAGCTAGTTATAACTAAATCCAAAAACCTGTTGTCATGGTTTGCAATTGCATTGACTTGAAAGAGGTTTTTAATGAAAATAAAGTCAGTAATAGAATGTCCCAGAGAAGAGTTATGGTTTGACGGGACCATATAATTACCATCTTTATAAGGGTTCCAATTAATAAAACCCAAGTTAACATCACCTAAAATAACAAGATCATCGGCCCGATCGGCAATATTATCGGCGTTATCCAAAAAATACTTAAGAGTTCCGGTTTTAACTGGTGGAGGTAGATATACAACGCATATAGCAAGCTTCCTAGTACTTGAGCCAATGCCAATTTGCAAAGTGACCCACAAGTCCTCCAGATTTGTTTCCCAACTCTTAACACGAACAGACGGTATGTCCCTAGAAACGGCCAAAAGCACCCCACCGCCGTCCTTTTTAGAATTACTACTGCTTGATCGGTCCCTGCGATAAACAACGTATCTATCATCAATCAATTCGTGATAAGAAATATTTGATTTGAGCCAGGTTTCAGTAAATACAATAATCTTATAATTCGACATCAGAATATTCTTTGAAACCTCGCTAGTCTTAGTTCTAAGGCCCTGCACATTCTGGTAGTAAATGTCAAGGATTGCGATCAACAAATACACCAATTCATTATTAGCAAAATACATTAATAACTTATATTAGCTTGATGTTAGACTGTTTTCCAAGCAAAAAGACAACAAGAACCCATACAAATTTATAAGACATTTCCCGGGCCTTTATACGAGTTGCAGCGTGGAGTGATTTAAGTGCCGGAGACAAATGTTCCGAAACGTAGACAGGGCTTACAGTTCCTCCAATTCCAAGATGCTGTGTACAAAGCTTCTTCTCCGGATTCTTACGATTAAATTTACTGACCGCGGCCAAGATGCTATCACGGAAACGAGGACTACGTAGCTTAACAGTCACTGGCCGAGGACGTGAATTGTCATTGCTAATTTTAGCAACTCTGACAGCATGTTGGATATCTTCGTTAGTAAGCGGATTTTCAATGACTTTGGATAGTTGAATGACGGTGGTGACCAAATTCTCAGGTTGTCTTAAGCCTGTCGTTATCACATTTTAGTTCGGTGACAACAGCAGTTTCACTCTCGAATTTAGATTTCATCTCTTCATACTTTGCGCTCATAAATTCAAGAGAGTCTCGGAAACCATCTATTTTGTCGAGCACATTTTTAAACTCGGTCGTCACAATTTCTTTAATGGTAGTAGAAATCTCCTGTTGCAGAATGTCACGTAGCTTATTTTCATTAACATAACTAGGCGATCGTGGTTGTGGTTGCAATTTTGGCGGCGACTTCTGAGATGGTTGCGTTACTGCTTTCTGCGATGGCTTTGGCGGTAATTTCTGTTTCTGCAGTGGCCTCTGCGATGGTTTCGGTGGTGAGTTCGTGGACCTTTTGCGAACAGTGACATTGGATTGTCCCTGTATATCATCTTCATGACATTTCGCGCTTGAGCCTGGAGTCGAATGCACATGAGTGATGTTGCCGATGTTGCCCGTTTTTGGTTCCTTGCTGCAGCATTCAGGACACTTCCATGATGCTTTTTAGTTAGTGTCCATTAGCTCATAATCAGAGGAGGCCACATTTGCACAAATAATAGAGGTAGCCAACTTGTTGACTAAATAATAATAAGAATAGCAGAAAGGCTTTCATTGGCATTCAGGCAGTGCTTGTCGATGCCAAAATTTGGAAATATTCTTGGTTTATACAGTATGTTAACTAACAGAGGGCGTTCCCGTTAACCCGAAATAGTATAGCATACATACATGCTAAAAAAAATATTTCCATTCGAAAACAAAATGTTTTAAAATTTTTTCCAATAAGAAAATATTCAATAAAAATTTTAAATTGACATGTAAAAGAAACACACTGTACACGCGAACATGAAAGACGGCAACGTCGCAATTTATTTATACATGACGACTACTATTTTGATTTAAAACAGGAGGTTTCAAATTTATTTCCAATTAGAATTATTTTTAATTCGGATTTTTTTATGCTTATTTTTCTATGCTGATATTTTTATTTTAATCTATTAATGATATATATTAACGAGTTTAAGGGAACGCCCTCTGTTATTTAACATACTGTATATCAGCACTGGGAAATCAGTTTCAAAAAGAGGGTTGATGCTAGTTTGAAAGATAGGGGCAGACAGGTCCTTATATTTTCTGAAAGAATTGACAAGGAGAGGGGAGGCTTTATGTTTCCAGTATGGGGTGGACGAAATATGAGAAGATAAAGAGTGTATTAAAGAAAATAAAGCATGAGAACTAGAGCGAATAGAGTTAGTGAAAGTGAAAAATCTGTCCGCAAGGTACTGACGACGAAGGTGGAGAGGAGGATCAAGGATTCCACCTGAAGAGCATTAATGGGGGAGCATTTTATGGTTCCTGTTTTAATTCGAAGGCACTTTGATTGCATTCTCTCAAGCTTGGACAGAGCGATTTTATTGCAAGGTTCTAATAAGAAAGAAGCATAATCAAAATGGCTGCGAACTATAGCGTTGTATAAAATCTTTTGGCAAAAAGGGTGAGTATCCCAGCGAACGCCTGATAGGGCTCGCATGAAGTTAACATCCTACTCTGCTTTTTGCACACAGTGATTTAGGTGGAAAATACCTGAGAGCTTAGAATCCAGGATAAGGCCCAAAAACTTCACCCGATCCTTAATGGGAATCGATTCATGACCAATCAAAATATTGATGTTTGGACCTTTCTCCTACGAGTAAAGATTGCACTACATTTGGGGACAGATAGGGAGAGGTTATGATCCAAGAGCCAATTATTTAAATAGAAAAGCGCAGAATTAAGTTGGGTAGTAGCCACAGAGAAAGAAAAGGATTCAGAATAAAGGACAATGTCATCAGCATATTGAAGAATTTTGCAGAAAGGAGAGACAGTGATATCGAGGTTATACAGAGTGGGGCTTAAGACTGAGCCCTGCGGTAGGCCCAACCAAACAGAGCGAGGAGGGAGAAGGGTAGCTTGATACCGGACTGAAATGGACCGACACAACAATAAGCTGCTAATTATGTGAATCAGTCTCACAGGGATACTCAGCTCGAGCATTTTCTGCCTGAGTATTGGAAGCTTGACACAATCATAAGCTGCTGAGATGTCAAGGAAAACACCAATGACATGATTATTCTGAGAGAAAGCAAGGCGGACGTCTGAGGTAAAGATGCTTAGGTTATCCAAGGTACTCTTTCCTTTTCTAAACCCAAACTGACTATTTGATAATAGGCCTCTACTTTCTAAAATCCATTCCAGTCTATTCTTGACTAGATTCTTCATTATTTTGGCGAGCACAGAGGATAGGGCTATTGGTCGGTAAGACAATTGATCCTTTGGATCCTTACCTGGTTTAAGGATTGGGATTATAATTTGGGTTCTCCAGGAAGGAGGAATTTCGCCGGAAATGAATATTTCATTCATAATCTGAAGTAAAAGTGTTTTGCAGGAGTCTGAAGATTTCCTAATGAAAGAATACGGTATGCCATCTATACCAGGAGCGGAATCACGAAGATGATCAAGAGCAAGAGAAAGTTCAGAAAAGGAGAAAGGATCGTCCATTATATTGGAAGAAGAGCTAAGGCAGGGGAGTTCGTAAGGTGGAAGACATTCACGCTCAGGAACAAAAGGAGGGTCTAACCTACAGTGGAAGTCATGGAGAAAGAAACTTCCTAGTTGCAAGATTTTAATATTACTGCCAACGATCCTTCGTTGGCAGTAATATTAAAATCTTGCATGGCTCAACGATAAGATTTGAGTCTATTCCAGACGATAGATAGAGATGAACAAGGGGAAAGATATTCACAGAACTTGCGCCAGCCAAAGGATTTCTTATTGGAAAGAAGTCTGGCAGTGCGTGAAGCAATCTGCTTGTAAGATATATAGTCACCCATATCTAAAGATGATGAAAACCTGTTCTCCGCCTCCTTGCGATGGCGGACGCTTAATGTGCACTCAGCATCCCACCAAGGAAGAGAAGGAATAGCTTACGGGAAGTTGGTTTTAAAGGAATATATGATTGAGCAGATGACAAAAGAGCAGAAATAAAACGCTCATAGAAGAGAAGGAAGTTGGACGAGTTACATCGAGGGAAAGTATCAATTTCTCTGTCAAGGCGACTAGAAAATTCATCCCATTTGGCCCGAGCAAGACAGTACTTTAGGAGAGGTTGGAATGGTTTGGGTGGAGGGACAGCTGAAGGAGGGAAGTAAGAAATAGAAATAGGAAAGTGATCACTTCCAAAGGAATTTGATAATACTGACCAGGATAGATGGCAGATCTTTTTCCAGGATCTTTTTTCTTACTCCTCCGCTATTCTTTTCTGATTAATTTCGTTGCGGGACCCAAGACAGTTGAAACATTTCTCCGGGACTCGTCGAGCTTCATTGCTCGGCGTTTTTCTGGCGGTCTCCACTGTTGATTCTGGCTTTCAGGAGTTGCAGTGGGTTGGGAACAGTGTGGCGGGTTTTGACCAGGATAGATGGCAGACTATAGAGGTAGAACAAAAAGAAAGATCTGGGACACTAATGTTTTGGGATGGAGAAACTCTGCGAGTGGCCGATCCATCATTCAAGGTACATAAATTAATGTCATCCAGAAGATCAAACAGACAGGAAGAACAAGGATCATTGCAATGGGATCCCTAAAGTGTATTTCTACAATTAAAGTCATCCAAGAGAATAATGGGGGGAGGAATAGCACAAAGGATAGATCTGAGTTCAGAAATAATGTTAGGATTGGGATGGGAAATATATACAGAGATGAAAGAAATATCTGAAACCCTAGCGGCTACAACATGAAGACCAGAACAATGATTTGGTAAGGGAATTTGCGTGAACTTAACACATCTATTGACTAAGAGGGCAGAACCTGCCCTTCCATCATCTCTGTCATCGCGGAGACATGAGAAGGCTGCTATCCTGAAATGGGATCCAGGCCTGAGCCATGTCTCCGATAAAGCAAAGACAGGTGGTTTAAAATGGTTTATTAAAAAGATCACATCCTGCTTGTTACGTTGGATGCTTCTACAATTCCATTGTAGAATTTTGAGATCCATTGGGAGGACTGTTTTGGGATAGCACAGATAGTAATTGTTCTACAAGAAGAGAGACATTGTACGGTAGCGAGTCTGAGAATTTGGAAAGCATATTAATAAGGGAGCAGAGGAGAAGTTCAACCAGGTTATCATTAGGAGTGGCAAGAGGAGAGGTTTCAGAAGGCGAAACAAGAGCACAACCATTAGGTTGTGAAGAAGAAGGAGAGGCTGCTATAGAATTTTAAGTGTAAGTGTCATAGGACTTTCCTAAGACAGGTTGAGGGCGACGAGGAGTAAAAACAGTTTTTTTGTAGGAAGTTACTGGAGAAATAGGAGGTTGTGAAGAAGATTGCACATGTTGAGGTAAAGTATGAGATAAACGAGGAGTAGCAGCAGCCTCAGAGAAGAGACTTTTGGCTGGGGATACCTTACTGAGGCTTCTAGATAGCTAATATTTTCCTGAGACATGACTGATGTTATGGCCTTCTGACGGGCATACTCGGGGCATTTTGGGTCCATAGCTCTGTGATTACCGCCACGGCACAGGAAACATCTGACCTCTGAGTCCTTAACTGAACAAGAATCGCCACTGTGATTTTGGGAGCAACTATAGCAGCGCGGCTGTGATCTGCACTGATTTGCTATGTGACCAAAGCGACAGCAATTACGGCATTGGATGGTAGGGAGTTGGTATACAGAAACCGGCAGCGATGCAAAAGACTCTTTCAGGCAGGTTTTGTCCTAAAAATGCAAGGACCACTTAGTGAGAAGGGATCCAGGATATGGAGCCATCCTTTCGGGATTTAACATTTAATCGCCTAGCTCTGACCACCTAGTCAAAGTTTCCATTACAAGAAATTCCTTCAACCAGCTCTTCAAGAGTCCATTCTGTGGGGATGTCTCTAACAACACCCATCCAAAAAATTTGGAATTTTGGTATATAAGCCTGGTACTTGTTGCTCTCCAGTACCCCAAGGGACAAGAAATTGTTTGCACTGTCAGCTGACCTAAAGTCAATCGAAATTTTATTTCGTCCCATATTGTTAATACCTCCCGTTTTGATGCCTTCCACATTATGCTTGTGTAGGAACTGTGCAAACTTTAGAGTTTTAAAGGACAGACCTGCAGACGGTTTCGACTCTGCCCTTGAAACATAGACCGTGAAGGGACCCTTATCAAATTGCGAATAATTCAATTTCGCATTGCTTTCGTATCCAGATTTGGTATATACAGATTGGATCGATTCTGCTGGAGACCGAGTCTTCTTAAGATCAGAGCTTATATTATTAGACTCGACTAGAGGTCTTTTTGATGCTCTTGGGATATCGGGAGGTAATCCTCCCGATTCTTTTGCCTTATTTTATCAATGTAAACTTATCTATTCCTTTTTCTTCATCAAACATCGATAATTTCAGGAAATTTAATAATGTTGAAGTTGTCCCGACGCCCAACACGTAATGGCGGCGTCCCTTTGGAATGCACGTGTAATTTTCAAATTAACTTTCCAAGTTTCTTGCTCAATTTCAATTTTGTAAGTGTTAATTTTTAGCGTAATTTGCACTTTTAGTCCTCCGCACTCGTCGCCACTAATACATAATATATTGAATAAAACCACATGAATTCATTAATCACTGTGTAATTGTATATTCAACGCCGTACTCGGTAATAGAGTAAAGAGAGCGGACCATAGATACCACAATAACACTACCACTCAAAATATAGGCACAAAAAAAATACAATAAAAAAAAAAACTAACCTTCAACAATTCCTAAAAAATTCAAATGTTTGTCATGCTTTACAACACTTAAGCTTTTAGTGAGCAAATCAGCAGGCATGTCTGATGTACACAAGTATTTAACACTAACCATGTTTTAATTTATTATTTCGCTGCAATAGTGATATCTGACATCTATATGCTTAGTTTTATTGTGAAATACAGGGTTCAATAATAATTTCTGCGCACTCATACCTAAATAACTAAAAGAATGTATAATATTACATTGTACAATGATAATTGTACATTGTAATATTATACATTCTTTTAGTTATTTCATGCTGCAAGTTTCTCAAATATACTGCCTCCTTGCACGCCTCAGATATTGCCCCATATTCAGCCTCTATACTAGAAAGCGTAATACACTTCTGTTTAGTACAACTCCAAGAAATAACTGATCCTAACAATGTATAACAAAATCCCGAATATGATTTCCTATCATTAACATCAGTCTACATCAACATAACCTTCAATATTAACATTTTTACAATATTTCAAACCTAAGTTTTTAGTGCTTTTTTAATATCTTAATATCCTTTTTATGTTAAAACCCATTGCTGCTCAGTATTACAATTATTGAATTGACTTAAATATGACACTGCATAACCTATATCGGGTCGTGTAAGCACAACTAAATACATTAAACTAACGATAAGCTGCTGATAGGGATTATCATTATTACAATTATTCTCCTTTTTACATTTTAAATTTACTTCCATTGGAGTATTTATAGATTTACTATCAACCATGTCAAACTTGGACAATAACTTATCAATATATTTTTCTTGACCCAAAGGTACGGTACAATTTTGTTTATCAAACACAACTGACATGCCAAGACATTCCTTTACAATTCCTAAGTCTTTTAATACAAAACACTTACTTAAGACACTCATAAGATAATCAGTTTCAGTTTTGTCATTCGAAAAAAATTATCGACATACAATGTCACAATAGTTTTACTACTATCAATACATTTTATATATAAACATGGTTCTATTGTAGATTTAATATAACCATTGGCTAGCATACAACCATCTACTTTCTTATGCTATGCTCGTGATGCTTGTGCTTGAACTTCAAAACTTTATTGTTTGGACAGACATAACCTAAAGGCTTTTGATGGTCTCAGACCTCACCATTAAGGAAGGCTGTTTTCACATCAAGATGTATCACATTCAGATTCAACTGCACTGATAATGCAAATAATAACCTAAGTGTTGTATGTCGCACTACTGGAGAAAAAGTTTCACTGTAGTCTGTACCATATTTTTGAGAACAACCTTTAGCCACAAGCCTGGCTCGGTAACGGACATTATTTTCACTATCACACTTCTTCTTGAGAACTGTTCGGAAATTAGCGAGATTAAAATAAAAGGCAGCAGGCACGCGTAACGTGTATGAGATTTTATTAATTGTGAGAATGACATATTAGTGTAGCAGGTACACAATAAAAAGAACATAATAGTTAACTAGGACGGAACACTTAAAGCTACGAATAATTGAACAGGCGCTTCAACATGCCCCCGGGCGTTGAAAGTCGTGCTTTCAACCAGACTTCGATTCTGAATAAACAGATAATGGGCATATTCTATTGAAGGCTCTCCGTATGACTCCAGTGGAGGTCTTGATATCTGCGACACGGGCAATTCCATCAGTATCTGGATGTACAGCGATGCCTCTTCCTAGTCTCCACTTAGAGGTGGAAGATTCTCCTCCTTTATGACTACCAGGGTATTCAGCTCTAAGCCATTCTTACAAGAACGCCACTTTGTCTGTTGCTGTAATTCTGCAACATACTCCTTAGTCCATCTAGTTCAGAAGTGTTGGCGAAATAGCTCAATACGTTGAAAACGACTAAGATGGGTCGCAGTTTGCTCTTCACAATTCTTCTGTAGCAACGAAGTGAGTGACCGACCGACGAGAAAATGACCAGGAGTCAATGGAGTGCAATCGGCAGGGTCTGAAGACAGCGGCGTTTGTGGGCATGAATGTAAGATTGCCTCTATTTAGCCTAACGTGGTGTTAAGTTCCTCAAAGTTAAGTTACATTGTCCCAACACTCGCTTTAGGTGATATTTTACCGATTTGACACCCGCCTCCCAGAGACCGCCAAAATGTGTACGCGGAAATAAAATGAAATTTAATTCCATCATTAGCTATGCTTTCACTTAAAGCATCAAAATTACTTTTAAAAACTTAGATGCATTTACCTGCATTCACCTGCATCACACGAACATAATCGCACGTGCCGTATGCGCGCTCAGACGCATCACTAAATATACGCAGTTCCAATTCCTTGTATTAATGACTGACAACAATTGGAGGAATACGAATTTCATTTAAAGAGGGCAAAGTTTTAACAATGGCCTGCCATTGTAATTTAATTTCAGGAGTCAGTGGATCATCCCCTGATAATTTATCCAACCACATTCTCTGTACCAACATTTTCATTGTGATTACAAATGGTGACAACAGCCCCAAAGGATCGAAAATCTTTGTAATCACAGAAAATAAATCACGTTTAGTGTCACTATTGCACGATACAGTTTATGCGAATTTCGATTGAGAAATCTGCTCGTATTATCGACGAAATGCTTTTCACCTAACAAATCTTCCGACGAATAATGAGAAGACTTCTTATTTACTTCTTCTAACTGCCAGAAGCGAGTCAAATCACTTTGAATTTTATCGAAATCGTTGTTAACACGTTCGCTGCGTAACAGTTTTCAGTGTACTTTCAGCTGGTGCGTCAAGAGGTCATCTTGGCACATAGAAGACTTTCCTGCAGTGCATCGTGTGGTCTAATTAACCTCAAACGTTTCTGTTTTGATATGGGTTTATTCAGTACCTCATATAGTTATTTTAATATTTTTTTATATGCAGGCTAAAGACCAATATATAAGCAATATATAACTAGCTGCGTTTTTAGTTCGCTCTTTGCGTCTGTCCTACAGAAGAGAAATAGTTTATGAATTCATTTTGACCACACAACGCACTAAATATAACAAAAAACTAGGGAGGCACTTATTACTATCGAGAATGTTATCTAACGATAACAGTAAAAAATTCCTTAATTTGAATAATAGAGAAAATTTTTAAAAACAAATTTGTTCAAAATATATTTTTACGTACTGAGAATGTAAATAATATAAATATGTATGTATGTATGTATATGTATGTATTTAATATAAACTTGATCACTTTCTCTTTACATACCGAATACATTTGTAGAATATGTGAAAATGTTTAAATCAAATAAAACTCTTGATTCTTGTTTGTTAATTTTTATTATTCAAAAAATAAATTATATAATTACTTGTGTTCTTCGTTGAAACATGGCAAACATAAATGATTTTGACATTGTCTGCAGAGAGTAGGCACTTTTTTTACTTTTTTCCCTGCTTCAATACTAGAAAGCCTTAATCTTAATTTATTGTAACAGCCAGTGCATCTTGTAAATATAACATAAATTTGGTCCGCTCAAAACAACACGTCGTCACGGATGTCGACATTGTCGACGCGGCACACCACTAACGTCACAAAATGGCGCCCGCGCATCATCTAGTGCGGATGTGGGGTGCGGGGAGCGCGTGGTCACATTGACCACACACCGCATCAGATTTAATTTTTTTTTTTAAGTGCGGGTGAGGTCAAATTGGTTCACGAGTTTTGAAAAATGCTGAGTTGTTCACGTTCTAGCGACAATAACAACGGTATATGTATCTCTTTTCCACGACAGCAGCACCCCAAGTTATGCCTTCCGCACCAGGTGAGTAAACGCTATTTTGCGGTGCGCTCTGAATGAAAGTTAGCTATGAGCCAATATGACCACACAACGCAGCGAACGTGTTAATTGAAGAATTGACTTTAGCAAAGTTACATCTTATATTACTAGAATGCAATGCAACATTATGACTGATTGGACCGGAGACGATCCAACCTAACCTGGTTTCACATAAAATTGGCTTACCAGTACCTAATTTCATTGTTTGTGACCCTAGCAAGTCCCAGAAGATATCTGCACCAATCAAAATATCGACATGAGCGGGCTTGTAAAAAGTAGGGTCTGCTAAACAGATATGAGACGGAATGTTCAGAATAGATAGATTTACTTCACGACATGGCACATCACTAGTTATAATAATAATAATAATTTTAATAATATTTATTTTCTCATTTAACAAAAAGTTCGTATTGTCGTAAACAATAATTTGGAGTACATATTTGTAAATATAAGGCTTATCATAAGTTAACAATACATAGGTACTCTGACTCCTAAACTAGGTGAAACCTGTGACTTAGGAGTCAGTGATTCTCCGCAAGATACAAAGCCATAATCCTAGTACAATCAGGACGGTTTAACAATAATCAAGGTGGTGGACAAAACCAGTAAAACCAATTAATATAATAAAAGCAAATAAATGGACCGGAGACGATCCAACCTAACCTGGTTTCACATAAAATTGGCTTACCAGTACCTAATTTCATTGTTTGTGACCCTAGCAAGTCCCAGAAGATATCTGCACCAATCAAAATATCGACATGAGCGGGCTTGTAAAAAGTAGGGTCTGCTAAACAGATATGAGACGGAATGTTCAGAATAGATAGATTTACTTCACGACATGGCACATCACTAGTTATAATAATAATAATAATTTTAATAATATTTATTTTCTCATTTAACAAAAAGTTCGTATTGTCGTAAACAATAATTTGGAGTACATATTTGTAAATATAAGGCTTATCATAAGTTAACAATACATAGGTACTCTGACTCCTAAACTAGGTGAAACCTGTGACTTAGGAGTCAGTGATTCTCCGCAAGATACAAAGCCATAATCCTAGTACAATCAGGACGGTTTAACAATAATCAAGGTGGTGGACAAAACCAGTAAAACCAATTAATATAATAAAAGCAAATAAATGAGAAAAGATTAACTAAGTGGCGAGTGTAAGGTGTGAGTGTAGGTATAGGGAAGGGTGTGTATGTGTGTGTGTGGGTGTGTACATCTGTGTGCGTGTGCGTGCGTGTGTGGGTGTGTGTGTGTGCGTGCGTGTGGGTGCGTATGTATATGTGTATGTAACCTGTGCGTACCATACTATAACACGGACGTATAGTTAAAGTGAACATCACTGTGAAATACCCAGAAGAAGATCCTCAGTATTATTATAATTTAGTGTTAGAAGATAGTCTCTAATTAAAGTTTTGCATTGGTATTTAAGGCAGGAGAAAATTTTAAATTTTTTGTTTAATAGATTGTACATGATAGTGCTTATAACATAATATTGACGTTTGGCAAAGGCAGTTCTATGGCGAACAGTAGGAAAAACATTGTGCTTGAGTCGTCCTGTAGGTTCTTTTGAGGGACGCGCTGAGTGTTTGCGTAGGACACACAGGAGCACATAGAGTTGTCTGACAGAGAGGACCTTGCAGTAGGAGTAGAGCTGTACAGTTGAATATCTTCGTGGAAGGGAGAACATCACTTTAAGGATAGCTCTTTGGGCTCTCTCAAGGCGAATAAATACATTTTGTGTGGCTCCACCCCAAACGGGCAGGCAGTACATTATGACGGACCGGCAAAGTGCAAAATATACTAGTTTTAAAATTTCACAATCAGCAGAGTTTCGCAGCTTCTTAAAGACATATATTAGTTTACATACACGCGACGAGACATTGATTATATGATGGTGCCAGTTGAGATGCTGATCAATGAGTACTCCTAAATACCTCATGCAAGTGGATTTGGCAAGATTGGGGCAGCCGCACTGCGTGAAGGAACCACAGGTGTGAGCTTTTAGGGTTAGGGAATTAGAGGGAGACAGATTTGATCTAATGGCAAAGGGTACGTTTGTCGATTTATCTACGTTTAAGGTAAGTAAGTTATCGGACAAGTAATTCATCACAGAAGAGAGAGCAGCCTCGGCGTTATGATATGTTTGGTGCCAGTCATAACCATCGATGACAAGAGCAGTATCGTCCGCGTACGCATAGATCTTGCAATTGTCCAGAGACAGTTTGCAGAGGTCATTTATATAAATGAGAAACAGAGTAGGCCCCAGGATGCTGCCTTGCGGAACGCCGTATGTAATTGGAAGCTCGTCACTTTCATGTTGCCCGATTTTTACCTTTTGAGAACGGCCGCTTAGATAGTCTGCGAAAATTTTCAATGGGAGTCCGCGTATGCCAATACTTTCCATTTTACTCAATAAGGCTGGGACAGAAACGGTGTCAAATGCCTTTGACATATCCAGGAAAATTCCCAGGCACTTCTGTTTACTATCCAACGTCGCAGCTATATGACTAGATAAATCCATAACAGCGTCTTCAGTACTTATTCCATTTTTGAAACCGTATTGGTTATTGGATAATATATTGTTGGAATCTAGAAAGCTGGTCAGATTTTTATTCAGTGCTCGTTCTAGAATCTTCGACATAGCTGTTAGGATCGAAATGATGATATTGATGGTAAAACGAAACAATTAAGCTCAGAATTGAATTTATTGTCTAATGACGTCATATTAATACGACACGTTTTACCTACGTGAGAAGTCACGTTATTAATGCCGAATATCGACCTGTCTATCTGCCTAGTCTCTAAATTTAACTGTCGACATAGTCTTTCCGTCACAAAACATGATGTACCTACTACCGCTGTCAAGAACTGCATGAACAACATGTTCTCTTACGATCATGTAATTTAATTAATGCGGTTGACGATAACACATCATGACTCATACTACTGTGCGAAGATGTGACGTTGGCTGACAATGCGACATTGTTCATCTCAGACGTAGAAGTCGTCGAAGACGATGGTGGCGATAAGTTATCACACGAATTATTTGAAATGTTATGACTATTTGCAATCGATTTAAAATCTACGACATGGATGAGGGTATTGTGTTTACGTTTACACAACTTGCAACCTACCTTTTTACAATGATTCGTAAAATGACCAGAACGTAAACAGTTAAAACACACTTTAAAATTTGGCAACAATTTAATACGTGCTTCGTTACTTAGTGCGAGAAACTGTGCACACTCACTCAAGTTATGGTCACCTTTGCATTTGGGACAGACCCTTGTACCTGACTCTGAACTTGAATTAACAGGTTGGACGGTAACCATAGACTTCAGCTTAGCCCCTGACTTATTAGCGAATTGAGGCTGGTTATTACGGGACAATTCCAAAGTTTCAATTATCTCAGCGCGCTCACGTATGAATTTAAGTTCACTCACTCACGGAACGTTCTGCTATCCAACTTGCGAGTAACAATGTAAATTAAAATGGTATCCCAATACTTAACAAGCTCACCTAAGGTGTCTAATGCTCGTAAGTGTTTATTTATTTGATCAATTAAATTCTTTAAAGTGACAGAGGATTCCTTTCTAATTGTTTCTAAGTCAAAAATAGCCGAAACACGGTTGTGAATTAATATTCGCTTATTATCATACCGCTCGCATAATATTTTCCATGCCACAGTGTAATTAGTAGCCGAAAACTCGATCGACTGGATTACCACGGCAGCGGATCCCTCCAAAGACGTTCGAAGGTAGTGGAATTTGTTGATCTCATCTATAGCATCATTTGAATGACTGAGACTCGTAAAGGTGTCGTGAAATTCCAACCAGTTATTGTAAGATCCAATAAACTTTGGCAATTGGATTGTGGGTAACTTAACTGGCTTATAACTACCGCCAAAATTACTTTTATCACTACAAACAGATTCATGATCCTTATTAAAGTTATTTACAAATACCTGAGCCTTAGCCATTGATTTGAAGTATAGGGACTCAAAATCAGAACGTTCTGAAAACTGTGCCTTGATATGATCATCAATACACTCCAGACGTAACTGTACCTCATCATACTGTTGATATAACAACTCCATCTTGCCTATACGCAGCTGTAATTCCGTTATATTGGAACTAGATAACGTTTTATCATGCAGCGAGTCCAGATAATTGACAAAGGCTGTTAATCGGCCTTTGCAGCTACCTCGCTTCTTTATTAACTCCCTTTCCTCGGTCATTCTGGGATTCGAGCGTAAATCTGGAATTTATGCAATAAAGTTTAAGTAATAGTATAACTAATTATGTCTTATGAACCAACCTATATGAACACAGGCACTAATTATTGCCACCCTCACTAAATAAAGCAAATAGTGTTATTCTTTCATAAAACTCAATAAACTAACAATTTTTTACTTGTATAAGTACAACAACACAATAATTAAAATAAATCGGTAATTACATTAACAAAACAGTAACATTAACTAACAATATCTAACACTCTTAAATTATTTAAAAGTAAAAGTAATTACTTTGGCAAAGACTGTGATTTTTTTTTATATATATATTATAAACTAGCGCTTGACCGCAATCCTGCCTGATGGTAAGCAGTGACGTAATCGTTGATGCTAAAGCGCCCTAGTTTATTAAGAGCCTATTCACTCTAGCCTTGAAGACACTCAAATTGTAGTCCGACGGAAACACCGCCGCTGGCAAATTGTTCCAGTCCCTCGATATACGCGGTATAAAGGGCACCAGTTCAGTGGTGTTAACAACGTAAGGGTGGAAACCAGCCGTACGACGGGTCGTCCACTGGTGGAACGGAGATGGGGGAATTAAATCATGCAATTCCCTCGCACACACCCCGAAAAAAATCAATAAATATCCGAATTTAAATCAATATAATGTAATATAACAATATCATTATGCTATTACGTGTGATAGCTAATTTAATTTGCTACACAATAAGGCCAATAAAACTATCACAATACAAATGATAGGGTAATACGAATACAAAATACACTAGGTAATTATAAAAACAAACCTTAAAAATCCTTAATTGGCGTTATATACTACCTGATTGAGTGTGGGGTGACGATATTATTAATACATTAGACTTAACACCGTTTTATTTTATGTACTTGATTCACATACCACACTGCCGCGGCCGGTCAGTTATAACGTTGAACTAATAACTTAATATTCGCTAATCTCACGATTAACTTCTTGATCTTCATGTAATAATAGCAGATCCTTGCTATCTAATCAATCCGACTCGTAATGAACCAATATGTTCGGAAATTAGCGAGATTTAAATAAAAGGCGGCAGGCACGCGTAACGTGTATGAGTTTTTATTAATTGTGAGAATGACATATTAATGTAGCAGGTACACAATAAAAAGAACATAATAGTTAACTAGGACGGAACACTTAAAGCTACGAATAATTGAACAGGCGCTTCAACAAGAACCCAATTAACAATGTTGCCTCTTGCAGGTATACCAGCAACATCCCATGCATTGTTATCTTTAAAGCTATTCAGCTCTTCATGAACTGCCAGTTTCCAATGCTCCTTTTCTGGGCCTCGCAGTGCTTCTTCATATATCAGTTCATCACTGAGATATTCATTACACTCTTCTGTGCACATTAATCCATACCTATCTGGTTTTCACCTCTGCCGTTGTGCTAGTATTTTTATAGTATCTGATTCCAACTCTTCTTCAGACAACTCTACATCTGGAACATAGGTTTCATCCATCTCATTTGTACTATCTATAGAAATAAATGAATCCTCCTTACTCTGGTCTGAGAACTCTCCCACTGAAGATGGATGTGGCCTATTTTCTGCTGGTTTATCATCTATCTGATGTGCTTCAATCATACTTTCTTGACAAGGTAACTTTTCTTTTATAATAATGACATCTCGACTTGTCACAATAGCCCTTGTTGAAGGGTTAGCTATATCCTTTGACATCCTCAGGGTAGCCAACTAGTATGGGTTGCTCAGATTTCTTGTTCCATTTATGTCTTTTCTCCTTCGGTATGTGCTTCATAACAGTGCTACCAAAGATTCTTATATGGTTAAGATTTGGCTTGGTCCCTGTCCATAATTCAAATGGTGTACGGTGATTTAATCCACTTTTTACAATTTTATTCTGTAAATAAACACCAGTGTTAATGGTATCTGCCCAGAACTCCTTACCAAGTCCCGCATGGAACAAAAGACACCTGGCTTTCTCAATTAGTCTCCCATTCATTCGCTCACAAAGCCCATTTTGTTCACGGGTGTACGGATTCGTCTTTTGATGAATTATACCCATTTTCTTTAAATAATCATCAAAATCTCTGTTACAGAATTCTCTGCCATTATCGCTTCTCAGAATTTTTATCCTATTAGATGTTGAATTCTTAACTCTAGCTTTATATCCCTGAAAATACTTTAAAGATTCAGTTTTATTTTTTAGAAAATAAACATATGACATGCGGCTGTAGTAATCCACGAAAATAAGAAAATACTTAGATCCACCTAGTGATATATTCTCCATCGGGCCACATATGTCACTGTGTACCACCTGCAGTAGATTAGTACTCCTGTTCCCTTCATGAGCAAAATGTAACCTACTTTGTTTACCTTCGCAGCACACTATACAGTTTGACTTGTCAATACTGGCCTTTTCCGTCAATATGACTCCTTCTACAGCATTTTATTCCTGCATTTTATTCATGTTATAACTGTTAGCATGTCCCACTCTATGATGCCAAACTTCTGCAGCCTCTGTCACTGCTGCTAACATACATGATGAGGTGTTCAGTTTGTAAACCCAATTTATAAGTGAAGCAGTAGCTAATTGAATGCCCTGCTTATTGAGTATCTCGCATCCTTTGCTTGTGAAATGTACCTTGTTGCCCTGCCTGATCAGCTGACTTACTGACAATAGGTTAGTAGATAACTTGAAAACGCATAACACATTTTCTACAGATATGTCATAATCACTATCTTCTGTGCTTGGAGCCTCGCCCGACTCCTGTGACCTGTGGGCTAGGGCTACCGTGTCAGAGGCGGACACGGCTGAAGAAGCGAGCCCAAAGCAAGAAAATCCGTTTCGCATCGTGGAACATTGGCACGCTAACTGGACGCACGAGAGAACTGGCCGAGACTCTCCATAGGCGGAGGGTGGCCGTAGCGTTCCTACAGGAGACTCGGTGGAAAGGCAGCAGATCCCGGCTTATTGGGAATGGCTACAAGCTGATCTACACGGGTGCACCTAGTGGGAGAAATGGGGTCGCCGTGGTGTTGTCTGACGAGCTCCAGGATGACGTCTTGGAGGTGAATCGCATCAGTGATCGGCTAATCTCGGTGCGGGTGCTTGTCAATGGGGTAATAACCCACTTGATAAGTGCCTACGCTCCGCAGGCCGGGTGCGGTGACGCCGAAAGGACGTTGTTCTGGAGCCAGCTCGAAGGATTGCTTCGCGGGATCCCGTTATCCCAGGGAGTCATTCTGGGTGGTGATTTGAACGGTCATGTGGGAGAGAAGTGTGACGGGTTTGAGCGTGTTCACGGTGGCTATGGGTACGGTAGCCGCAACGCGGAAGGGGACAACATTCTCCGAACGTGTGCGGCCGCTGACCTTGCAATCGTGAACACCTACTTCAAAAAGAAACCGGAGCACCTTGTCACCTACCGGAGCGGACGAAGTGCTACCCAGATCGACTTTCTACTAACTAGGAGGCACCACATCGGCAAAGTAGCCAACTGCAAAGTCATACCCGGTGAGAGTCTCACTGCACAACACTGTCTCCTTGTCATGGATCTCTGCGTAAAGGCTCAACGGAGACGTGTTGAGCACTGCCCGCGCCAGATCCGGTGGTGGCTGCTGGATGAAAACAGGTCCCAGGATTTCGCGTCGGTTATTGGTGACAAGTGCGCCGGTACCGATGGGGAGCCTGTTCAAGAACACTGGAACAGGATCCAGGCAGCTATTGCTGGGGCGGCGCGGGTAGTGCTCGGCGTCTCCAAGGGCGGCCGCAAACGTGACAAGGAGACCTGGTGGTGGAACGACACAGTCCAGAGGGAGACTAAGGTGAAGAAAGCCCTCTTCAAAACGTGGCAAGCGACCGGATCCCCTGAAGATCGCGACGCATACAAAGTTGCCAAGCGTGCCACTAAGAGAGTTGTAGCCAGAGCCAGACGAGACCACTTGCAACCGCTCTACGAGAAGTTGGAATCGTCTGAGGGGCAAAAGCTCATTTACAAGTTGGCACGTTCTAGGGTCAAAGCGGCACAGGATATATCCAAGTGCCGCTGTGTAAAAGACCCTGCTGGCAACCTGCTATGCGAAGACCTCGCTGAAGGAGAGATGGCGCTCGTACTTCCACGAGCTGCTGAATAAGCAGCACCAAGAGGTGCAGACACCGGAACTCCCTCCAAATCTTGGATTAGTGCCCCCGATAACGCCTGAGGAAGTCCATATGGCTCTTCGTCGCATGGCGAATCGGAAAGCTGTCGGAGCTGATGGAGTCCCCATTGAGGCCTGGAAGGCGATGGGTCCTCGCGGTGTGGGCATGCTAACTAGCTTTCTGAACCGCGTGCTCCTGACTGGCAAAATCCCGAGCCAATGGAGGCTGAGTATTATTACTCCAGTCTTCAAAGGCAAGGGCTCGGTTCAGGAGTGTGGCAACTATCGCGGTATAAAGGTCATGTCCCACACCATGAAGATCTTTGAGAGGATTATAGACTCCCGGATCCGACAGGAGTGTGTTGTCTCGGAGTGTCAATATGGGTTTCGTCCAGGGTACGGAACCATGGATCCTATCTTTGCACTAAGGATCGCCATGGAGAGATACAGATCGAAGAACACGCCTCTGCATATGCTGTTTCTTGATATGCAGAAGGCCTTCGACTGTGTCCCTCGAGGGGTGATCTGGTGGGCACTGAGGTCCAAAGGGGTACCAGAACCCTATGTTGACATAATTCGAGATATGTACCTCAATTCCGATTCCGTTGTTAGGACCGCTGTTGGTGACACTAAACCCTTCTCCGTCACCGTCGGAGTCCACCAAGGTTCCGTCCTTAGTCCGTTTCTGTTCAGCGTGATATTAGACGTTTTGTCGGATAGCATCAGGATTCACATGAGCAACCTCCTTGGTTGCTTATGTATGCTGACGATATCGCGCTGGCGGACGCGGACAGGAATCGGCTGGTGCGGCGTGTGAATATGTGGAAGGACTCGCTCGAGAACGGAGGTCTGAAACTCAATGTGGCGAAGACCGTGTATATGGTTAGCAACACGACAAACCCCATGTCTGTGCGCATAGGCGGTGACAAGGTCGAGTGCACAGACCAGTTTAAATACTTGGGGTCTGTACTTCACGCGTCCGGCGACATTGATTGCGACGTCAGGGCACGTATTTCCGCAGCTTGGGCAAAATGGCGTGAGGTGACTGGTGTCATTTGTGACCCCAAAATGCCGGTTAAGCTTAAGGGGCAGGTCTATAAGACCATCATTAGACCTGTTCTCCTCTATGGCAGTGAGGCGTGGCCTGTACTTGAGCGGCACAAGCAGGAGCTGCGTGTCACGGAGATGAATATGCTGCGGTGGATGTGTGGAGTTACGCGGAAGGACCGCATCAGGAACTCCCGCATCCGTGGCAGTCTTCATGTCAGTGACATAGCGGACAAACTGCAGGAGGGTCGCCTACGTTGGTACGGTCACGTCTTACGAAAACCGGTATGTTACGTGGGTCACAAATGTCTTGCCATGGCGCCTCCGCCGGGCCGGGGCAAGCGGGGTAGACCAAAGAAGTGTTGGCTTGACGTTGTAAGAGATGACATGCGTGCCAACAATCTCACACCACAGGATGCTAAAGATCGTGCGAAATGGAGGAAATTAAGTAAGAAAGCGGACCCCGGGCTCCAACGCGAAAGCCGCGGATGCAACCGGGATAAACCCTGAGATGATGATGACTATCTTCTGTGTTTGTTGTTATTTTTATATTGCCGCAACATATCACTGGGATCTTATTCTGGCCTGCAACCATAATCTCCTTCGCGAATCCAGAATAATTCACATTATTGCTATTTAAATGTGAACTTGCGTCGAGAGTCAACGTACCAGTCACTTTTGTCAAATATTCTATTAAAAACACAGCACTGAACGCATTACTTGTTTTTGTGGATTTATTTCCGGAATTGTTAGATGATTTGTCTAAATTGCATTGATTTCTATAGTGCCCCTGTTGTTTACATTTGTAGCATTTGACATTTGGTCTTCCTTTGAAAGATGGCATTTGTGACTTTCCACCATTTTTCTTGACCATAGACTGTGTACTTTTTCCATTCGTTCCATAATTGAAATTTGAATGTTGATTCTTGCGGAAACATGCAAACGCATTATTGACATCACTCATTTCCGGATTCATATCCATCAACTTCCCTTTAATCGCGTCCGTTGCGATTACCACGCCCGAATTTTCGGTGGCCATTATCATGGGCATATATTTTTCAATTAGACCAGCCAACATGACAGATCCAATCCACTCGTCGGTTATCCCAAATCCCGTTCCTTGTAATTTTTGACCAGCTTCAACTATTTGTGTTACATATGACGTCATCGAAGTGCAATTTTCCAATCGAATATCGAATATATAATCGATATTAGGTTTCTCAGGAGATTTATTTTTCTAATAAATCGCGAGTCATCGAACAACATCTTCAATTTATCCCACAATTCTTTCGATGTTCTAACGCTTCTAATCCATACTAATATTATAAATGCGAAAGTATCTCTGTCTGTCTGTCTGTCCAGCTTTCACGCCGAAACTACTGAACCGATTGTAATGAAATTTGGTACACAGATAGTCTAGGCCTGAGATAGGACATAGGCTATAAAACATCCCGCTATGACCAAATAGGAGCAGAGCAGGAACAAAAAATGTTGCGGAAACGGGAGCAAACGCGGATGTACTACATATTGCTCCCATTATTTTAACAGGCGCTTATTTTATATCAGCTGAGCTCATTCGGCTAGAAGGTTACGCGGGTGAAACCGCGGGGCACAGCTAGTGTGAACATAAAGAGACGGGTCAATCGTTAAAATCAGCTTGGCCTTGGTTTTCGCATCATCTGCAGCTACTGACGGGTGATGGGGCTCAGGTTTTTTATATCAGCTTTTTTTTATATCACGCAGGGAAACTCCGACCATAGCTCTTCCCATTGCCCTTAGTGTGACTCTGAGCCTTCGTATGAGGCCCATTGTGAGCGACCACGTATCTATCGTTCTATCACATAATTACTTATAATTTCTAATATATTGCTATCCCAACTACATTCCACTTGTATCTTGTTTACAATCTTTCGTGGTAAGTCACTTTGCCGCCACATATTTCTGGTTCCGCCAAGAGGTACCAGTAACTGGGCTGTGCATGTCAGATATGTAGTCGCTCCATGTAAAATACTGGTAGGTATTCAGCTGAATCTGGTCAGACTGGAAGCTGACCCCAACGTCGTCGGGAAAAGGCTAGGCGGATGGTGATATTATTCAAGATACCAACCGCGGCCCATAGATAACAGGATGGTTGTCAAGTATGCTTATGAATTGTCCATTGAATAATTGCATAAGCAATCATCATCATCATCATTTCAGCGTTAATCCTAGTCGCATCCGAAGCTTTTTCAGCTTTGGGATCTGGGGTTCGCTCTACCAGTCTAACTGCTGATTTTAGCTAAACTTCAAAATTTTCCGTGAAGCGTCTGCCGTCTGACCTTCACAACCCGAAGGCGATATCGAAGCATTGCAGTTAGACCTTTGAGGGCTCCAACAACCCGTAACCACTGCCATTAGATGTTCGTATGGAAACCGGGACCAACCGCTTATCGTGCTTTCCGAGGCACGACCAGACCAGTGCAAATATTCATATTCATGCATACAAATATTTGCACTGCGTGTGGATCGAAACCGCGCCTTCCTGCACAAGCGGCAGCGTTCGGTACCGCGACGCCATGGAGGCTGTCTGTAACTGCAGAAGCAATGTCTGAACATAAAAAACAACTTCGTATTTTTAAATTAGACACGAATGGGGTTTTTAATTGAAGAGATATCCCATTTGCTATGGTTGACTAGGCAGAATGCACACCGGTGCTTGCTAGAATTTAGCAACTGGCATTAATAATGCCCGTCTAATAAAGTATTAAAATAAAGTAATAAAGTAGGCAGTAGCCTCCGTGGCGTAGCAGTAGCGAACTCAGCCGGTGCGCAAAGAGGCGCGGGTTCGATCCCCGATCATGAATATGAATATTTGTACTGCTCTGGTCGTGCCTCGTAAAGCACGTTAAGCCGTTGGTCCCGGTTGCCATACAAACATCTAGTGGCAGTCGTTACGGCTTGTTGCAGCCCTCAAAAGTCCAACAATTGGTCTGCGATGACCAAAAATTAGTATGTGACTGGAATTATCGCTAAGATGATGATGATTGATAATGCCCGTCAAGACCAACTGGTCTTTGAAGGGCGAGAGGTTGGAGCCACATCCCAACAGGAACTTCAAGTCGTTCGTGGTGCGCGTTCTGACACATTATCTCGAGAACTTCCTCAAAGAAGAGTTCTGGCTAAAGTGTGTTGTGTACCGGCGGTTTCGTGGCATGCTACGTGACACCAGTCAGAGAAACACGACGCCGATACTTTGTGTTCATGTGTTCATTAGCTGTAGTTAATTATATATATATATATATATATATATATATATATATATATATATTTATAGTTTTTATGTTAATATAGTAGCCCATACAAACATAAACAATTTATGTTTGTATGGGCTTTTGATGCCTGAAATAAATGGATAAATATAGAATAGAATACTCTTTATTATGTACACCATATAGATTACAAAAACACAAATATAAAGATTTTACAAAGGGTGACACAATGAGCACAAATATAAAGATTTTACAAAGGGTGACACAATGAGCGGTCTTATCGCTAAGAGCGATCTTTTACAGGCAACCTTTGGATGGAATAGTAAGGGGAAGGAGAGAGAAATAATAATAATAATGTAATAATAATAATGATAACGATATAATTTTAATAAAAGTTGCTAATTTTAATAATTAAATTTAAATAATTTATATAGTAGTGGAGAAAACGCTGTGACGTTATTTTGTAATGGCGGCACATGACAGAGTCGTTTTGTAAAGTGGGAATTGTCGAACGGTCACTTTGCATCGAGACGCGGACCAGGGCACTTCACCGGGGCGAAGCTGTCGGTTTATATATTTCCACTTCGTGCTTTAATTCTAAACTTCAACACGAAATGGAGGCCTTACCACCGCACTAAGATGGTGACGACCCTATCACTCCGTCGTCGCTGACATCTACAAATAAGCAAATAAAGTTTTTAATTCAGTTTCCAACCAGGGTAGTCGGGACTTCTTTTCACCCGTAGAGTAACCCACGGGAGGCATAGTCGCCACAAAATTCAACTACACGTTGATATACAACCATTATCCTACTAATATAATAAATGCAAAAGTTTGTGAGGATGTATGTATTTATGGACGTCGAAGCTTTAGAGTCTGGGGTCCTCTTTACCGTTCTAACTGCTGATTTTGGCTAAACTTCGATATTTTCCGTAAAGCGACTTCCGTCTGACCTTCACAACCCGAAGGCGATATCGAAGCATTGCAGTTGGACCAATTGTTGAACTTTGACGGCTCCAACAACCCGTAACGACTGCTATTAGATGTTCGTATGGATCCCGAACTAACGGCTTAACGTGCTTTCCGAGGCACGACCAGACCAGTGCAAATATTCATATTCATACATACAAATAACTGCACTGCGCGGGGATTGAACCCGAGCCTCCTTGCGCGGCGGCTGCGTTCGCTACTGCTACGCCACGGAGGCTGTCCATTGTGCAGCTAGTTCATCCGTCATTATATGTTACTTACGCTTACGAGAAGGTAGTGGGTACGAATTCAGGCAAGCCCTTAACTGTGGGTGAATGATTCAAACATCAAAACAGTGAAGACAATCCGGCATGAACGAGGACCACAAATTATAAGACTTGTGACATCTACCAATCCGCGCTGAGCTCGCGTGGTAAATTAAGACCGTGTGGGTCGTCACTCTCACTTAGTGCTTAGTGGCCTGTGTGCCCAGCAGTGGGAATGTCATAGACTGATTTTGAATGCTCATCTTGACAAATTGGCTACTATCCTTACATTGTTGACACCACTACAATCCGGGCGAAGCGTTTCGCCTCCTCTTTTATACCGAAGGACTGGAACAATTAGCCTGCGGTGGTCTTTCAGTCTGATAACAATTTAAGTGTCTTCAAGGCTAGAGTGTAAAAGAAAGAAAAGAAAGAAAGAAAAAACGTTTATTTGCAGTAAACATGACGCAAAAGTTTACAAAAACACTAAAAATAAGACATAATTGAGGGAAACATGCGTCACATCCACGCAAAACGGCTGTCGCTCAGCATTATGCTGAGACTCTAAGCAAAACAGAGCCCAGCGCTGGTTTTCAGCGACAACCGGCGCCGACGTAAAGACGTCACCCGGTGCAACAAACAATTAAAAGTGGCATCGAGACTACTGTACTACCGTAAAAATAAAAACATATAAAAATTTTATCCAATTGTAAATGGTGAGAGAACAGCTTCAATAAACACAAACAGGAATTTAAAAAATAAAAACAGAATATATAAAAACTACGAGAATATATATCATCCTCAGAAATGACACGTTTCATATAGTGACAATAATAAGAAGCGTCCGGTTCCGATTTGAAAGCTCGTATTAAGTGCGCTTTACCATCAACGAATGCATCACAGCTTACCATCTCACGGGATTGAAGTCAAGCACTAGTTTAATGTTAAAAAAAGTAGTAGTAAGCTGAACGCAGGCTTAGATTACAACAGTTTTCTTGTTCCTTAATAAATACCTCATTATTCACTATGGAGTTACTGCCGAAACTGCTGTGTCTGTTATCATGTAAGTGAGAGGACAAGAACTTGCAGCCTACTAACCGGGTAATACTGGTAATAGGCAGATGATAGTATTAATGTTTCGGAGAAGGAGGCGTCGGGGAGGCAACCGCCTTGGCGCCTAATACACCTTCACCCGCTTACCTAACAAAGGTATGTGGATTTGGGGTCCTATGGGGACACTATGCATCGCGGGGGCATAGAGTGGGGACTGTGCACCTATCAAGTGACTCCAGGGAAAACGGTGGCACAGTGGTCACCTGCTGCTGTACACAACGAGGCCCCTTTACAGTCTACCCAGAAATTTGCCTTTATAGGCGTTGCGCAGGGGCAGTTTTGGGATTGGTCTTTTAAGAGAAACTGGGACCACCCCTATGTGCTGATGGTGATCACGTGGGCCTCCTCGCTGACCCCACCTGACCCAGTCCTGGCCACGTCTAAGAGTGGCGCGCGTGGAATTCTTCGCACCGCCACCTTGGGTCCTGATGTTTGGGGGGCGACAGATGCTGAAAATTAAGACTTCCCCAAGGTTTCCATTACATTGGAGGGGTTTACCTTAATCCCCAAGCTTGGCAGGTGGGTTGGGATCGCAGTAGTTTGATATTCCACAGGAGAAGCGCTGCTACCCGCTTCCCTGGTGAGAGTTCCCTTAGTCGTCTCTTACGACACCCACGGGTGGATATGGTACTATTCTAAGCCCGGTACCACACGAAGCAAGACTTCAACATCATCATCATTTCAGCCGAAAGACGTCCACTGCTGGACATAGGCCTCCCCCAAGGTTCTCCAGGACGACCGGTCTTGCGCCTCCCGCATCCAGCGGTTTCCCGCGACCTTCACCAGGTCGTCGGTCCACCTTGTCGGGGGCCTACCCACGCTACATCTTCCGGTGCGTGGTCGCCACTAGAGAACCCGTCGGCCCCAACAGGCATCGGTCGTACGGGCAATGTGACTTATTATTTAATCTATGTTTTGAAATATTCGCTAGTGCTCGTCTGCGTGCTCAGCATCACCTCGGCTTTGGTGCTAAAGACGTCAGACGGTCGTAGGATGAGGATAAGTAGAAGCCAGATGAACATTCTGCAACCTCAAGCTAATCGTACTAAACGTCTGGTCTACTTCAAACACATGCATACTTTACTGGGCGACTAATGTTTGCTAATAAAGAACTGTCAATGATATTTCGAATGTTTTATTTTGTTACTAGCTTCTTAGCGGCGTCGCTCGCTTTAAATTCGGGATAACAGGGTTCCCCTTTACCAAATTTATATCCCCTATTTTAGGGGCTAGGGGAAGATTTCTATAAAAATACGACAGCTGGTCTCACTCTCCCCCTGATCCGGGGAGGCCCACCGTGTCGTGTGTGTGTCGTGTGTCGGTACCGATCGGGAGTTGCTGAAGCAAAGTTCGTTCCCGCTGACCGATCCCGCTGCCCACCCCAAGGGGGCGGACATCCATGAGGATTTTCCACCCCGAGGAAAAAAGTCGGCTTGAATAGTAATTAGTATAGTTAATATCAATCGTTATCTTTGTTAACTTCAATAGTTATCTTAGTTAACTTCAATAATCATCTTAGTTAACTTCAATAGTTGTCTTAGTTAACTTAAATATTTGTCTTAGTTAACTAGCTAAACATCAATAGTTAACTTAGTTAATATCAATAGTCAAAGTCAATAGTTATCGTAGTTAACGTAAATAGTTATCTCAGTTAAATTCAATAATTATCTTTGTTAACTTCAATAGTTGACTTAGTAAACTATTGAATTAATGTGGGGCAAACTTTGTTTTTAATAATTTCTTCATCACTTTCCTCAAAACGGTGAAGAAAAATATTGTAGGGAAACCGGCATGTCTTAAAAAAAATCGAAGACATGTGACATCTATCAACCCGCACTGGACCCGCGCGATTTCCGCCCACTCTCTCACCGAGAAGAGGGCCGTCTCCGAGGAGTGGTAAGGTTATAGGCTGAATAATTATTTGTGTCAAGATACAGCCCCTATTCGTTTTCGCTTTGCTAACGTACCCGCCTTTTTTTTTGTTTGGATGGAAAATCATCAAATGAGATCTCCCGCTCTGGGCGGAGCGGAAAGGCGTGTCAGACTTTAACTGACTAAAACCCACTCGTGTTGTTTAACCAACCCGCAACCCTGACCCAGGAGGCATCGGTCTTCGTGGACCCGTCACAATGTGCTGGCATCTCCTTGAGGCGCGCGTGAAACACAACACGCCGTCGACTCGGGCCTGGTCCTTAACGGGCGGCGTGCTGCCCACTGCTCACCGCCTGTAGGCCCGCATGCCCGCGCCTACGGTGGCTGGGAGTTGTGTGGCGGTTAGTGGCGTTGGGATTCCCGCTGCCTCACGCGCTCCGCCTCCTCCTTTGCCAGCATCACTGCTTCGCAGAAGGTAACGTTTCCGCCTTGCTTAGCAATCAACATGGCATCAGTTATCCAATTAAAATGTAACGAGGTACCCTCCAATTAGTCTAATTGAAGAAACAGCCAATTTATTTGTTACCTAATAGTGCCGGATGCAGTTGAGAAGGCACCTTCGGAAAGGTTAGGCTATAACAGACTCCATGGAAAACAAAAACTTTTTATTAAAAATATGTACTGTAAGTATTAAATTTTTATGTGTTTTCAAAAATGGAAAAAGGGGGCAGGTTGTTTGTCATGCAGAGACTAAGCGCCCACCATAGGAATTTAAACTTGTGATGTGGGTTTTTAATATTAAAACTGAATATAAGTTGAATACAAGTGAGCGGTTTTATTGGCGTTGTCATGGACCATAGATAATAATAGATAGTTCTGGGTACAGATTCATTGTTGACTGACGTAGACAAGTGATGCACAGATATTTACTTTACATCTCCCTTTCTTTGAAAGTATTACATAACTACCACATACATAATTGAAGAGTACATACACAGTACTACAAAAGTAGGTGCTGATTGAAATGCACAACAAACTGTCTATTCCTAATTATAGCTAACTACTGACAAAATCTAATTACTATCATGACATCTTAGCATAGCTTAGAATTTCTTAAGTTCTATTACAGGATTTATAAATCCGAGAAAACACAAATTTGAATACACGAGTAATCACTCACACAGTTACACACATCATATGCACACTGCACAATATTAAGATTATTAAAGATCAAGTCTGTTGATTGGTTTAATTATTCTACCATATCTTGATGTTCGTGGCGCTATCACAGGCACAGGTTGAGTTGGGTCTGATTTCTGCACATAATTGGAGCTGCTCGGTAAGGAATGAATTGGTGCTGGAGGGGACTTGGGAGCTGCTGGAGATTGATGTTGCACTGGAACCTGTTCTACTATTGGTTCATCTATATATTTGGTTTCAGGCACTGCCTCTTTGTTGCTAGTTATGTCTGCTTGGGTCTTGTGCAGATGACTGAAGTTTCTTCGCAAGATTTGGTTTTTATCTGTTTGGATTACGACGGATCTTGGTAGACCATCAGGCTTTTCTAGCACTCTTGCCCCTTCCCATTGTCGATGAGCAATTTTGTGTCTGACTCTATCATCAACTTCAAGTTTCTCTGGTTTTGTGGTATGTTTATTGCTGTAGTTAGCTTGTTTTACTCTTAATCGTTCTAGTTCAGCTGATACACCATGTATTATTTTCGGTTTTAGGTTCTTGTCCGTTGTAGGTATTAGAGATCTAGTAATTCTGCTGAAAAGACGTTGGTTTGGTGAACCCAATTTATCATTACGAGGTGTGTTTCTCCAATTTAATAGAGCAAGTTGAACATCTGACTTGTCAATACTGCATTTTCTTAGTATATTCTTTACTGTTTGAACTGCCCTTTCGGCAAGACCATTGCCTTGATGATGATGTGGACTGGAGGTGACATGGTTAAATTTCCACTCTCTTTGAAAGGTTTTGAATTCTTTAGACATATACTGAGTTCCATTGTCAGTTTGAAGCTCTTCTGGTACACCATGTACTGAAAACCATTTTTTAAGTTGTTTAATAACATCATATGATGACTGACCTTTTAGCTGTTGAAAGTCTAAGTATCCAGAGTAGCTGTCACAAATTACTAAGTAACTTTTTCCTTTTAAGTCGAACAAGTCTGATGCAACTATTTGCCATGGAAGTGTAGGAATTCTTTTAACTAGCACGGTATCTTTGATATTGTCTCTCTGTGTTTGCTCACAGACAGAGCATCCTTTGACTAGTTTGATAATGTCTTGATATTGTCCTTGCCAGTAAAGGAATTGTCGGGCTCTTCTTAGACAGCTTTGAATTCCTAGGTGACCTTGATGAATATTCTTTAACATTTTAGGTATTTGTGATTTTGGTACTACAATTTTGTCACCTTTGAAAATGATACCTTTGAAATAGCTTAGTTCTTCTTTAAAGTTAAAATAATGTTGCGATTCTTTAGGCAGGTCTTTCATATTTTCTGGGAATCCTTGGTTTATAGTCTTAAGAAGTAGTTGTAAATGTGGGTCGTCCTTTGTAGCATTAATGAATTCTTCTTTAGCATTTAACGACATAGGTAGTATGACAGCAATTTTTAAATCTTCATCTTGTTCATATTTCAGATTGGATGAATCGCAATCTCTGCTAAGAAAATCTGCTAGGGGTATTTCTGTGCCCTTTTTAAATATTACTTTAGGTGCATAAGGTGCAAGGTTAAACATTATGCGTTGCAGTCTCGCTGGAGCGGATGGAATGTTTTTCTTAAAAATTCTCTCGAGTGGCTTATGGTCTGATTCCACTGTCAATTCTTGACCATAAACATATTCATGAAACTTCTTGCATCCAAACATTATAGCAAGTGCTTCTTTTTCTATCCGTGGATAATTCTGTTCTGATTTAGTCAATGCTCTTGCACCGTAGGCTATCGGTTGTCCTTCTTGAAGAAGTGCAGCTCCAAGATTTTTTGAGCTGGCATCTACCGTTAAAGTTACTGGTTTGTTTACATAATATAATCTTAGTACTGGAGGACTCTGAAGTACTTGTTTTATTTTGTTGAGCGCTTCTTCATGCTGGCTTTCCCATATAAAAATTGTGTCTTTATGTAACAAATCTCTTAGTGGATTGGTTAGGTCAGATATGTTGGGTATAAATTTATTTAAATAGGTGATCATCCCTAGTAGTCTTTGTAGTTCTGTTTTATTAGTTGGTGTCTTCATAGCTTGTATGGCTTCTACTTTATCTGGGTCTGCTTCTAATCCATTGGCTGAAACTATATGTCCCAGAAATTTTATTCTTTGTGCTTCCAGAATGCACTTATTTTTGTTTAGTTTGAAACCAGCTTTATTTAATATTATGATGACTTCTCCAACAGTCTTGCGTAGCTCCTCTTGGCTTTTCGTATGTATAAATATATCATCAATGGATACTCGCACATTTTTAAATTTTCTGAGCAAATTCTTTAATATCTCTTGAAATATTTCAGGTGCGGAAGATACACCGAATGGAAGTCTCTTGAAGGAATATCTTCCCCATGGGGTAGCAAATGTTAAAATCTTTTGTGTTCTTTCTGACAGCTTTATTTGCCAAAATCCTTTTGTACAATCTAATAGTGCAAAAAATTTTGAACCTTTGATGTCAGCTGAGATCTCTTCTATAGTTGTTAGTGGAAAATGACGTCTCAGAATATTTTTGTTTACATCTGATGGATCTATACAGATTCTAATTTTGCCTTTTTGTTTGACAACTACCATAGGGCTCACTGCAGGAGTAGGCTCAGTTTCTGGTTTTATGACATCTAGCTTCACCATTCTGTCAAGTTCTTGCTTTACCTGACCCCGTATAGCATGTGGAATTCTTCTTGATGGCTTAATCTCGAATTTTGGGTTATCGATCAGGTCGATGTCATATTCATAGTTCTTATAACAGCCTAAGCCTTCAAATATATCATCTTTGGAACACTGACTTTCCTTTAATGTCTTAACTCGTGCAATAAATCCCAATTTTTCACAGGTATCAAGTCCGAGAATTGGTGTAACTTTTTCATCAACTACTTTGAACACAATGTTTGATTCTTCATTTTTAAATTTACACAGTAGCTCTGCCTCGCCTAGAACTGCTATCTTATCATCCGTATAACTTATTAAATTTTTTGTTCGGCTTGATTTCAAACGAGCTTTTACCTTGTCTATTAAGTGTCTTGGTAACACATTACATTCTGCTCCTGTGTCTAGTTTTACTGTGAACTTCACATTGCCGACTTGTAGTTTTTCTGTCCAGTTCTTCTTTTGTCCAGCACATACAGTAGATATGTACACCTCATATTCAGAATTTGAGCTTTCTTCTAAAACATTCACTCTTTTTTTCTGTTTAGGGTACTGTTTCTTCTTGGTTCTGCACATTTTGGCAAAATGACCATTTTTGTTACACTTTGTACACGGTTTGTTATAGGCTGGACATTCTCTACGCTTGTGATTTGTACCACACCTTATGCAGTCAAAATTCTTGCTTTGTTCTTTTTTTGCAATTAAATTTTTCACCACTGAAACCTCTTCTGATTTGTTTTTGCCTTCAAACTCATTCAATTGTTTAGAAGCTTGTTCACTTGTTTTACAGATGGTTATCGCTTTGGTCAAGTCCAAATTGTCTTCCGTTAACAATTTTTCTCTTATTTGACTTGATTGTATCCCGAATACTATTTTATCTTTTAGCATTTGATCAAGCAAAGTTTCGAATTCACATTTACTTGCTTGTGTTTGTATTCTTGTCAAAAATTCGTTGAACTGTTCGCCTTCATTCTGTTCAATTTTAAAGAATATATATCTTTCGAATGATATGTTAGTTTTCGGCGTAAAATAATCTGTAAATTTAGTTTTGATTATTTGTAAATTATTTTTCTCAGCATCATTTAGGTTAAAACTGTTGTAAATGTCAATGGCTTCTGGGCCTATTACAGCCATAAATGTCGCAGCTTGAACATTATTTGGTTTTTTCTCTAATTGGATGGCTGTTGCATAAAATTCGAATTGTTGTAACCACTTTTTCCAGCTCGTTGCTTTGTCTGCGTTGATTTGCAGATTAGCTGGCGGCTTGATGCCCGATACTGCGTCGTTTGTCGCCATTGTATAAAAACAACTTTCTCACTTTGTTTTCTTGTTAGGCACTTTATTAACAGTTTTCGTTTATAAATAACCACTTCTGACACCATGTGATGTGGGTTTTTAATATTAAAACTGAATATAAGTTGAATACAAGTGAGCGGTTTTATTGGCGTTGTCATGGACCATAGATAATAATAGATAGTTCTGGGTACAGATTCATTGTTGACTGACGTAGACAAGTGATGCACAGATATTTACTTTACAATACTATTTACTAAAACTACAATAAAATAAAAATTTACTATTAAAAAAGATATTTTGGAAGTAGAAATTGATGACTTAGTTATAGCCACCAACAAAAATCCATTAACAGTTTAATTAACAGTTTAATAAACTGGCGCGCTTTACCATTAAGGATTGCATCAGCAATAGTTTATATTTATAAAAAAAATATCACTCTGATTCTCTCTCTCTCTCTTTCTATTATTAACTTTTAAAACATGTCAAAAATCACATTATCAAGTAACTTCTTGTTACCCGACTTTTGTTGTTGACCATGCCTAATCTACGCCCCGGTGTCTCTTCTATCACGAGCGCGCGTGGGGCCGCGGGAGTCTAAATTCTTCCGCAGCCCCACACTCTCGTGCTGGCCCGGTCTGTTCGGGCCTCGATGCCTAATCTACAAACCCAACCTTCTGGTAGATTCTGTAAAAATCTCAGTGTGAGGTGAAGGGAGTTTAGAGTGGGTTGTGGGTTGGATGAGTCAATAGTGACAATCTCAGTGTGAGGTGAAGGGAGTTTAGAGTGGGTTGTGGGTTGGATGAGTCAATAGTGACTTTTATTTGATCTTGGGTTGGAAAAATCCTCATGGAGTCCCTCCCCCGTGGAGGCCGGGCGAAGGGCACTGTCAGACTCTTACTGACTGAAAAACCAACCCGTGTTCGCGTATACGTAAAGTCATGTACCCATGTGTTCGGAAGAGGCGGGTATCGCCAAAGCTTTCGTCGCCCCAAACGACGGGTAGTGGCCAGACAGAGATGGTCAGGCGGGCCTCGTCACCCACTGCTGCCGTCACCCCGGCCGCAGGACTCCTCTATGAGGCGCCCGCAGAACATTACGTCGTCGCCTCGAGGTCTGCTGCTGGTCAGACGATAAGACGCCCCCAGTCTGCCGTCCGCAGCCAGCACCCTACGGTGGCCAATAGTCGGCCACACTGCGACGCCCAGTACCTACGTCTGCTGCGGGAAGAAAAGGAAGAGGCAGCCTCTCTCCCCCTTTCCGTTGCCTCCTTTGCGAGCATCACGGTCTCACAAAAGGTGGCGACGGCGCTCCACTCTAACTATGACAGCTCAGTCTACGTTCTCTTCACCTAAGGTATCACGGTAAGATGGTTGCAGATTGGCAGTGCTGATACAATTTTCTTTTTCACAGGTTTTTATTACACTGCAGGCCACCAGAGCTAACAGCGATGTGTCCTCTTTTCAACTGGTAATGTATTATATTATTTGTAATAGGTTATATCATTTGGGGGGTTTGCCATAATCCCCACGCTTGACAGGCGGGTTGGGGATCGCAGTAGTTTGAAAATCCACAGGAGAAGCGCTGCTGCCCGCTTCCCTGGTGAGAGTCTTGCGACATGCCTTGGTCGCCTCTTACGCCACCCACGGGAGGATATATGACTTAGCGTTGTTGGGGGCCTCCCTCCCCAACAAGGTGGACCGATGATCTGGTGAAGGTCGCGGGAAGCCGATGGATGCGGGCAGCACAAGACCGGTCATTGTAGAAAGCCTTGATGAAGGCCTTTGTCCAGCAGTGGACCTGGATAGGCTGAAGACAAAAAGAAGAAGAAGGTAGGTTACACTTTAAGAATATGAATCCAACAAAAATTTGTTCGTTCAACAACAATAAAGTTAATAATAAACTCAATAAAATTCCGTTTAAGATAAAACTTCAATAATTTTTATTTCACTTCAAATAAAGAATACAGGGAGCGCTGGTGTCAATAACTTTGACCTGGGAATATTTGACGTTTTCACAAGTCGAGTGAACTCTTGGGCATTGTTTTCGAAATTTATATGTATTTATATATGAGTATGTAGGTATATACGTTAAATAGCGAAGAAAATCCTACATACAGCCTCTTGCGTCGTTTAACTAAAATGTAAGCTCTGTGTCTCAATGAATCTATCTAATATATAAGAATCAATTGTAAAATTATTATCTATACTATGATCATTACTAAAACCTACAATTATCCTCTTCCCGAAATTTTACTTCGGTCTCTTTATCTTGAAACCAAAATGTCCAGTCATGCTTTTTTTGTAAAAGAGTTTTTGTATGTTTACAATTTTCTATTATTTTCAGCTCGCCCGGTTGTCGTTCCCTACTGTAGAAACGGTAAGAACTTTGTAATTATAGGCATTGTTGAAGAAAAAACAACTCAAACCTGGTTTACTGCCTGATTTCGAATGTCATAGTCCCTATTGCTAATTCCCTAAAGTCATCGAATCGAACGTCCAAATTGCCGAACTTCCAAGCATCGATGCAGGAAGCTACCACATTTTCGAATAGACGTAAGTTCAAGCGTCTGTTTCGTCAAAAAGCTGTTGCAACGATAGTTCCTATCCTCCTATCCATCAATTGTATTGGTTCGATCTGCCTGTTAGTCGAAAGCTGGATATGTATTTACATAATATATTCAAGAAGAGTAAAACAAGGAACGTAAAATGGGATAAAAACCAACCGTATGATATTCGAATTTCGGCAATAAACTTGAAGAAAATGTTACATATTCTGAAAAACAACTTACTTTAATATATATGTTGCTGGTATCAATTTGAATCATTATTATTAATTCATCGCTATATATATTGGAACAATGTGTCTACTCAACAAAGTAAATAACGCAATGAATGTTGTTCAACTGTCAAAATAAAACATATTGCTACTGATAAAGTGTTACGCAATTATCCTGTACGGCTTTAAAACCACCTCGTCATCGTGATCATTTGCAGCAGGTTTTTGGGCGGAGCGGAAGGGAGCCAGGCTTTAACTGACCATGAGCAACCCGTGTTCCTTAACTTGCCTGTGCACCAGGGACCCCGGCATCTCTCTCGTATAATCCGCGACCCTGGCAGACTGGTCATAAAGTTGATAGTAATTGTAGTGTGTTAAGCACTTAAGGAGCTGATTCTACCCGCTTTGGTAACAATAACATCCTCCCATCTTGCCGACGGACGGCCTATACTCTGTCGGCGAAACCTACCTAGACCCATGGGCGAGGGAACATGGGGATGGGCATGGGAGGGAGGGCAAGTCAGGCCTAGTGGGGGGCAAGTAAAATTTTTAGCGTGAGTAATCTTTGTGCGCTATAGTCGCACGCGGTTTTTTGACAATTACACCGTACATTTTGTCAGGGTCTACTGCTTAGTTTATTTAAAAGTTAGAGATAAGTTTAGTAATTAGGGGAGTCCGTACATGGTCTGCGAGACGAGATTTCCATGGGGCGGAGAGGTAGGACAGGCCCTTCCTGGGTACGCCCATGCCTAGACCTGCCCCCTAATCGGCAAAAACATTTTTGTCAAATGATTGCTACTAGTTGGGATCAGTTGGGATCGTTTGGACAGCCCATTGGTCCGTTCGGTTCAACTGATCCCAACTAGTCGCAAGCATTTGACAAAAATGTATTCGCCGATTAGGGGGCTGAACGGAAATAGACGAATAAAACTTCAATTTGTAACGCTTTGTCTCAGAAACCCTACAACATGCCGAGTTCGAAAGAAATTGATCCTCGACACAGTTATGCAGACGAAAAATTTGAGAAGCTACAAGATTACTTCAACTATATGAACGGCCGTATGAAGGAACCACATAACCCGGTAAGGTTTTTTTTTTTTTTTTTTTTTTTTTTTAATTATACTCACTCACATGATAGAAGCAACAGAAATATGTAACGAAGACATGTAATCCATATTATGATTTTAAAAGAGTGTCCATGGAGTTTCTTGCACGTTCTTCTCCATAGAGATCTACGCTTTGGAACGTGCAATTTAGCTTCACTTTTCTTGGACTGACCGACATTGACTATTCAAAAGCACCAACTGTTGGTTAATTTGAAATAAACAATTTTGATTTTGATTTTATCAAATACGAAACATACATTGAATAAATCTTTTATCGGAAATGACTCCACCAGCTACAGTAATTGGTCACCCAGTTAAATTTGGAAAGGGTTTGCTTGGATTATTTAAGCAAGCATGGTGGGACACATCAGAAGTGATGAGTTCATATTTTTTGGCACTGAAAATCAAGAGTACAAAGGTCGAGCTTGTGCACTGAAAAACCCGGCTTTAAACATGTATGTTGAATTTAATGTGAATACTGGAGCATTTTAAATACAGTGATTGCATTCTGATTAGAAAATATGGAATTATTGTAAGGATTGATTACGATAAATAATAAAACAGAAGGAAAAGGTTGGCTTCACTGACTATAGGGACGACGTAGCGGGGGTCGGGGGGAATTTTGGTCTGAGGGGCAATACTCAAAACTTTTTAATAGTGATGGACATGAAAAAATACCATCGATGTTTTTTCGATTTAATGCATCGGATAGTGGTATCGATATCTATACTAATATATAAAGCTGAAAAGTTTGTTTGTTTGTTTGAACGCGCTAGTCTTAAGAACTGTTGGTCCGATTTGAGTCCATTAATCCAGGAAGGCTTTAGGCTATATAACATAACGCTGCAATAGGAGCGGAGCATATAAAAAAACGCAGACGAAGTCGCGCGCGGCCACTAGTACAATATGTAAAGAAAACCCTGTCCGATCCGTGAAGGCATTGTTAGGTATCGACTACTGATTCTACTAAAGCCTACAAAGATGGGCAAACTTAAAAAAATCCCTCTAAAACAAATTAATATTATTTCACATAAGAAGGTAACTTAATACTTGTGCGGTAGGCAAAACATGCGCGGGCGAAGGGGGAAGCGCACGCGGTCGCATCGCCTATAATAACACCGTCGAGCATGGTGTTGCCAGTTTTTTAAAAATTATCAATTTTTGGGGAAGTTGGAATTAATCCGCGAAATAAAAATTATTTTAAAATTCATTAGTATTGTTACTATGATGATTATGTTTTCATGTTTTATTTGGTCATGTCTTTCATCATCATCATCATCAACCTTTTTATCGTCCCACTGCTGGGCACAAGTCTCCTCTCATACAGAGAAGGATTGAGCGTCATCATCACGCTTGCTCAATGCGGGTTGGCGATTTCATACTTAAAGTCCAGGTTTGCTCAAGATGTTTTCCGTCACCTTCAGCCATTATTGTCCGAGATATACTCAGAAAGTACATATAACTTTAGAAAAGTTACAGTGGTACTTGCCTGGCCTGGAATCGAACCCGCGCACTCATACTTGAGAGGCTGGTGCTTTAACCATTAGGCCACCAAGTCGAGTCGGCCACCTATCCTTTATTATCCTTATAGGTCGGATGGGATTTTCTTTAAATATTGTATAAGAGGCAAGCAAGTTTATAATTATAAACATACATATATCCAAACATCTATTGTTTTTACACTAAAGATACACTATTTCCCAAAAAAAAGCAGTGTATAATACGTACAGAGCTCATCTGAGTGTCTTTAACTTGACTCACCGACCATCTTCTGAATGGCTGAACAGATTTCTCTGAAAAGCTGTCTGTGGCAGTGCAGCCAGAACGTGGGGTTTTTTACCCCTTCCATAATAATAATAATAAATTTTTATTTATTCGAGTATCAGTGACTCATTTTGTTAGTAACAATTTTAAACTTACTTCTATGTTAGGATACTAAATTCTACAACACATAAATAGATACTTAAACAATATAAATACAAAAACATAGCACACACAAAACAATACAAAAGCAAAAAATTACACATATAAAATAATACAAATACAAAACATAATAAATACAAAAGATTATAAACACAACGCACAGCACAAAGCGACACAGATAAAAGAACAATCACTGGTGCTACAGGCTTACAATTGAAGTGGAAATCTTGGAGCAGCGATTTAGATAACCACAGTCGAGTCTGCTCGCAATACAAGTCAGAATGCTATTGGAGCTGGCCCGCACCCGCCGTACCAGGGATGCGCATCTTTTACGCATTGTGGCGTAAAAACAATCCACCCTTGCGTCTGCAAACATCCCTGAAGCGCTACAGTATCGGGGCAACCCCAACAACACCCGGAACGCGTTGTTGTATTGCACACGAAGGGCGTTGTACGATTTCTGAGTATAATTAGCCCACAGACTACACGTGTAGAAAGAGGTGCAATACGCCCGAAACAAAGTAATTTTAACTGGTACAGAACAACGTGTAAATCTACGAGCCAACATATTTGCTCTAACCGACAACGCCCTCCTCTCTCGTTCTATATCTTCATCATCCTTGAGGTCAGCGGTCAATAGGTGTCCGAGGTATTTAAAACTGTAAACCCGAGCTAGAGGTGTACTACACAGCTTAACTGGCGGCACCGTTTCTAGACACCGACCGCCGGCCTCAAAGACCATGATTTCGCTCTTCTTTGTGTTATACACTAGTCCATGACTACTAGCATATTCCTCACAAATGGCTACCAATCGCCTAAGACCACAGACCGAGGCGCTCAACAGAGCCATATCATCGGCGTAACTGATGTTATTAACGCAAACACCGTCAATGTAACATCCCACTCGCTCTCTACTGAGCGCCTCGATCAGCTCGTTCACATACAGACTGAACAGTAGGGGCGAGCTTATCCCCCCCTGTCTCACGCCACACTGCAATCTGTAAGGTTCAGATAAGGCCCCTGCCCACCGAACGTGGTTGATCTGGTCCCCATACCAATATTTGAGCGTGTTAATCAGTTCATGTGGTACTCCCACCTTGTAACACTTACTCCACAAAATATCGTAGGAGACCAAATCAAACGCCCTGGACAAATCCAGGAAGCATGAGTACACAGGCGTCCTACGATCAACATAGTACCGCACAGCCCACTTCAAAGACAGTACAGCAGTCTCAGTAGATAGACCGGGCCGAAAACCGTACTGATTATCGTGCAACCGGATGTATCCACTAAGCTGTGTCTGAAATAGGCTATCGAGCACCTTGGCAATCACTGTAGCCAAGGAAATGGGCCTATAGTTAGCCTTGTCCGCCATGTCACCAGTCTTGTTCTTAGCTACAGGTACTACAATAGTCTTAGTCATCTCGTTTGGTACATAAGAGTGAGACACACACATATTAAACAACAAACACAACAGACGAGGCAAGTGCGGTCCCGCGTACTTGAGGTGTTCAATGCTTAGACCATCGTGACCTGCAGATTTCCCTCTAGACATTGTATTAATAACATGTTTAACTTCTTTTGTTGTAAATCTGATACTCAGGTCACGATGCCCCAACTCATTTGGCAACGACACAGAAGGGCCCAGCGGCGACGCTACTTTAAAGTGTTCCCTAAACTGGTCAGCAATATCCACCGGGTCACTCACACCGCTGACAGATACAGGGAGGCCAGGCCTAACGTTCATTCTATTGGTATGCTTCGAAAATGCACCGAAGTTGTTGCTTGAATGAGTTGATGCTAGCATATCCATTTTAATCTGCTCTTGATTAGTTTGACACCATTTGAGTTTTGATTTAAAAACCTTTCTGCTTTCATACATCTCATTATAGAATGTACCCGAAAAAGGCCTTCCCATACCCACCCACAAGAAGAACTTCTGCCTGGCGTCCCTATATGCATCACTAACATAGCAAATATCGTTGGTGGTCTGACTTTGCTCTGTGGCCGATGTTGCCAGCTACAAAAGAATAATTTGTTTTACAAGGAAATAACGTTCGAGTGTTTCTTAACGAAATAAATACTTATAGAATAATGAACACATCGATGTATAGTTGAAATTGAATTTTTCTTTTTATAATTATAAACTAGTGCTTGACCGCAATCCGGCCTGATGGTAAGCAGTGATGCAATCGTTGATAGTAAAGCGCGCTAATTTATTAAGCGCCTATTCACTCTAGCCTTGAAGACACTTAAATGTAGTCCAACGTAAACACCGCCACCGGCAAATTGTTTCAGTCCCTCGATATAAATGTTTATAATTACACTTAATTAGCTGTAATTTTCCAAAAAAAAAAACTTAAATTCAGGGTAAAAACTGAAGTATTTACGTATTCCAGTCGGAAAGACATGAAATAATGGAGATCGGAGCAAAGAAGCTCTTCAGTTTCATCAATTCGCACATCAAAGACATGAAGAGACTTCTGTTTGCCACCGACATGGCTCTCATGTCTATGGTTCTACTGAAGCTGAACAAAAAAATGGACACCTCTGAAGCTAAGATCAAGTCTACGCAGGCGAAGATACCGTTCGGGTTGTATACCAGTCCTGGTAAGCCTTTATATTATCTGAGTAGTCTTAGATCAAACTTTACACATTAGTAGCCCCCTTTTTCATAAACGTTGTTTAAATTTAACTAGTGATTAACGATTGTTTTACCATACATTTTCATCACATCGTTTATGAATAAACCCCTTAAACATTACCACAGTAGAGACAGAACAGTAGATTATCTAAGGCCGCCCGCAGAGTTATTTGCCGACCCTTGCGTTGAACCCCAGGGTTGTCACTTTGATCTAAATTTATATAATAAAAAGCATATTATGATTGAATATTTTACCAATTTATAAATTTAGTAAAACTGAAAAGCCTTTATTCACATATCATTTATTATATTATAAAGTTACAAATTTGATACCGAGTAAATTTTTCTCCAGTTTCTGCAAGTCCAGAAAATAAGTAAATTCTCATTCTTATGTACAATTTTTGTAAAAAGCTTTTTGGAAAGCATGGACAGGGAGGGCATCTTAAATTCTATATCATTCAGTTGATCGTAAATTGACCGGCCAATTTTAATGTTGATGTGGTCCTTTTCGAACGCTTTGCAGAACACTTGCTCCATCCTTTGTACATTATGATTTTGTCAATCATCAGGTGGGATCATGAGTAAATTTCGATCTTTGCCGTAATTCCTGTAATGACTGTATCTAGATTCTACACTTAAATTGCAAGCTCGTTGATTAACGTCGACGTAAATGTTTAATAATTCGCAATTATGATAATCAACACATTTTTTTAACAAAGCGCCACAAACATAAAAAAATGCATTTTTTTCCGGTAGCTCATATTGTATATAGTCAGAACGTAAGATTTCCGACAAAATATTTTCATTTTCTTGTGTTTGATTGCTACTGGTCAGATGTTTGTCGATTACTGGGGCACTTGTTTCGAAATGTTTGTGATTTTTTAAACTAATCAAAAATTCTGTGATATCTTCAGAACAATTACCACCTATTGGAGGCTTTGTAATATTTGTAAAATAAATCTTTCTATATGCAGATATGAATTGCCTACTGGTTATCTCTGTAGCCATCCCGTTTTATGACCGAATTTTTCCAAAAAAAAATTCAATAACTTCATGATTAAGGCGTCTTGTCAATAAATATTCAAACAACTGTAATATAGATTTGATAGTTATTTGAAAACCTTCAATAAACTTGACTGTTTTCGTAACGTCGCTACCGTTTATTGGATTATATAACTTTAATGTTTGAAAAAGTATTAATATTTTATTAAAAAATTCTATTTGATTGTCATTTCCGCAAAACGCATTTTTGTAAGTATAGCTAACGACACGCGTCGCGATAACGCGTCGAAGAGTTAAGTGCGTCAAATAAATCATTCATATTTTTTATGAAATCAACTGTTGGTCTTGCAGAGTCATCAATAATTTTAAAATCTATGTACGTTAATAAGCTAACTGCAACAGTCCTACTGAAAAGTTGAGTCGCATATTTACTTTCATTTTTTTAAAATTGGTAGGGTTAATATGGCTGTTTGTTAACTTATAGGCCTGTTTAAATGTTTTGTTTTTATCTTGCTCATAAAATTTTAGAATATGCTCATACTTTGCAACTCAGCCATTTTGTAAATGAACATCATATTTCATCAAATTATTACGAACTAATTTAATTAAGTAAGGTGCGTCAAAAATATAATATATTTTATGATCATTAATAGTGAAATGGGTTTTTTCCACGCATATTCCCCTTTTTTTAGCCGAATTTAATAAATCTGATCCAAGATCAGATACAAACACTCTTACTTTCAACCCGACTTCAAAGAGCTTCAGTATAATTTTGTCGATCCATTTGGATATATTATCATCACTTTTACTATCTGATAACAATGCAAATCCTATCGGTTGCGACCATTTTACGAAAATACCCTTCACTAACACAACTATAGCGCGTTTTGTCGGTTGTGGAGATTGTACGCCGTCTACTTCATGAAAACCAATGATTTTGTCGTCCTTAATATTTTATGATAAAAGAGATTTGTTTTAAGTCTCATTGCATCCACTACTAAAGTACATTGCTTCTCTTGGTCAGACATGCTGTTTACTTTTAATTTAAGAACTGCCATTAAATCCTCATTGACCTGTGTAGTTATAGGAATGTACAGCTTATTAAACGTAGTTTTACATGGCATGTAAAGAGTTTCTTGTAATAAACGATAGGCTTGTGGGCTTACGTAATACAAACTCAAGCAAAACATTTTATAAGCCAGAGTTTATCTGTTGTCTTTATAACTTGACTTTTGATCTACTTGCGCTTTTACAATATCGCAATTTTTTCTGATAAAAAGCGGTCACATAGCTTAAAAAAATGTTTTTTTTTTGCGAATCACCCGAAGTCTGTCGTGTTTCATTTACTTTTCACCTTTTTTTTAGACTAGACAAATCAGATTTTAATTTTCTTTTGCGCGGAGTATTAGCAGAAAGCAAAGCAGCTGTTTGGACTTCTGTGTTGCTTGATGAACTGATCTTCTCTGTTTGGCATGAAAAACTGCATGATGGTAGATCAATTTGGGTTAAAGTGGTGACTGACGTTTCTTGAATTTGAGTTCCTTTATCTTCTTTTTTTTAGGCAAACGTAAACACGGTAAACAATTCTTCTGTAATCGTTTTCGTTGAGTTTATTGTAATGTCTTCTGCTTTAAAATGTACTTCTCATATTAAGTCATTACGTTTTGACTTGTTAGATAAGTTTTGGCTATTAATTAACCGTAGCCACTGTAAGCGTCTGAAACAATTAAACAAATTGGGCAAGTGAAATAAATAGAAAGTTCCATACGTATTTTCGAATATGTAAAAAAAAAAATTATCACTACTAGTTTTTAAACACGGTTTGATGTTTCGATATGAACTCTTATAATCGACTGAACTGATACAAAAGGAAGATCCTTTTGTATTTAAACTAATTTTTACAAGGGAGCTCTTATCGCTTACTTTACAACAAAAAATTTAAACGACTAAATAATATTTAAAGGCTTATAAGTTATGGTCGTAAATAATGTTTAGTCAAGTGAGGTGAACCGTGAGAAACTTGTCGATAAGTAATTCTTATCAAGAAGGGAACATCAACAGGCCTAAAATTAGGAGTGAAGACTACTTAAGTGTAACACTAAATTATATTCGAAAGCTCGTAAATAATCATAAATTTTAAGTGATGTGTGATATGAGAAATCGATATAACTGGTTCTTATCAGAGAAGATTATAGGTGATGAGTACTTAAGTGTAACACTAACACAATAATATTCACAAGCTTATAACTAATGCTTAAATGATATAAAACATGAAAAAGTAAACAATAAATAGTTCTTATGAAAAAGTAGACATTATTAAAGCTAATATTGTGTATGGGTAGCGAATATTTAATACATGATACCTTACTTTAATAAAACCGCAAAACTTTTTAGCCTCATTAGTTTCTGAGATACAATTATAATTATTGTTTATATGGTACTGTGTAATGATTGTTTATATAATCGGATTGCATCAGGTAGCTCAAATCCAGCAAAGGCGCCGCTCGCTATTAAGAGTCTACATTCGCGTGCACCTCGCGTTGCTGTTGTCGACGCGCGCGTCGGAGGGATTAAAGGTTATAATGTTATAAATAAAATTCTTCGCAACCCTAAGCGTCAGTCGGTCACATTTTACTATAATTTTATTAACTTGATATTATGATTAAGACGCCATATTTGGATCAAACAACACATAAGACAATAGAAAAAAAATTAATAGTAATTTGCAATATTGATTATTGTAAAATTGCCCTTATTACACTATACGCGACAATTACGTATACTTAAACGATATTTCGTACTCAATCCTCTGTTTTATAGTAAAACTGTGCTTCTTAAAATAAACTTAACTTTAAACATAGTATTCAGGAAGTAAATCTGGGAACACAATTTTGGGAAAAATGCGACTCGGGTGGCGCTCTTAATAAAGCAAATAAACTGTGAAACAAACAATACATATATCACATTTTTAAGATTTAAGTTAGGTATAAGTAGGTACTTACATTTCTGGTTCAGTATGAAGAATGATAAGTCCGGGTTTGCGAAATCATTATTGAGGCACCCGAAAACACTACAATATCTTTTTTCCCCTTTTGAAGTCATGATACTCGTAATAATTAATATTATAGTAAGTGGCCGGCGAGAGTTGACGAACGCGAGCGGTCATGTAATTTACGCGCGTGCTCACAGTCACGCGGCACAGCCCGTACTGCCCCCATGTTATTCCAAGCTATATTATGCCAGCGTGTGCGTGAAATCGCGTACCGACACGGCGCACGACGCGCACGCAAACATTCAAACAGAGAGGGGCTCGTTTGTATGAAGATGTTTTACTATCTATCTACTATGACATTACCCCCCTTATTCATAAACGCTGCTTAAAGTTAACTAGTGTTTAGCGATTGTTTAACCATACATAATGATGTCTGGTGAAGCCGTACGGTGGACGGGTCAGAGCAGTTGTGTTGCGATGTGTGCCGGGTACGATGTGCCTAATGTTGTTGTGTCGGGAGTTTGGTCGTGGAGGGTCTCCAAATCATCCTCTGGCGCAGCATCGTTGGTCGTGTTGTTGTTGTTGGGTTAAACATTGCATCACCTCGCTCAACTGCCGTCTTTCTTCCTATTCACTCAGTTTTTTTGAGTGAATAGGCTAGTGCGCTTTACCATCAGCGATTGCATCACTGCTTACCATCAGGCCGGATTGCAGTCAAGCACTAGTTTTTAACTATTAAAAAAAAAACATTTTAGACGTTTGCATGTAACTTAACTCTAATTATCGTTTATTAATAAACCCCTTAAACACTGTGGTGTTCATTTATGGGATGATTAAAGTTAAGTGACGTTAAGAGGTCAAAAATGTATGGTTAAAGAATTGCTAATCACTAGTTAACTTTAAGCAACGTTTATGAATAAGGGGGTTAATTTGATGTTTAGTTGTTTATTTCATCATTTATGTAGGTGCCAACCAAACGGGATTTAGTACATCTAACGAGCATTCAGAAAAAATAGAAATAAAAAATAAACAGTACCTAGTTCTAAAGATATGAATTTTTTAATAATATCGATGTATAATGTTACCTGGAGGAGGCTTTCACCCGAAGAGGATTCATACAATAAAGTCACATACTAATCATAGTACCTAAAACATTAGCTCTTAAGTAATACCTAACCTTATTGTAAGAAATTTCAAATAAAGCTTTATTATTATTTACTAGCTTTCCGCCCGCGGCTTCGCCCGCGTGGAGTTCGGTTATATCGCGCTTTTTAGAATTCCCTCGGGAACATCATATTTTTCCGGGATAAAAGGTAGCCTATGTTCTTTCTTAGGGTCTAAAGATTGTCTGTGCCAAATTTCATCAAAATCGGTTGAGAGGTTTAAGCGGGAAAGCGTAACAGACAGACAGACAGACAGACAGACAGACAGACAGACCGACAGACAGACAGACAGAGTTACTTTCGCATTTATAATATTAGTATGGACTAGCTTTCCGCCCGCGGCTTCGCCCGCGTGGAGTTCGGTTATATCGCGCTTTTTAGATTTCCCTCGGGAACATCAAATTTTCCGGGATAAAAGGTAGCCTATGTTCTTTCTCAGGGTCTAAAGATTGTCTGTGCCAAATTTCATCAAAATCGATTGTGAGGTTTAGGCGGGAAAGCGTAACAGACAGACAGACAGACAGACAGACAGACAGATAGACAGACAGACAGACAGACAGAGTTACTTTCGCATTTATAATATTAGTATGGATTATTATGTTACCTTATTGTACATTCTTGTACACCGCGACCACTAGATGAATTAATGAATTCTATCGGTTTTTTTTTTTTTTGTATTATATTAGGTAATTGCCCCGATTCGCTTGTTCACAAACTTAACTAAATTTAAGTTTAGGGCTACTTTTTCTTTATATTTCTTTAAGAATAGGACAGAAGATAAAATGTCAGTTTAGACCTGTCCTGACCGACACACTAACTGACCTGCTCCGCGCGGCAAATGCCTCGCGAGGCTGCTCGCTCTATGTGGACCGGCCTAATCAATAGTATGACTGCAACTACATGGCATTGTTCTAGTGATATTTAGTATATTATGATAGCTTTTTTTAACAGACTTCAAAAAAAGAGGAGGTTACTCAATTCGACCGTATATATGCTTTTTTTATGTTTGTTCGCGCTTAACTTCGTCGTTTATGAACCGATTTTGTTAGTTCTTTTTCTGTTGGAAAGACGACGTTCCCAATGTGGTCCCATGATAATGATATCAGGGTTTGATGGTGGAAGACCAGAGAAAACAAGGGAAACTTTCAAAAATTGCAGGGGCGACTAGTGCATTTCTTAGCATTTTCATTAAGTATTTTAAAGCACTACAATTTAATAAAGGTCTGGAGTAGATCTGATGATGGAACCGGGAGACAGTCGAAGGAACTCCTCAACAATTCACAGCAGCTACCTTGTGTTTGTGCTTGAATAATTAGTATTGACAAGAACCTTACACCTAGATAATATAATAATAATAATAAGTATTTATTTCACAAAAAATACATAGCACTTTACACTGTTACATGAATGGAAAGTTTATCATTACTATGCAATAATAGCCTCTATCTTTTAAACTAGGACTCGCCTGTATCTTAAAAGATAGGGTTCAGCCAAATGGATTCTGTAAACAATTTCCATAAGGACTCGAGAAAAAAGTGTCAGTGAATTGAACTAACAGGTGTACAAGATGGGTGGTGACTGTCATTAGGGAGCTGATGATGATGACAAAGGTCAGTTCAGGGAACTCCTAAACGATTTACAGTAGCTACCTTGTAATTGAACTCAATTCATTTATATTGATGAGACCTTTGCACCCATTGGGTTAAAATAATGGTCTGCAGTAAATTTGATGATGAAGACCATAGGCAGTTGTAAAAATTAAAGTAAACAAAATTGCGTCGTTTCCCAACTATATTTGCGTCAGCTTCCAGTCTGACCGGATTCAACTGAATACATAGTACTTTTAACAACTAAAAATTGTAAAATAATAGTTATTTGTAATACAAGAGTGCAAAGTTGCTTTTTAACCGCGTGTTCAATTTTGATGACCGAGCAAGCGAAGGATTCTAAAATTGAATCACGAGCGCAGCGAGTGATTCAAAATTAGAATCCTGAGCGTTAGCGAGGGAATCAAAAGGACACGAGGTGAAAAATTTTTGCACTCGAGTGCAACACGTAACTTTTCATTCCACCTCAGCGAGGAAATGACTAAATGCAATAAAAAAATGTTTACAATCACAAGATAGGTACACTTTTATTTCAGTTTAGGTATTAATTACTACATTATGACAGGTAAGTATTACAGAGTAATCTTTAAATTATAATAAAATAATACTAAAGGATAATTAAGAAAATTTTAAAGTAACGTTGCAACAGTTATTTAAATTGAGTGTAATATTTTTGTTTGGTACTGTAATATTGGTGTTAGTCACTTGTGTACTGTTTTTCGGTAAACTGTCTGTCATACTTAATAGTTGTACCGATTCATCGGATTCCCTTGGCGTGAATGTTGGAGAGAGAGGGAGATGGTTAGGTGTTTCATAACGGCTTATTTTTGATGTAGAAGGCCAGTCCAAGTTTCCGATTGAGGCTCTTTCAGTGTAATGGCTCCTACGATGCCTTCACATATTTTAGACTTATTTTGGATGGAATCCTCTATGTATCCCTCTACAACTGCATTGGTCTTCCAGCCTCCGTGGCGCTTAAGGGACAGGGGATCAGCTCCGGAATCAGCCAAAAGTGTGGCTGAAGTTCGTCGGAAACAATGACCCGTGTACAACAGGGGTTCTGGAAGTTCAAGAAATGTTGCTATTTCTCGTGGGATACTGCCAATTTTATTAGTACCCATAGGCTGTCTAACACACTTTCCATTGCGATACCGTAGAAAAAAACGATTGATTGGAGTGTTAGGCGGCCGTAAGGCTTGATATTTCTCAACAATCGTTACGTATTCCTTGCGAATGACAAAGTTGCGGTCTCTTTTTGTCTTTGTATTAGGTAAATTAATTAATAGTAAGTCATCTGAATGTGTCTCAATGTTTTTGACATTAAGTTGTGTTAGTTCATTAGTTCGACATGCTCCGTTTATTCCAATAATAAGAACAACCTGCAATGTAAAGAGTATTGTAGTAGATAAATGAATAAATTTTATATGAACGCATAATTATGCCTATCAACATTTACTAAGTATACTATTTAATTGAGATTAATATATGTACTTAAGTAGATACTGAATGTGCAACTGACTTACTTTTGCCGCCAAATATACGGAATCGGGTGCTTCGTTAAGAAACTTTTCAATATCAGATACTGTGAAAACCTTCGATTGTTTTGGATGATGACCAGATGAGGCTCATTTTAAAAATGCTACTAATTTAGGATAGGTATCGATATGTATGTCTTTTTTCATCTTTATTGTTGCTTTTAGCATCGAATACGTACTCCATAGAGTGCTTGCTTTCTTGTTCTCAGATAATTCTATAAAATATGCCGCCAAAACGTTTTCTGAGAAAGTTTTGGCTCCTTTTGCTAGTCGCCACGTGTTGAACATATCATACTGTTTTAAATACTTCTCGCGTGATTGTTGAGGTAGAAAGCTCATTTGCGCATTATTAACAGTTTCAGTCAATTCTGTTGGCGTCAAACAAACTTCCTCGTCGCTAGAATCACTCATTTTAGTTTTTCACTTGTTTTCAAGTTTCTTTTTTTTAATATAAGGTTTAACAATGACGTGAAAAAATGCCGCGTAAAGAATCGCGTACAAAGAAAATTGAAAAAAGAACACCAAGAAGGTTCCGAGTCTGAGTTTTTAACAAATTAAAAAAAAGTTGTATGATATATTCGGCACCATAGAGGTAACAGTAAATAGGTTTAATGTTTTTTTTAATTTACAAACTTACTGCACACGATGTTCTAAATTCAATTTACTTTATCCTCTAGAGAATAAAAACGGCTTTTCCAGTCAGATATTGAAGATTAAAAATACTCTTTCCGAGATGGTGGGATGAAAAAACTTTTTTACAAAAAAACAACCGACTTCCAAAAACCACTTTTTTTATAAAAAAGTTTTTTTCTGAATGATTGTTAGTTGTACTATAACCCGTTTCAAGGTTATCCATTAATTCCTGGACACCCTGTATATATAGAAATAGACAGGAAAAAAGAGAACAGAAAATAAGTCTAGGTGTGATATTTATTTCGTAAAAAATGTCTTTTAGCATATCTGCAATAGGACATTATAGATATGTAGACAGACTTTTGTACTGTGACTGTACTATTGATTGCTGCTCTGCGTGTCGCGAGTTCGATTCCCGCACAGAACATTATTTGTATGACCTACAAGTAATTGATCCGGGTCTGGAGGTTTATGTATGTATATTGTCAATAATATACGCAGTGACGTTTACAATAGACGATTTACTATGTACTCACAAACCTATGTCAATATAAAACATGTCGCCAGTACTATATTTCTACATAGTTTTGTTACCATATTAACACCTCCACTTAACAAAACTAAAAATACTTTGGAATAGATAGTACACCAAGCTTTTTTCTTAAATATTTATGCTTTAAAGACCCTAGACTTTTTGTAAAAACATCTGCTGGCATTATTCTTCTTAAACGATTCTAATTCCTGTTCCATACTTGCTTTCCAAAAATTACTTTCAGGTCCATTTAAAGCGTCCTCGAGTGTAATATCCATTATATTTTGGTCATCTAATTCTGTAACACATAAATGATTATAAGTCGATTCAAGTCTAATAATGAAACTTCCGGTTCTGATGCTGTTTCAGAAAAACTATCATATGAGTCACTTGCTGAAGAAGCTTCTGGAATAAATGTAATGTCATTATTTTGACATTCAAAGTCTATACTATCTGTATTTTTACTTTCCTCTTCTTCGCTCTGTTCCTCCACTGAAACCTTGCACTCAATAGGAATATCCACTGTACTTTTTATTTTTTCCATTATAATAACATCTCTACTAATCGTGACAGAGTTATTTCTGGGTTATAAACCCTATATCCCTTCACATTGTCTGCATAGCCAACCAAGATAAGTTCCTTTGCCTTCATATCCCATTTTAAGCGTTTTTCTTTTGGTATGTGCAACATAACTTTACTACCAAAAATACGCACATTACTTAAGTCCGGTTTTTTTCCTGTCCAGACTTCATAAGGAATCATATCTTTTAATGCAGTGACAACTGACCGATTCCTGAGATATACAGATGTATTTATGGCTTCTGCCCAAAACTTTTTGGGTAAATCAGCATCAAAAATTAAACATCTTGCCTTTTCAACTAATGATCTATTCATCCTTTCACATACACCATTTTGCTGCGGTGTGTAGGAGTTACTTTTCTGATGAATTATCCCTTGTTGTTTCAGATACCTTTCAAAGTCTTGACTGCAGAACTCACCACCATTGTCTGTTCTTAGAATTTTAATTTTCTTATAAGTCGGTTTTTCAACCATTGACTGAAAATCTTTAAAAAACTTAAACACTTCAGACTTTGTTTTCATGAAGTACACAAAGGCCATTCTACTGTAGTCATCCACAAATAATACATAGTACCTGGATCCTCCAATGGACACATTTTCCATCGGGCCACAAACATCTGAGTGTATCAGTTCTAAAATATTCTGGGTTTTAGTCAAGCTTACCTGAAAAGGTAGTCTAGCTTGCTTTCCCTTACAACAAACAGCACACTTAGATTTGTCTATATCTGTTTTATCTGTGTACGAAATGCCTTCTGCAGCTCCGTTCTTCATTTTGTTCAACCTAGTACTGTTGATATGTCCCAATCGACGATGCCAAGTTGCACTCGATACCTTAGCTGTGGCTGCCAACAACTGTTCTGATTTCTTAGTATATAATCTGTATACACCCTCTACTAATTCTGCCTTCCCAACTAGAGTACTCTGTTGATTGTAAATATAGCAAAATTTTCCTTCAAAGGTCACATTATTGCCATTCTCAATTAACTCACTGAAAGCAAGTTTGTTGTCAAACTGGGTATACACAATACATATGAAAACTGTGATGTCATATTCTACATCATTTACAACTGTAACAATGTTTACATCACCAGAACACAGCACCGGGACACGTGTTTTGTTTGCAACAATTATCTCCTTGGTTTCACAATCATATGATGGATTCACAACATAATCTTTTTTTCCTGTCATGTGTTTACATGCCCCGCCATCTATGTACCAACTTTCGCAGTTGAACTTTCCACTCAAGAAAATAGCATTAAAGGCGTTGAACTGTTTTCTTTTGCTATTTACTGAATGCGGACACTGGTTTAGATAATGACCGGTTTCTTTACATCTAAAGCATTTAATTACTTTGGCAGCTTTAGGGCGGGTTGTTTCACGTTCACTTAACGCATGCGTAAAAGTTCAAAATGGTGCTAACTGTCGTTAAGTCAAAAAATGAGTTGTTTCACAATATGTAAACGTTAACGCACGCAAAAAAAAGATACGATTACGTTAACTGACGGGTTGTTTCACGTTCACTTAACGCATGCGTAAAAGTTAAAAATGGTGCTAACCATCGTCAAGTCAAAAAATGAGTTGTTTCACAATACGTAAACGTCAACGCACGCAAAAAAATACGATTACGTTAACCGATGCTCTGAGCACTGGTTAACGTAACTTATGTCAAGTTGTGTTTAGTCCGCCGTGGTGTCAATTAGTGAAAACAACATAAACTCCCTTTTGTATTCGCGAGTTTGGTCTTTAATTGACGATAGTAGGTAGTTCATCTGATGATGATACAAGTACCGTAAAAAGAAAAAGAAAGGTGTTTAGCAGCCCAAGTTCTGTTTTTTAATTACTGTTGTTGTCTGTTTCTTTATAGAACAACACATCTTTATATTTTTCAAGCGAAGATTGAAAGCGATCTTTCTCATTTTTTGTGAAGTTAGTGAAATGAAATCGTTTGTTAAGCAAGTAGGATCACTAATCACTTTTACACGTCATGTTTTATTTTTTTTTTCCGTTCTCTGAAAAAAAAAATGTTTACATTATAGAATATAGGTACGTGTCTTGTTAGATTGCAATGTTTAACATATACCTACTTATTAAGGCCTTAAACATAGTATCTATGTTTAAGTGTATGTAGTAGTACGAGTGAGTGTAGTAATTTACTTACTTTGGTGTGTATGGTGTGGGTTATATAAATAATAAATAAATATATACGGACAAATCACACAGATTGAGCTAGTCCCAAAGTAAGTCCGAGACTTGTGTTATGGGATACTAACTCAACGATACTATATTTATAATAGATACATATATAGATAAACATCCAAGGCCCAGGCCAATCAGGAAATGATCGTTTTCCATCATGACCTGGCCGGGGTTCGAACCCGGGGCCTCCACGCCGCAAGCAGGCGTGTTGACCGCTGCGCCACGGAGGACGACAATGTTTATGTTTGTTTACTATGTATTATACCTTAGCCGGCTATTAATATTGTAACATATAATTGTTTTTTGTCCCAAATATATAAAATAAAAATAAAATGTATCCATTTTTCGTCAAAGTATAGCTTTTCTATAGGTACACAGTTTTCTAGTATAAACGGACTTAATTTATAAAATGGCACGAAGTTATTTCCCACAAAAATAAACAATAATACCAAGAAAGTTAGATGAAATACAGCACATGACAGTCGCCTAGATAAAAAAAGCTGGGGCGATGTACCTATGTGGCCGGGTACATCGTTGCAACGCAATGTATTCGTGCGCAGACGATGTAGCATCGGGGCGCTGTCGGTAAAGTGGCGCGCTTCAAAGGACTTGTCGCGACAATATTCGCTGGAGTGGTCACACCTACTACGTCACTTCAATGTCGTCCAGACTTTGAAGTAGGACTGACGTTCTTTTTGCATATTTTTTACATTGTTTTTGTTTTATTTATTGTGTAAACATGTATAAATAATAATTTATTAACATATAATGCAAAGCCACTGCTTCCTCCATCGTCTCGGCCGCACAACTAAACAACGAATATTCGCCGCAGGCCGATTTCTGAATCTTCGCCCGCCAATGAGACAAGAACATAGTGTATGTCCGTCACCGGATATTTTGCGCGCCAACGCGACGCGAATCTTCGCCTCCTAATGTAGCCCCGGCATTTAACGAACGTTAAACATCATCCGTTAACATAACTTTTTGACGTACGTATGTTACGATAACCAACCGTTTGAAACAACCCGCCCTTAGATGTTGACGTTCCCTCCGTCGATTGTTTCTGGTGAAATTTATTTTTGCCCCATTTCTTATGATGTGTGTTCTTTTGAACAGCAAAAGCACTCTCCGGACTGGAACTAGTACCAACATCTGTACACATATCCATCAACTTTGTTTTTATGACGTCGGCACTTATATCAATACCCGAATGTTCTATAGCCATCAGCATAGGAGCATATTTTTCGGGTAATCCTGCTAACATTAATGCTCCAACCCATTCATCGGTAATTTTGAAACCTGTCCCTTGTAGTCTTTGACTTGTTTCTACAATTTCCGTTACATATTGGGTCATCGATTCACAATTGTCAAGTCGTATGTTTATGAGTTTCCGCAACAATCCAATTTTTCTTGTGTAGCCGGTATCATCGAACATATTCTTTAACTTGATCCATAAATCAAAGGTTGTTGCCGCATGCTTGATATGTACATAAAGTGATGGGTCAATCGTCAACACCAACTTCGCTTTAGCTTTGGCATCTTCCTTGACTTGGCTTGTCGTAGCTGAAACCGGTAACTTCTCAGCGATAGCGGACGCCATGTTCTCCAACACCCAACACATTTTGTACTGCAAAACACCAATCCTCATAGTTTTCACGACCCTTTAACTTTGGAATATTAGCGATATAGTTCGTCGTCATTCTTCACGAAACCAAACAGTACTACGCGTTCTTGATCTATTATAAACAATTTTTATAATTACGCAGGCCCATAACCTGTCAATAATATACGCAGTGACGTTTACAATAGACGATTTATTATCTACTCACAAACCTATGTCAATATAAAACATGTCGCCAGTACTATATTTCTACATAGTTTTGTTACCATATTAACATATATGAGTTATATGTTTGTAAACGCATCCACGATACAGGAGAATTTCCTAGTGTGAGGAGAAGTTATCAAAAAAAAATGCCAGCGGCGGAGTTTTCGTCTGACATCAAGCCTAGAGTGAATAAGCTCCTAATTAACTAGCGCTAAGGCGACACATACTTCTTAAATAAATATCACTAAAAACACAAAAATTATTAATCAAAATAAATTAAGACGACACAGTTGGTGCAGTGGCTGTAGGATATCTTGGTTCTAACACTTGAATAAAACGAGTTATAGGCTTTTTATAACTGTGTATAATATCAGCCAATTTAAAAATCACTAGGAAGGTTACACGTCCGTCTATAAAGGAGCGCAAACAACCAAGAGAGAGAGACTGATGTTGTGGGTAGTAGGGGTTTACTTATTTATTAAATAATACTTATAATATATCGATTATTACAGAATTGACTAAAGATTGGTTTTTGTAAATAGATAAATCAAATAAATACACAGTGGCAGAGCGATCGACGGGTTTGTTTTGTTCTGGATGGGAAATCAACAAATGACCTCTCCCGCTCTGGGCGGTGCGGAAGGGCGTGTCAGACTTTTACTGACTAAAACCCACCCGTGTTCATTCACTTGCCTGTGCACCAGGGCCCACGAACGTATAATTAACCCATTTGTCTGCAACATACGCACATCGTCTGTAAAATTAGCTAATTTTTGACCTGCCGATTGATACCGTAAAAATCTTACTGTGGAAAGAGGTAATGCGAGCTTAGAGTGATCTGTCAATACTGCCAATCCATCACCATTGCCATGCATCAGTTGGAATGACAGCCCACTCCACGGTCACTGCTTCTTCTTCTACTGCTTCTTCTTCTACTGCTTCTTCTTCTACTACTTCTACTTCTACTGCTTCTTCTTCTACTGCTTCTATTTCTACTGCTTCTTCTTCTACTGCTTCTTCTTCTGCTGCTTCTACTTCTACTGCTTCTACTTCTACTGCTTCTTCTTCTACTGCTTCTTCTTCTACTGCTTCTTCTTCTGCTGCTTCTTCTTCTACTGCTTCTTCTTCTACTGCTTTTTCTTCTACTGCTTCTACTTTTACTGCTTCTTCTTCTACTGCTTCTTCTTCTACTGCTTCTACTTCTACTGCTTCTTCTTCTACTGCTTCTTCTTCTACTGCTTCTTCTTCTGCTGCTCCTTCTTCTACTGCTTCTACTTCTACTGCTTCTTCTTCTACTGCTTCTTCTTCTACTGCTTCTACTTCTACTGCTTCTTCTTCTACTGCTTCTTTCACTGCTTCTTCTTCTGCTGCTTCTTCTTCTGCTGCTTCTTCTTCTACTGCTTCTACTTCTACTGCTTCTTCTACTGCTTCTACTTCTACTGCTTCTTCTACTGCTTCTACTTCTGCTGCTTCTTCTTCTACTGCTTCTTCTTCTACTGCTTCTACTTCTACTGCTTCTTCTACTGCTTCTACTTCTACTGCTTCTTCTTCTACTGTTTCTTCTTCTACTGCTTCTCCTTCTACTGCTTCTTCTTCTACTGCTTCTACTTCTACAGCTTCTTTTTCTACTGCTTCTTCCGTACTTTAATATGTTTGTTTTCTTTGCAGAATTCAAGTGCTTGGACACTTCCTACTACATTGTATCGGCCCACAACCAAGAGGACGCTCAGATGATACTATCCAGCGAGAGGAAGCCGCATTGCTACACATTTAGAGGTAAAATAACAACCGGCCACTATCTGTAGCAATAGGTTTCATTTTGACAATTTAACAACATTCATTGCATTATTTACGTTGTCGAGTAGACACGTTTTTCGAATATACATTGCAGTTAGACCAATTGTTGGACTTTTGAGGGCTCCAACAACCCGTAACGACTGCCAGTAAATGTTCGTATGGCAACCGGGACCAACGGCGTAATGTGCTTTCCGACCACCCCTATGTGCAGATGGTGATCACAGGGATGGTTTTATAGTGAGATAAAAATCTCACACTCCCCGACCTCGGTCCCCAGACATGGGTGCCTTTTAACGTTTCCCCCGACAACAAAAAAAAAGGTGGGTAGTCCCCCGACAACTGACAAAGTGGACCAACGATCTGGTGAAGGTCGCGAGAAATCGCTAGATGCGGGAGGCGCAGGACCGGTCGTCGTGGAGATCCTTGAGGGAGGCCTATGTCCAGCAGTGGACGTCTTTCGGCTGAAATGATGATGCCGATGAAAATTCAGTTTATGCTACAACTTCTTCTTCACCCTGAAATCAGCTTAATTGTTATTGAAATAACGTTGACATTTGTTTAGCGTGAAATTGGATGGGGCCGCGCGGAGTTGTGCACGTCTACTACAGTTTATTTTTTGGCCCAGGTGCTTTTGCCTTCACCGGTTTCTACCACCGCCACTCGGAGACGACTTACGTAGGACCGCATGCGGAGCAGTTCCAAGCTAAAGACCCCAGCCAGGGCCTCTACTGCCATTCTGACGACAATTGGAGCGATGCCCAATGTATCTACAAGTAAGTACACCCTTTTTGATATCAAATTTCTTTATGCACGCTTGACTTGGGAAGTAAGCTGGCGAACGCGTGACGAAAGCATTACCAAAAATGTGATCGGGCGAGGCGAACGGGAGTTGAGTAGGGGATATAAGCAAGACGCGCACATTTTCTTTCTCTCTTCCTCTCATAACCAAATAGGTTCCGTATATCTAAGTTCAGATTTTTCAAATATTTAAATTTATTTTATGTTTTCATTGGTAAATGAATATTTTTTGAAAATTGTGCGTGCACACTGTTCTCTCTTGCTTATATCCCCTACTCAAATCCCGTTCGCCTCGCCCGATCGCAGTATTTGTAACACTTGGTCACGCGTTCGTCAGTTTACTTCCCAAGTCAAGAGTGCGTAGTGACTTTAATTATTTCCTTCCAGAATAAATCCTCGTGAGGAATTCCCGGAGTCCGTTGAGTATGAGCCCAAGGTCTCTTACTACTGCGGCCCCTACAGATACTTCATCCCCGCCACCACAGACGTCCGCTGTATATTCTCCATCTTTGCTATGAACTTCGTGTTCAGATTCGGTTACGATGGCGTCACGTACAAAAGCTCGGATTTGACTTTTGTGAGTATTATTCAGTTTTTATAAAAGGCTCATGGCTCATGTAGTGTACATATGCGTTTAATCATTCGACACTGACACAGACCAGCACTGTCTCGAGCGCACCACGTCATTCTTACGAGAGCCACAGGCGAGAGTAGACGTGTCGGTAGTCAGTCCGTTAAGTGCGTGTGCGAGCCTGTGATATCCAACTATGGGAAGGGTATTACAGCTCACATATGATTTCTCAATTGGTATACGAAGTTGAGTATTGACAAATTGACCTGCAGTGTAATAAAACACACTATCAGTAGCAATGGGTTTTATTTTGATAGTTCAACAACATTCATTACGATAATACTCTGTGGTAGGCCGTAACATCGGCCGCCGGCAGAAGTTACCACCCACCAGACAAAGTCTTGCCGCCAAACGATTCGTCGTGTTACGGCATGATGTCTGGTGAAGCCCTTTGGAGGACGGGTCTGAGCAGTTGTGTTGCGATGTGTGCCGGGTACGATGCGCCAAACGTTTTTTGTGGGAAGTTTGGTCGTGGAGGGTCCCAGATCAATCTCCCTCTGGTGCAGCATCGTTGGTCGTATTATTTTTTTTTAATTATTATAAACTAGTGCTTGTCGCAATCCCGCCTGTTGGTAAGCAGTGATGCAATCGTTGATGGTAAAGCGCGCTAGTTTAATAAGCCCATTCACTAAAAAACTGAGTCAATAGGAAGGAAGGCAGCAGTAGGGAGATGATTTAATGTTTAATCCAGAGTGTGATTGATGTGGAGACCCTCCACGACCAAACTCCCGACATAACAACATTTAGCCATTGTACCCGGCACACATCGCAACACAACTGCTCAGACCGTCCTTCGTACGGCTTCACCAGACATCATTCCGGAACGGGACGAATCGCTTGGCGGCAAGACTTTGTCTGGTGGATGGTAACTTCTGCCGGCAGCCGATGTTATGGCCTACCACCGAGAGAATATTTGGTTTAGCATTGGATCACCTCGCACAACTGCCGTTTCCCTTCCTATTCACTTAGAGTGAATAGGCTCTTAATAAACTAGCGCGCTTTACCATCAATGATTGCATCACTGCTTACCATCAGGCGGATTGCAGTCAAGCACCAGTTTATAATTAAACAAAAAAACTTTTTGTGCTGACACATTTACAGCTAAGGGAAGCTTTGTGTTGTTTCAGATGTACCAGAATGGCCAAGTCTTCTACACTGACGAACCATGGGCCGGTATGTCATGTTGGAACTGGGCATGCAAGTGGCGCCACAATCAGAACCAACGCTCCAACGAGTTCTTTGTGAACTGAATGACAATAAACTCATGAATTAATAATTATCGCAGTTTCATTTTTATTTCGGCTTAAATTCCGTTTACCATAGTGCACAGTGTGTCGACTAGAACATGCTAGCTGGACAGAAATATTTTTTGACTTATATCACTTATGATGAATGAAAATAAGCCAAAATTATTATTTTTCCTGAGTTCTGGTGTTATTGGTATGAATTAAAAAATATAAATATATTAATGACCGGTTTAATTATATAATTAATGATACACACTAAATTAAAATGAATTTATGCAAAAAATAACTACAAAAACATTACAAATACAAAAACAAAACGTTACATTATGTAAAAGGCTGAAAATTACTACTTACAATCTCATTAGATACGTCAAAAATCATATAAATTGTTTTTTTTTTTTATGAAAATGCAGAAATAAATTCAAATGAAATGCAAATACCACTAAGAACTTATGTTAATATTATGTACAAGTACTAGAAATTTCTATTTACAACCTGATTATATCTAAAAAAAACATATAAATATAATTATAGTAAATCCTAATACCAATTTATAATTAATCACTCTCACATTCAGATTCAGATGAAAATCTAAGCGATAACTTATGTGTAAGAGACACTCAAAGGAACGGATCCATGCGTGTAGTGTAGACAAACCAAAACTTAAATTATCTTGTTTGGCAGGAAAATCCTTGCTTTCGTCGTTCATCATTAGGGGTGTGGCGCTACAGATATAACATTTTTGAGCGGATAGTGTATCCGTCGACGCGTTACAAATTTTCCCGTCCGTCATGGTTAAAAGAAACTTATGATTTACAGAAGTTTGAGAACCTGCAACGTTACATAATGTTGGAAGCAGTTGAGAAACTTCATCCAAAACTTTTTGTGTCTGTAGTTGTAAGTTCTTTTGTTTCCTTAGCAAAAATAAACTTTATTGGTCGGCAGTAGGTGGTCGACGACGGGCGAGGATTTTGCCAAATGATGGTATCACCGTCATATAATTGTAAAGGAACAAAAGAAAAAACAAACAGAAACTCATCTGTAGCTTCCACGTTTTCAAATTTCTGTTTATAAGTACTGTGGCCAGAACTTCCATCACAACCCCATTTACTGACTAATGTGAATGACGCCGATTTTGAGAGCACACTTCTAATAACTTCATTCTGAACTTTTGCTAATCGATTGGTGGTTAAATCTAAAATAGCTTTAAGCCTAATGTCCGCGCGTAATTCTGTTATAGAAATGTGTTCCTCTAGTGGATAACAAGATAATTTTGACTTGCATAAGCTATAATATGATGGAAACACTCGATGTCCCGCCTTCATAGACCACTTCCGTGTCTGATTGTAAGAGTGAATGGTGCACTTAGAGCCTATATAATACGCTAAAGCTTCATCAATACTTAATTGTCTGCCACCAACACAAGATTCCGACGTGGATTGATTACCCTTGGCTGGGCTGTTGCTACTTCTAATAGCTTTTGCTACATTCCTGTATCCTGCCTTTCTATGAGCTATCTCAGCAGCTAACGTTAGCTCACTTGCGCTACGCTCACTAACGAGTTCTTCTACGCGGCGTTTTTTAGTTTTCTCAGAAGCATTTTCGAAATCTATTGGCGGTCTTCCAGGATGTAGCTTAAGCGGTGCCGATGTGGAAGCCTGTGGTCTGTGAAAAGCAACCTTAAACTCTAAGTCTGCACCTTCCAGCCACGTCTTATTTTTCTCCAACATCCTTTTTTTATCGAATCGACAAGAATTCCATTTTTCAGTCAATTTTGCCGAAAATCTTGATATTTGTAATTTAATTTCTTTTTCTGATGTATCTACAACATCCTCCAAGCTCCATTTCTGCTTTATATACATTAGCATTAAATTATTTTTATCCTTTTTATCTAATTTGACCCACTCTTGAAAAAATTCCATTCGAGTAAGTTTGTATGTAACTTCTGAAAAATAAAAATAAAACCATGTTGGACTGTGTTCGGGGTAAAAAAATATACATTATTTAAATGCTTAAATATGTAACCTTTAGAAAAAAAAGTAAACTGGGGTAGACTGGGGGTTTTTAGTTACCCTCCAACAAACCTTTGAAAGTTAGAAATATTACGCCTTGAAAGACGTATGAGGGTAGGTTTCTTTAAAAAATTTACACAGTTAAAATTACTTTATCATGTATATATAATAAAAATATACATACCTTCTAGTATATAATCCATCACTAGTAAAATAGATTCAATCACAAAATTTCTTTGGAGATGTTAACCAACGTAGTGCTAAATTGCAACTGAATAAATGTGCATTTGTGATTTACACAATAACGGGTACTTACACATTTCAAACAAAACAAATCCACAGTGTTAAACGAAAACAATTCCTAGAATTAGCGCCTCTATGGTGTTGTTTACGTTAAACGACACTTTGTTTTCGAGTGTTTGAAAACGATTTCTGTCCAGCTAGCATGTTCTAGTCGACATACTGTGTAGTGGTAAAAACACCAGCCTCTCAAGTATGAGTGTGCAAGTTCGATTCCAGGTCAGGCAAGTACCAATGTAATCTTGTAAATAAATAAAAAAGGCCAAGTGAAAGTTGGACTCACGCTCTAGGGGTTCTTACTTTTAAAAATGGCTTAAAATCACATTTGTTGTATGGGAGCCCTATTTAAATATATTTTTGTGATGGTGGCGATGGAATAAAACCAACGATGATGACAGATAGGGGTTTATTTACTTTACTTCAAACACTTGACAGATTTTAGCAAACAAAGTTACACTGAGGCGAAACCTATTTGTGGTTCTAGGGATGGACTGCGGGGCTATCCTATCCCTTTACCTCCTAGCTAGGCAATTCCTGAGGACGACGGGGCCTCCGATCAGGTCAAGCTTGACTTATGACAACAGTGGTGACTGCGGGGCTATCGACCACTGCGCCTCCTAAGTACCTAGCGAGTGCGATCGGTCTTCACGACAGTAGTGTGTGTCATCATCTAATGCTTGTATGTGGTTGTGAGTATCATCTTCACACGTTGCATGATAATTGTCGCTAGTAGTCTGTTGTGTTTTACTGAGATGGCATAGTGTTGTGCACACAGTCAGGTAAATGGCGTAAGTAGTCGTGATACATTTTTTTATTTTATTTTTAGTATTTGTTGTTATAGCGGCAACAAAAATACATAATCTCTGAAAATTTCAACTGTCTAGCTATTACGGTTCATGAGATATAGCCTAGTGATAGACGGACAGCGAAATCTCATGAGTAGGGTTCCGTTTAACCTTTTAAGTACGGAACGCTAATAAAATGAAAACGAAATAAATAGGCAAAATAAAAGAGTAATTTAAAAAAAATCTTATTTAATTTACTAAAAACGTAACAGATTAATGTTCACAACTGTAACATCCTATATTAACAAGTATATACATAAAATAATGCATTAACATCGCATACAGCAAACTTGAAAAACTTTTACAAAATTAACTTTTAAAAAAAACTGTTACAATGATTATTATTCGTTAATTCTGGTACACTGGTTTGGTTTCTCTTTCTCTGACTTCTGTTAGCTCTTCCATACACATTTCATCCTAAGAACAGAATTTATTACATTAAGGGGAGCCTCAACATAATCTGTAAGTTATCTGAACAACAATTTTTGTAATTTTAAGAACGTTTACAGTCTGACGAAGCTTTTTGCCTCGTCTTTTATACAGCGTATATCAAGGGACAATTTTCTTGCAACGGTGTTTCCGACTCCCTACACTTTAAGCGTCTTCCAGGCTCGAGTGAATAGGCTCTTAATAAACTAGTAAACGATTACATCACTGCTTACCATCAGGCGGGCATACACATTTCAAGAGTTATATCTGTATCTGTAGTCATGGTGGCCAAGTGGTTAAAACACCAGCCTTTGATGTACTTTCTAAGTATATCTTGGACACCAATGACTGATTACAAGGTGAAGGAAAATAACTTGAGGAAACCTGGACTTTAAGTCTGAAATTGCCAACCCGGATTGAGCAAGCGTGGTGATTACGCTAGATCCTTCTATGTATGAGAGGAGACCTGTGCCCAGCAATGGGACGATAAAAGGTTGATGATGAAACTTAGTCAAGTGGGTCGTAATATCCCTGATGGTAGCTTTCACTACCACCCTCTAATATTCTTCCCTGGGACACGAGCGTTTATGTTGTATAGTATGTGAAGTGTTCTTATAGCATTACAAGAATTGTCACTACGGTAGTTGGCATTAAAGTGTCAAAAAGCGCTCCGTATTTGTACGGTCGCTATTGTGGAAGCGTCCGCCGCTTTTTAAGCCGTCATATAGCGGCCACCGCTCTTCTAGAAAACCGTTGTTCATTAATTAGTTTTAGGCGATATTAACTGGTGTACTTATTGACTGGTGAATGTTATTGACAGTTTTAACAAATTTTGTTAGGTTTATTTTACCAGAATTACAATAAAAAAAGTTAAAAAACTAAAACCCAACTACGACAAAAAACGACGCTGAAAAAGTATAAAACAAGATTTTCAGAATACTGAACTGAACAAAGTTGCTAATGTAGTTGCAAGTAAATGGACACAGTAGTAATGTCATACAATACTATTCTGAAGTATGCAATATTCACTATGTAGAGATAAATTTTCATTTTTGGAAAGGCGTAGTCACACGTTGTCAAAGTGCTACGGTAGGTAGGTATATGTAACGTGTGACTACGCCTTTCCAAAAATGAAAATTTATCTCTACATAGTGAATATTGCATACTTCAGAATAGTATTGTATGACATTACTACTGTGTCCATTTACTTGCAACTACATTAGCAACTTTGTTCAGTTCAGTATTATGAAAATCTTGTTTTATACTTTTTCAGCGTCGTTTTTTGTCGTAGTTGGGTTTTAGTTTTTTAACTTTTTTTTATTTGTACTTATTTGGTGTTAAAGTGTATTTGTGGCGCATATTATTAACAAAAGTTAAACTGATGAACTAAAAACTAGGTACTTGACATATTACATCTACACGCACATATAACAACATAAGCCCGAAGGCATATAGTGCAGAGGCCTTTTTATGGGAGATTTAGCCAGTTATCAAACTGTTTCCGCCTTCACCGCGTGTTACTCCCAGCTTATGTCGTTTTCATTAGAGCATTACATATTCTATTAATGTTCACACTGCTCTACATTGCATAAAGCGATTCACAGTTCCCGTGATCCGCGCTTTACTCTTATTGCTCATATTTAATATCATTAAAGCATTCTTGTAATTATGTACAAGCATAAAGCACTCGTGAAGCTCTTTCACGTAATACCAAACACGGTATATTTACTTTAATTTTATATTAACATAGAACTTTTTGTCCGCTAGAGGGCGCTATACTAAATTTGGTGACAAGCTTTATAGCTCATAACTAACAGAATATCAAGGCCCTTCTAATGGTACTGCAGTGGTCTTATTCTGATAAGTAGTAAAGAAGCTATGAACAAAAAGATGTGAATTATATGCAACCAGCCCATGAATACAGGTAAAGTGACACGCAAATGCTAGCAATATATATATATTCAAAATGTACAAGTAAAGCGCTTTCAAATGATACCAAACACGGCATATTTATCTTAACTTTATTTTTTTACTCTGTATGTTTTGTCCGCTAGAGAGCGCCACAGTAGATTTTGTGAAACCCTATATAGCCTATAACCAGTGGACAATTAAGACGCTTCTAATGATATATCATTTGTTGAATTCTGATCAGTAGTTTAGAAGTTACGAGGGAACAGATGAACATACATACATACATACATACATACATACATACATACATACATACATACATACATACATACATACATAGCCTGTCAAAATCATAACCCTCCTTTTGCTTTGCCGTAGTCGGGTAAAAATGGGTCACTGTAGAGGGCAAATTAACAGTTTTTTATTATTATTATTATTTTAAATGGCACCCATTATATAAAATTATCCTTAAATAAGTTATTAATATACTTACTAGTGTAAAGTTTTTTAAATATTAGGATGGAGTCAGACAAACGTCATGTTGTTATGTACAGACGATTGCACATCAAGCTACTACAATCTGTCAGATTTCTTTATTAGATTTTCAACTTTATCTCTAAAGCATAAGGCCTCTGCCTCGAATTTTGCGGGCAGCGGGGCGGCGGCGGCGGCGAGTGAGCGGCAGGATCTTATGCGTAAAATCAAACGGACTGTTTCTCGAAAACAGCGGCGCGGCAGCGGGGCGGTGGCGGGCAGCAAGCGGTATACTTCTCGCACTTGAATCTTGCGGGCAGCGAGCGGTGATCGAGCGTTAGGAATAAATTTAAATCAAAAAGATATTGCCGCCATTGTTCAGACATTTCTTTCGCGAATAAAAACAAATATCTCGTCGACACAATCGTGAACACAACACTACGCGGCTATAGTGACGCGCGATCTACCCGCTAGTTTCGAGAACGGGTCTTCGATGACCGCCCGGCTGCCGTCGCCGCCCCGCTACCCGCAAGATTCGAGGCAGCGGCCTTACGGCTCCAGGTTGATTGGGAATATTTGACAGTTTCGGGTAGCTTGACTTGCTGTAGTTCGTACGAGGGCGACGCAAGTAATATGTTGCAAAGGATTTCATGATTGATCTGTTTATGCGCGTGCGCCGACACAATTCTTTAAACGTATCAAACGCTATGATTAATTGACCTTATTAGTAAGAAATGCGTTTGAAGAGATGCGCAGGAAAACCACAAATTTTATGCTGGGACATGAGTCTTTTGGCCTCGTAAGGGACTTTCAGTCTAGCTACCATGAGTTTACATTACGAGACTCGATCGTCGAAACGCGCTCGATGCGTTTGACTCATCGATTGGCCCGCTTCAAGGTTGTAAGAACTCTAACCAATGAGAGCGCCAAACGTGCTCGATATCGACGATCGAGTCTCGTAATAAAACTCATGGTAGCTACACAGATGTCTTACTTGTTTTATATACATACAATGTTTTTTTAGTTTTTTTTTTTTTTTTTATATACGATGCCTGAATATACATATGTAGTTTGTTCAGAATACACAACTGAATCGATTCCTATAATTTTTACACCATGTTATATTTTTTCCCAAATACATTTAGAAATTGTTGCAGTGTCGTTACCGAGCGCACAACACAGTTCACGGTAGATCATAGTACCAGGCGCGTGCACATAGCTGGACACCCGCCCCCGCGCACGCCGCCGCTTCTGATAGTGTTAACGCAAGCACCCCTCTTGTCTGGCTCCACCCTTATGTAATATTTTGTTAATATATTACTAAATAATGCATATCAAACAAGTTACTTTAAAAGCACAAGTAATAATATATTTTTATATAAATCTAAATATATTCTAATTGCATCATAAATGGTTTTGTCTGCTTCGCTTAAAAATTAACTAAGATATCAGTACTGTTTCTATATGGATATTTTTTGTTTAATGTACTTAATGCATAATAATATTTAAATACCTTAATTCAACCATCGATTTCCACACCAAGATCCCCCCCTCCGTCTCCCCGTGCTTCGGAAACCATGTTCAGCTGTTGGTCCCGGCAGTCATTTATACAGAGCGGTGCTGATAATACGACAATAAATGAAAACGCGAACAATGCTGGTTCATAGGAATAATCCTAAACCACCGAAAAAAACCTAGCATCAAAAATAAAAAAAAATAAAATTTCAAACTAAATCGCATAATATTGGAAACGGAATAGAGCATCCTTTAAAATATTGGTTCACTGACCTCCGATCAGCGACAGCGCGATCCTATATGGACTTGCCTTATTTTGGCGCCATTATTATTTAAAGTTTAGTACCGCTGGATGCGGCGGTCAACCTGTAAGCGCTTCCTTATCAACATCTACATCATGTAGAAAATGTGAAAAATGAAAAATAATTTCCTGTGACTAAACTAATGGACATATTTATATGATTTTCTATGGGTAGACTGAGAATGTGTTGAGGTACACGATGTTTAATTTATTGTCGCATTGTCATCACCACTTAGTAGATTTTTGAAAGTCGTTACGGGTACAACTAGTCTTACCAAGGCGTATCGTATTACCCAGTAATGGGGTCATAAATTCAGCTGCAACCGAGTAGACTGGAAATCGACCCATTTTTGGAAAACGGCAGATTAGATAAATACATAAATAGTTATTTTGTAAGGGCAGGTAACCATCAGACAAAGATATACAGCAATTATAATATTTGTATTTCTTAAAGCGACGCGCGCTTTACTCGTGGTAACTGACTGCACGAACACGCTGTGAATATACAATCACAGCGTGTTCGCGCATGCGTGAGTGTGTGTGTCTCATACGAGGGTGTGGTCGTATGTGTGTGTGCGTGTTTATGTACTGATGGTACTCGTGTAGGTATACACACCCCTATCTAGGAACAATAAAATTTCATAGTTAAACTATATGAAATACTTTGGAAAGTTGATATTAGTTTTAAATACTAAAAATATGCATAAAATAACCAATTCATATAAAATAAATAACAATATCATAAAACTACGTTCGGAAGACTATTGACAAAAAAAAAAAAAACTTATTATGATTTACTTATATTGCACTTTATGGAGCATTAACCACATAATTTCGTACTTTTACGGTTTGTCTAGCGCAACTCCACATCGCAAAACCCGCCACACATTATCCCACACACTGCAACTCCTGACAGCCAGAATCAACAGTGGAGACCGCCAGAAAAACGCCGAGCAATGAAGCTCGACGAGTCCCGGAGAAACGATTCAACTGTCTTGGGTCCCGCAACGAAATTAATCAGAAAAGAATAGCGGAGGAGTAAGAAAAAAAGATATTTTTTTCCACTTCCCTCCATAACAAGCAGGAGACACAACAGAACTAGGCCAATCGGCACAAAGGGACATTATTGCAACTGGGAGAAGCCCAGATTGCCAAGCACCACGGAATAAAATTAGATTAAGTTAATGGGTCTTAAGTAGGTATGTGCTGTTACAATTGATTCCAATAATAGGTATGGCAAAAGCGCCTGAACGCACGGAAATTAGTTCTACTTTCTACAAGGTCCGTATAAAAAACGACTCCGGATGTAACTTGTACACTATCCCACATAATATTGCGTTCATTCTGCCAAAGAATACACTCCCACAAGACGTGATGCCTCCACATCGCAAGTCAGAATTTTAGGGTCAGGTACATTGATATAATATTAAACAGATATGATATGCTCTAACAAATTAACCAAAATAAATGTGCCGATCGGAGCAACAGCACACACATGCAAATTTTTTATTCTGCGTACATTTCACACGTTGGTACAGTGTGAGTGAGATGGGGCGCATCTAAAGCATAGAGAAGAAAAAGATGGCTAGTGTTTGTCGTTTGCACTGTTAGTGTTTGTCGTTTGTTTTTACGAGTGTATCGAGAGTGACTAAAGCGAGATACTGGACTTAACTCCTTTTGTACGCTTCATTTTCAGTGCGCTAGTGACTTATCTACCTTAGTTTAATATTTTATCAATGGTCAGGTAAACATTAAATAATTGTAGTGTAGTGTGTAGGGTAAATAAACGCATACGATTCTGTGTAAGTCCCCGTTTATACAACGTGTAACAAAAAGGGTATATACATACCAAGGGCATGGCATCTTTAGATGATATCAAACGATATCGGAAGGGTTTCAACTCAAAATAAAATACTCAAAAATTTGGTACCAAATTTTCGGTTTCGTGTGTTTCTTAAAATCAAATCATAACAAACGTGGCAGCACACTACATACGTTAATAACTACTCGTTACCCGTCACGTTACTTGCCAAAATCCGATAAATGTCTTCAATATCTCTGTGCGACTAGTATGATAGTAGCCTATCACAGGCGGTATTTTTCCTCATAACTTCCTAACATAAAGAGATAGGATTAAAAAACCCTTCCAATATCGTTTGATATCATGTAAAGCTGCCATGCTTTGTTATGTATATACCCTTTATGTTACACGTTATATACACCGTTATTTTTTGTTTTGCGAAACCTGAATATAGTTTGTTCAGAATAAGCAACTGAATAGCAAGAACTAAAGTCGCCGACATAGCCCAGCGGATTAGCTCTCTGAAGTGGCAGTGGGCGGGGCAAATTGCACGTAGAGCCGATGGCCGATGGGGCAGAAAGGCTCTTGAATGGCAACCACGTGCCGGCAAGCGCAGCGTCGGACGCTCACTGACTAGGTGGTCGGATGATTTGACCAAAATCGCAGGGAAGCGCTGGGTGCAGGCCGCGTCCAACCGTTCTTTTTGGAAATCCTTGGAGGAGATCTATGTCCAGCAGTGGACTTCATGCGGCTGAGATGATGATGATGATGAAGCAACTGAATCGATTCCAATCATTTTTACACCATTATACAGTATGTTAACTAACAGAGGGCGTTCCCGTTAACCCGAGATAGTCTATCATACATACATGCTAAAAAAATATTTCCATTCGAAAACAAAATGTTTTTAAAAATTTTCCAATAAGAAAATATTCAATAAAAATTTTAAATTGACATGTAAAAGAAACACACTGTACACGCGAACTTGAAAGACGGCAAGGTCGCAATTTGGTTATACATGACGACTACTATTTTGATTTAAAACAGGAGGTTTCAAATTTATTTCCAATTAGATTTTTTTTTTATTCGGATTTTTTTATGCTTATTTTCTATGCTGATATTTTTATTTTAATCTATTAATGATATATATTAACGAGTTTAAGGGAACGCCCTCTGTTATTTAACATACTGTATATTTTTTAATAAATACATTTAGAGGTTGCTGCAGTGTGGTTACTGAGCGCGCTACTTAGCTTACGCGGACGCATGCCCGCGCTCAGCTGACGCCACAGGTCAATACACCCGGCTCGTCCGCCTGAACGGAACGTGGACCATATTTTTGTTGGAACAACCAAGTAGGATAACAAGCTCACAACTTCGTGGTTTTTCATGATATCTCTTTGAAATTTTGTACATAGATTCTTTACTTAAAAATACTGGACACGTGTTGCGGGTTTCGCATAAGCTAAAAATAATGTTGTATACTTTGATTAGTAATTAGGGGACTTCACACATGTTGTTCGAGATTTCCAGGGGGACAGCCGTCCTCCCCTGCCCCCCATGGGGATGGCCCACGGATCGTAACCGAACACACCCTCTTTTGTTTGCTGTGTCATCAATAACTATTGATTCGCTTCTCGTCTGTGGAGATTCGCTAGAACATTTATTTTGAAATTCTACACTGTGAAATTTTAGTCTACCTATAAAGACAGATCCATTTTATCTATCCAAAGACAAGAACATAATAAAAAAAAATATTATACATTTTAAAGCTAGGGTGCATGAACTCTGGTAAAGATGTCGCCGCTCCATTCCGCGTGCCTTTGGAACGTGCTTGCACATAGGTCGTTTCAAATTATGTTACGCGACATGCATGATATTTTCACTGCATTTAAATTATTCAGTAGTCGTTTTTTTTTCTAGTAATACTAAGTACTTATTGGATTAATGAAGTGGGCTTTCTTTGTAAGTAGACTCTTGATCCAGTCTATAGCAAAAGTTGCAGTTTTGATGACAAAATGAACGACACTGGTTCACTTTTTCATCAAGTAAACAAAAAATGGTATTGCTATCTTTGTGTAAAAGACAGCGTAAGACAGACACCGATACTTCGGAATTGTCACTTCAATTAGTCCAAGAGATGTCTTTACAAAATCAATTTAAATAAGATAATACATAGATGTGAAGAATAGAGTTTTGTTCATAACTTAAAATTTGACTAATGACTAAAATATTATGACGTAAACGCAAATTCTACGTGTTTATTTCAACTAGACCAGTTACGGACACTGACATCGTAAGAATCTGCAAGATGTCATTCATTGCCCATACAGAGTGGTGCTGATAATACGACAATAAATGAAAACACGGACAATGCTGGTTCATAGGAATAATCCTAAACCATAGAAAACAACCTAGCATAAAAAAAAAAAATTCAAACAAGCTAAATCACATAAAATTGTAAACGGAATAGAAAATCCTTTAAAATATTGGTTCACTGAGCTTCGATCGGTGGCAACGCGGTCCTGTATCGACTTGCTTTTTTCGCGCCATTATTTTTAAAGTTTGGTACCGCAGGATGCGGCGATCATTAACCTGTAAGGGCTTCCTTGTCAACATGAACATCATGTAGAAAATGTGAAAAATAATTTCCTGTGACTAAACTAATGGATAAATTTATTTATTTTTTTATGGGTAGACTGAGAATGTGTAGAGGTACACGTAGTTTAATTTATTGTCGTATTGTCAGTACCACTTTGTATGTTCAGAAAGTTTGTCAGCTCAACAACGTAAATAACGCAATGAATGTTGTTGAACTGTCAAAATGAAACCCATTGCTACTGACAGTCTGTTATGCAATTACCGTGCAGTTACGGACACTGAAATCGTCAGAGTCCAAAAGATGGAAGTCATTGGCTATATAAAAACGTAGTTATTTCTTGCAACTCTATTGTGGACCAGAGAAATCAATTTATGCACCATTCAAAATAACATTAGACATCTAAGAAAACCTTATTTTGCCTTCCGTAACTGATTTTGAGTTTTATTACGTTGGTGGAATGACGAATCGCGGCTGCAGTAAATATGTATTTGGTTTATTAAAGACCTTGTTTTGTTTTAATGCCATCCTTATGCCTACAGAATAGAAGTTAAAATCGGTTGAACAGACAGTAGAAAAGGTATCTTTATTGCTTATTTTTGAGCGAAAGGTTAAATTAATAAAAATATTATTAGAATGACGAATGATATGAAACAAAGACGTATGAATCTTTAAAAACGTATAAATCTTTGGTTTTCTTGTGCAGAATTATGTACGAAAATTCTTAACTGATGTTATATTTGATAAATGCCATATCAACTTATGATCTTTTGTCACTGTTTAGTTCAACTAAAACATAATCCCCCTTATTTATAAATGTTGCTGAAAGTTAACTAGTGATTAGCGACTGTTTATCTATACATTTTTGACGTCATTTAAACTTTAATCACAGTTTATGAATAAACGCCTTAAACACTATGGTGTTCATTCATAAATGATGATTAAAGTTAAGTGACGTAAGCTTCATAACTAAATAAAGGTTTTTCTGAAACCTAAAGTATGACTAAAATATATAATGTCTTAAAGACAGGATTTTATTATGCGTTTTTTCGATATTTAATACTAAATTGACTTTCCCCAGATCCCCTCTCGGTAAGAGAGAGTGGGCCATAATCCACCACGCGACTTGGCAGATGTCACATGTCTCAAGTTCTAGGACATTACGGTTTCCTCGTGATGGTTTTCTCCAGAGGTTTCAGAGCAGAGCAATATAGTGATTGCTCTGCTCTGAAACCTGCCCGGAGAGTTTACATGGACTCTCCGAGCGAGTCGGTAGCACTGAATGTGTTAACATTCGCAAAATGATGCACTACAGGAGTCAGACGACTCTTCCAAAAACAAAAATGGCGCACGTCAAATATTTTAAAAGGAAGCTTCTAGAATCTAGAAACTTCGATTCAGCCTCTTTGATTGGCGGCAACGATTCCAAAAAGGTTCGAATGTGCTAACATTCGCAAATGGGAGTTTTTGGCGGGAAGCCAAAATGAGTGCCATGCTCGTTTTTCATTGGACTTTTAAATTATTTATAGTGTCGTTTACTAAATAAAAACGTGTGATTTATGTAGTAAAAAGTGCATTCAGTGAATAATTCATAAAGAACAGTGAAATATTGTAGCATAGTAGCCACATCATGGCTTTGTACCAAATCTTCATCTGTGTTCGGTACGCGCGGCCGTCTTTTTCGACATGAATAATTCATTACGTGACATTGGCTAAATGCACAAACCGTGCGAAGCCATAAGAGAAAGAAAAAAGAAAGACAATAAAAACATGGCGTCTAAAATTACGTCAATTTACGTTAAGCGCTGACTAATTTGACAGGACTAAACAAATATTTATCTTCTGCCATTGTCTTAACGAAATAGAAGAAGAAGATGCAGTGAACTTAAATTTAGTTTAGTTTATGAACAAGGGTTTCAGCATCAGTGTCAGTTAAAAGAGCAGTTAGTAGATAATTACTAGCCAAAACAATGGCCCCAATTCCCTCCTTCTTCACAACCTAAATTAAATTTAAGTAAAGTGCATCTTTTTCTTTATATTTAATTAAGAAAAGGGCAGAAGACATTGATATAATATTTTTTTTAACACCCTTGCTCGTAAAGCTGAGGTAATCCCACCGGTTTTAAATATGTAAAGCGGGCCATAACAAACGCGTGTGTTATCAAAGCAAATAGTTAAGTTATAGTCCATACAAATTCCATAACAGCATTATTTGTCATTTCAAATAATTATGGAACTGATCGCCGCCGCGTGGCTCTAGCCAGTGCTGTTCCATATTTGAAATGGCAAATAATAATACTAATGGCGGGAAAGCAATAGTGTGCATTCACAGATTGAGTTTATTTAAAATAACTGATGTCCTATTTGAAATAAACAAATTTGTATTTGTTTGTATTTAAATGAGTATTTGTAAAAAAAAACAGTTTATTCGGTAATTTAAAACTTGACTGCATGCTCTAGCATCTTTGCCAACATTTTCACGCAGCTACGGCAGAAAATAAACCTCGCGCCATTTTTCTCAAATTTTCTTTTCTTTGTACTTGTATTCTGAATATCTTTTTTCTGTTTCCTCGCAAGTGTGTTAAAAATGTCGTACGATATACGTGCGTATTGGTTATAACATGCTCGGCTCAATTACACCCTCGCCTTCGGCTCGGGCTGAAATTCCGCCTCGCATGTTATAACCATCATTACGCACTAATATCGTAATGTACTATTTACGCATTAGTGCTGCAAGTGTTTTTATTAATTGTGGCATTAACATTCCCACATTATTCATAATATTCCAAGGACATTTTTATTTGGTTTTCATATACTTATATGTACACCTCCATCACGAACTTTTCTTACAATATTCCCTTGTTCTCAAACTAAACTAAATTTAGTTTCTGTGCATCTTTTTCTTTCTATTTCATTAAGAAAAGCAGAGAAGATAAAATAATAGATTTAGTCCCATCAAATTAAGACGTTCCATAGACAGATTAGTCGTGATTAAAAAAATATGGCGTCTGAAAATACGTCAATTAACGTCAGGAGCTGACGAATTTGACAGGACTAAACAAATATGTATCTTCTTTCCTTTCCATATTGAAATTGAAAGAAAAAGATGCATTGAACTATAATTTATTTTAGTTTGGAAACAAAGGAATCGACTCCATTGACTATTTTTATATATAATATTTTTTAGTTAAATATAATTTAGTAACTATTATTATTATCGCATACCTACATTGCCTTTATAAAAACTAAACACCCAAATATGTAATGTTATTTTAACAATATTTTAGTTATTTTCCTAAAAGTTTAAAAAGTGAACGTTTTTTAGGCTAAAATCATAGAACCAAGTTTTTTAGATTAGGATTTAAATTCAGAGTGGGCCGTCATTTTGCGAATAAGCAAAATGGCGCGACAGACGGTATCATATACATATACTAATGGACTTGCCGTGCGCGTATAATCTGCAATAATTTTTTTGTTTTGAAATGAGTGGGAGAGATGACCTATGCTTTCGTTCTAGCACTATCTCTTTCGATTTTGATGATTTTGAGAGAGATAAAGACAGACGAAACTTTGTTTCTTCACTTTCTTTCGGAGTGCCACAATTCTCATCTCTAAGGCATGTCCATTAGTATTTATGTCGATGGACAGTATCCATACAGAGCATATTATCAAAATGTCGGCCCACAGACAGACGTTATACTAGAATCGTCACAGAAATATTTAATCTCTACCTATTGCAAATTGCAGCTTTAGACAAGTAGTACAGTTTTTATACATTCCATTGCGTACGTTCCTTTTTCCATATACAATATGTAAAGAAAACCCTGTCCGATCCGAGAAAGTATTGTTTCACTTCATTAACTGATTCTAATAATGCCTACAAAGCCGGGCTAAACTTAAAAAAAATCCCACTAAAAAATTAATATTATTTCGGAAAAGCGAGGTAACTTAATGCATGTGCGTTAGGCAACACGTTAGGCATACATGCGCGGGTGAAGGGGGGCAGGGCAGGCAACACGTGGTCGCATCACTAATTGCTCCGTCACAAATGGTGTTGTCACTTTTTTAAAAATTACCAAATTTTGGGGAAGTTGAAAAAAGATAACTTCAAAATTCATTAGTATTGTCACTATGATGATTACGTAAAATTTCATATTTTATTTGGTCATGTTTATACCTAACATTTATTATCCTTTTGGGTCAGACGGGGTTTTCTTTACGTATTGTATACCAATACCACTTAAATAAAATATAATTATTATTTCATAGTAATTGATTTCACCGCGGCTTCGCTCGCGCGTTATTATGACTAATTAATATATTATTAAATTTATTCTGAGCTCCCTCTATACATTTCCTTGACCTTTAAATTCGCCAATAAAGGTGATTATATTGGGCAAGGATATTGCCAGTACGCATGACTCTCTAAGCACGAAATCCTAAATTTCGGCCGAAAATCTCCGCATCACTTTCGGACGTAAGACCAAAGAACTCAGACTGTGTAACTATAACCAAATCCTAAGCGTAAAATGTTATGAAACTTATGTTCCAAAGATGGTGTTCAAAATATATAACTATATGTACCTACGTTCAAGTAATACGTAACGCATTTTTTTTTAAATTTTGGCCCGCTTCCCCAAATTGGAAAGCACCGTAACGTTTTTCTGTACCCCCTCCCCTTCTCTAAGCGTTACGTAACACACAAGTGATCAATTTTATCCTAAAGTCGTAAAAAGTTATGTAATAGTTTTTACACTTGGTATAGTTTTAATTTACTTAATATTATTTTTTTAGAAGCAATGTAACGTAAAGTGTTTTAAGAAAGACTCCCTCCCGCCCCTGTAACGCAACGAAAGGTTTTACGAGACCCCCTCCCCCCAAATTGCGTTACGTAATACTTGAACGAGAAAATAGAATATTGTTGGTTATTACTATTTATGCTATACAATATGTGAAGAAAACCCTGTCAAACCCGTGAAGGTATTGTTAGGTATCGATAACTGATTCTACTAATGCCCACAAATACAAGCTAAACTTAAAAAAAAAATCCCCCTAAAGAAATAAATATTATTTCTCATATATTATTTTCATGTGCGGTACGCAACCCCTTCCGCGGGTGGCGGCGGGCAGGGCGCGCGGCACCTGTGACGTGGTCGCGTCGCTATTCGCTTATAATAATACCGGTGTTGTCACTTTTTTAAAAATTACCAAATTTCGGGGAAATTGGAATTAATTCCCGGGAAAAAAGGATTATTTCAAAATTCATTAGTTTTGTTACTATGATGATTATGTAAAATTTTTATATTATATTTGTTCAAGTGTTTACCTAACCTTTATTATCCTTATGGGTCGGACAGGGTTTTCTTTACATATTGTATAAGTTAGAATAAATGAATATTTCAGATGGGAGGCCACAAGACAGAAAATTCAGAACGGTTACGAAACCGTCTAAATTGCAAACGCTTTCTAAACTCTTCCGTCCTTGTCATCTTCAAGCATAGATCACGTATACACTAGATTCACAATCAGCGTAAAAAAATGGTTGAACTGAACAAGCGCACAACGCAGCACTTGGGTGCTTCTTTCATTTAGTACTTACTTTATAATTCTGACTTTAATGCATGCGTGTAAGGTTGAATTTGGTTTGATGTACCACAGACTGGGTCGTAAAAAATAATGGCTTTTTTAGCTTTGTGATAAGAACTTTATACACTGCACTTAAGGCTGATTTTAAATTAATGTATATTTATTTTGACTACTTTAGAGTGCTTAATATTTGTCGCCATTTTTGTAAGAGTTTTGTTCGAGACTGTGCGTCTAGTGTATAAGTAATCTCTCGATGTCTTCAAGGCTATAAAGAGAGAGGGCAGCTATAATTGTATAGTAATACCAACAAGGTACTTTTTATAACATTTCTTAGGAACAAGTAAATTTGAATTTAATTTGAGCCAAAACTTCCAAGTAATGACGTTTCTTTCGTAAGGTCAGATTGGCAGTAGCTTCTTGTAAAAAACTGGTATTCAGTTGCTTCCGGTAAGACTGGAAGCTGACCACAACGTAATTGGGAAAAGACTAGGCAGTTTCCTGTCTGAGTTTGAAAATTACAGACGCCAGCACAATTTTTACATTAGAATATCTTTATTAGAATTTCAACTTTAACACTAAGCATTAAGGTTCAAATTTAATTGGGAATATTTTACAGTTCGGGTAACTTGATGTGCTTGGCGTCTGTACAAGTCTGAAATTGCCAACCTATCTTGAGCAAACATGGTGATCAATTCTCGTGCCTTTTCTGTATAAGAAGAGGATTTTGCCCAGCAGTGGGACACCAAAAGGCTGGTGTTATTAAACCTAACTGCCTGGTTACTTATATCTTTTGTTGTGTAATGACGTCACCTCACACAAAATAGTAGAAAGGGTATAAGTATCTCCACCACCCACCAGTCTTTGGCTCCTCTTCCTCTGTTTTGGTCTCTGGTTCCGTTGAAGGTGGATTTGCTTCCTGATTCTGTGAAAGAAAAATGTATACAACATTACTTTTGTTACACCCTACCTAGTACCTACCTACCTACCAGTGGCGAAGAGTCCATACAAGCCGATTCCCACCGGGTTACCTTTCAAAAATCAGTTCCATATTCATACAAAAGTATTTACATTCTATTTCATTAACAAAGTATTATTAATTAAATGCCTGCGCGATTTACAATAGCAATAGTAATTCTTAGCAATACCCTAAGTATCACATTTCATTTTATAGTCGTAAAGGTAACTCGACGAATTACAGCTTATCTCGGCCAACGTTTTACTATGAGGCGAAAAGAGAGAGAGCGTGTCACCATCTCTTTCTAATGCTCGCTAACTGTACGTAAAATTTAAAGAAAGATAGGCTATTCGCGACCGGGTTGCAGTTCTCTCCTCTCCTCTATTAGAAAGAGACAAAGAAATTATTGTTATTGAAGCACGGCACGAGAGAAAGAAAACACGACAAAATTAAAAAGAATTAGCGTTATAATGAAATCCTTCGCAAGTCATATTCTTTTTATTTTGGCATATTTTCGTGTTCCATTTCGTTTGGTTGAAAATAAATTATTGTTAGTATGTGACATGTTGCTATACCACTGGTGCGTGATAATTTCGTTTGTTATATTTTAATATTTGTATTATTTAAACTGTGACTGATTCTGTAAGGTAATTTAATCGCAGATTTGGTTAAATACTGTGGATTTTGTTTGTTATTATGGCTTATATTATTCTACCGGCAATATTATTCAAGATATCCTGCAGTAGGTAAGTGTATAGGTGTTTATTTTTTTGGACCGGCTTCCCTTTGTCAAAATTTCACCCTTCGCCACTGCTACCTACCTACCTAGTACAGTCGTTGTGGCCTAGTGGTTACAACGCCAACCTCTCAAGTATGAGTGTGCGGGTTCGGTTCCAAGTCAGGCAAGTACCAATGTAACTTTTCTTAAGTTACATGTACTTTCTTTGTAGGTGATCCGACAGAGGACCAGAGTCACCGACATAGCTGAGAGGATTAGCAAGCTGAAGTGGCAATGGGCTGGTCACATATGCCGCAGGACCGACAACCGTTGGAGTAAACGAGTCCTCGAGTGGAGACCGCGTCTCGGCAAACGTAGCGTGGGACGCCCGTGGGCGAGATGGAGCGACGACATCAAAAAGGTGGCTGGTAGTGGCTGGCGGAGAACTGCTCAGGATCGAGCTTGTTGGCGTGCCATGAAGGAGGCCTATGTCCAGCAGTGGACGAGTAGGGGCTGATGATGATGATGATATGTACTTTCTAAGTATATCTTGGACACCAATGACTGAAGGTGCCTGAACTGAAATCGCGAACCCGCATTGAGCAAGCGTGGTGATTACGCTCAATCCTTCTCTGTGTGAGAGGAGACCTGTGCCCAGCAGTGGGACAATAAAAAAAAAGGTTGATGATGCGAAACCCGAAACACGTGTCCAGTATTCTTAAGTAAAGAATCTATGTACAAAATTTCAAAAAGATATCAGGAAAAACCACAAAGTTATGAGCTTGTTATCCTACTTGGCTGTCCCAACAAATATATGGTACACGCTCCGCTCGCGAGCGGGGCGTTGACCTCTGGCGTCCGCTATTGCGCAATAGGGCGTTGACCTCTGGCGTCCGCTATTGCGCAATACTATGATCTACCGTGCGCGCTCGGTGACCACAGTGTAACAATATATGGGGAAAAATATAACATGGTGTAATAATGATTGAAAACGATTCAGTTGATTATTCTGAACAAACTATATTCAGGTTTCGCATAATCAAAAATAATGTTGTATATTGAAAGAAAGAAAGAAAGCAAAATTTTTTATATACAGTATGTTAAATAACAGAGGGCGTTCCCTTAAACTCGTTAATATATTTCATTAATAGATTAAAATAAAAATCTCAGCATAGAAAAATAAGCATAAAAAAATCCGAATAAAAAAAAATTCTAATTGGAAATAAATTTGAAACCTCCTGTTTTAAATCAAAATAGTAGTCGTCATGTATAAATAAATTGCGACGTTGCCGTCTTTCATGTTCGCGTGTACAGTGTGTTTCTTTTACATATCAATTTAAAATTTTTAATGAATATTTTCTAATTGGAAAAAATTTTAAAACATTTTGTTTTCGAATGGAAATATTTTTTTTAGCATGTATGTATGCTATACTATTTCGGGTTAACGGGAGACGCCCTCTGTTAGTTAACATACTGTATAAAAGGAATAAAAAAAATACAAATTGCAGGGTTGAGTACGAGGCTTTTTACTGTATTAAAAGTCTCGTACTCAAGCTTAAAAACTGTTGTCAATTTGGTCCATTTTTTTTTTGGTACTTTTTAGAATTAAAAAAGCAGCTTCATCTAGACTTGGTTAGTTTTTTACTGAATGTTTTTGGTGGGATTTTAATTTCTTATTCTTTTTTTCAAATGTCAACCTAACCAAATGTTAAAGTTTACTTACATTTGATTTGTCCTTGACCTCATCGGGTTCGTCGGCGGTGACCTTGGAGGACAGCTGTGTGACCTTGACCTCCAGCTGCTGCGGTAGAGACGCAATGACCTCTGTCTGTGTGCTTTGTTCGCGTGTTCCATCTATCTCGGGCCCAGTTTGAGAAGACTTTAGAGAAAACAAAGGAATATATTATGTAGGATCATGAAATATAACACTATACTTTAAGGATTTTACTGGAAAGGACTTGGCATTACCATCAATGGCGAGTACATCACTAATCTCCGTTTTGCAGATGATATCGTGGTCATAGAATAAAGAGAGGGAAGTACGTTATCTTCATACAAACGGACCGCGCGCGGCTTGTATGTGTGCGCCATAGTATCTATGCGTCGCCGCACGCACACCTAAACACAATATTAGAGTGCCTATGACTGCGCTAGTCGCGGCTAGCACGGAACGAGGTTCGCGCGTCACGGCTTTTCGGCAAATTCGCTAAATCACAGAATACAGAATACTACGTAGCTAAATTAAAGAACAATGTGTGATTATCGCAGGAGAAAATATTGTTGTTTGTTTGGGTGTCTTAATTCATCGATTTCAGAATTGTCTCTGTTCAGATTACCTACTGAGCAGGAAAGGTAAGCAAGTCACTTATTCTTATAAGATTATAATTTTTACTTGATGATGAGATATCCACTTAGGAACTTACTTATTTCTTGTTGTAAGTATTAGTTTTCTATCAGATAGGGGAAGTAGGTAGGCCTGTTTTCGTACTAGAATTTATTATTCACACAAATCAATGATTATAGGTACTTTTGATCTGTCAGTTGATTTGCCGCTAACGCTCTACTGCTTTGTTTACATTTAGTTATGCCGATTTCTTAGTACCTATTGTAGGTAGGTATAGTAACTACTTACTTACAGTTATAAAATCGTTATTAAAAGTAAGTAAGTACCTAATTGACAATTTGTGAATCAGATAAATAAAGTTCAGATCTTAACAACAGAAATAATTAGTCAAAGAGGCAGTTGTCAGTATTTTTATGTTATTTTACGATTTTTAGGGTTAATAGATATGTTTGTGTTATATAAATTTGTATTAATTAAAAATAAAAATAAATATGGTCCTTTATGTGTACAAAACTACTAATAAATTACAAAATAAAAAATACAAAAAAACTGTGTATGACTATATGTATAAATACTAAGCAAATAATTTAAATATAAGCTCTTCCATACTAATATTATAAATGCGAAAGTAACTCTGTCTGTCTGTCTGTTACGCTGTCATATTACGACATGAAAAGACTTTAGAGGGAGACAGTATTTATTAAGTATACAGAAAAGACAAGATGGAAGTATAAAAATGAATAAGGTAGATGAATGATTGATGGGTGATGGTGAAGGGCGGCCCCTGGTGGACCGGCGGCAGTTACGGAGGAGCGGCCCTGGCGGACCGGCGACAGCAACAGACGAGCGGCCCTGGCGGACCGGCGACAGCAACGGACGAGCGGCCCTGGTGGACCGGCGACAGCAACGGACGAGCGGCCCTGGTGGACCGGCGGCAGCTGCAGAGGAGCAGCCCTGGTGGACCGGCGGCAGCTGCAGAGGAGCGGCCCTTGTGGACCGGCGGCAGCTGCAGAGGAGCGGCCCTGGTGGACCGGCGGCAGCTACGGAGGAGCGGCCCTGGTGGACCGGCGTCAGCTACAGAAGAACGGCCCTGGTGGACCGGCGGCAGCTACACGAAGAACGGCCCTGGTGGACCGGCGGCAGCTACGGAGGAGCGGCCCTGGTAGACCGGCGGCAGCTACAGAGGAGCGGCCCTGGTGGACCGGCGGCAGCAACGGAAGAACGGCCCTGGTGGACCGGCGGCAGGTACAAAGGAGCGGCCCTGGTGGACCGGCGGCAGCTACGGAAGAGGGACTGCCCCGGCGTCACAAGGCCGGCAGCAGTCGAAGGCTCCGGCGGCAAAGGGCCAGGCAGCTCCAGGCGCACCAGTTATATAGAGACTGGCACAGCAGGAAAAACCCTAGAAGGGCTCTCGAGGCAACGTTTACTGGAGACCTACTTTTAAGAAGCTTGTTTGGAAGCCAGAGCTCGACTGACCACTGCTCTGCGATGATTTCTAAAGAAACCTCGGAGAACGGTTGGAGGTCGAAATTTAAAATATTCGAAAATATGGACGAGGAACGGTAAATAATTTTACCATAAAAGAGTTCGAATAACAATTATAAAATAAAAATAGCAGACCAACAAGAATTTTGATGAGAAGGTTGTCATAGATACATCATCAACAATGTTGTCAAAATAATGAAAATGTTCTGTAACAATGTAAATATAAATGGTATTAAATTAAAAAGTGCAGTGTTTGATAGGAAAAAGTGATACAGTCCTGCATAGGTACGGCTTCCTACGCTAAGGGGTCACTAAGTCGCCGAAACTTAGGCTTAAAGTTGAGGACTGTGACTGTGAACTGAAAAATGAGTCCTGGTGTAGCGGAATATGATCAAAACAGAGCCTCATAATAATGGAATGCATATTATGGGCCGTGGAAATGAATGATACATATATAAGTATGAATATGAGTATAAATAATAAGTGTAAGTATATCTGAATATGTACATAACATTACAACGCTTTCCCGCTTAAACCTCTGAACCGATTTTGATGAAATTTGGGACAGACAATCTTTAAACCCTGAGAAAGAACATAGGCTACCTTTTATCCCGGAAAAATTTGATGTTCCCGAGGGAAATCTAAAAAGCGCGATATAACCGAAATCCACGCGGGCGAAACCGCGGGCGGAAAGCTAGTAGTCTATAAATATTTGTTAGCGGGTTCGGTGACAACCGAATCCGACGAAGCGTGAACAGTCGTCAACTTTCTGACCTTTGCCAATTTATAGACACTGAATTAAAATTTTGCTAAACGTGACAACCCTAAGACAGTAGGCAATTAAATCGCGGATTGGGTCGGAGATAACCTACTTCCCTCTCTTTATTCTATGTCGTGGTCATGGCGGAGATCCTGGAAGACTTGAGCAAAATGCTCAATGACCTCAGCAGAGCTTCCCAACAAGTGGGTCTAAGGATGAACATGAATAAGACGAAGATCATGTCGAACTCTCATGTCGCACCCACTCCAATTGTAGTTGGTTGCTCTGCACTCGAAGTTGTTGACGAGTATATATACCTGGGACAAACAGTCCAACTACAATATAGGTCCAACTTCGAGAGAGAGGTTCCTGTTCCGTATAAGGCGGGAGGAAACGCCAGGGTGTCACCATTGTGTGGATCGCCCTGAGGACACGGTGGAGCATACGGTGGAGGTCTGCCCGGCTTGGGTAGAGCACCGCCGTGTCCTCGTAGCGGCGATCGGCGGCGATCCAGGCCATGGTCCGTAGCGAGAGTGCATGGCAGGGCGTCACCTCCTTCTGCGAAGCAGTGATGCTGGCAAAGGAGGAGGCGGAGCGCGTGAGGCAGCGGAAACCCCAGCGCCCTCACGTCACTAGCTGCCGCAGGAGACGCCCGGGAGGGAGACGATATCGAACTCCCTGCCACCATAGGCGCGGGCTGCGGGCGGTGAGCAGTGGGCGGCCCGCCGCCCGGTCCCGGACCAGGCCCGAGTCGACGACGCGTTGCGTTTCACGCACGCCTCAAAGAGGTGTCAGCATATCGTGACGGGGTTCTCAAAGACCGATGCTTCCTGGGCCAGGGTTGCGGGTTGGTTAAACAAGAAACCGTGGCCCTGGCGCACAGGCAAGTGAAGAAACACGGGGGAGTTTTAGTCAGTAAAAGTGTGACACGCCCTTCCATTCCGCCCAGAGCGGGGGAAGTCTTTTGATGATTTCCCATTCCAACGAGTGAGCCAATATGTCTAACTCACCTCCATATCTTCTTCACTTTTTGCGTTGCCAATGTCTTCGTAGGGCTCCCTCTCGTTCACGAATGGTATATACTCCGGTAAATCATCCTGAAAACAAAACCGTTATTTAATTTTTTAACATTATAAACTAGATCTTGACCGCAATCCCGCCTGATGGTAAGCAGTGATACATTCGTTGATGGTAAAGCGCATTAGTTTATTAAGAGCCTATTCACTCTAGCCTTAAGATGGAACTCTAGTGGTGCTTTCTCTATACAAACGTATTCCACTGTTTTCTTTGTGGCTAATGCTTTTAGAGCAATTTTTTTTTTCTACAATTTCACGCCAGGGTTATACGTGCCCCTATTATTTGATTTTTTCCGAACCTTAATTAATAAAACAAATACGATACTTCAAAATCGCGAAAAATAACCTATTTTTAGCGTGATGTTCAGATGATTTTTAGACAAACGTGATAAGTTTTTGATAAAAAAAGAAAATAATAGAAGCATAGGTATACTTGTACTCTAAATTTTGATATAAAAATAATTGAGATCTGTCGTGTTTTGAAAAAGAAAACAGCGGAATACGAAACGTCTTTTGGTCAACATTTTTGTAGGAAAAATCTGCCTGAACTGCAACTGCCCTTTTCGCACTTTACCGGGAGAGGTTGGAAGCAGCGCGTCGTCAATAGTTTCTTCAAATACCTATTTCCCGAATTCCTCGGCACTAAAGTCCCGATGGATGCGGGCAGCACAAGACCGGTCAGCGTAGAAAGCCTTGGGGGAGGCCTTTGTCCAGCAGTGGGTAACAAAAAGGGTATATACATACCAAGGGCATGGCATCTTTAGATGATATCAAACGATATCGGAAGGGTTTCAACTGAAAATAAAATACTCAAAAAATTAGTACCAAATTTTCGGTTTCGTGTGTTTCTTAAAATTAAATCATAACAAACGTGGCAGCACACTACATACGTTAATAACTACTCGTTACCCGTCACGTTACTTGCCAAAATCCGATAAATGTCTTCAATATCTCTGTGCGACTAGTATGATAGTAGCCTATCACAGGCGGTGTTTTTCCTCATAACTTCGTAACATAAAGAGATAGGATTAAAAAACCCTTCCAATATCGTTTCATATCATGTAAAGATGCCATGCCTTTGCTATGTATATACCCTTTATGTTACACGTTGTAGATGTCCACTGCTGGACAAAGGCCTTCCCCAAGGCTTTCCACGCTGACCGGTCTTGTGCTACCCGCATCCATCGGAACTTTAGTGCCGAGGAATTTGAGAAATAGGTATTTGAAGAAACTATTGACGTCGCGCTGCTTCCAACCTCTCCCGGTAAAGTGCGAAAAGGACAGTTGCAGTTCAGGCAGATTTTACTTACAAAAACGTTGCAAGAAGAAGAAAAGTCCCCTCTTAAGGACACTTAAATTGTAATTAGACGGATAAATCGCCGCAGGCAAATTAGTCCAGTCTTTTGATGTACCTGATATACAGGACGAGGCAAAACGCTTCGTCCGAATCGTAGTGGTGTCAACAACGGAAGGGTGAATACTTGAGGATAGACGAGGCGTCTTATGATGGAACAGAGATCCCAAGTCATGCAATTCTCGCGCACACTCTCCAAAATGCATCCTATAGAATACCGAGGTTGGCTACTCTACGCCTGTGCTCTGGAGACCGCGAATCGTTAATCCTAGTCGCATCCGCTTTTTCAACTTTGTAATTTGGGGTCCGCTTTACCAGCCTAACTGCTGATTTTGGTTAAACTCCGATATTTTCCGTGAAACGACTGCCGTCTGACCTCCACAACCCGAAGGCGATATCCAAGCATTGCAGTTAGACCAATTGTTGGACTTTTTGAGAGCTGTAACAACCCGTAACGACTGCCATTAGATGTTCGTATGGCAACCGGGACCAACAGCTTATCGTGCTTTCTGAGGCGCGACCAGACCAGTGCAAATATTCATATTCATGCATACAAATATTTGCTACGCCACGGAGGCTGTATATGAATAACATTACCTTTTGGTGTCTCGCCAGTCGCCAGGCGCGGTATTCACATGCGGCCCTGCGCATGCGCTGCAGGTAGGCAGGAGCGGCACGCCCGGTTGCCCACGCCGACACTGTACTGGGCATCCCGCCCACGGCCGGCTCGTCATAATATATTAACACGAATTCCATGCCTGCCTGTGGGTATACGAAGATACATGTAACTGACCGAGGTAAATAGGGATGATTCCTGGGTAAAAAATGACTCTATTTAGTCCGTCATTCAGATTATAGAGAAATACTGGATACTTATATTTTGGTGGCCTAGTGGTTAAAACACCAGCCTCTCAAGTATGAGTGTGCGGGTTCGATACTAGGTCAGGCAAGTACCAATGTAACTTCTCTAAAGTTATATGTACTTTCTAAGTATATCTTGGACACCAATGACTGAAGATGAAGGAAAATATCTTAAGGAAACCTGGACTTTGTAAGTCTGAAATCGCCTACCCGCATTGAGCAAGCGTGGAGATTACGCTCAATCCTTTTCTGTATGAGAGGAGACCTGTGCCCAGCAGTGGGACGATAAAAAGGTTGATGATGAAGTATTAAGTAAACACAAGATTTTATTTGGGTGGGTAATCTTCAAATGATTTTGCTCACTTTGGGCGGACCAGAAGGCCGTGAACTTTTACTGACTAAAACCCAACCGTATTCTTTCAATTCCCTTTGTCACAGTACCTCATCCGGACTACTCCTGGCAGGCATCATCATCATCATCAACCTTTTATCGTCCCATTGCTGGGCACAGGTCTCCTCTCATACAGAGAAGGATTGAGCGTAATCACCACGCTTGCTCAATGCGGGTTGGCGATTTCAGACTTAAAGTCCAGGTTTCCTCAAGTTGTTATCCTTCACCTTTTAATCAGTCATTGGTGTCCAAGATATACTTAGAAAGTACATATTATAACTTAGAAAAGTTTCATTGGTACTTGCCTGACCTGGAATCAAACCCACACACTCATAGGCTGGTTTTCTAACCACTAGGCTACCACGACTATACATATACTTACCCCCTTATTCATAAACGTTGCTTAAAGTTAACTAGTGATTAGCAATTATCTAACCACACATTTTAAATGTTTGCATGTCACTTAACTTTAATCAACGTTTATGAATAAACCCCTTAAACACTGTGGTGTTTATTCATAAACGATGATTAAACTTAAGTGACATTAAAAGGTCAAAAATGTATGGTTAAAGAATCGCTAATCACTAGTTAACTTTAAGCAAAGTTTATGAATAAGGGGGTTAATACTTAAATAAAATCATTTGCATCACGTTGATAGAATAGGTGGTCAGATGACCTGACCAAAATCGCAGAGCAGCGTATACCACGTCCAACCGGACTTTTTGGAAATCTTCGAAGGCTTATGTCCAGCAGTGGAGTTCCTGTGGCTGACATGGTGATGATGATAGACACCAACCAAAACCACAGGGGCCTATCACGGGCGTCGAGAAGCACTTCGGGCGTTCCTAGAGTAACAGCAGAAACACTACTGACCGTACCGGGGGGAGGCAAACCCCCCAGCGACGTTTTTGGGGATCGAGAGACCAGCCCCCTAATCGGCGAACACATTTTTGTCAAATGATTGCGACTATTTGGGATCACTTGGTATCGTTAGGGCCGCCCATTGGTCCGTTCGGTCCAAACGATCCCAACTAGTCGCAATCTTTTGACAAAAATGTGTTCGCCGATTAGAGGGCAGGAGCCAGATAGGAGCCCCAAAACCGTCTCCTGCCCCCCTTCCGAAGTCCACAGAACATCACGTAGATAGTACCAACATGATCCTTACCTTGTCAGGTCCATCCAGGGTCTTCACGACCATGTGGCTCCAGTATTCAGACACTCGAATAGCGTGTTTCGTTTCAGGAACCTGCGGGTGCTCACAAGACCGTGAGACAATCACATAAACCTTATTATCTGTCGGTTTTCCATCTATTTCCTCGTCGTAAGTTTCCATAGCTTTTCGTTTCGCTTTGGAGTGTACGCTTTCGCGTTCGGAATAGATCGGTTCTGTTCGCCTTTCACAGGGAGGTGGTGTTCGGAATATGCAATCATTTTTTTGTAAACTCTTTGTTGTGATCTCGAATTCTTTATGTCGTCTGATGTATACGTAATCTCTGTTTGCAAATAGTCTCTGCGAAGAAAGAAAATCGTTTAGAAGACTGACGACAGCTCACCAAGCTACTACATTCTGACATAAATCTTTATTCGAATTTCAACCTTATCACTAGAGAATTAAGGCTCAAGTTTAATTGCGAATATATCTCAGTTTAATGCGCTGACTACTGTACAAATTATAGCGCACGATGTTTTACACCAGAGATGCGCTGAATATTCGTTTGATATCCGGTATTCGGCATTTTTTTCACTATTTTTATTCGGTCGAATTATTTAGTTTTAGTGCCGAATATCATCATCATCATCATCTTAGCGTTAATCCCAGTCGCATCCGTAGCTTTTCAGCTTTGGAGTCTAGGGTCCGCTTTACCAGTCGTAACTGCTGATTTTGTTTTAGTGCCGAATATATTCGGTTAAAATATTAATCAATAATAGACACTATAACAGAGATACCTTAAGAAATAGTAATCATAGAGATCGGAAATTTAATATAAAACCCAACTACGACAAAAAACGACGCTGAAAAAGTATAAAACAAGATTTTCAGAATACTGAACTGAACAAAGTTGCTAATGTAGTTGCAAGTAAATGGACACAGTAGTAATGTCATACAATACTATTCTGAAGTATGCAATATTCACTATGTAGAGATAAATTTTCATTTTTGGAAAGGCGTAGTCACACGTTGTCAAAGTGCTACGATAGGTAGGTATATGTAACGTGTGACTACGCCTTTCCAAAAATGAAAATTTATATCTACATAGTGAATATTGCATACTTCAGAATAGTATTGTATGACATTACTACTGTGTCCATTTACTTGCAACTACATTAGCAACTTTGTTCAGTTCAGTATTCTGAAAATCTTGTTTTTTTTATTTGTACTATTTTGGTGTTAAAGTGTATTTGTGGCGCATATTATTAACAAAAGTTAAACTGATGAACTAAAAACTATGTACTTGACATATTACATCTACACGCACATATAACAACATAAGCCCGAAGGCATATAGTGCAGAGGCCTTTTTATGGGAGATTTAGCCAGTTATCAAACTGTTTCCGCCTTCACCGCGTGTTACTCCCAGCTTATGTCGTTTTCATTAGAGCATTACATATTCTATTAATGTTCACACTGCTCTACATTGCATAAAGCGATTCACAGTTCCCGTGATCCGCGCTTTACTCTTATTGCTCATATTTAATATCATTAAAGCATTCTTGTAATTATGTACAAGCATAAAGCACTCGTGAAGCTCTTTCACGTAATACCAAACACGGTATATTTACTTTAATTTTATATTAACATAGAACTTTTTGTCCGCTAGAGGGCGCTATACTAAATTTGGTGACAAGCTTTATAGCTCATAACTAACAGAATATCAAGGCCCTTCTAATGGTACTGCAGTGGTCTTATTCTGATAAGTAGTAAAGAAGCTATGAACAAAAAGATGTGAATTATATGCAACCAGCCCATGAATACAGGTAAAGTGACACGCAAATGCTAGCAATATATATATATTCAAAATGTACAAGTAAAGCGCTTTCAAATGATACCAAACACGGCATATTTATCTTAACTTTATTTTTTTACTCTGTATGTTTTGTCCGCTAGAGAGCGCCACAGTAGATTTTGTGAAACCCTATATAGCCTATAACCAGTGGACAATTAAGACGCTTCTAATGATATATCATTTGTTGAATTCTGATCAGTAGTTTAGAAGTTACGAGGGAACAGATGAACATACATACATACATACATACATACATACATACATACATACATACATACATACATACATACATACATAGCCTGTCAAAATCATAACCCTCCTTTTGCTTTGCCGTAGTCGGGTAAAAATATGCAAAAAGGAACACAAATATTCTAATATTTTTAGCGGCGATAGACGACGTGCATGTTTGAATCTGTTTGCAGTAAAATGTCACTGCATTCCCGCGTAAACAGGTTCAACCGGATATTTTTATTATATTTATTTCCGGCTATACCGGATATTCGGCCGAATATCCGGTTCGGTACAGATTGAACCGAATAATATTCGGTATTCGGTTATTCGGTGAAACCACTGTTCGGCGCATCTCTAATTTAGACCATATTTTTATTATATTTATTTCCGGCTATACCGGATATTCGGCCGAATATCCGGTTCGGTACAGATTGAACCGAATAGTATTCGGTTATTCGGTGAAACCACTGTTCGGCGCATCTCTAATTTAGACCTTGCTACACTACACTACTGCGTCAGAGACTCACCGGCCACAGCACCTCCCAATGTAACACAGCCTGGTCTACGAGGCCGTTAGCGCTGTGCTCTACAACCGAGAGCGCTGCCACGGCCGCGTCCCACACTCTTCTATAAGCACCATCTACTTGGACCGCTGCAAAGTCTGAAGCTTTGACGTCTGGATACCTACCGTATACTGCGAAAGGAAACTGTTTTCAATGGACTTCAAAAATTGGAAGATAAACGTCTTTTTTGACGATGGGAAATCATCAATTAACCTCTCGGGAACAAACACAATCTTGCTGTACATCACACTCGTCTCCACAGAGTATTCAACTCGTTCATGGGTCAACGTATACACTTTTACAACAAGCTTCCCATGGACATTCGAAACTTACCCATTAAACGATTTAAAAACTATATAAAGGCCAAACTTTGCAAAAAGCTTGGGACTGAGTTGCTCGCTCTGCTAAGCATTGTTATTAAACAATATGCGTAATTATAAGGTAAATTATTGTAAACATTTTCATTTTTAATGTCTGAACTTGAAAAAAGACGATGATCCCTGAGTTTGTTTCGGCTGTTTCTCAGTCAGTTAGGAAATGCCGGCTCCATCTAGTTTAAAAAAATATGACGTGTAAAAGTGATCAGTGATCCTACTTGCTTAATAAACGAATTCATTCCATTTCATTTCTCCCGCTCTGGGCGGCGCGGAAGGGAGTGTCAGACTCTTACTGAATAAAACCCACCAGTGTTCCTTCACTCGCCAGTGCACCAGAGGCCACGGTATAGGTCATACCACACGTAAACGACTATGCTTCCCCCCGGCAAAAAGAATATAATTCAAATAGGGGCTTTAAATAATGCACTTTAAATATATTTTACATTGACATCATAAATTAGCAGGCAGCGCGCTGTTAGCGAGCTTACTGCCGTCAGACGGCTAGCAGTCGCCGCACCGGCGCGGCGCCCGCGCCGTCGTCGCTGGTCGACCCAAAATCTTCGTCTATTATTTCTTGCGCTTCTCTCTTCATCCTCAAGTGCAATAGCAATAATTGCTAGTTCGCGCTGTGAATCGGGACATTGTAAAAGACGAGTTGCTTCAATACAAACCGATCGCGAACTGTGTCAATCGCGAAAAGCTAGAGCGGTCGACGGGTGGACAGTTGGGCGTCTGTTAGCAGTTTCCTCGTGACCTACTGGATACCTACTAGCTGTCACCGCGCGGACAGCGAGCAGTCGCCTTAGTTAAGGACGGTGTTGGGTGAAAGGGGTGTTGGAACAAAGTCGTTTAAGTATGCTATGACTTTAAGGCCTCTGCCTCGAATCTTGCGTGCAGCGGGGCGCTGGCGGCGACGGCGAGGGCATCGAAGACCCGTTCTCGAAACTAGCGGGCAGATCGCGCGTCTCTATAGCCGCGTTGTGTTCACAATTGTGTCGACGAGATATTTATTTTTATTCGCGATAGAAATGTCTGAACAATGGCGGCAACATCTTTTTGATTCAAATTTATTCCTAACGCTCGTTTTATTGTGGGCAAAAGAAGCATAACACAGCAACGCGAACGCGCGGGCGGTCGCCGCTTGATTTAAAATAAAATAGCAATAGCAATTCTTCGGGCTATGTCGGTTTAATGACCCATCCAAAAAAAGGGTTGTAGAGGTCAGATGGTTATCTTTAACTTTTAACTAATTGCCTCTTTGTGATCTGTGTGAGCACAATGTACGAATGTGCTGTAAGGCATTTATTTGTTGGGTTAGTCATTTTTATTAACTTGATTGTGCTCTGGCTGTTGAGAGTGTGTCATGCTCACTCAAATGTCTCGCTGATGGTGGCGTGTGTGTTGGGTTATTAGGTTCCCTTCAATATGGTTGAGCTGAATGATGCTGATCCATACGTCATGTTCGTAAACGGACGCCGTCAGTGGGGACTGGTCATCTCTTAGCTGCCATGGCGTATTTTAATTTCTGAATTGATTTTTGTGTGTGAACGCTATGAACGCTCTCAGCGTACAATATATTTCTGCATCGTTCTCACACGGTTGATTTCAACATGAATGATGTAATGAAATATTTGTAACAATAGCTTGAAAATTTAAAAGAGTGGCCATGGAGTTTCTTGCCCGTTCTTCTCCATAGGTACCTACTCTTTGGAATGGGCGACTAGCTTCATCTTATTGACTGACCGACCTTCTGACAATTCAAAAGTGCCTGTAACTGGTTTATTTGAAATAAATGATTTGACTTGAAAAAAAAAAAAAAAAAAAAGAAGGTGGGCTGTCGCTCCCTGTAATGAATTAATTATACAGGTAATCAACTTCATTCGGTTTGATTTCAGATCGCCCCCTAATACACTTAGAAAAGACTCGACAGATAACACTATCCTTAGTACCGACAGAGATAAAGATCCATAGTAAATGATAAATATTGGTAACAATGATTGATGGTGACGTTTGAAGGCGGAAATTTAGTAGACTTTGCGTTCAGTGGCTACCATGAGTTTTCGAGACTCGATCATAGGCATCGAACGCGTTTGGCGCTCTCATTGGTTGAGACTTTGAGAGTTCTTACAACCTTGAAGCGGGCCAATCGATGAGTCAAACGCACTCGATATCAACGATCGAGTCTTCGTAATGAAAACTCATGGTAGCCACACTGTATCATGACATTCGACTCGGTTATGTAAACTTATCATAAATAAAATGGCCCGCTTTGACACTTCACGCCCATGAAGTTACCTAATCTTTACTAATCGAAATGTTCGAAGGTAATTAGATACATTTTTCATTGTAGGGCTAGTGTTGTGCATAACGTTTTTTCTCATATTGTCCAGAGCATTTTTTTTATAGCCGACTTGCATTTCACCGGATTTACACTAAATACTAGCGGTGCTCAGCCCTAGCCACGTATGCTCCAAAGTGTTCTCGCCCTTTCATTGCCCTCTAACACAAATATTGTATCTTATTCTATTCAGAAGTATTATATTTGTACCTTTATATGCATACAATCCTAGCCCAGGCTTATACTCTTTCCGCCAGATGATGACGTCTTCAGCCTCCATGTAAGGAACCCAGCCATCGGAAGTATCCACAGACCCCGATGTTTGTGATACTTTACACCTGCAACAGGTTTCAAAAATTAGACCGTAATTCCGTTACTACTCTCTCACTCTCTCTCACACTCTCATTCTCTCACACTCTCATTCTCTCTCACTCTCTCTCACACTCTCATTCTCTCTCACTCTCTCTCACACTCTCATTCTCTCTCACTCTCTTTCACACTCTCATTCTCTCTCACTCTCTCTCACACTCTCATTCTCTCTCACACTCTCATTCTCTCTCTATCTCTGTCCCTTTTTTTCACGTAGACTATTATATTCGTTATCATCTCGGTAGTCATCCCTTTTTAAGCCAAACCAGCATCCTAATTGATATTATATTACACACTTTTACTATCAAATACATTCATTTGTAGCACATTGCACCCTATTTTCGCAAAATGTTTCTGCTCAACAACGTGAATTGAGCAATGTATGTTGTTGTGCTGTCAGGTGAAACCCCACTGTTACTGATAGTGTGTTATGTAATTTGTTAGATATTCCCTCACTCCTATCTAATGAGCAGTTTTCCAGGAGCTTTCCTATGACTTGCTAGATGGCGCAGCCGACACTTTGGTAGTAGAAGAGTGTTGCATGACATCTGATGTGACAGACAATTCAATTCAATCCTTGATTAATGGCCTTTGTGGGAGAGACGCCACAATTTAGCCAAGAACACGTGCGAACGATTAATAAACCATCAAACGCTGGAGAGTATTTAGCGCGAATTAAAATAATAATAATATATTTCTTGTTAAGATAAAATAAAATATTTCTTCGCAGATTGACAGATAGTAAGATCACAGATTATGGATACGAAAAAAGTCAATTAATGAGTATTTAGCGCGAATTAAAATAAATCAAAATATTACTCATGACATTCTGTCACTTTTCTTTTTGGAGTATTTGACTTGGTTGCTCCCACACGTTCTACCCACACATTAGAATCACATCTCATTAAAAACCTCACATCCCGACATCACATTATAAACCTCAAATATAATAGTATTTCTCTAAAATTTAATGGATGTTATTATACATATTAACCTTCCTCTTTAATCACTTATCTATTAATAAAAACCGCATCAAAATCCGTTTCGTAGTTTTAAATATTTAATCATACAAAGGGACATAGGGTAAGAAAAAGTGACTTCGTTTTATATTTATAATGTAGTGATATGAATATTTGCACTGGTCTGGTCGGGCCTCGGAAAACACGTTAAGCCGTTGGTCCCGGTTGCCAGAGAAACATCTAATGGCAGTCATTATGAGTACGATGGAGTCAAAAAGTCCAACAATTGGTCTAACTGCAATGCTTCGTAATCGCCTTCGGCAGTCGCTTCACGGAAAACATCGAAGTTTAGCCAAAATCAGCAGTTAAACTGGTAAAGTGGATCCCAGACTCCAAAGCTAAAAAGCTTCGGATGCGACTGGGATTAACGCTGAGATGATGAAGATCAATGTCCATGCAACTATACTCACACGCAATAAGGGACTCCTGGTTGCTTCTTCTCGATCACCAGCCTTTTGCCGCACCCATGGCAAAACAATGTGTTTCTGGCCAATGTTTCAACTCCATCCAATTCTGATACTAGAGCCTGCCGACAAATTATATTTACTAATGTAAAAGAATGATTATTCAGCACCCTAATTGAAGGATTAAGTAGACAAAGGTGTTATTTTTACTTAAAAATACTGGACACGTGTTTCGGGTTTTACATATACAAAAATAATGTTTTTTTTTGTGCCAATTTCAAGTAAAATCTTCAAAAGTTCTTCTTTCTTTCCTCCTGTTATGCCTATCGGTACAATGATTGCTGAATCCACTTCCCACGTGTCGACAACCTCGTGAATCAAGTCAAGATACTTGATTTGTTTATCTTTGTCAGCTTTCACGAGGTACTCATCATGCGGAATGGTTGCACGCCGCTCTGATCGATCCACCATCACTATATCAGGCTTATTGGCAACAATAGTCCTATCAGTGGTGATGGATCGATCCCAGTACAATGTGATATGGCCATTTTCGAGAACTGGGTCGGGCATATATGTACCTCTAGTATGCCACCTCCGATTCCACAAGGTTGTATTTGAGAGCAAGTTGCTAATGGATTATTTATTTAGGAATATTGTTATTAATTACCTAAATAATGAAACAAATTTTGAATAACTTAAGTACCTATGTATGTATATCTTCTCAAATCTAAATCAACGTTTTGATTCAAAGTCAAAATCAAATTTTCAAAGCATCGTAGCATATCGTACTAGTGCGGGCCACTTAAAATTCTTTCGCGGGTCACATTATGGCCCGCGGGCCTGAGGTTGTGCAGCCTTGATCTAGACATTTGCTTAATGGTGTGTCCAGACCGGGCAAGCAAGGTGCGCGGCATTCCCGGAACAGAAATTCGCCGCGCGACTTGTTTAGATATTCCGCGCGGCAGTCCTGAGAGGCAGTTATGCGCGGCAGTCCTGAGCGGCAGTTCTGCGCGGCAGTCCTGAGCGGCAGTTCTGCGCGGCATGTCCGACATTCCGACACTTGACGCGCTCTTTATTTCGTATTCAAACCACAATGCAAGCAGCCGAGTATGTTGTAGCTCCGCTTATTATTCGTAAAAGAAGAAAAAGAAGACATTGCATCATATCTGTTGTTTTACCGATCAAATTCAAATAATTTAGATGCTTTAGGGAGTTTGTTAAAAAAAAAAAATGTTGGGTATTTGTGTATGTGAGTTTAAATGTTTCTAAATGCATCCATGATACAGGAGTAATTCCTTGTATGCCGTATGGGGTATAGTTTTATAAAAAAAAAGAAAACCAAAGAATGAATTGACATAAATTTTCCACTGTAAATAAATGTATGGTCCCTTACATTACTTTTAGATGAGAGACGAAGTGCGAAAAGAAAACTACTACCCGTGCGCGATAAGTTGGGATCTGAGTGCGGTGACGTTGAGAGATGAGATAACGTATATAATAGATAAAATAAATGTATAAAATTAAACATTGTATTTTTATTCATTACAAAACCATAGTCAACACTTTCGGTGATACATAATTAAATACCTAGGGTCCTATTTTATTCAAATAGTGTGCACTCAGGTCCCAACTTATCGCGCACGGGTAGTATAAAGGGTGTATCTGACATCGACGCACAAACGAGTACCATGGATCCAGTACATGATTCTGAACCCCCAAAGTGGTGGAATTTTTCGTCGGCTTTTTCATGTTCTAAAAAAATATATATTAGTTTTTTTTTTCAGTTTAGACCGTTCATAATTGCTATACTTTTATAACCCAATAAGATTTTAAAGTAAAAATTAATTAATTCTCCAATTACTCAAAAGAGCGCAATGAAAACAAAACTCGAAAAACTGTCTTATCAGCTGATTTAATAGAGTTCACATCAGGTATCAACGTCATACCTACAAACCCCCACGGCGGCACGCTTGCAACGTTCAAAGGCCGAGTCGACACTTTTTTTAAACACTTTTCGCGAAGTTTGCGTTACCATGCATCCTGTATAATATTAGAAGACTACTTGTAATGTTTCAAGTCTTAAAGGATGACCCGTCGTATGGCACTATGGCGAGTATCCATCCTTATGTTGTTAACACCACTACAATCCGGACAAAGCACTTCAAGAAATTAGAACAATACGCCAGCAGTGGTGTTTTCATCTAGCAACAATTTAAGTGACTTCAAGGCTAGAGTGAACAGGCTCTTAATAAATTAGGGTGAGTGAACATTAACATTGCATCACTGCTTACCATAAGGCGGGAATGTGGTTGAAGTAGTTTAAAATATGGAAAAAAATGTAAAATGTGATAAATAGTCTGATGGTGTGAGTAACATGGCCCATGTTATTATTACGGCTATTCCGAGAAGGCCAGACTAACTTGTTAATATAATGCAAATTAAACTAATTATTATTAGTTGTAATACATGTGTGGTGTGAACTACAAAATTGCAAAAAGGCACTAATAGGTAGGTAATGAAACAAAGTCAATATAATCTACACTAATATATAAAGCTGAAGAGTTTGTTTGTTTGTTTGTTCGCGCTAATCTCGGGATATAGGTCCGATTTGAAAAATTCTTTTTGCGTTGGATAGCCCATTAATCCATGAAGGCTTTAGGCTATATAACATCACGCTGCGACCAATAGGAGCGAAGCATAACTAAAGCACGCCAACGAAGTCGAATAAAACAGTGTGTTTTACATTAACACAATAGGGTCGTTTCCTGGGTAAAAAAAAAAATGATTCTATTTAGCCCGTCATTCAGATTATAGAAAAATATTGGATACGTATATTTTGTCTTATCAAATCAATAAAAATTACAAATATTTAAAGGCATCAAAGATCAGGAGTGGTGGCTGAAGATGTCACTGGCCGCTAAAAAGTGTAGCGTGCAGTGACGTCACATGAGTTTTCAACGCGCTGTGTTCTTAATTTTTTGTTCATATGAAAAAAGAAAAAATATGTGTCTAGTATTTTTTGGAAATCTGACTGACGGACTAATTACTTTTTTTTTAGTCAAATACCCTATTGACGATTTACAACATTGTGAGCTCTGATTTGCACGCCAACTGGCAAATTAGAGTACTGAACACAAAGTTGCACTAGGCATTCAAATAATAAAGAAATAAGAATGTTAAAAATAACATCAATAAAAGTATCTCGAACTTTCTTTGTCAGTAAACAAAGACTTATTAATTTGGTAATGACCTTCAAATATCCTGAAGTCAAACAATACATTTCAAATGTTTTTTTTTTTTCTTACTATAGCACTTGTATTAAATCCAAAGAGAGCTTTTTTTTTTAATACAGCATTTATTGGTAAAGGAATTAACAAGATTAGGAATTTGATAAATTGTTCTTTATTGACAGTTTATATCAAGATAATAACTTTTTTAATGCATCCAAAGCTTTCATAACATAGATAATTAATTATAAACTTGTAACACATAGCTTTATAAGATAATAATGTATTTATATACCATTATTATTTGTAATTCAACTATTTTTTATCATTGTTCCTTGCAAACAAAGCACCACAATGTTTGACTGGTACAGAATGCCTAAGGTATTTGTCCTCGCTTTTCTGTATATGAAAAATTTAAATAAAAATACCTTTAATTCTTCGTCGGTAATGTTTTTGTCACAGCCAACTGTCTTGCTCTCGTCTTTGTCGTCACCGTGAGCCTTATACGCTGCAGTCGCTGAGAGCAGCAGAGTTCGTCTAGGCCGAAAAGTCTGTTTGAAGCATTGTATCACTTCCCGCACACTGCGATCCCGTTTACACCTTTTCACCACCGTACTCACTAAGTTACTCCGTGTCCAAAAACTCCACACACGAAAATCTCGCAATTTAGACCTCAAAGTAGACATATCTCCAATTTTATTTTTACAAAGATTCGCCAAAAACCCGTCGTACCAAATCCATCTTTTGTACAGATATCGAGACGTTATTAAATAGCGAAACTGCACATTATTGTTTAAAGCCTGTGGTGGTAATACAATTTGTTTAAATTTACTACATAACATCTCTGTCGGGATTGCGAAATTTATAACCTCAATTTATTCGACCGATTTGAATGTCAGAATGACATTGAATAGTGATGAGATTTCTTACTAGAAAAACATGTGAGCTTCGAAAAAGTAGTTTGATTACCCTTTCATTTTTTTTTTATAAAATTTTGTCCATAAATATTGTAATATAGGCACTCGCAATTGGAGTCATGGCTCATGGGGTATAATATGATTCTGGGAGTAATATTTCACACATATATTCTTCTTCTCAGCCTATACAAGTCCACTGCTGGACAGAGGCCTGGAGGCCTCCCCCAAGGCTTTCATTCCATGGAGGGCGGCTTTGCCGTAATCCCCACGTTTGGCAGGCGGGTTGGGATTCACAGTAATTTGTTATTCCACAGTAGAAGCGCTGCTGCCCGCTGCCCTAGTGAGATTTCCCTTACTCGCCTCATAAGACACCCACCCACGGGATTATAAGGGATGGTACTATTCTATGCCCATAACTTGGTGACGTAGTCGAACTCGTACCGTCGGTACCGTTCGCAAGATCATCCCGCGCTTACGTGCTTACGCGCATCGAATACTTGTTACAGTTTTTATTTTTGTTACCCTGTTTTATTGTTTTTCTTGCGTTTTGTTACCTGTTACCCGTATAAATGAGTAAGAAATTAATTATAATTAGAAATTAACTAGTCAGAAAAAAAACTTATAGATAGTAATAAAAAGATACTCGTTCCCTTGCGTCGGGTGCGTGGCATCCCGTTAGTTGCAGTGTCTTCTTGTCGCACCAACGCGGGTGCCCGCGCACCTTTACGACGTTTAACAAAAAAATATAATACTCTTTTTTCAGAATTAGATTTATTTTCATTGTCAGCTAATAAAATTCGCATTGAACTTCTTAAGGTGATCGAGGGAGAGAATGATTAACCGTGTCCCGTATACATATGCATATGTGTATTTATATATATATGTACATTAGTATTATAAGAATACGATTTATTCATTTTTAAGTTTAATTAGTAATGTTGTACTCGTGCTCTTCTATTCGAATATGTAATATGTGGATAACGTAGTTGGTTACGCACTGATATACCTATTTATAAGCCATTTTTAACTATGTAAAGTGTGTAATTGTTGGTTTTCCCTAATAAATAAATTAAAAAAAAAAACTAAATTTGTGTAATATTTGTACGCCTTCTTAAGACTTTTAAGTAAATGCCAATGTTTTACAAATAAATATTTAATGTTTCTGATTCTGAGATAGACAGGAGGGGGATATTATACTTCCTCTCCTACAGTGACGGTCTACTCTCTCTCCGTCAGTCCGTCTTACGAAGTTTTGATGAATGTTATGTCATGACTTCGTGAGTTTATATTTTTTTCCCATCCAAAAAAAGTAGATACACAACGCCACCAAAGACGTTTTCCGTTTTCACTTTAAAAAGACAAATAGCGGGATGAGCTAGAGTCTTTTGACAAAGATTGTTCCTTGATAACACTGGACAGAGTAAGGTGGAAAGAATATCGGTAACTAATCTCGATCTATTTCTGTTTCATACATACAAAATGATTATATTTCTAAAAACACTGCATTACTATATTTTTCGCTATTTTTGAAGCACTGTTACAGCTTTGGCATTACAAACAATAGTAGACGCAATCCTATACTCTGTTTTTTAATCTCGTAGACTAAACTGACATTACGAGTGTTGGCAGTTTATTGCAATTCTTAAATAGTGCCGAAACTTAGCGTTCATATAATCAAGTATCGTTTTTTTACAATAAGTTATCCTGAAATAATGTGTAGGTACTTATTAAAAACGTAATAATACAAAATTAATGTAAATTTGACATTTGCATGTGTCAATTTATACTCTGTTTTTTAATCTCGTAGACTAAACTGACATTACGAGTGTTGGCAGTTTATTGCAATTCTTAAATAGTGCCGAAACTTAGCGTTCCTATAATCAAGTATCGTTTTTTTACAATAAGTTATCCTGAAATAATGTGTAGGTACTTATTAAAAACGTAATAATACAAAATTAATAATGTAAATTTGACATTTGCATGTGTCAATTTAGTCTACGAGATTAAAAAACAGAGTATAGTCTACGAGATTAAAAAACAGAGTATACTTATGCTTTGTTACGGGCTAGGGGTACTTAAACGCCGGTTAAGGGTTACGAAGTTTATTGGCAACGAAGGTACAGTCGATTGTAGGCAATGACAAGTAGAACGTAGCTGATGTCGTACCGAAGTCTTCTCTTACGTCCACGAAGTCCGTGTTGTAAACACACAATAACGCTACAGATGTTTCTTCACGTAGTACTTACAGTTCTCGTTATAATTGTCGCAGTAGGTCTTCTTTAAGATTGCTTCTTAACTGTCGCTGTTTTCGTATCGCTAGTCGAGTGTAGACTGCCTGTCCGCCGGCGTCGCGGCGCCTATATATAGGCCAGCTGATCGAACATTCCAGAATCCTCTAGGCGTAATAATAATACTGCATAACTTCGAGGTCACCGGCCAAGTAAGTACCTACGATAATTCCCGGAAACGGGTTTCTAGAAATTTCGATGTCGACACTTTGTTGACAAAACTGTTGATACCTGTACCATTCGATAGGCCGTCCTAAGTCTAGCAATGCGTTTTATTATTATACCTAGAAAATGTCTAGATCTGGAAAAATAGGGCTTAAAAGTGACTCACTGCATGTCACGCGATATTGAACCTTATGCCATCGACATAAGGTCCATTTGTAACATTGCCCCCTTCTTAGTCATGCTCGTCCCGAGCATGATTTGATCCATAATAGCGAGCTAGGCGGTCTACGTGTACGATCTTCAGCTTCCCTCTAGGCCCTTTCTTAATCCTGTAGGTGACATCGTTTATTCTGGTTACTATCGTGTACGGACCCTCCCATTTGGCTTAGAACTTTGGACTCTTTCCTTTTCTTCTAATGGGATTATGCAACCATACCAAAGTTCCCTCTTCGAATCCGGGCACGTTAGCTTTGCGGTCGTATCGGATCTTCATCTTCTCACTGGTTTTCAGACCATTCTCTCTCACTAGCTCATGTATTCCATCTAATTTACGCCGCAGGTCGGCCACATAGTCGACGGCTAGGATAGGAGTATCGGGAGGTGTTCCGGTTAGTGCATCTATGGGTAGTCTAATTTCTCGGCCGAAGTTGACTTTCGCCGGTGTGCAATTTGTGCTGTCATGTGTTGCTGAGCGGTATGACATTAAAAAGAGTGGAATGTATTGGTCCCAATCCCTTTGATGTTCTTCCACTACTTTGGCCAAATGATTCTCCAACGTCTGATTGAATCTTTCGACCATTCCATCTGACTGTGGGTGATACGGTGTTGTACGAGTCTTATGTATCCCGAGTAGTTGGCAAACCTCTTGAAATAGTGAAGACTCGAAGTTTCTACCCTGGTCAGAGTGTAACTCCAAGGGAACGCCAAATCGACAGAACACCTCGTGAACTAGCTTTTTGGCGACTGTATGAGCTTCCTGGTTAGGTACTGCAAAAGCTTCTGGCCATTTGCTGAAATAGTCTTGCATGACGATGATATACCTATTCCCTTCTTCAGTAACAGGGAATGGTCCAGCTATATCGACAGCAACTCGTTCCCATGGTGCACCAACATTGTACACTTTCAGCCGACCTCTGGCTCTCGTTTGCGGTCCCTTTACTGAGGAGCAAGCTACGCATTTTCTACACCAGTCCTCTACGTCTTCGCGGCAATGCACCCAGTAGAATCTTTTCCTCACCTTCTCCAGGGTTTTCTTTACTCCTAGATGTCCTCCGGATACTCCGTCGTGCACCTGTCTTAGCACTGACGCGACTTTATCGCAGGGGACAACTATCTGTAAGGTGACCTCCTGTCCACTGGGCGATTCCCATTTCCTCTTGAGAACTCCATTATCAATTATCAGGCTGTCCCATTGAGCCCAGTAACTTTTTGCTGTTGGGCTAAGCGCTGATATTTCACTCCAAGTGGGCCTTTGGCCACGTTTCTTCCATTCGATTACTGCCTTCAGGTAACTGTCTTCCTTCTGTGCGTCTTTCAATGATCGATTATCCCAGTCTTCATCCAAAGCGTTCACCTGGATAATCCGTACGTTCTCTTTCTTTTCCTGTTTGTCACAATGTCGGCCCTTACTTCCTGAACTAACCTGGCGACGGCGGTCCTTTTGTCTTGCCTTTTTCTCGAGGCGCTTCTTCTTACGCGCCTCGTCCTCGACTTCCTTGTCCCGCTTTGCGTCTGCCTTAGTCCACGACCTTCCGCACGACCGCTCGCGCTCTTGTTCTCGCTTGCCGGAACGTTCGCGTTCCTGGTCTCGGTCTCGCTCGCGGTCCTTGACGCGTTCCCGCTCTCGTTCAGCGGGTCGCTCGCGGTGCCCGCTCCGATCGCTCCGCTCACGCCACTCGACTCGCTCGCACGGGCGCTCAGACTCGACCTTCGCATCGCGCTTGCGCCACGCCATCACCGCGGCCTCTTCACGTGACCATGAAGTTCTTCTTCCCTTAGCCTTCCTGGGACAATCAATTCTAATGTGCCCCTTTTTGCCACACTCATAGCAAGTTGGTCCTCGTCGGGCTTTTATTTGTGCGGTCACTTCTCGAATACGGTCGTGTTGTGGGCCATCTTGACGTACTGCTTCCACCTCCAGAGCATGCGTCAAAGCTGCCTTCAGGGTCTGATGGTGACCCAGACGTACAGCAGCCCTGACTTCTGCATCTCGAATCCCATCAGTAAAGAATCGCAGAGTAGTAGCGCCAATCAATCCCGGTGTTGATGCATACGCCTTCCGAACCATACGTTCTATTTCCGTGGCCCATTGTTGCAAACCCTCGCTGTTCTTCTGTGTGCGTTCGCGGAGTTGAGCCCTGTAGACGTGTTCCAGGTGTTTCTCTCCATATCTAGTCTCCAACGCTTCTAACAGACAGGCTAGGGTATTGCAATCGCCGGAAATATTCTCGAGGATTCGTACGGCATCACCACGCAAAGCAAGCATAAGGGCTGTTAGAGCTTGATCGTCGTCCCAATTGTTGCCTTTTGCGACCTTTTCAAACTGTAGACGGAAGGCCACCCATGACGTTGTACCGTCAAAATGAGGTACTTGGAACGTCGGCAAAGCACTAGGTACAGGTATCACACCTTTAATACCTCCTTTTTGTACTCTTTCTATTTCTTTCCCAAACTCCATGATGGTATTGTCTAGTTTCTCTATACGAGCTTCCTGCTGGTCCATGCGGGCATCTTGTTTTGCTGTTTTTATTTTAAGCTCGTTGACCTCTTCTTTGGTTGTTTCCCACTTTTCGTTTAGTTCTAATACTAGTTGCTGAGATTTTGCCTGGGATTCATCTATTTTGCTTGGGTTTCTGCCTGGGATTGTTTTATTTGAGCCTGGGTTTCTGCCTGGGATTCTGCTACACTTTTAATCTGCGCCTGGGTTTTTTCTATTTGTGCCTGGGTTGCTGCCTGGGATTGTTCTATACTCAGCTTTATTTGCGCCGTCAAGTGAGCCAGCAACGCCGAAAAATCGGGTCCTCTGGCTCCGGGAGTAGTGGTGGTAGTAGGCGCACTCGCATTCGTCGGTGTTACGACGGCCGCATCTACTCCGGGTACAGGGACACCAACCGATTCTTCCTCTTGACGCGCCAAATCCATCGCTGCTTGTCGTCGCGTGCGAACTCTTTCGTCTTCCCTTGGCGTGACCGGCATGCCGCTTCTGACACCAATTGTTACGGGCTAGGGGTACTTAAACGCCGGTTAAGGGTTACGAAGTTTATTGGCAACGAAGGTACAGTCGATTGTAGGCAATGGCAAGTAGAACGTAGCTGATGTCGTACCGAAGTCTTCTCTTACGTCCACGAAGTCCGTGTTGTAAACACACAATAACGCTACAGATGTTTCTTCACGTAGTACTTACAGTTCTCGTTATAATTGTCGCAGTAGGTCTTCTTTAAGATTGCTTCTTAACTGTCGCTGTTTTCGTGTCGGCGCCTATATATAGGCCAGCTGATCGAACATTCCAGAATCCTCTAGGCGTAATAATAATACTGCATAACTTCGAGGTCACCGGCCAAGTAAGTACCTACGATAATTCCCGGAAACGGGTTTCTAGAAATTTCGATGTCGACACTTTGTTGACAAAACTGTTGATACCTGTACCATTCGATAGGCCGTCCTAAGCCTAGCAATGCGTTTTATTATTATACCTAGAAAATGTCTAGATCTGGAAAAATAGGGCTTAAAAGTGACTCACTGCATGTCACGCGATATTGAACCTTATGCCATCGACATAAGGTCCATTTGTAACAGCTTATTTTTTGTCGAATAAAATAAGTGTACAAACATGGTACAAACTACAAACATCAAATGGTCACATCACTTTGATTTTGGTTGCATGTGCAAAAAATGTTCTAAAATCCAACCGAAGAGATTTAATTCCATGACAAGTGTATTTGTTGTTTCATTCATTGATTCTTATTAAATAATGAATGAAATTGTATTTATTTTATTTCTATGTCAAAAACAATCGTGGGTTCAAGATTGACTTGCTACAGAAAAAAGCAAAATCAATATATTTTTTTATGCTGGCAATAGCAAAACGCATTTTTTTCTTTCATTTCAACTACGGACGACACGGCGTTCGTTCGATCGTTTGTTCAACGTCATCTTTTATCCCTGTAATGTCTTATTTCTACGTCCCACATGCTTAGGGGTAACCGTATAAAGAAAAAATCCAAGAATCCCCGCACTAGAAGAAAAGTACGAGCGACGACAAACGTAAATGTGAACTAAAAAGTGCGTGAATAAAGTAACGAGGTTCTTGTCCGTCCGGTTTGATCTGGATTATAGCAGTTCGGACCGCAAGTCGGGCTCCCTTCCCCTCGTATCCCTTTAGTAAGAGGTTTAGTGGTGTGTTGTAAACGTTATTTTAATTATTTTTGTCTATTAGTGCGTTTTTGTGGTGTATTATTTAAATAAAACCGATCCAAAATGTCTGAAGAATCGTCAGCGGATCGCAATGTCGAAATCTGGAAGATCAAGAAGCTGATCAAGAGCTTGGAAATGGCAAGAGGGTGAGTAATTAAGTGTTTTTAAGGTTTGATTAAGTTTTGTTTGGGTTATGAAGTTTTCCGTGGCATGTTTTTGGCCACATGATTGGACGAAACTGCCAACAAGGCTGCGTCACTTTTCGCACATGCGCTTTTGTTAGATGCGCGAGTCTTTGGTATGCTGACACGCTAGCAAGTGGTTTGGAAAGAAAAAGGCTAATTTCGACTTTATCTATGGGCGAGACGCGGGTGTTGCGTAGCGACCGTTTATAGTTATGAACTGTGGTTATTTTATGTTTGCAACGTGCGCGGACATAGGGCCTCGTCTCCTATGTCAAAATCCTTTGTATAACGATTTTACCACGTTTTTCTACCCTTGTGGTGTACAATGAACTATTATTTATGTATTTTGCTACAGGGTTGCCAAGAGTTACGCAATTCGAATTTCGAAATTGCTTATGTCCGCCTTGAAGTTGTCTATTTACTACCATTATAGGCAATAACACCAAGTTTGAAGCTAGTGATCATAAAAGAGGCTATGCTAATGAATCTTGAGTGAACTGTTTTGTATATTTTATAATACATCATTCAACAAGCTCCATGACATTTCAGAATCATTACTAATCATATTAGTCATAGAAATCAATCAACCCGTAGACACAATTTCTTCTTTTATTGTCTATTTACTTTCTACTGTGATAGATTTCTTTAGACATAACCATGACCTTCGAACATATCGGTTCTTGTGTGTAGGTACAGCAGGCCAAGCTACCTGAACCTGTCAAATATTCCCAACCAACGTTGGGTCTTAATTCTTTAGAAATAAAGGTGAAATGTAATAAAGGAATCTGACAGATTGTGGTAGCTTGATGTACTGTTGTCTATACATAAATGTTTTCATGAATTTACCAAAAAATTATGAAGTTACGAACTTTTCCTTATCTTCTATTTTTGTGTAATTACATTATTTTTCCTTGACTGAGTTGTAAATATTTACCTATTTTCTTTATCCTCATCTTCTGCTTAGCCTGTTTAGAACATTTTTTTGTTGCGGTTGGCTTCCAATCTGACCAGTGCAGCTGAATATCAGAATTTATTTTAGCCAGCCTATCTGACCTCCACAACCCAGTTCATCATCATCATCATCATCTTCAACCTTATATCGTCTCACTGCTGGGCACAGGTCTCCTCTCATACAGAGAAGGATTGAGCGTAATCACCATGCTTGCTTAATGCAGGTTGGTGATTTCAAACTTGAAAGTCCAGGTTTTCTCAAGATGTTTTCCTTCACCTTTTCACAACCCAGTTATTGGGTAATTAATATCCCTTGATATGACTGGTTATCAAAGAACTACAAATGGCAGCCAGTACCAGCAGCTTAATGTGCTTTCGAAGGCATGGAGGGGGTCTTTGTATGTTAAGAGGATACATATGCTAGCCTTCTGAGTAAGCTTCCAGCGTACAGCATTTCCCCTGGCTTGACTGGCTGGGTAAAAGACTTCCTGACTAAACAGTCCCTCCTAGTTGTTGTTGATGGATGTTCATCTGAGCCAAGTCAACTAATGCTGGTGTTCCTCAGGGGTCTGTTCTCTCTGTAACTCTGTTCCTGCTGCACATTAACGATCTGCTGATGCCCGGTGTCTATGGGTGTATAGATGACAGCACAGTAGTAGAGAGATACCTGTCAGTTGCTCACGCTTGTAGGGAATCAGTCCGGTCCGAAAGAGAGGCTATGGTAGAGTGTATGAATATTGCACTACAGACAGTCTCCGAATGGGGCAATGTCAGGCTTGTAGCATTCAATGCTACCAAAACGGGTGTGTCTTTTCACCGCCAAAAGGAGCCCATTCACCTTGGCTCCTACTTTTCGAAATGAATCTTTGGAGTGTACCGACCGCCTTCAGCTTCAGCAGACTAGTAGTATAATTTTTAGGGTTTCGTACCTAAAAGGTAAAATGGAATCTGGAAAATGAAATGGTTTTTTGGTTTTTGTATGGCAACCGGGATCAATGGCTTAACTTGATACCTACGGATACTATAAAAATAAATGAACAGCCTTAGACATATAAGCTGACTAATAGTTTTCAATAATTTCTTGGGGACTTCTTGTCCAATTTTAGTTCTCGATTAGAAAAATGGAATGTATGAGTAAATCTGCTCTGCTCAATCCTTTTCTGTATGAGAGGAGACCTGTGCCCAGCAGTGGGATGATAAAAAGGTCGATGATGATGCTTGACTGCAATCCCGCCTGATGGTAAGAGGTGATACAATCGTTGATAGTAAAGCGCGCTAGTTTATTAAGCCTATTCACTTAAAAAACTTAGTGAATAGGAAGGAAGACGGCAGTTGCTTGTGGTGAAGCAATGTTAAACCCAACAACAAGACCAACGATGCTGCACCAGAGGGAGATTGATCTGGAGACCCACCACGACCAAACTCCCGACACAACAACTTTTGGTGCATCGTACCCGGCACACATCGCAACACGACTGCTCAGACCCGTTCTCCGTACGGCTTCACCAGACATCATGCCGGATGGAGGATGACACAGGCTACTTTTTGTCTCTTTCTAACAAAACATTTTCTTTTGTCCCCTCAAGGGGATATAAAATTGGGAAAGGGAAACGTGTTATCTGGAATTTAACACCAGCGAAGTCGGAGGCAAATTCTATTAATATTATTAATGTGAATGATTGTATGTTTGTTCGTAACTCTCACCCTAAAGCTACAGAAATTGAAAATTATGCAGCTAGGAATTCTTATTTAAACCGTCGCGTATTCGCGTGGCTTTCTATTACGACACGGAGTTAGGCGATAGCAGCCAATGTGCAACAAGCCTTATAGATTAGTATTCATCGCACCATAAAATTACGTCAACAGTAATGGCTACAGAAAAAAAATATCAGCAGGGTAATTGCGTAACTAGGGTTGTAACGGAGCTTCGCCTCCGCTTCATTTACTGCGGAAGTTCCGCAAGAAATTGTATCTTCGCTTCCGCCTCCGCTCAATTTTGGCGGAGTTTTAAAATAAAAATTTTGTTTTAATTAACCATAAATTTCAATTTTTTCTATATGTTCTTTTCATCTCCGCATCCGCGGAGGTAAGACTCTTCGCCTCCGCATCCGCCTCCGCCTCCGCTAACAAGCCTCCGTTATTTAAGTTGTTGAGCAGACACGTTTTTATAACATATGGAGCAATGGTTTATCAATAGGAAATATAAAAAAAAAAATATCCAAATTCAAAAAATCATCATCATCTCAGCGTTAATCCCAGTTGCATCCGAAGCTTTTTCAGCTTTGGAGTCTGGGGTCCGCTTTACCAGTCTAACTGCTGATTTTGGCTAAAATTCGATATTTTCCGTGAAGCGACTGCCGTCTGACCTTCCACAACCCGAAGGCGATATATCGAAGCATTGCAGTTAGACAAATTGTTGGAGTTATGAGGGCTTCAACAACCCGTAACGACTGTCACTAGATGTTCGTATGACAACCGGGACCAACGGCTTAAGGGTCCGTCCTGTTAATCTGCTCATTTTGATCAATTTTGTTCCATGATTGTGAGAATATGTTACATAATATTAGTAAAATTATGTATGATATGGATAGTACAACTCTTCATCTAGGTGCTAGCTTGACTACTTTTTTCAAGAAATTTCATAATTAGTAGTAAATCTACAATTTCCAATACTCTTTTTCTCAAATTTCACGTTCGAGTGAAGTTTGACCATAGTTTCTGAAGAAACTACAAGCGATTTTGCCCATAAAAAAGTACTATTCACATCAGCATATAACTATCTTGCTGCTAGCTTGACCACTTTTTCGAGTTTATTTCATAATTCAGCCAAAAAAGAAGACAGAAATTAAGAAATTCAAGGGAAAACTGCAGGCAAACAAGTATGTTTTTTCTATAATAAAGCAACTTTTTTTAAAAATTAAAAAATGCCTCATTAATTTTAAGGTATTTTTATAATAGAAACAAAAGTTAATTTTCTAAAAAAAAATTTTTTTCATCATGAAAATCAATGTCAAAATCTACTATATTTACGAGCGCGCAAACGCCGCCGGCTCAGTGGTAACACGGCTAGCGCAAAGAGAGGACGTATCACTTTGTGTCGCCAAGAGCTCGCGAGGTTTACGTAGGTTTATGTAAAAAATATACTGCGACTACCACAACTTGGTCCTTTAATTATTTTTCTTTCTTAGTAATATTATATTAGTTGTGAATTATATTAGGATATTTACGACTTATCCCTTGGATTGCTTTAACTAATTTTTAACCGACTTTAAAAATGAAGGAGTATATTTTTTTTGAGTTCGTAGATTTTTCCATCATTTGTTTTTTTTTTTTTATTTTTATATATTATAAACTAGCGCTTGACCGCAATCCTGCCTGATGGTAAGCAGTGACGCAATCGTTGATGGTAAACCAATTTGTGAACCAATTTAAAAATATCTTGGGTTTTTTAGTTCTCTATTAAAGTCAATTCACATAATGCTTTTGTTATACCTAAACTCATTTTTTTTTTTAAGATAATGGGGCGAAACAAGGGAGCACATTACCAATGTATCAATAAAAGAAAGAGGAATAGAGAGGGAATGGCAAGAGCCAGACAAGTGCTTAAAGAACGTACTTTTAATCAACTGGATACCACTTCGTCATCTACTATGAGTGTCGAAGTTGATGTAGGCACAGTACGTTTCTGCTATCTCATTTTTTTTAATAGCCTACTGTGTCTCCCTCTTCTGGGCAAAGGCCTCCCCTTTTTACTTCCAAACCAACCATAACCTACAACCACCAATACCACAATAACCTACAATTATTTATTAATTTTATTTCACAAGTCTTTCAATCAAATACAGCTTGTTACTGTTTTTTTTTATATATTCATATGCTATTTATTGCAGAGTAAAGAAAATAATCCAAAGGAAGTAAGTTATTTATTTAGAAACATACAATTATAGCACTATTACAGAGCATTCCAATTCAGTGCTATAAGTAAGAATAAATTATACAAAACAAAAAAAAAACATTACATACATAAAGTCAGAATAACTATTAAAGAAACATTTATAATATATTTACATTATATACTTAGACTATAATAAACAGGAACAATACCTATATCATTAATTATTATTAGTTGTTTGGCAACAAATTTATTTTCAAGCGATGTCTTTGAAATTGAGTCAAACAAGGTATGTACTGGATGTACTAACTATGCTGCATTTAATGCACATTAAGTAATAATAATTAATTTATTATTTATGTATTTTTTTGACCAATTTATTAACATATTAAGTCACAATTCAAAATTTGGATGCAATGCATCAAACCTCGTTATAATTGAAGAAAAATTGCAAGGGTTTTGTTCAACATTTTCATTGTCATGTGCAATGTGTGGAAGTCAATTCCTGCTAAAGACGTGTCAAATTAAAACAAACAAACTGTACGTTAACCAAAGCGCTGTTTCGGGAGTTATAAGTATCGGATGTGGTCGAACCAACTTAAATGAGCTAGCTGCTTCCATAGATTGACCACTTATGAATAAATCCATTTATGAAAAATGTCACGTCAATTTATTTAACTGGTGGAAAACTACAGCCGAAGCCACAATGATAGAAGCTGGTAAGGAAGAGGCTTCTATAGCTCTCGAAAGTGGCAATGTAAGTCCAACAGGTATACCAACTATAGCCGTAACAGCTGATGCTGCTTGGGGAAAACGTTCATATAAAACAAATTTTTCTTCCGCAGCAGGCGTTAGAGCTAGCTAATAGGGGTGAAAACTGGCAAATTATTACATGTTGGTATTAAAAATAAATACTGTGTTACATGTTCCCGTGCAGCTAATAAAAATATTACACCCCTGAAACACCGGTGTAATAAAAATCATACTGGCTCTTCCACTAGTATGGAGAAATCAATAATCGTTGAGGGATTTAGAGAATCTGTGAAAACACATAATTTAGTGTATGCAAAACTTATTGCTGATGGTGACTCAAGTGTGTATAAAAACATATTGGAAAGCAGGCCATATTCAAACGTTACGGTCGAAAAAGTGGAGTGTTCCAATCACTTAATGCGCAATTATAATGGGAAAAATTTAAGTTTGATGAAAGATACGTCCATCCCATTAAACGAACGCAAGCTACTACATTCTGATCGAGTGAACCGATTACGAATTGCTGTGAAAGCAGCAGTAAGATTCCGAGGAACTCAAAATGTTCCATTTACTGAGCAAATCAAAAACTTACAAAAAGACATTATCAACAGCCCACAACATATTTATGGAGACCATTCACAATGTGAAAACTATTACTGCACAGACGAAAAACCAACTTTTGCCTATTGCCCGAAATTGTCGATCCAAGAAAATCTCGTTCAATGCCTCTACGAGACACTTCATTTTCAAATAATAGGAGGCTAATGCCGGCAGCTAGGTCCTGAAGTTCATCTAAGAGATTTCTTTAAGGTATTCTTACGGTTGCTTTAAAATTCTTTGCTAAATAATATTTTAAACATGTTTTTGTTTTATATATCGTTTACCTAAATACTGGAAATCTGTCTAACTGGAGGTATCTATCGTAATCCTAAATGCTGCATCCGGTTAGACTGGAAGCCGGTCCGAACATAGTTGGGAAAAAGGCTAGGCAGATGATTATGATATTGTATATGTAGGTACTTACACTACACTTTAATATTGGTATCCATAAACTAATTATTTAGTTATTGCAAAAACTCAAAAGGAAAATTAATTTATTTATATATACTTACTACCAGGGTTCGAAGGATATATATCAATTGATATATATCATGATATATATCCGATATATATCTGATATATATCAAACCATTTTTTGTGATATATATCAAAATTTATGGTATGTTGCATTTAAGTACTTTTACCGACGCGCTGCTGGCATATTCATAGTTTTTTCTGTCTTCAGACCGTAATACTTCGAATTTATCAAGTAGGTACTGCAGTCAATAATAATAGTGCAACGTAAAAGAGCCAAAATAATTTTCAATTCTATCATCTGCAAACATACCTACTCCTTAAAAGTCAAGTGTAGTGTTATTAATCCTTTAGGAAAGTCAACAGGCGATTTGACAGTTCTTTGTTATTTGATTATAACTCTACTGAGCACAAATATTAGGATTTTTAAGTTATTTTAATTTTGTTTCCCTAATATTTATAGACTTTGTTTTCGCAGAATAAGATACTTACTTATTTTTAGTTGATTTTTGTGAACTATAAGATTTTATGTTTATTTTGTTAAATAAAAACTAAAAATATGTTGTTTTTATATTGTAATAAATTCAGAATAATAAACTGTCGTGTACCTGTGGATTCGTATAGGTAGTAATAAGATAATAAAACGACAGTCTTAAGAAATGGATATAAATATCGGATATATATCCGATTTTGGATATATATCGGATATATATCATAAATATCCGATATTTTGATATTTATTATAAATATCGGATATTTTCGAACCCTGCTTACTACAGTAGGTAGGACATAGATATCGACGCTTGAAAGGCAATCATATCTTCTTCTTCTTCTTCAGCCTATAGATGTCCACTGCTGGACAAAGGCCTCCCCCAAGGCTTTCCACGCCGACCGGTCTTGTGCTGCCTGCATCCATCGGCTTCCCGCGACCTTCACCAGGTCATCGGTCCACCTTGTTGGGGGCCTCCCTACGCTGCGTCTTCCAGTACGTGGCCGCCACTCCAGAACCTTACTGCCCCATCGGCCATCGGTTCTACGAGCAATGTGCCCTGCCCACTGCCACTTAAGTTTAGCGACTCGCAGAGCTATGTCGGTGACTTTGGTTCTTCTGCGGATCTCCTCATTTCTGATTCGATCACGCACAGAAACTCCTAGCGCTCTTTTCATTGCCCTTTGTGTGACTCTGAGCCTTCGTATGAGGCCCATTGTGAGCGACCACGTTTCAGTTCCGTAAGTCATCACTGGCAACACACACTGGTCAAAGACTTTAGTCTTGAGACACTGTTGTATCTTGGACGACGAGAAGATGTAGCGTAGCTTCCCGATCGCTGCCCAACCGAGCTGGATTCACCGAGACACCTCTTTCTCGAAGTATCGATCGGCAATCTTACAGGTGCTGTTTAATAAAGTCTCTGCAACCATATAATGCTTGCAAAGCCCCGGTGCTTCAATGGTGCTTGGTACCCAGACGTTTTATCCTAAACAGGTGCAGTTGACAGCCTCCGTGGCGTAGCGGTAGCGGACGCGGCCGCTGCGCAGGGTGGCGCGGGTTCGATCCCCGCACAGTGCAAGTATTTGTATGCATGAATATGAATATTTGCACTGGTCTGGTCGTGCCTCGGAAAGCACGTTAAGCCGTTGGTCCCGGTTGCCATACGAACATCTAGTGGCAGTCGTTACGGGTAGTTGGAGCCCTCAAAAAGTCCAACAATTGGTCTAACTGTAATGCTTCGATGTCGCCTTCGGGTTGTGGAGGTCAGACGGCAGTCGCTTCACGGAAAATGTCGAAGTTTAGCCATATCAGCAGTTGGACTGGTAAAGCGGACCCCAGACTCCAAAGCTGAAAAAGGCTTCGGATGCGACTGGGAATAACGCTGGGATGATGATGATGACCTCTTTCTCGAGGTTGAACCTACCTAGTTGGACTGTTTGTCCCAGGTATACATACTCGTCAACAACTTCGAGTGCAGAGCAACCAACTACAATTGGAGTGGGTGCGACATGAGAGTTCGACATGATCTTCGTCTTATCCATGTTCATTTTTAGACCCACTTGTTGGGAAGCTCTGCTGAGGTCATTGAGCATTTTGCCCAAGTCTTCCAGGGTCTCAGCCATGACCACGATATCATCTGCGAAACGGAGATTAGTGATGTACTCGCCGTTGATGTTGACGCCAAGTCCTTTCCAGTCCAGGAGCTTGAAGACATCTTCCAACGCAGCAGTGAACAATTTAGGAGATATGACATCTCCTTGTCTCACTCCACGCTGCAGTTGGATCGGTTTCGAGTCCCGATCCTGGAGACGGACTGACATGGTGGCGTTTTTGTACAAACACTTTATCACCTCAATGTATCGATGGTCAATTTGGCACCGCTGGAGAGACTGTAGCACCGCCCAAGTCTCAATCGAATCGAAGGCCTTCTCATAGTCCACAAACGCCAGCATAGTGGTTTGTTATACTCCTCGGACTTCTGTATAACTTGCCGCAGCGTATGAATGTGGTCTATGGTGCTAAAGCCTTTTCGGAAGCCTGCTTGTTCGGGAGGCTGGAAGTCGTCGAACCTGCGAGCGAGACGATTCGTGATGACCCTAGAAATCATATCTAAGCGACAAAAGTTCGTAAATTGAGTTATATACACCATTCGAACCGCCAGATTTTTCTGCGTCGTTTGGTGTATAATTGTATATAACTCAATTTACGAATTTTTGTCGCTTAGATATGATTGCCTTTCAAGCGTCGATATATTATCGCGTAATAATTATGTTAACCCTAAAATTTTGTTAATAGATTTTAGATTGTTTAGGGTTTTTAGATTGTTTTTTTTTTGTTTTCTGTCGACCTCCGTGGCGCAGCGGTCAACACGCCTGCCTGCGACGCGGATGCCCCGGGTTCGATCCCCGGCCATGTCATGATGAAAAACGATCTTTTCCTGATTGACCTGGGTCTTGAATGTTTATCTATATATGTATTTCTTATAAATATAGTATCGTTGAGTTAGTATCCCATATCACAAGTCTCGAATTTACTTTGGGGCTAGCTCAATCTGTGTGATTTGTCAGTATATATTTATTTATTTATTTTAGATTTCTAGATAATATTATATTAAAGAAGAATATTAAATTAAACTGATTACTTATTCTAATATTTCATTTTACCGTATATGTTTTTATTTCTTAAATTGCCTATGTAATAAACTATCATTACACCATATTTTTTTAATTTCAAAATGTATCAATATTCATCTAAATTGTGATAAATATACAATGTGCACTCGTTTCCGACTATTCACAAATCATACTTTATATAATTTAGAATAATATCTTCTAAAGGATCAAAAATGTTTAAGCGTTCACTAAGCTCGATATTTACGCGCGTGTGCGTCTAGCTGCTAGAACGATGCACACAAAGGTAACATCGCAACGATTTTACCTAAACTGTAGCGAGAGAATTTTGTGCACGGACTCTTAACGTGCTTTCCGAGGCACGACCAGACCAGTGCAAATTAATTGTAATAGTGTATTACGCATTTGGGTTGCTGAGTTAGTAATATAATCACATTTAAATATCAAATTGTACAATCATGGTTTACATATGAAGACCGTTTAGTTCACAAAATTGCAATCTTCCTTAAGGCCGCTGCCTCGAATCTTGCGGGCAGCGGGGCGGCGGCGGCGGCGGCGAGTGAGCGGCAGGACCTTATGCGTAAAATCAAACGGACCGATTCTCAAAAACAGCGGCGCGGGAGCGGGGCGGTGGCGAGCAGCGAGCTGTGTACTTCTCGCGCTCAAATCTTGCGGGCAGCGAGCGGTGATCGAGCGTTAGGAATAAATTTGAATCAAAAAGATGTTGCAGCCATTGTTCAGACATTTCTTTCGCGAATAAAAACATATATCTCGTCGACACAATCGTGAACTCAATACAACGCGGCTATAGTGACGCGCCATAGAATAAAGAGAGGAAGTAGGTTATCTGCGACCCAATCCGCGATTTAATTGCCTACTGTCTTAGGGTTGACGACTGTACGCGCTTCGTCGGTTACGGTTGTCGCCCAAACCGCTAACAAATATTTATAGACTAAGAGCTTATGTTTAAATTATTTGCTTAGTATTTAGTTTACATATACTAGTCAGTTTTTTTTTTTGTAATTTTTATTTTTAGTTTTGTACACATAAAGAACCATATTTATTTTTATTTTTAATTAATACAAATATAAATAATACAAACATAACATCTATTGAATCACACATTTAATACAAAATTACAAATTAGCTACAGAAAAATACCTACTTTCTTCGGTTTCGACTATTACGAAACGCGTTGTTATTAAACTTTAATGTGTAATATATCCGTATCCTTGTAAATAACTTTTAGAATTATAATTTGAAAAATATAAGTCTTTTATTTGTTCATAAATAGACATACCAACTTTGCAGTTTATGTGATCATTTTTTAAAAGCTAATGTGCCGAAAAGCCGTGACGCGCGAACCTCGTTCCGTGCTAGCCGCGACTAGCGCAGTCATAGGCACTCTAATATTGTGTTTAGGTGTGCGTGCGGCGACGCATAGATACTATGGCGCACACATACAAGCCGCGCGCGGTCCGTTTGTATGAAGATAACGTACTTCCCTCTCTTTATTCTATGGACGCGCGATCTGTCCGCTAGTTTCGAGAACGGGTCTTCGATGCCCGCCCGGCTCCCGCGCCGCCGCCGCCGCCGCCCCACTGCCCGCAAGATTGGAGGCAGCGGCCTTAGTAGGTACATTATGCCCCAAGTCATCGGTCACAAAACCAGCACCTTAATTGCATAACATCCTATTACAATCATTTTGAATCATAATGCTAATCCATTTTTTTTAAAATAATATTTTACGTTATTGTTATAGTCATCGGAAACATTCTTTTTATAATAATAAACTAGTGCTTGACTGTAATCCCGCCTGATGGTAAACAGGGATGCAATCGTTGATGGTAAAGCGCACTAGTTTATTAAGCCTATTCACTTAAAAAACTAAGGAATAGGAAGGATGACGGCAGTTGAGCGAGGTGATGCAATGTTAAACCCAAGACCAACACGACCAAACGAAGCTGCGCTAGAGGGAGATTGATCTGGAGACTCTCCACGACCAAACTCCAGACACAACAACATTGGCGCATCGTACCCGCCACAGATCGCAACACAACTGCTCAGACCCGTCCTCCGTACGGCTCCACTAGATATCATGCCGGAACACGACGAATCGCTTGGCGGCAAGACTTTGTCTGGTGGGTGGTAACTTCTGCCGGCAGCCGATGTTATGGCCTACCACCGAGGCCGATTACTGTATATGATCGAAAAATGTGTCTGCTCAACGAGGTAACTCGCGCAATGAATGCTGTTAAACTGTCACCTGTTAGGTACTTACTACTGATAGTGCTACGCAATTACCCTACAGTACTAATTGAACCCTACTTGCGTAAGACGCAATCAAATATCAATCACAATCTCAATCATTTTGAAGGATATTGGATCTCTTTCTTTCTACATATTTCGATAAGAAAAGGATAGAAGATAACATATTTGTTTTGGCTGTCAAATTAAGATATACCCGTACGTAGTTCAGACGTGATTTAAAACTTGCCGCCTTATTTAGTGGCCTCTTTCACTATGACCATTTAAAAATTTCTTATTTTGAAACCACATCAATTCCTTTTCCCGCCAATTTCGCTTTAATTTTACACTGTTTTCGTTCATTGTGTTATAGAGAATTACGGCCTCATTTTTTTTTTCTTTTGGGATGGGTAATCATCAAATGACCTCTCCCGTTCTGGGCGGAGTGGAAGAGCGTGTCACACTTTTACTTTCTAAAACCCATTCGTGTTCCTTCACTTGCTTCTGCGATGGCCAGAGCCAAGATTTACGGCCCTGGGCTAGTAAAATCATCTGCACATCGCGTGTCGCCAATCTAAACGGATCTCAAGTCCAACCTTGACCGTTCCAAGTTTATAAAGAAAATATTAATAATGTTTTTCTAAGTACACATGGCAAATGGTAAGCACGCAACTGTATCTGCGCCAACAGTTTGTAAGAACTGACCGCCTCCGTGGCGTAGCGGTAGCGGACGCGGCCGCTGCGCAGGGTGGCGCGGGTTCGATCCCCGCACAGTGCAAGTATTTGTATGCATGAATATTTGCACTGGTCTGGTCGTGCCTCGGAAAGCACGTTAAGCCGTTGGTCCCGGTTGCCATACGAACATCTAGTGGCAGTCGTTACGGGTTGTTGGAGCCCTCAAAAGTCCAACAATTGGTCTAACTGCAATGCTTCGATGTCGCCTTCGGGTTGTGGAGGTCAGACGGCAGTCGCTTCACGGAAAATGTCGAAGTTTAGCTATATCAGTAGTTGGACTGGTAAAGCTGACCCCAGACTCCAAAGCTGAAAAGGCTTCGGATGCGACTGGGATTAACGCTGGGATGATGATGATGATGGAGTTTGTAAGAACTGAGTCCAAAAGACGCGTCTTTTGCGCATCGGCTCTTAACTCTCGGGAAAAGTCACAAGACGGGACAGTATGTCGGGGCATAGGTGCAGCGTTCGCTGAACGTACTCTATCAGTGGGAGCAGACCATATACCATAAAGCACCACGCCCAGTGCGGGTGGTAGATGTCACATTTCCTGGCATTTTTTGTTTTGAGAGCATTAATCCCTACTATCCATACTAATATCATAAATGCGAAAGTAACTCTGTCTGTCTGTCTGTAACGCTTTCACGTCTAAACCACTGAACTGATTTGATTGAAATTTGCTACAAAAATAGAGATGAACTTGAGAATGAGAGGATAGTTTAGGTTCCGGACTTTTGAAGAGTTCTCTTGGAAACGCGATATAACCGAACTCCACGCGGGCGAAGCCGCGGGCGGAAAGCTAGTAATGAAATAATTTAGATTTTGTGAACTGCTGGTCTCGCTTCGAACTTACAAAGAATGCCACACTGCTCTAATAGCCCGTTTGACGCAAACTATCATTACGCAAAAATGTAATCGAATACCTTTGAAACATCCAGGGGGATGTTTTATAAATATCTATATCTTGACAGTTGCTTTTTGTCTAAGCTGCCGACTTACAATGAACCAATTAATCTTATTACTGTTGTCTAAGCAAAATCCTAGTTTAGGTAGCTGTGGTACAAGGGCTGTATACACAGGTGAGCTTGTCTACTAATTACCGTCACGGTACTTCCATTACGCGGGGATAGAGCATAACATCGGCTGCCGGCAGAAGCTACCACCCATCAAAGTCTTCCCGCCAAACGATCGAACTGGTTAAGACTCTTTGTCAGACTTTCTGACAACCCGTAACAACTAAGAGACTCTAGACTAAGATTCACTATCAGGCCTAGTCAAGTAAGTTTCTCGGTGATAGGCCATAACATCGGCTGCCGGCGGAAGTTACCACACACCAGACAAGGTCTTGCCACCAAGCGATTCGTCGTGTTCCGGCATGATGTCTGGTGAAGCCGTAAGGAGGACGGCTCTGAGCAGTTGCGATGTGTGCCGGTTACGATGCGCCAAATGTTGTTGTGTTGGGAGTTTGGCCGCGGGTGGTCTCCAGACCAATCTCCCTCTGGCGCAGCATCATTGGTCGTGTTGTTGGGTTTAACATTGCAACACCTCGCTCAACTGCCATCTTCCTTCCTATTCACTCAGTCTTTTTGTGTGAATAGGCTCTTAATAAACTAGCGCGCTTTACCATCAACGATTGCATCACTGCTTACCATCGGGCGAGATTGCAGTCAAGCATTAGTTTACAATTATAAAAAAAAAAAGATTTATGACACCTTAAATCGTGGTTCTTCTTTGCCACATGCGAACAACGCGTCATACTGACGTCACCCGAATTCTACATCTCGCAAGCAGAGTTTACCGTGCAACTAGCATACATCATCATCATCATCCCAGCGTTATTCCCAGTCGCATCCGAAGCCTTTTCAGCTTTGGAGTCTGGGGTCCGCTTTTACCAGTCCAACTGCAGATATGACTAAACTTCGACATTTTCCGTGAAGCGACTGCCGTCTGGCCTCCACAACCCGAAGGCGACATCGAAGCATTGCAGCTAGACCAATTGTTGGTTTTTTGAGGGCTCCAACAACCCGTAACGATTGCCACTAGATGTTCGTATGGCAACCGGGACCAACGGCTTAACGTGCTTTCCGAGGCACGACCAGACCAGTGCAAATATTCATATTCATGCATACAAATACTTGCACTGTGCGGGGATCGAACCCGCGCCACCTTGCGCAGCGGCCGCGTCCGCTACCGCTACGCCACGGAGGCTGTCAACAACTAGCCAATTTCAAGCATTTGGCATGTGCCCGCCAGACAACAAACACCCTCTCCATCCTCTCTTTTCAATGGAGGATGAGTGAACTTTACACCCCGTTCCTCATGCCTCCAAAGCGTCAGTTTTAATGAAACCAAGTACATAAAAAAATAAAGATTATTATGGATGGACTTATGAGTAAGCCAAGTCTGGCAAATCTGTCTTATCATGGCTTATCTGGTTCTGCCAGGGCCACGATTGTTCGAAACAGATACCGTGGTCTGTGGCCCCTGTCGCACAGGCAAGTGAAGGAACACGAGTGGGTTCAATAAAATTCTGACACGCCCTTCCGCTTCGCTCAGAGCGGTAGAGGATATTTGATGAATGATTTCGCATTCGAAAAAAGGGTGATCTGGTTCTGGTTACTGAGTTTTAGAGTTCAAGTTAAGTGTATCCGGTTAGACTGGAAGTTATAATAGAAATAATTACTGGGAAAAAAATACATGTTTCAATTTTTGTTTACATTAGTACTGCATTAGAATATGTAAAATAGGTTTATCCCTGTCGCCTAAACTAGGCTAGGCCTGTAGCTTAGTGGATCTGAACATAACTTAGATAAAGCAGGCATATATTTATTGATGTAGCTTTTAGACCCCCAGATTTCACCCAATTTACCCCATACTTTAGCTGCTAGGTAGACTTTACGTAGGACTGCGTCAGAGACAAAAGACACAAATAACCCTTTTCATAGTTTGCTGAGCAACTTTCTATATTCATAAAAAAAAAAATGTTGTGCCGACTCGTTCGGAGGAGAAATTGTACAGACGACAACACATCAAGCTACTACAATCTGTCAGATTATTACGATTACTCAAAGTTGATTGGGAATATTTGGCAGTTTCGGGTAGCCTGACCTGCTGTCGTCCGTACGTTAGATATAAGTTTCATTTTCGCTCAGCCTTATTTCTGACATTTTTCTTATTGATCGGATCCTAAGGGTCATAGCGCGATGTTAAATAGCCTATTTTGAAAATCCGGCCGATAGATCCAGAGATTAACACGTTCAAACCCCCTTTTTTTCTGATGTCATCTCTCTGTTCAGCGGTTCAGCCTATGGGAGGAGGTCGTCTACTTAACAGTGTTTGCCCGTTACCAGCCGCCCGCTAGGGCTTCAAAAACTTAACACTAAGCGACTACGCGCTAAGGGCACCCCTTGTGGGGAACGGACCTTCGCTTAGGGCGTCACTGGTAGGTCAAGCTGGATCGGAATTATTTGCAAACTCTTCATCTCTATTATTAGTATGAGCTAGTACCTATACGACGTAACAACTAATGACTTAATGATCCATCTTCCGCTGTCTACAACTACCTGGAATGCACCGTACAAAGGTATACATAACAGAGCATTTACTTCCTTGATAGTTCACCTTGGATGCGCGGGCGCAGATTTGGTTATGACACTGAACGGCGCTCGGCGATAATGCTATTATCGGCCAATTGTTTTATGTAACGTGTTGTTCAAATTGGCTAAGTGCGAGGCTGATTTGCGCATAGACGGTTCATAAATGTTATCGGGATTTGAATGTTATAGCCAATTAAGATATCACCTTCTGTAATTACTGCTTAGATCTTTAATTTTGTTATGCTAAAAGCTGTCGACCTCCGTGGCGCAGCGGTTAACACGCCTACCTGCGACGTGAAGGGGGTTCGATCCCCAGCCAGGTCATGGTGGAAAACGATCTTATCCTGATTGGCCTGGGTCTTTTTAAATGTTTATCTATATATGTATCTATTATAAATATAGTATCATTGAATTAGTATCATAATGCTATTATCGGCCAATTGTTTTATGTAACGTGTTGTTCAAATTGGCTAAGTGCGAGGCTGATTTGCGCATAGACGGTTCATAAATGTTATCGGGATTTGAATGTTATAGCCAATTAAGATATCACCTTCTGTAATTACTGCTTAGATCTTTAATTTTGTTATGCTAAAAGCTGTCGACCTCCGTGGCGCAGCGGTTAACACGCCTACCTGCGACGTGAAGGGGGTTCGATCCCCAGCCAGGTCATGGTGGAAAACGATCTTATCCTGATTGGCCTGGGTCTTTTTAAATGTTTATCTATATATGTATCTATTATAAATATAGTATCATTGAATTAGTATCATAATGCTATTATCGGCCAATTGTTTTATGTAACGTGTTGTTCAAATTGGCTAAGTGCGAGGCTGATTTGCGCATAGACGGTTCATAAATGTTATCGGGATTTGAATGTTATAGCCAATTAAGATATCACCTTCTGTAATTACTGCTTAGATCTTTAATTTTGTTATGCTAAAAGCTGTCGACCTCCGTGGCGCAGCGGTTAACACGCCTACCTGCGACGTGAAGGGGGTTCGATCCCCAGCCAGGTCATGGTGGAAAACGATCTTATCCTGATTGGCCTGGGTCTTTTTAAATGTTTATCTATATATGTATCTATTATAAATATAGTATCATTGAATTAGTATCCCATAACACAAGTCTCGAACTTACTTTGGGGCTAGCTCAATCTGTGTGATTTGTCCGTATACCTATATATATTTATTTATTTGGTTAAATATAGTTCTGCGATAAGGTTTCTGTGGCCAGGTGTTTTGTTTTTTGCACACCACAACGTCTTCTGAAAGGAACACAGAGAGAAAGAAAAAATATATTTTGTGTCTCTTACTTATAGGAAGAACGCAAACTGAAATAAATAAAAAAAAAACGTAATCTAAGTTTAAAGAAAAATGAAAACCAAAGTTTATATATACACTAGCTTTCCGCCCGCGGCTTCGCCCGCGTGGAGTTCGGTTATATCGCGCTTTTTAGATTTCCCTCGGGAACGAACACTATATTATGCATTTATTATACATACAAACCTTCCTTAAGAATCACTCTATCTATTACAAAAAACCGCGTCAAAATCCGTTGCGTAGTTTTAAAGATCTAAGCATACATACGGACATACAGCGAAAGCGACTTTGTTTTATACTATGTATTGATTGATACATATAGAAGGCCAAAAGGCTTCTATCTAAACATGATGTTTGAATAAATGACTTTGATTTTGATGATCTGACATTTAGAAATCAAATGCCACAGCGTTGGTATTCTGGTAGGCCCCCGCCTTGATGTCACGGGCAGTACAAGAAAAATAATTATAGGTAAACATAATATACATAATTTTTTACTGCGCCCCAGACGTAACAGTTCAAGCCATAACCAAGTAAATTCAGTCACTTGTCTATGCTTTGAGTGTCAAAGACACTGCTGTGACAGATAAAAGTTCGCATGCGCTGATCCACCGTAAATTGTAGTGTAACTCTCATCTCCATATGTAAATTGCACCCATGCGAAGCCGGGGAAGATCCCTAGCACCTATTATGGTCATAACAAAGGTCGTATTAATAGACTTTTGTGTCGTTTGCTCTTTCTCTTTGATTTCATATTGAAACTTCGTCATATGTATACTCCTTTCGCTTCTCTTTGAATTCATATCGAATCTTCATTATTTATTAAGAAGATAAAAGCATTCCATACCGCTGATACGGATGCGAAAGGTTATCACAATATCATGCCCATTCAGGGCTGAACAATCGCAGATTAAATGGCACACCCCCGCAAACAACGCGTAAAATAGGGTAAAGATCAAGGGCCGTACTGTGATGTGTAATGTGTTAGGCCGCGTTTCCAATGACGCGGAGCGGGGCGGAGAGGAGCTTAGCGGTGCACGAATTGAGAGATAGTCGTCTTGCCGCTGAGCGATTCTTCGTGTTACGGCATGATGTCTGGTGAAGCCGTACAGAGGACGGGTCTGAGCAGTAGTGTTGCGGATGCAGTGTTGGATCCAACCCGCAAAAACCGTTTTTTGAGTTACTGTCATTGATATAATATTAAACTAAGGTAGATACGCCACTAGTGCACTGAAAATGAAGCGTACAAAAGGAGGCAAGTCCAGCAAGTCGCTTTAGTTTTCGTCGATTCTATTTAAGCGCAAACGACAAACACTAGCCATCTTTTTCTTCTCTATGTTTTAGATTGCGCCCCATCTCACTCACACTGTGCCAACGTGTGAAATGTACGCAGAATAAAAAATTGCATGTGTGTGCTGCTGCTCCGATCGGCACATTTATTTTGGTTAATTTGTTAGAGCATATCATATCTGTTTAATATTATATCAATGGTTACTGTCATAAATGTCTAAAATCTACACATCAACTTTAGTGTATGCAAAAAATATCAAAGCCGCAAAAAAAGTACAGGAAAATTACTGCCATGTTGTTTTAATATACAATATGTAAAGAAAACCCTGTCCGATCCGTGAAGGTATTGTTAGGTATCGTTAACTGATTCTAATAATGCCTACAAAGCCGGGCTAAACTTAAAAAAAAATCCCCCAAAAAAAATAAATGTTATTTCGAAAAAGCGAGGTAACTTAATGCATATGCGGCAGGCAACCCGATAGGCATACATGCGCGGGTGAAGGGGGGCGGGACATTCGGCACGTGGTCGCATCGCTATTCGCTCCGTCACAAATGGTGTTGTCAGTTTTTTAAAAATTACCAAATTTCGGGGAAATTGGAATTAATCCCCGGGAAAAAAAGATTATTTCAAAATTCATTATTATTGTTACAATGATGATTATGTAAAATTTTATATTATATTTGGTCAAGTGTTTACCTAACCTTTATTATCCTTATGGGTCGGACAGGGTTTTCTTTACATATTGTATAAATTTTACTTGAAACTCTATTTTCTCAAAAGCAAGTTTGCTGGCTGGATCTTTTTTCCATAACTACGTCCAACTATCTGCGTGTACAATGTGTCATCCAAATTATTTTAGTAGTTTTTGCGCGAAAGAGTAACCAAGTCCACTTTTCGCGTTATAATAAAAGGTGTATCTGACATCGACGCGAATTTTTCGTCGGCTTTTTCCTGATTATTAAAAAAAATATGCAGTTTTTTCACATTAGACCGTTTGTAATTGCTATACTTTAATAACCCAATAAGATTTTAAAATAAAAATTAATTAATTCGCTAATTGCACAAAAAAGCGCAATGTGGACAAAACTCGAAAAACTACCCTATCAGCTAATTTAATAGAGTTCACATCAGGGGTCAACGTCATACCTCCAAACACGCGCGGCGGCACGCTTGCAACGTTCAAAGGCCGAGCCGACACTTTTTTTTAAACACTGATTTTTTGTAACCGTTCATTAACGATATAAATGACTATCATATTTTTATTAGTGACATGCAGTCTAGCCTTTTCGCGAAGTTTGCGTTACGATGTCAGATACACCCTGTATTTCATCATCAACTTTTTATCGTCCCACTGCTGGGCACAAGTTGCCTGTCATACAGAGAAGGATTGAGCCTAATCACCACGCTTGCTCAATACGGGTTGGCGATTTCAGACTTAAAGTCCAGGTTTCCTCAAGATGTTTCCCTTCACCTTCAGTCATTGGTGTCCAAGATATACTTAGAAAGTACATAATTAACTTTAGAAAAGTTACATTGGTACTTGCCTGACTTGGAATCGAACCCGCGCACTCATACTTCGGAGGCTGGTGTTTTAACCACTAGGCCACCACGACTCCCTGTATGTATTCGTGTATAAAAGGTCCGCAAACCGCACCACAGGTGCGAAACTCCATAGCAACTTATACACTACATCGAAAAGCAAACACAAGTATATACCAGTTGCTATGTAATTATGTATTCTAAATATGATAATAAGCTCGACTCGTGGGAGGGTATGCTGTTCTATCGTAATTATGACTATAGTTTACGTGAGTAATAAAATTATAGGAATTTTAGTACTAGAGCGTGTGTGTCGTTTGAATAATTACGTTGATTCGATAGGTTACTTGAAAGTAGGAATAGGCATGATGACAGGGTTAAAAACTAGTGATTCTAGTCTATGTCTTTTAGATAAGCATAAAATAATGGACACGTATTTTTTGTTTTAACAAAATAATAAGAATTGAGAGAGATATAACGCATTAAAGTTCAGGAGTGGGAGCTTATGACGTCGTTTGAGTAAAATTTGTACCCAGAAGTGACGTCACACAACATTTTGACGTGCCGTATCTTCGTTGTTATTTGTTTCTGGGAGAAAAGAAAAAATACGTATCCGATATTTTTGGCTAATCTAAAAGATGGACTAATTACTTTTTTTTAGTCACCATGCCTATTGTATGTGGAAAGTATAGGTAATCAGCTGTTTTCTAGGCAGTTATAGATAATTGTTTGTAAACTTTTTCCATTTTCTACTCTGTCTCCTTTATTCATTTTAAGCTGAGAATCAGCATTTTTTCGGACGCCAAAATACTCCTGTGGAGGTATGAGGAGCAGCGTGTAAAGCTCACTCATCCTCCATTGAAAAGGGAGGATCCTCCGACCAGACTAGTTGTCTGGCGGGCCACTTGCCCGCCGGTTGATGTCGCGAGCTTGTATGCGTGCTAGTTGCACAGAAAACTCTGATTGCGAGATGCAGGATTCGCGTGACGTCAATATGACCCGTTGTTCGCATGTTGCGTTGTAGGCACCGCTACACTCCAAACCAGCTGGCCTTCATCACCTTTTAGTGCTTTCGCTGGGAAGAAATGACTCAATAAACTCTTCAGAAGCTCCTATATCCAATCATACTGGTCCGCTCGTTGCCAGCACCTAACCCAGGTGGGTTTATAGCTCACTGTTGATTGACGGAGAATTTTAGAAAGAAACTAGGTAGGTATTCCCGTTATTTTCAAACCGTTTAGTCTGACCTCATCTCATCATCATCATCATCCCAGCGTTAATCCCAGTCGCATCCGCAGCCTTTTCTGTCTGGGTCCGCTTTACCAGTCCAACTGCTGATATGGCTAAACTTCGGCATTTTCCGCGAAAGCGAAGCGACTGCCGTCTGACCTCCACAACCCGAAGGCGACATCGAAGCATTGCATTTAGACTTTTAAGATTTTTGAGGTCTACAACAACCCGTAACGACTGCCACTAGATGTTCGTATGGCAACCGGGACCAACAACAGTCTGACCACATCTCAATCTGTCCAAAAAGGGGTATTTTGGACAGATTGAGATGTGGTCAGACTGTTGTTGGTCCCGGTTGCCCCTACGTTTTTGGCAATTGATTGACGATTGTACTGAGATGAGATTGTGAACACATTTTAAACGATTGTAATTTGTTACAGAATGGCAGAATTTGTAAAATCTTTATATTTATGTTCTATAATCTATATGGAGTACATAATAAAGAGTATTCTGTTCTATTCTAATGGCCTTACATTCGATTATAAACCATATGTTATGAGAGATAAGACATTACTTTCGTGATTTCTTAAAATGTGTAGTAGGCAACATTGAAGGTAGTATTAGGACGGCGTACTGCAATCCGTAGCGGCAAAGTCGGAGTGACAAAGTTTGACGGGACGATATGAGAGGATTTTAAATCATCGTTATGTTGTTTTATAGATCCCTTTTGCTAACCTTATACGCAACCAAAGTTTACAAATTAGATATCAAAATGTACAGAATTTATCAGAGATTCTACCTCGTGTAATTTACATTTTTGAATATCATTATTTTTTTCCAAAATGTTACTTTATAAAATGGCCATCTCTCGAGCCATTGCCGCTCGTTCTATATAACTTTATAACATTCGACATCTATGGAAACAACAGGTTTAAATGAACATACAAGTCGCCCACGACTTTGAAAGTTCTTGTTTCCGGGCATTACTTGCCTTGCCCGCGATAACACATCGATTCCGCTTAGCTTTCTTTCAATTTTTTTTCTTTTACCTTAACTTCCTAAGAGCCATGCCATGATGTTAAATATCAATAGCCTTCCTCAAGAATTGAGCTATCAAATTCAAAAATATATTTTTGAATTTAATAGCCCCCATTCTTACGGAATTTATTACGGTAATTGGGTTATATTCTAAAAAATAATTTAAGTAGGTAATGCCCATCAGATAGATATTGAACACGATTTTTTCTTTCATTCAAATACTTAGGAAGATATACCACGGCGTGACGTAATTAGCCCCCACTCCGTAACTTTAATACGCTATATCTCAGTAGTTTTTGATAATTTCTACAAAATAAAAAATACGGGTCTTAATTTTTTTACTTCTATAAGACGGGCTAATATTTTTTTTTTTTTTCCATAACTTGGATACTTCCCTCTTACGTCAGGCGCAGACTAATTTGACAGGACTAATATTTATCTTCTGCCCTTTTATTAATGAAATAGAGAGGAAAAATGCACAGAACTTCATTAATTTTAGTTAGTGAACAAAGGAATCGGGACCATTGATAATTTACAAAGTCTTGCCGCCAAGCGATTAGTCGTGTTTCAGCATGATGTCTGATGAAGCCGTACGGAGGACGGGTCTGAGCAGTTGTGTTGCGATGTGTGCCGGGTACGATGCGCCAATGTTGTTGTGTCGGAGGTTTGGTCGTGGAGAGTCTCCAGATCAATCTCCCTCTGGCGCAGCATCGTTGGTCGTGTTGTTGGGTTTAACATTGCATCACCTCGCTCAACTGCCGTCTTCCTTCCTATTCCTAAGTTTTTTTAAGTGAATAGGCTTAATAAACTAGTGCGCTTTACCATCAACGATTGCATCACTGCTTACCATCAGGCGGGATTGCAGTCAAGCACTAGTTTATAATAATTAAAGAAAAAAAAAATTACCGATTTCAAAAATATTGCTTTCCATAATGTTAAGGTCAAATTAAGGAGTCTCAATAAGTTAATATCAAAATACCTATATAACTTATATTCAACTTAGCTTTCTGCCCGCGTGGAGTTCGGTTATATCGCGCTTTTTAGATTTCCCTCGTGAACATCAAATTTTTCCGGGATAAAAGGTAGCCTATATCCTTTCTCAGGGTCTAAAGATTGTCTGTGCCAAATTTTCATCAAAATCGGTTGAGAGGTATAAGCGGGAAAGCGTAACAGACAGACAGAGTTACTTTCCCATCCATACTAATATTATAAATGCGAAAGTAACTCTGTCTGTCTGTCTGTCTGTTACGCTTTCCCGCTTAAACCTCTCAACCGATTTTGATGACATTTGGCACAGACAATCTTTGGACCCTGAGAAAGAACATAGGCTACCTTTTATCCCGAAAAAATATGAAGTTCCCGAAGGAAATCTAAAAAGCGCGATATAACCGAACTCCACGCGGGCGGAAAGCTAGTTTATAATATTAGTATGGATTAGACAAGAACTTGTTTCCATTACGTGGGTAGGGTCGACTGCCGATCGATAGGTTGTTGACTGATTTTACCCTGTCCATACCCAATTCATTGTTTGATTCAACCCTTACTTACCAAGTAATAGGGTTAAAGCTATGCAAATATCCTATATAAATATCCTCCTCACATAGGGGCTAACTACCCAAAGTTGGTACCCCTAATTTTACCCTTTATGTACGCACGACAGCAGGTCAAGCTACCCCAAACTGTCAATTATTGCAACCATAAGCCGCTGAATCAAGCTGAGACAGCGAAGGACCTGAGTAAAATGCTCAAAGACCTCAGTAGAGCCACCGAGCGAGTCGGTCTTAAAATGAACATGGACAAGACCAAAGTCATGTCTAATGCCCATGTTGTACTGATTCCTATAAAGATTGGAAGCTCTGTTCTCGAAGTTGTCGACAGCTACGTATACCTGGGACAAACTATCCAGTTAGGAAGGTCCAACTTCGAGAAAGAAGTCAATCGTCGAATCCAAGTCGGCTGGGCTGCTTTCGGGAGGCTACGTAGAATCTTCTCGTCCGAAATACCGCAGTGTCTCAAGACAAAAGTCTTCGACCCGTGTGTGTTGTCAGTGATGACGTATGGAATTGAGACGTGGTCGCTAACAATGGGCCTTATTAGAAGGGCTTATTTGAAGGTCACTCAATGAGCAGTGGAGAGAGCTATGCTTGGGGTTTCACTGCGCGATCGAATCAGGTCTGAGGAGATCCGCAGAAGAACGAGAGTAACCGACATAGCCCGAAGAATTGCAACACTAAAAGTGGCAGTGGGCCGGGCACATTGCTCGTAGGATCGATGCCCGATGGAGCCTACGGGTTCTCAAGTGGCGACCACGCACCGGAAGACGCAGCGTGGGTAGGCCCCCGACAAGGTGCACCGACGACCTGCTGAAGGTCGCGGGAGACCGCTGGATGCGGGAGGCGCAGGACCGGTCGTCGTGGAGAACCTTGGGGGAGACAGTCCAGCAGTGGACGTCTTTCGGCTAAAATGATGATGATGAACCATGAACCTTAATGTGAGCCATACAAGCCTCCGTGGCGTAGCGGTAGCGAACACGGCCGCTGCGCAAGGAGGCGCGGGTTCGGTCCCCGCACAGTGCAAATATTTGTATGCAGGAATATGAATATTTGCACTGGCCTGGTCGTGCTTCGGAAAGCACGTTAAGCCGCTGGTCCCGGTTGCCATACGAACATCTAATGGCAGTCGTTACCGGTTGTTGGAGCCCTCAAAAGCCCAGCAATTGGTCTAACTGCAATGATTCGATATCGTCTTCGGATTGTGGAGGTCAGACGGCAGTCGCTTAATGGAAAATATCGAAGTTCAATCAAAATCAGCAGTTAGACCGGTAAAGCGGACCCCAGACTCCAAAGCTGAAAAAGCTTCGGATGCGACTAGGATTAACGCTGAGATGACGATGATGAACCGTGAGCCTTAATGCTTTATCAATAATGATGAAAATTTAATAAAGAAATTTGACAGACAGTAGCTTGATATGCGGTCGCCTGGTACATAAAAACAGACAAGATATACTATGTTCACAGACAGAACAGAAACTAGTCCCTTAATCGGCGAACACATTTTTGTCAAATGATTGCGTCTAATTGGTGTCACTTGGTATCGTTCGGGCCGCCCATTGGTCCGTTCGGTCCAAACGATCCCAACTAGTCGTAATTATTTAACAAAAATATATTCGCCGATTAGGGGGGAGGTACAGAGGTGATACTTATCTCTTATGAAATCTCTTCCAGCAATAGGACAATACATACTGAAATGGAGGCAGCGTGTGGAAAACGAAAACCACACAAAAATAATACATAAAATGAAAACAATTCTCAAAAATTACAATTATCATCCATACTAGTGTTGCCCAAATGCAAGAACAAGACGAGACTTAGCCAGTCTTGGTCTTGGTCTTGCGCCAATACACCTGGTCTTGGTCTTGGTCTTGGTCTTGCGCTCCCAGTCTTGGTCTTGGTCTTGGTCTTGCAGCAAGAGTCTTGCAAGTCTTGCAATTACCTATTAGTCTATTACTATTTATTAAAGTTTACTTTAAATCTTAGAAAAACGTATTAGAATTGGAACATTGTGAGCTTGAATTAACATAGCCATAGTAAAGATCAAGCAGATTAATAAATAACTGAAGATTTGATAAGAAATTCGAAAAATCAACTGACCTATATGTCGTTTTCCATGGAAGTAACTGTTTCTTAATAAACATTTATGATTTATAAGCTTACATTTGCTAAAACATGTAAAAAAAACAAATTAATTACAATAACTTGACTGTATTTTAAAGAACAATACTTATCTGTCTAGAAAGAGATTGAACCCTCAACTTATAAGAAATTTAATAAAAGAGTTTTACGATTTATCATTTATTTGAATAAAAAATAAAATACAACACAAATCAACAGCTTTATCATTAGGTTATGATACTTTATATCAATTTTTTTGACCAAGAATTAATACAAAGTAACCATCTGGCTGACTCATCACTTAACCTATTTCTATGTTTTCTAATTACTAATGATGCTTTAGAAAATAACCTCTCAGCAGGTACTGAAGTTGCAGGTATTGAGAGAAAATCACGGGCCATTTTCGATAAAATCGGATACTCTGTCTCATGCGTCCTCCACCAATCTAAAATGTCTTCCGAGCTGGCAGTTCTTGGTTTTCTCAGGTACTCCTCCAACTCGTCTATCACTAAGCCTTGAAGACAAGATCCAGATGACGTCGAGGGACATTCATAGAGTTTATCAAAGTCTATTACGTCTTCATCTTCATCACATACTTTATTTTCTTTTTCTGGTAATTCCAGAGATTTGTTCAGTGAGTGTAGACTTTTATATTCTTCATAAAGTTCATTGAACTTGCGCAGACTTTCTGTTTTAAGTTGCTTCCCCCACATTGTCAGGTCAAAAGTCTGAGCCTTATGCCTTGGGTCTAAAATTAAAGAAGTACATAAATCCAGTTGCTCTTCTTGTAATGTTTAAGCATTTTGTCTCGAGCTGCTTGGAAAGCTAGAATGAGCCTTTCATCCACTTCAGATCGATTAGGTTTCTCATCTAACTGTTTTACCATGGATTCAATTTTATCTAGCAAGTGATTGAACACATCTATTACCTATCCTTACCTTTTTATCCTAATCATAATACTACTTGCGTGATCAGTATAATGTATTCATCTTCATTCTAAGCACTCTGAAACTTATTTATTCTTTGGAACACCTGTAGGTACTCTTAAAATTCGAAATTATTTTGCATGAGTTTACCTACGCCCTATGGCGGCAATCAAATAGTGTCAAAATAATGTAATGAATTCGGCGTGGCGGCAACGATTGTTTTAGATTTCAAAAGAAGCCGCCGGCGCGTGTATCATAACCATGTACTTCCGAAAAGCGGCAAATTTCTTTGAGAAGTAAGTACAAAACCTTTGATGCCGCATTATCAAAGTGCCGATGGTTAAAACATATCTATGCATGCACTCAGTTTGATTTTAATAGATATTTTTTTATTCGCTATGTTTATGGTATTAGTCGTAATGCGCATAGGTCCAGTTTTTCATATTCTTTGATACAGTTTTTTGCGTCTCATAGAATTCCTAAGCGTACCTACCTATACACCGAACTGTTACACCTAACTACTCAGTGAAATAGCGCTAAGTCCTAGCTGCAAGACGCAAGAGTCTTGCAGGCTATGTCTTGTTCTTGCTCAAGTCTTGCACGGTCAGTCTTGGTCTTGGTCTTGCTAAAAATACGCGGTCTTGTTCTTGGTCTTGGTCTTGCAAAAACGCAAGAACAAGACCAAGACTGCAAGACCAAGACTGAATTTGGGCAACACTAATCCATACTAATATTATAAATGCGAAAGTAACTCTGTCTGTCTGTCTGTCTGTTACGCTTTCCCACTTAAACCTCTCAACCGATTTTGATGAAATTTGGTACAGACAATCTTTAGACCCTGAGAAAGAACATAGGCTACCTTTTATCCCGGAAAAAATTGATGTTCCCGAGGGAAATCTAAAAAGCGCGATATAACCGAACTCCACGCGGGCGAAGCCGCGGGCGGATAGCTAGTATTATAAATATGAAAGTAACTCTGTCTGTCTGTCTGTTACGCTTTCCCGCCTAAACCTCTCAATCGATTTTGATGAAATTTGGCACAGACAATCTTTGGACCCTGAGAAAAAACATAGGCTACCTATTATCCCGGAAAAAATTGATATTCCCGAGGGAAATCTAAAAAGCGCGATATAACCGAACTCCACGCGGGCGAAGCCGCGGGCGGAAAGCTAGTACTTATATCATTTTAGTTTTTGAGAACTTTTGAAATTGGCTTTTCTTGAGAACGTAGGTTCTGGTCGACTTGAGAACTTCCCTATTTTTTCCGTTGGTTACTAGCAGTACACTCGGGTCGGGTGTATATTATTATTACTTGCACGTCACACAAAAATGACAACAAATTCTTTTTTCTTTCCAGAAACGGGACCTCAATGATATCCCTTATCATTCCGCCCAAGGATCAGATCTCGCGTGTGTCCAAGATGTTGGCGGACGAGTTTGGAACAGCTTCCAACATTAAATCGCGAGTCAACCGACTTTCGGTGCTGGGGGCCATTACTTCTGTGCAGCATCGACTCAAGCTATACACGAAAGGTAAAAATAATCGTAAATAACCTGATCCCTGATCTAACTCTAGTTGGTCTCCAAAGCCTAGAGCACAGGCGTAGAGTAGCCAGCCTTTCGGTGTTCTATAGGATGCATTTCGGGGAGTGTGCGAGGGAATTGCATGATTTAATTCCCCCATCTCCGTTCCACCAGCGGACGACCCGTCGTACGGCTGGTTTCCACCCTTACGTTGTTAACACCACTACAATCCGGACGAAGCGTTTCGCCTCCTCCTTTATACCGCGTACATCGAGGGACTGAAACAATTTGCCAGCGGCGGTGTTTCCGTCGGACTACAATTTGAGTGTCTTCAAGGCTAGAGTGAATAGGCTCTTAATAAACTAGTGCGCTTTACCATCAACGATTGCGTCACTGCTTACCATCAGGCAGGATTGCGGTCAAGCGCTAGTTTATAATATATAAAAAAATAAAAAAAAATAAAAATTATTTGACAGGTCCCTTTTTTAATGCAGGGCCAAAACCTATTCGTAGAGGCCTCTTTTATTTTACAAACTAAAAGCACATCTACATGAAATAGTTATTAGTGCCACTGTCAAGCAATGATAGTTGTAATATGAGTGATAGTTTGTGCCACGAAGCAAAGATGAGTGGCACAATAGATCAGCACGATTATTACAATAGCTGTTTGCAACAGTGGCATACAAAACTTTTTCTACGACCTTGAAATAAATAAATACTTACAAAAAACCGTCAATATTGAACATTATTAGGAATTATAGTAATTGACATTCTGGGCGGTACAACTATTAAAGTAAGATATTGTCCATTTCGCTATTATCACTGATATCACTCATTTTCAAAACAATTTTATATACAACTGCAGATAGAAGTTAACAATGGCGCGAAAATACGCGGTGCGTACCGCAATGTTGTTTTGTTGTCATAATCCCACAAATACAAGGCAAAGGCATGTCCATACAGCCTAATAACATGCGATGTTTAGTCGTGACGCAAATACGCACGCTTTTTGGGCTTAATCATATGTTGATTTTTTGATGCTATAGCCATAAAAAAAATTATAAAGTTTCGTTGTAGTACGGTTTACCCGTGTGGAAATGGTCATTGTAACACGACTTGACAGGAAGGAGTACTATTGAGATATGACTTTTGGTTATGTATTAAGCAAATTACTAAATGGTCTAAGAAAATAGGTATGTGTTTGTACGTGAACTGACACTCAACCATCAATTTCTTGTTACAGTACCACCGAATGGCCTAGTAATCTACTGCGGCACGATCGTCACTGAGGAGGGCAAAGAAAAGAAAGTGAACATCGACTTTGAACCCTTCAAACCCATCAACACGTCTCTGTATCTATGTGACAACAAGTTCCACACAGAAGCTCTGAACATCGACTTTGAACCCTTCAAACCCATCAACACGTCTCTGTATCTATGTGACAACAAGTTCCACACAGAAGCTCTGACCGCGCTGCTCGCTGATGATAACAAGTTTGGTTTCATTGTTATGGACGGTAACGGCGCCCTGTTTGGTACGCTCCAGGGTAATACTAGGGAGGTGTGTATAAATTTTCTTCTGTTAAGCTTCTCCATGACTCGTGTGGTACCGGGCTTAGTATAGTACCAACCCATATCCTCCCGTGGGTGGGACTAGGGTGCATATTACAGAATGTCACTCAAAACTCAAACTCCACTTAAGTCTCGGTTCAAGCCATTTGATTGGTTGAAACTAGTTTTAAGTAATGCTTAAGCAGAGATCAATGCTTGAGTTTCCTTCTGGAATACGGACCTAAGAGAACTCACAACAGGGAAGCGGACAGTAGCGCTGCTCCTGTAGAGTATCGAATTACTGCGATCCCCAACCCGCTTGCCAAGCGTGGGGATTAAAAAATTCGCCAGCATCTGCGTAAATAATATAAAAGCTGTTATTTTCCATCCTCAATGCAATAGGGTAGTTGAATATAAAAAACTAATTAGTCCGTCAGTCAGATTTCCAAAAAATACTAGACACATATTTTTTTATTCATATAAACAAAAAATGAAGACGACACAGTGCGTTGAAAACACGTGTGACGTCACTGCATGCTACACTTTTAGGGAGCAGTGACGTCACCAGCCACCACTCCTGATCTTTGATGTCTTTTATATTTGTCAATTTTTATTGATTTGATAAAACAAAATATACATATTCAATATTTTTCTATAATCTGAATAACGGACTAAATAGAATCATTTTTTTTTAAACCCAGGAAACATCACTATTGGGTTAATTCTCGACACGAAACATTAATAAAATAGGTAGTTTTTGATGTGAAAACTTCATCGAAGTTAAGCACTTTTGTTAGATGGGGAAAAAGCATTGGTTCCATGTGCGTAACTGAAACGAGACGCTGATGGTTTTTACTTTTTGTTCAGTTTTTACTTCTGTTGGTCTGCTAAACTCCTCTTATTTTTTTATTTTTTTTTTGTTTTATGTGGCCGTAAAACATCCCTCTTACCTATCTACGTTCTCCTTTTTTAGGTGCTTCACAAGTTCACTGTCGACCTGCCGAAGAAGCACGGCCGTGGTGGTCAGTCCGCGCTGCGTTTCGCTCGTCTGCGTATGGAGAAGCGCCACAACTACGTCCGAAAGGTCGCCGAGGTGGCCACCCAGCTGTTCATCAGTGCCGACCGTCCCAATGTCGCAGGATTGATCCTCGCTGGTTCAGCTGATTTCAAGACTGAATTGTCGCAGTCTGACATGTTTGATCCGGTAAGTTAAATTTATTTCTTCCACAATCTATTTATTTAAGCCATAACATCGGCTGCCGGCAGAAGTTACAACTCACCAGACAAAGTCTTGCCGCCAAGCGATTCGTCGTGTTCCGGCATGATGTCTGGTGAAACCGTACGGAGGACGGGTCTGAGCAGTTGTGTTGTGATGTGTGCCGGATACGATGCGTCAAATGTTGTTGTGCCGGGAGTTTGGACGTGGAGGCCAGATCAATCTCCCTCTGGCGCAACATCGTTGGTCGTGTTGTTGGGTTTAACATTGCATCACCTCGCTCAACTGCCGTCTTCCTTCCTATTCACTAAGTTTTTTTTAAGTGAATAGGCTTAATAAACTAGCGCGCTTTACCATCAACGATTGCATCACTGCTTACTATCACGCGGGATTGCGGTCAAGCACTATATTCCCGCCAAGCTCCATAAAGAATACAGGTAAACAAACCAATTTAGGGTTATCACAACTCGCGTTTTACAAATCTCCTGTTATTTACATGATTATCGACTTTTACATGCTAACTATTTATTAACAATCCCTATTGCAGCATATTTCAATAGAATCACTAAAATAACATGCATAATAACTTGGTATTTCGAAAAACCATTAAAAAGTCTACATTAATTTTACGTGATAGCCCTACAAAAAAAGAAAGATGGATGAAATCCAGATATGAAACACATTTTGTGGAATTCAACCAATGAATAATGTTGAGGCATTTGTCAAAACAATTTTGCGTATTTTAATTACTTTTAAATCAACTACATAACACATGCATTGTAATATTTTCAAAAATGGACTAATTATAATATATATGTATTAAAAATGTAACTTATTAGGAAATTAGCTTACATGTATGTCATATTTCATTCAAATAGGTTAAGCGTTCTATGCAAATCATAAATATCTAAACATAAATAAACTGTTTAGATTAGTAGGAAGTAGGATTATTACTTTTATGAAAATCATGTATGTAGAAAAGGTTGTTAACACCTGTCTTTTAGACGTAAACTACTCGTTGCCTAGCAACGGTTTGTTTACCTCTATTCTTTATCGAATTTGGCTCAACTATAGATATCACCGTTCCAACATTGGACGACCCGTCTTACGGTTACTAAGGGTGGACGACCTTATGTTGTTATCCCTACGATCCGGACGAAGCGTTTCGCCTCGCCTTTTATACCGCGTACATCGAGGGAATGGAAGAATTTGTTTGCGGGGTTCCCCATCTGATTACAATACGGTATTTGACTAAAAAAAACTAATTAGTGCATCAGTCAGATTTCCAAAAAATACTAGACACGTATATTTTGTTTTATCAAATAAATAAAAATTGACAAATATAAAAGCCATCAAAGACCAGGAGTGGTGGCTGGTTACGTCACTAGTCGCTAAAAAGTGTAGCGTGCAGTGACGTCACACGAGTTTTCAATGCGCTGTGTCGTCTTCATTTTTTGTTTATATGAAAAAAATTACGTGTCTAGTATTTTTTGGAAATCTGACTGACGGGCTAATTAGTTTTTTTTTAGTCAAATACCCTATTTAAGTGTCTTCAAGGCTAGAGTGACTAGGTTCTTAATAAACCTGTGCACTTTGGGGACGCGGCAGTCACTAGATTATAACTTCAACAAAAATAGTATATTTCATATTTGTTTGTTGCGAAGATCAGTGGTTCGAGGAGTGAATGAGTTGATGTTTGTATTTATCTTAACTTTCCTTTATCTCGACAGCGTCTCCAAGCCAAGATCATCAAACTGGTGGACGTATCATATGGCGGTGAGAATGGTTTCAACCAAGCCATCGAGCTGGCAGCCGAGTCGCTCCAGAATGTTAAGTTCATACAGGAGAAGAAACTTATTGGGAGATATTTTGATGAGATCTCACAGGTAACAGCTTCAAATTGTATATTGTCTCCAGTACGAATGATATTTATACATTGAAGATAAAAAAAATACTCAATGACAAATTAAGTTTTCTTGCTCAATGAGTTATGTTTTTAGCGCGTATAGCGGAAAGGTTATGTTTTTAGCGCGTATCTTGTATGTAATATTCTTTATTACCTTGTATCTCCAGAATTGCTAAATGGATTTACACATTTGTAGTATCGTTAGATGTGTCCTAATAACCTAAGCATTCTTAGATAACTGAGATTAATAAAAAACAAATGGCGGATTTTTGTCGCCATATTATGAGGTAAAAAAAGAAAAAAAAATGTACCAAGCATATCAATTGGGGTATAATAAAAACTTTTTTACAAAAAAACAACCGATTTCCAAAAACCACTACAAAGTGAAAAATAACTAATTTCGAAAGTCGGTGTCTTTGGTTTTGTATATTCGTTTTTTGACACCGACTTCCGAAATTAGTTATTTTTCACTTTGTAGTGGTTTTTGGAAGTCGGTTGTTTTTTTGTAAAAAAGTTTTTATTTTACACTTTTTAGTTGTTAAAAGTACTATGTATTCAGTTGCATCCGGTCAGACTGGAAGCTGACGCAAATATATTTGGGAAACGACGTAATTTTATTTACTTTAATTTTCACCCGTAAGTATTCCCTCAACTGCCTATGGTCTTCATCATGAAATTTACTGCAGACCATTATTTTAACCCAATGGGTGCAAAGATCTCATCAATATAAATGAATGAAGTCTAACCACAAAGTAGCTACTGTAAACCGTTGAGGAGTTCCCTGAACTGGCCTTTGTCTTCATCATTAGAGCTCTTATGACAGTCACAACCCATCTAGGTGTAAAGTTCTTATCAATACAAATTAATCGAGCTCTCAATACAATGTAGCTGCTGTGAATTGTTAAGGAGTTCCTTCGTCTGTCTCCTGGCTCCATCATCAGATCTACTCCAGACCTTTATTAAATTGTAGTGCTTTAAAATATTTAATGAAAATGCTAAGAAATGCACAAGTCGCCCCTGCAATTTTTGAAAGTTTCCCTTGTTTTCTCTGGTCTTCCACCATCAAACCCTGATATCCTTAACATGGGACCACCTTGGGAACGTCTTCTTTCCAACAGAAAAAGAATTATCAAAATCGGTTCATATACGACGAAGTTATGCGCGAAAAGCATATATACGGTCGAATTGAGTAACCTCCTCCTTTTTGAAGTCGGTTAAAAAGGAAGGATTTGAAGCACTGATTCTAAATATGTATATAACAAAATTAAAAGTAAAAATATAGAAAAAAAAAAGAAACAAAATACCCTCCTGCATAAAAATGGCGTCTGTTTACAGGACACTGGCAAGTATTGCTTCGGTGTTGACGACACGCTGCGCGCCCTCGAACTTGGCGCCGTTGAGACTCTGATCTGCTGGGAGAATCTTGACATCCAGAGGTAAGTAGTAGAAGATGGTTATCATTATTTTATACTAATATTTTTCATTGATTGGACAGTCTCCGTAGCATAGGCCGCTGCCCATGCATGAATATGAATATATATATAATGAATATGAATATGCACTGGTCTGGTCGTGCCTCGGAAAGCACGTTAATCCGTTGGTCCCGGTTGCCATATGAACACCTAGTGGCAGTCGTTACGGGTTGTTGGAACCCGGAGTCCAACAATTGGTCTAACTGCAATGCTTTGATATCGCCTTCGGGTTGTGAAGGTCACACGGCAGTCGCTTCACGGAAAATATCGAAGTTTAGCCAAAATCAGCAGTTAGACTGGTAAAGCGGACCCCAGGCTACAAAGCTGTAATTGCTTCGGATGCGACTGGGATTAACGCTGAGATGATGATGATTTTTTGTTGATGGGACCGCTCAGGAACCGTGAGTCGACCTGCCATGGGTGCGGTGAATGCTTAAGTTAATCACCGACTATACGCAGGGGTGGAACACCGCATTGGTTTTAGCCTGTCCGGCATACCCCTCTGCACCCTCTTCTTCTTCCTCAGCCTATAGATGTCCACTGCTGGACAAAGGCCTCCCCCAAGGCTTTCCACGATGACCGGTCTTGTGCTGCCCGCATCCATCGGCTTCCCGCGACCTTCACCAGGTCATCGGTCCACCTTGTTGGGGGTCTCCCTACGCTGCGTCTTCCAGTACGTGGCGCCACTCCAGAACCTTGCTGCCCCATCGGCCATCGGTTCTACGAGCAATGTGCCCTGCCCACTGCCACTTAAGTTTAGCGACTCGCAGAGCTATGTCGGTGACTTTGGTTCTTCTGCGGATCACCTCATTTCTGATTCGATCACGCAGAGAAACTCCTAGCATAGCTCTTTCCATTGCCCTTTGTGTGACTCTGAGCCTTCGTATGAGGCCCATTGTGAGCGACCACGTTTCAGGTCCGTAAGTCATCACTGGCAACACACACTGGTCAAAGACTTTAGTCTTGAGACACTGTGGTATCTTGGACGACGAGAAGATGTAGCGTAGCTTCCCGAACGCTGCCCAACCGAGCTGGATTCGACGAGACACCTCTCTGCACCCCCACGATGGGGGAAACCATGACGATTTCCACCGCCAAACAAAAACTTCTTTCGTTTTCTTAATAACATAGAATGGAAAAGATATATTGAACTTAAAATTTAGTTTCTGAACAAAAGAATGCGACCATGTTTTTTAGGGTCCCGTACCTAAAAGATGAAACGGAACCCTATTCATGAGACTTCGCTGTCAGTTTGTTCGTCCGTCTGTCACCAGGCTGTATCTCATGAACCGTAATAGCTAGACAGTTGATATTTTCAAAGATTATGTATTTTTGTTGCCGCTATAACAACAAATACTAAAAATAAAAATATTGAAGCACCCTTCAATATATTTTTTATTTATACATACAACAAACGTGAATTTTTTGCCGTTTTTAAAGATAATGATACCCATCGTGCTCGAGTCCAACTCACACTTGGCCGGTTTTTTTTTAAATATTAAACTAATGTCTTTCTGCCAAATCTTCCAGATACGTGCTAAAGCTCCATGCCACCAACCAGGAAACCATCCTCCATCTGACGCCCGAACAAGAGAAGGACAAGTCCCATTTTACAGATAAGGAGGTTATTATTTCTAAGTCCCATTTCACTGACAAAGAGGTGATTATTATTTGTTGCTATATCTTCCGCTTTTTTTACCATGACAACACCATTGGGTGAAATCATATTTTCACGAATATGTCAACATTTTTTTTGCATCTCATCTCCATGACTTTCTGTTAATTTGCGCATTCAAAGTTTAAAGCTCAAGTCGCAACATTGGCTTCTAAAATAAATTAATGTGCACTACAGTAAACTGTGAGCGTTGTATATAAAAACATAGCGACCCGCCGCCCCGACCAATAGGTACCGCCGCAAACGCTACGTCCCGCAATTTTTAAATCTGGTATATCTTCGAAAATATTAATTTAAATCATATGCTGTAAAGGGCCATATAGATCTATATTAAATAAGGAACACTTTTCATTAGATTAATTTATTGTTAAGTGACAGCTTTGAATTCAAAACTTTGAGGGTGTCATTCGCCAGAGGGAGCAGTTAGCTCGCAAGTGTTCGCATTCATTCGCATCGTAAACGAACTACGTGCGATCGGACTTCTCGCTTTAGCGAATTGCATTTCTGAGTGACAGAAAGGGATAGAGGTATATTAAAATGTTGACATAAGCAAGTGAATATGATTTCATCTGCCTTCACATCATATTTTTTTTTTTTGTTTTTTGTGTAATCCATATAGTTTTAGTTTAGATGTTAAGACCACACACACGCACAAGATACTTTAGCGGTTGCAGTACTAGAGGCAGCGCAGGCGCATGGCTATCACATATACAATATGTAAAGAAAACCCCGTCCGACCCATAAGGATAATAAAGGTGACATAAACACATGACCAAATATAATATAAAATTTTACGTAATCATCATAGTAACAATACTGTTACAGGCTAGGGGTACTAAAATGCCGGTTAAGGGTTACGAAGTTTATTGGCAACGAAGGTAAGTCGATTGTAGGGCAATGACAAGTAGACTGTTGCTGACGTTGCACCGAAGTCTTCCCTTATGTCCACGAAGTCCGTGTTGTAAACACACAATAACACTACAGATGTTACTTCACGTAGTACTCGAAGTTCTCGTTATAATTGTCGCAGTAGGTCTTCTTTAAGATCGCTTCTTAACTGTCGCTTGTTCTCGTATCGCTAGTCTAATTCAGACTGACCCTGCGCCAGCGTCACGGCGCTATATATAGGTCAGCTGATCGAACATTCCAGATTCGTCTAGACGTAATAATAATACCGCATAACTTCGAGGTCATTTATTAAGTACCTACGGTAATTCCCGGAAACGGGTCTCTGGAAATTTCGATGTCGACACTTTGTTGTCAAAGTTGTTGAGACCTGTACTATTCGATAGGCCATCTTAAGCATAGAATAAAGAGAGGGAAGTACGTTATCTTCATACAAACGGACCGCGCGCGGCTTGTATGTGTGCGCCATAGTATCAATGCGTCGCCGCACGCACACCTAAACACAATATTAGAGTGCCTATGACTCCGCTAGTCGCGGCTAGCACGGAACGAGGTTCGCGCGTCACGGCTTTTCGGCACATTAGCTTTTAAAAAATGATCACATAAACTGCAAAGTTGGTATGTCTATTTATGAACAAATAAAAGACTTATATTTTTCAAATTATATTTCTAAAAGTTATTTACAAGGATACGGATATATTACACATTAAAGTTTAATAACAACGCGTTTCGTAATAGTCGAAACCGAAGAAAGTAGGTATTTTTCTGTAGCTAATTTGTAATTTTGTATTAAATGTGTGATTCAATAGATGTTATGTTTGTATTAATTAAAAATAAAAATAAATATGGTTCTTTATGTGTACAAAACTAAAAATAAAAATTACAAAAAAAAAAAACTGATTAGTATATGTAAACTAAATACTAAGCAAATAATTTAAACATAAGCTCTTAGTCTATAAATATTTGTTAGCGGTTTGGGCGACAACCGTAACCGACTACGCCCGGACAGTCGTCAACCCTAAGACAGTAGGCAATTAAATCGCGGATTGGGTCGCAGATAACCTACTTCCCCTCTTTATTCTATGTCTTAAGTCTAGCAATGCGTTTTTATATTGCACTTTTAAAATGTCTAGATCTAGAAATATAGGGCTTAAAAGTTACGCACTGCATGTCACGCGATATTGAACCTTGTGCCATCGACATAAGGTCCATTCGTAACAATACTAATGAATTTTGAAATAATCTTTTTTTTTTCGCGAATTAATTCCAACTTCCCCGAAATTTGTCAATTTCTAAAAAGTGACAACACCATTTTGACGGCGATGTGACAACGTGCCGCGTGCCCAGCCCCCCATCGCCCGCGGACGGTTTGCCTACCGCACATGTATTAAGTTACCTCTTTTTGCGAAATAATATTTTATTTTTTTAGTTTAGGCCGGCTTTGTATCATTTATTAGAATTAGTTATCGATACTTAACAATACCTTCACGGATCGGACAGGGTTTTCTTTACATATTGTATAGACAGAGCAAAAGTCTCACGTCCTTATACCCTTTAAGCCACAACATTGGCTTCTAAAATAAATTAATTGCACTACAGTAGGACAATTGCGTAATATAGTCGTCAACACGCCAGCCTTCGACGTGGAGGCCTCGGGTTCGATCCCCGGCCAGGTCATGGTGGAAAACGATATTTTCCTGATTGGCCTGGGTCTTATATGTCTATCTATATATGTATCTATTATAAATATAGTATCGTTGAGTTAGTATCCCATAACATAAGTCTCGAACTTACTTTGGGGCTAGCTCAATCTGTGTGATTTGTCCGTATATATTTATTACTAGCTTTCCGCTGGCTGCTCCCCCCGCGTGGAATTCGGTTATATCGCGGTTTTTCGATTTCCCTCGGGAATATCAACTTTTTCAATAAAAGGTAGCCTATGTCCTTACTCGGGGTCTGAAGATTGTCTGTGCTAAATTTCATCAAAATCGGTTGAGAGGTTTAATCAGGAAAGCGTAACTGACAGACAGAGATCCGTGGCGTAGCGCGGAACGCGGCCGCTACGCAAGGAGGCGCGGGTTCGACCCCCGCGCAGTGCAAATATTTGTATGCATGAATAAGAATATTTGCACTGATCTGGTCGTGCGTCGAAAAGCACGTTAAGCCGTTGGTCCCGGTTGCCATATGAACATCTAGTGGCAGTCGTTACTGGCTGTTGCTGGTCTAATTGCAATGCTTCGATATCTGAAGGCGATGTGGAGGTCAGACGGCAGTCGCTTCACAGAAAATATCGAAGTTTAGCCTAAATCAGCAGTTAGACTGGTAAAGCGGACCTCAGACTCCAAAGCTGAAAAGCTTAGGATGCTACTGGGATTAACGCTAAGATGATAATGATGTCTTAATCTTTGCGGAAACAACATCCCTGATGTGAATCATCATACTATTATGGTCCCATTTTGAAAACACTTCCTATGATCTGAACACTCTAGCATAAAACAGAAACACAAAACACATACCACGTCAGCCCTACAGTGAATATCAACCCGTGTTTTCTCTAATTTTCAGACGGGTGTTGAGCTCGAGCTGGTGGAATGCCAGCCCCTCCTGGAGTGGCTTGCCAACAACTACAAGTCTTTTGGAGCAACCCTCGAGATCATCACTGATAAGAGTCAGGAGGGGAGCCAGTTTGTGAGAGGCTTTGGTGGCATCGGAGGTAGGTTTAGCTTATATTTTTTACATAATATATAATGTTCTATAAGTATGATCTGGCTGGGTAGAGTGATGAGGTAAATACTTGCTGAAAACTTTTTTTTAAGTCTGTATCGTCATATATTGATTTCTGTTTGAAAAGCCAGTAAGGGTTCTACCATAATATCTTTTTATATTTTACTAGCGGCCGTTCTATAAGTATTATCCGGCTGGGTAGAGGGTTGAGGTAAATAATTGCTGGAAAGAAGATATTTTTTTAATCTATACCGTCATATATTGATTTCTGTTTGAAAAGCTAGCAAGGTTCTACCATAATATCATTTTATATTTTACTAGCGGCCGTTCTATAAGTATTATCTGGCTGGGTAGAGCGATGAGGTAAATAATTGCTGGAAAGGAGATATTTTTTAAATCTATACCCCGTCATATATTGATTTCTGTTTGAAAAGCCAGTAAGGATTCTACCATAATATCATTTTATATTTTACTAGCGGCCGTTCGCGACTTCGTTCGCGTGAGTTAGTTATTTGAACATTTTATTTTACCCCCAAAATATACAGCATATATTTTAAGTTTTTGTTATGCGCCGCTCCTTTTATTCGGAGCGTGGTGTTATATAGCCTAAAGCCTTCCTGGATTAATGGGCTATGTAACGCAAAAAGAATTTTTCAAATCGGACCAGTTGTTCCTGAGATTAGCGCGTTCAAACATACAAACAAATTCTTCAGCTTTATATGTTAGTGTAGATTAAAAAAAAGAGAACGCCTGCCAACTGTCCCACATACACTTCATCTGTATCGTGGATGCGTTTACAAATATTTAAATTCACATACACAAACAGCCAGACCCGGAACAACTACCTGTAGGCCATACAAGTATATTTTCCTTGCGGGAATCGAACCCACGACACGCTTTACAGCAGTCGTTCGCACAGCCACTATACCAATTAATGTGTCTTCCCGCCATAAAACCTTAAACTGGGCCGGCCTTTTTTTCGCATTTTGAGCAATTTCTCTTATTTTAAAACAAAATTGCCCAAAGCAGTATATTTCAAATATAGTAAGTAGTACATGTAATAACATACTTTATAACCATAGAGTTGGGCAGGATCAAAGTATCGCCATCTGCTGAGTAATTGCGTAACGCTATCTATCAAATATCAGTAGCAATGGGTTTCATTTTGACAGGTCAACAAAATTCATTGCAATAGAATAGTTATTTTCGTAGTTGACATATTTTTAAAACAAATGGAGCAATGGATATGCAATATGCTTCAAATTTGGAATAATAGTAGTTACACCATTAGGGTGCGGGTCCAATTGTGTTCTCGAATCGGGAACCTTTTGAAATATACACACAACATTTCATCCAAATCGATCTAGCTGTTTAGGAGGACTTAAGTCACAAACGCACATACAGTAGTATATATTAAGAAAATACACTGTTATAAAGTAAATTAATTCTCTGATAGCTTATCTCAACGTTCTACCCAGTTAAAAATGTATTAATATTTAATTAATTATTAACATGCATTCGGAATCGCAAAACAAACTGTTTTCTAAATTATTTGTGTATCTTATCTTGGCCCGAAAACATTTTCTTTTTTTTTTAAATATGTCTACGATTTTTTTTTTATTATATGTGTATTTTTAACTATATATTGTTAAGATGGAGTTTGACTCTGCAATTGTGATGTTAAAGTTACGTTCGCTATAAAAAAAAATTGTGTAGCAGAATTACATGTGCTAACAGTAATCTTGAATTAGCACATGGTTCTTCTACACATAGGAATTTATCGTCGGTTATTACGAAACAAACCGGCCAAGTGATGCGGACTCGCGCGCGTATTATACGCGTACCATGATCCATTGCATAACGGATATGAAATGGATTCCCTGTTCTGCCCCGAATCGAGCCTTTTCACATTGCAGCGTCAAACTCCATCCGACCCGCAGGGTAATTGCGTAACACATTATCAGTAGCAATGGGTTTCATTTTGACAGTTCAACAACATTCATTGCGCTGTTAACGTTGTTGAGCAGACAGTTTTTTAAACATACAACATGTAAAGAAAACCTTGTCCGATCCGTGATGGTATTGTTCGGTTACATTCGATCCAGCCGTCCCTTTCTGTCCTCTCTAGCGACGCCCTAAGCCGAGGTTCGTACCCCACAGGGGGTGCCCTTAGTGCGTAGTCGCCCAATTTTAATTTAGTTTTAAGTGCCCCTGGCTGGAGGCTTTAATTTTAGGCATCCACAGGAAAGTCCGGTTAAGTAGTTACGGCCTCTAATGGCCACCTGCGAGATGCCATATCAAAAAAAAAAAAGGTATTGTTAGGTAACGATAACTGATTCTACTAATGCCTAGCTAACTTAAAACAATAGAATACTCTATATTATGTACACCATATAGATTACAGAACATAAATAAAAATATTTTACAAAGGTTGACACAATGGGCGGACTTATCGCTAAGAGCGATCTTTTACAGACAACCTTTGGATGGAATTCTAAGGGAATTCTATATTATTCGCAAAAGGAGGCCATGGTCATGGCAATACATGGACGGGCGACGGGGGGGCGGGGCACGCGATCAAAGAAAATGCCGCCGGTATTGTAAATTCATTCATACAAGGCAACCTACCAATAATACCGTCGAAAATGGTGTTGTCACTTTTAAAAAATCTACCAAATCCTGGAGAAGTTGGAGTTAATTCGGGGAAAAAAAGATTATTTCAAAATTCGTTAGTATGGTTATTATGATGATTATGTAAAGTTTAAAATTTTATATGGTCTTGTGCTTACCTAACCTTTATTGTACTTATCGGTCGGACAGGGTTTTCTTTACATATTCCCCCTTATTAATAAATACTGCTTAAAGTTAACTAGTGATTAGCGATTCTTTAACCATACATTTTTGACCTTTTAATGTCACTTAAGTTTAATCATCGTTTATGAATAAACCCCTGGTGTATACTCATACAGGATGATTTAGGTTAAGTGACGTTAAGAGGTCAAAAATGTATGGTTAAAGAATCGCTAATCACTAGTTAACTTTAAGCAGCATTTATGAATAAGGGGGATTGTACAATATGTAAAGAAAACCCTTATGGATAATAAAGGTTAGGTAAACTCTTCACCAAATATAATATAAAATTTTACATAATCATCATAGTAACAATACTAATGAATTTTGAAATAACCCTTTTTCCCGGGGAATTAATTCCAATTTCCCCGAAATTTGGTATTTTTTTAAAAAGTGACGACACCGGTATTATGCGAATAGCGACGCGACCATGTCACAGGTGCCGCGTGCCCTGCCCCCCGCCGCCCGCGGAAGGGGTTGCATACCGCACATGTATTAAGTTACCTCTTTTTGCGAAATAATATTTATTTTTTTAGGGGGATTTTTGTTTTTAAGTTTAGCCTGTCTTTGTGGGCATTAGTAGAATCAGTTATCGATACCTAACAATACCTTCACGGATGGGACAGGGTTTTCTTTACATATTGTATACAGCAATTGTTTAGCAATATAATTCAAAACGATTCGAATTGATAGTATAGTGTGTTATGTAATTTGGGTGCCGCTTATAAACTAATGCCTCGTACAGAATACTTACTAACTCGTCTTTATTTTTTTCTCCTTCCCGCTGCTCGGACGCCGTGGGACACTCACGTAAATATAAAATTCTTCCTAAACAGGCATTCTTCGTTACAAAGTGGATTTTCAATCTCTGCAGCTCGACGAACCTCTCGACGACGTAGACCTAGACGATTATTAAAAAATATACGTTTCACTTATTTAAGAAAAAAACATAAAAAACACCATTTCGACTCTTTAATGTTAGGATTTTATGCTTAAATTATGATTGTGTTTCTGGTCGCTTTTGGCGTTGACGCTGCGTTTTTTTTCGGAGTCCAACGTCGCAAATGACTGTCATGGTTCGTTGTTCTGAAGGTTGGTAACATCGCGAATTTATGTCAAATGTTTCGTTTGTTCTGAAAGTTGGCAACATCGTGAATGGCTGTCAAAATTTTTAAATATGGCAATGTGGTCGGTAACTGTCAACTGTTGTCATTACGTAATTCGTCCAACCAAGATGGGAGTTTTGGCGGGAAAGTCAAGCTGAGTGTCACGCTCGTTTTTCATTGGACTTTTAAAATTATTTATAATGTTGTTTACTAAAAAAAAGTGCGTGATTTATGTAGTAAAATGTGCATTTAGTAAATAATTCAGAAAGAGCAGTGAAATATCGCAGCATAGTGACTTTAACCTCCCTCGTAAGACGGGTCACGCGGCCGTCTTTTTCTACATGAATAATTCATAATTACGTGATATTGGCTAAATGCACAAACCGTGCGAAGACAAAAAATAAATAAATAAATCCAACCAAGATTTGGTTTTGACATTACAAGAGACTTGGCCTCTTTGTTATGGCCTTCCTTCTCTAAGTATTTAAATAGGATACGCCGGACTCATCTAACCGTATTCCAATACAGGCAATTACAGTGCCTATTGGATTGTATCCTAAAAAATAATTTAATGTCCATCAGATAGATTTCTTAAAAATATTGAACACGTATATTTTATTTTTTCTTTCATTCAAATACTTAGGAAGATATATTGATTTGAAATGTCGCATGACGTCACGCCGTGGTACAAAATATACCACGGCGTGACGTAATTAGCCCCCACTCCGTAACTTTAATAAGCTATATCTCAGTAGTATTTTGGTAATTTCGACAAAATAAAAAATACGGATCTTAATTTTTGTTATTATCTATAAGACGGACTAATTATTTTTTGATTTTCATACCTTGGGTACATCCCTATTGGTTATGAGTCACCTGTACCTATTCGAATTTTCAGTGCGGCACCACAATTGATCCCCATTGAGGGCCCGACATCCATGACAGCCACTTGCATTCAGTTGGGCCAAATTCTAAACGCGAATAATAAAAATCTAAGAGGACAGCAGCCCCCTAATCGGCGAACACATTTTTGTCAAATAATTGCGACTAGTTGGGATCGTTTGGCCGAACGGACCAATGGGCGGTCCAAACGATCCCAATTTATCCCAACTAGTCGTAATCATTTGACAAAAATGTGTTCGCTAATTAGGGGGCTGGTCAAGCTACCCGAAACCGTCAAATGTTCTCAATCTTGACTCTTGACGCTTTATGGATAAAGTTGAAAATCCAATAAAAAAATCTGATAGATGTCAAATCTGAATTCACAGTCAAATCTGAGTTGTCTAACTTTATTTTTTTTATATTTATTTGTTTTTTGTTATTGCATGTGTTGTTTGTAGTGTTATAATAGAAATATGAAATTAATAAAGGCGTGGGTGAGTCAGATTGACAATCGCAAGAGACAGGATTTTTAAAAACTGCGAATACGTGACTTCCTCTTTGTAAGTCGGTTAAAAGAAATATACAATTTCCGCCGGGAAAGGGGACGCGTTTAAAAAAACGCAGCGTTTAAACGCTTTTGCGACCTAAATGTTTTTCTTACTAATATTCCCCCTCTAGTTCTAGTTAAAAACCTATTTTCATTATTTTTTATCGTATTGCTTTTACCCAACACGCCTTTTTATAAATTTTCCTCTCTTCCAGTATTATGTAGTTTTGTTTGGCGTTTGTTTTTGATGTTGAACATCGGGATTATTACGAAGTTTTACGAATGAATGTTGTGAAGTAACAGGGAAATAAAAAAAAAGAAAAATCAAAAAATAAATGAAATTTTATATCAAAATAGAAACGTAACGCATATGCAATTGACGGTTACTTTAAATACTTTTTTATTAAACGGAGCTTTGTACAGAGTGGTGCTGATAATACGACAATAAATGAAAACACGGACAATGCTGGTTCATAGGAATAATCCTAAACCATAGAAAAAACACTAAATCGCATAAAATTGGTAACGGAATAGAACATTCTTTAAAATATATGTTCACTGACCTCCGATCGGCGACAGCGCGATCCTATATCGACTTGCTTTTTTGGCGCCATTATTATTAATGTTTAGTACCGCTATATGCGGCGGTCATCAACCTGTAAGCGCTTCCTTATCGACATGTACATCATGTAGAAAATGTGAAAAATGAAAAACAATTTCCTGTGACTAAACTAATGGATATATTTATATGATTTTTTATGGGTAGACTGAGAATGTGTTGAGGTACACGATGTTTAATTTATTGTCGTATTGTCAGCACCACTCTGTATATTGTTAGTGAACAGAATTAATCATAGTAATTTTCCTATTATTAACTAGTTATTGATAGAATAGAAAGAGGCAAGTTTGTCCAAATAATAGCCGTTATCATAACGCGTTTATAAATAAATACAGAATGTATTTGCATGTACATTATGTGCAACCTAACGCCTTTATTTAACGCGGTTAAGCAGATATATATTTATAGTATTATATCAATTTTAGACAGCTAAGAAGTAGAAAAACCAAGAAAATAAGACAACAGATATATTTTTTGCGGTGAACAATGATTCAAAGACGAAAACACAAAAAAAAAAATAACGTCAAGTTATGGGGATATGCGTCATATACACGCAAAATGCTTTGCTCAGTATAATGCTGTGAGCAGCGCCAGCGCTGGCTGGGCTTATACAACCGGGGGTAGAGTTCAATAACCCCACGCGCAGAATAAAGAAATCCAGATAAAACTGATAGGAGGGGAAATAAGCTATCATATTAGATCCGCATAGAAGGCGCTGATTATTTGATACTTTCCTAAGGTAAACTCCAAGTATCAAACATTTTTTTTTCTCGGGGTGGAAATCCTCATAGGATGTCCGCCGCCCTGGGTTGGGCGATGGGGTCTGTCAGACTTTTACTGACTAAAACCACCCCGGTGTCTCTTCTATCACGAGCAAACGCGTGAGGCCGCGGGAGTCTTAAATTTTTCCACGGCCCCCACACCCTCGTGCTGGCCCGGTCTGTCCGGGCCCCGTCTCCTGCACGGGGTAGTGGGGTGTTAAACTACCCCGTGCATCGCCTCAGGGGCGTGCGTCGACACTCGCGTGCGCCTCCGCCTTGGGGTCCATCGAATAGGGGGCGGGGACTTCCCCATGTCCCTCGCCCCTGGACCAATTCATGGGGGGCGGAAGAGGGCGTTATCCGCCCTTCTTCGGCGCCAAGTGCGTCTTCTGCGGCCCGGGAAGAGAGTTGAGATCTCCCTCTCCCGTTCCGCAGCTTCCTTCTGCGACATCACGTCCTCGCAGAAAGACACCACTGCGTCCCACGACTCTGCGCTACCGACCATCCTCCGCACTACTGCCGGCAGCGTCAGGTCGCCTCCTACTTCATTTGTGAGGACACGGCGCTGCTCCTCCCATGCTACACACTCGGAGAGCGTGTGCTGCGCCGTGTCCTCCCCGCATTGGACGCAGTGGTGGCACCGAGCGTCCGGCTCCCTGCCTAAGCGACGCAGGTACTTGCCGAAGCAGCCGTGCCCAGACAGCACCTGCGTCACCCTGAACGACAGGGAGCCGTGCCTTCTCCCGAGCAAGTATCAAATAATCTGCGCTATTTCGCGTTGAATCTACCCAAAAACAATCCCAGTGATTATAATATGAAACCTTGCTTAAAATATATAATTAAAAATGCAAGATAATTAGTGGCCTTATGAAACCAAATCGTTAACAATTAGAAGTAATTAAACTGTAGTAATAATAGAAACATGCTAGTGAAAAAAGAAGAAATTAACCTCGAAGTAAATATAGTATTTTAAGAATATTATTTATCTGAAATCAGTAGACTTTTTAACACGTACCGGAAGACGCTGCCGCCAACAAGGTGGACCGATGACCTGGTGAAGGTCGCGGAAAGCCAATGGATGCGGGCAGCACAAGACCGGTCATTGTGGAAAGCCTTGGGGGAGGCCTTTGTCCAGCAGTGGACCTCTATAGGCTGAAGAAGTAGACAATTTCATATATAATAGAAATACATTTATACACACTGTTCTGATTCTTCCTGTATCTCTTTCTGATCAGACCCTGTAGCCAATGTAACATCGCTTCGTAGCGAAGCGAAATCGAATACCAAACCAAAGCAAAGATTGATCACGCGACGCGATAAATCACGTGATCAATCTTTCCCGCCATTGGTTGGTTTGGTATTCAATTTCGCTTCGCTACAAAGCGATGTTGCATTGGCTTCAGGCCCTGATTTCTGATTATTTCTGTATCTCTCTCTCTCTCTGGCGTGCGATAGCGAGAACGACAACGCAACCACATCGACATTTTGTAGGTAGGTACCAAATCAGAACTACAAAAAGCCGCTGCGACACTATTCACACGTAACCACAGTTTGACCACATTTTGACGCTGCGACATGGCGTGGTTGTGGTACTTGTGTGAATTGACCCTATGAAGTGTCAAATCTAAAATTCTTGCTTTAATGCTAAAATCTAAGTTGGTTTTTGGGTTTTTTAATTTTATCGATTGAAAATCGACTTGAAGGTTTAAATTCGCTTCCTAGTGATTGATATTTCTAGTGACAGAAAGGGACAGAGATACAGTTAAGCGAATCTGTGCGGTTAAATAAATGTTTTGCCCTGAAGCTACGTAATAATCCCGATTAGATCGAATCGAAAAACTCTTAACATTTAAATCTTGCCTACTCTATACGCCAATATACTAAGACCACTTTATATCAGCAATAATGTACATTAAAAACGTAACATGTATTGTAAATACATTAAAGTCGGTACGCGTTTTGTCGTGAATTTTTAGGTATGAAACAATATTCTGTCAAATAATGGACATCATCTGCTTAGCATAGGCATTTCCGGACGAAGCGTTTCGCCTCCTCCTTTATACCGCGTACATCGAGGGACTGGAACAATTTGCCAGCGGCGGTGTTTCCGTCGGACTACAATTTGAGTGTCTTCAAGGCTAGAGTGAATAGGCTCTTAATAAACTAGTGCGCTTTACCATCAACGATTGCGTCACTGCTTACCATCGGGCAGGATTGCGGTCAAGCGCTGGTTTATAATATGTAAAAAAAAAAAAATTGGCATCTTAACTGGATGCAGCTGATTACCAATGTTTTAGAAGGAGCCATAAAATCGGCTGCCGGCAGAAGTTACCACCCACCTGACAAACTCTTGCCGCCAAGCGATTCGTCGTGTTCCGGCATGATGACTGGTGAAGCCGTACGGAGGACGGGTCTGAGCAATAGTGTTGCGATGTGCGCCGGGTATGATGCGCCAAATGTTGTTGTGTCAGGAGTTAGGTCGTGGTGGGTCTCCAGATCAATCTCCCTCTGGTGCAACATCGTTGGTCTTGGGTTTAACATTGCATCACCTCGCTCAACTGCCGTCTTCCTATCTACTCAGTTTTTTGACTGAATAGGCTTAATAAACTAGCGCGCTTTACTATCAACGATTGCATCTCTGCTTACCATCAGGCGGGATTGCAGTCAAGCACTAGTTTATAATTATTAAAAAGCAACTGCCTACTTGACTTCCTCGACCAAGTTTCTGGGTAACACAAAACTCTTGGTAAGGCTGGAAGTTATGAAGAACCCCTTGCTTAAATTAATAATGACGTCTGCAATACACAATGATATGCAGACATGTACCCATAGCACTCACACACATACATATTTCGCGAGTAATATTCTATTGTCAACAACGGACAAGAATTCAAAATCCCAGCTGGTAAATTCCTGATCTTCTTCTCCGGCCTATAGAGGTCCATTACTGGACAAAGGCCTCCCCAAAATTGCAAACCATTAATTATGGCAATCCCCCCGAAGTTCCTGATAGTTAAACCCAATAACATCGCCAGATTTGGTATCAAGCTCAGGACCTCTTGTTCTGTCTGCAGCAGCGCACGCGCCGTCGAGGCAAACTCTTCAAATAATATACCTCCTAAATAATCACAAAACGCGTACTCGACCATATACATATTGAAATTATTTAATATTTGTTGTCCAGAAATATTCGCATAAGTATTTACTGCATAGATGCTTTATTGCATAATACACCGTGAAATTTTAAACGTCTTAAAAAAACGGCTCACTTCATCTCTCCAATGACTACTAAACATTATTTAAAAAAAAAAAACTTTATGACGCGTGACGTAGTTTGGAACACCCTATATGCGAACGCAGTTCGAGTCTTGCGTTCCAAGGGTACGCAGAATGAAGCCGCGACATCTTTACCAGAGTTCATTCATCTTAACTCAAAAATTTATAACATACAGGCTGTATCTGACATCGTAACGCAAACTTCGCAAAAAGGCTACACCGCGTGCCATTAACAAAATTATGATAGTCATTTATGTCGTAAATGAGCGGTTACAGAAATAACAGTGTTTAAAAAATGTGTCGGCTCGGCCTTTGAACGTTGCAAGCGTGCCGCCGTGCGTTTTTGTAGGTATGACGTTGAGCCCTGATGCGAACTCTACTAAATCAGTTGATAGGATAGTTTTTTTTTAGTATTGTTCACATTGCGCCTTTTTGTAATTAATTAATATTGGGTTATAAAAGTATAGCAATTATGAACGGTCTAAAGTGAAAAAAAACTGCATATTACTTTTTTTTTAATGGGGAAATAGCTGACACAAAATTCCACCACTGGGGAGTTCAGAATCATGGATCCATGGTACTCGTTTGTGCGTCGATGTCAGATACACCCTTTATATATTTTTTATTATGTTTAGAAGTCATAGGATAGATTAAGTAAATCTGTCTTTTTATGAAGACTGAAATTCCACTGTGTATAGTTATATTTATATCCACATAACGCGATATTTGTATGTATTTAGTTTTCACGTTTTTCTATTTATTACCATATTTGAATCATTTTATGCCTATAAGTGTTGTACAGAATTTTATATATTATTACAGTAGAATTATTTAAATTATAATTGTATGGAAAAAAATACATAGTGTAGAATACTTATCCGCTGTATGCGTGGGTTGGGCGGGGCTACAAACACAATTATTTTAGTTAAAATTGCAAGATGGGTAGGCAAGCGTGGTGGTGTGGTCTTGACTATCCTGTATGGAACGAGGACTATGCCTTGCAAATAAAATTTAAAAAAAGCAACTGGTATCACTCCGGTGGTTACCGGCAGAAGTGACAACTTGAATATTAACAATGTGCATTTTTTAATATCTCGGAATGGTTAGGGAATAATTTTGCATGAATTGATTTATTTATCAGTATAAAAGTACTATCATTTATATCGTAAAACACGTAAATTTTTAAACGATGCTCGTAATGCAAAAACAAGCACACTATTATAAGCGTCCTGCGCCACCACGAAATGGCATATATTTTCGCAACGTGATATAAAGAGAGGATATTACTTCCTCTCCAACACTGCACCGGCGGTCTACTCTCCTTCCGTCTTACGAATTTTCGATCAGGTGTCTTGATCCGAGTTTTGCATTATTTAAAAAAAAAGTGCACGTCACCGCTGAAGCCGTTTCCATTTCAAAAATAAACTTGATAGGCTAAATTTTGAGTGAACTAATTTGGGGTTATCTGGCGGCAAAGTTAATACTCATAAGAGATATTGCGTACGCGTGTATGGTCGATCGGCCTGATACCGACATAGCCTATCTGTCTGTCGTTTTACGCCCGACCAACCGCCCTCTTCCGCGCGACACGTAGCCATACGCACGTATTGATTCCCGACCTTCCACTGTAGTTGTTCATAAACGATCATTGATATATCTTCGTTCACCTGATGTCAGAGAACCCCATATAAACGGGAAAACGCTAGGTAGTTTGATTGGCTGATCTCAGCGCTGGCCGTCGATCTCTAACTCTAGATTAAACTGACATTTTTAAACAGTAGTCATATCTAAAAGAGTATAATTGCAAAGATCACTTGTTAATGCAAGTTATAAAGAAACATTACCCTCGTTAAAAGCTCCGCTGGAGTCCGGTGTAGAGGTTAACGTTTGCTTCCCCGCCCACAGCCCTACGCGCGCTTTACGGTAATTCACACGCTTAACTTTGAACGAATATACGCTAAACGTATTGATTGATATTCATATACACTAGATAATGTTTTGATGTATTTAGTTGAACTTTATTTGTGTTGCTATTTGGCGATTACACTCCAATGTTGCAAGCTCGATGGGCCTGGATTTGACTGGGTAACCGCACGATTTACGTGGGTAAACGTATTATTTGACCGGGTAACCGTATTATTTGACCGGGTAACCGTATTATTTCACCGGGTAATCGTATTATTATACTATACAAAGTGAAGGCGAAAATCCTAGTAATATTATGAATGCGAAGGTTTGTAAAGGATGATTGTTACTCTTTCACGCGAAAATTACTGAGCGGATTCGGCACGATACAGGCACGGAAAATATAATGATACTAGCTTTCCGCCCGCGGCTTCGCCCGCGTGGAGTTCGGTTATATCGCGCTTTTAGATTTCCCTCGGGAACATCAAATTTATCCGGGATAAAAGTAAGCCTATGTTCTTTCTCAGGGTCTAAAAATTGTCTGTGCCAAATTTCATCAAAATCGGTTGAGAGGTTTAAGCGGGAAAGCGTAACAGACAGACAGACAGTTACTTTCGCATTTATAATATTAGTATGGATTTAAGTACAAATGACACCATTAAACTAATTGATATTCTTTTTGATAATACTTTGAAGGCCTCTCGTTAATATACGGAAATTCAAGCATTTTTAGGAAAAAATTACGACAATTGTCTCTCTGGAAACCGGTCATTAGGACTATTGATATGTTTCGTTGGTCGCTCGAATTGATCTAAAAATTACCTTCAGGACACTATCACACTCGAAAGATTACCTTCAGGACACTATGACACTCGAAAGATATACTTTGGCCTCTAGCACCCAGAAAAGTGTAGAAACATGAGTGGGTTTTGGTCAGTAAAAGTCTGACACGCCCTTCCGCTCCGCCAAGAGTGGGAGAGGTCGTTTGATGATTTTTCATCCAACAAAAAGACCACCAGTGGCGCCGTCACCATGGTTGCTCTCTAAAAATGTGTAGTTGATAGCGACGAGTGTACGCCGTATGAGATACCCGCCAAAAAGTTGTGCTTATATCGCTGGTAGGGCGACCATGTTGCCTTAGTGTCGCGACACATCAGCGGAACGTACGGCGCCGAAAATTCGGCTAAATACGCTCGCAGTGTATTTCAAGTACTCTATGACACATCAGCCGCAATTACGCCGCGTTCGGCGTAGGGCCTAACCTTCTTCCGGGCGGTTTTTTCAGCTACAACGCATTTATTGTGTTTTGCATACGAGCTTACGAGGGAGATAGCTCTATACAACAATCTACCGCCAGAAAGAGCAAACAACAATTTAGTGCAATCGCTAAATATTTTAGTTACGACTAGCTTATATTATTTTTCTGCATCGTGTGAGCTTTGTTGGTTATGTGTTTTAGCTAAGACTGTGTTGAACATAGCACGATTATATACGCCTTCTCGACATGATTCTTTAAGTAAAATATTCTCAAATGGCATTATTTTATCACTAAGAGCCTGTTCACAAGAGGGCGTTTGATGTTCGACACAGAACGGCTCGGATTAAGTACAAGTAAATCGTCGTTTTAAAATGAGCTCTGGGTCATTGTTATAAGGTTGGAGTGATAAAAAATGAGACCTTCCTCTCCAGGCCAATATATACATCATTATATTTTGTTTAGTAAAGAATCTATGTACAAAATTTCAAAAAGATATAATGATAAACCATAAAGTTATGAGCTTGCTATTCTCCTTGGTTGTCCCAACAAAAATAAGGTCAAGGGCGGGCGAGCGCGGTTCGTTGAACTCTGGCGTCAGCTGTGACGCGGGCGCAAGTAAAAGCACTCTGCAACAATTTCTAAATGTATTTGGGAAAAAATATAACAAGGTGTAAAAATGATTGGGATAGATTCCGTTGCTTATTCTGAACAAACTGTATTCAGGTTTCTTATAAACACAAATTAATGCTGTATATACAGTATGTTAACTAACAGAGGCCGTTCCCGTTATCCCGAAATAGTATAGCATACATACATGCTAAAAAAAATATTTCCATTCGAAAACAAAATGTTTTAAAATTTTTTCCAATAAGAAAATATTCAATAAAAATTTTAAATTGACATGTAAAAGAAACACACTGTACACGCGAACATGAAAGACGGCAACGTCGCAATTTATTTATACATGACGACTACTATTTTGATTTAAAACAGGAGGTTTCAAATTTATTTCCAATTAGAATTTTTTTTATTCGGATTTTTTTATGCTTATTTTTCTATGCTGATATTTTTATTTTAATCTATTAATGATATATATTAACGAGTTTAAGGGAACGCCCTCTGTTATTTAACATACTGTATATTTAAATCTATAGATATTAAAGTGATCGTTACCAATGTCGAGGCTGCTGCCCCAGATGGCAGAGACATCTGGACGTATATGTAGCTCTAGTATCTCTCGTATCGCGCGAAAGGCGTAAAGCACCTCATCTGAACAGCTTCTTAGGGCCAGCTCAGATAAGCTTGTTTAGAACCAAACAACAAAAGTTCAAAATGGCATGCAAGAGGTTATGCTAAGTATGGTCGCTTATATTTTTGCTTAAAATTTGACAGTACAAGTAGCATTGTGTTGCTTTATCTGTGCACGAGATTATTTACGCAATAAAAAAAGTCTTTCATTACTCTAAAAGGTCGTCGTTTCTTTCTTAATTGCCCTTTTCTGGATAGTCTCCATTTTATAATTTCTCTAAAACTAAAAGCATGATAACTTTTACTCCAAAAGTCGTCAAAATCCCTTTAAATTGCCCATTCCCTTCATTGCTAAATCGCGCTTATACTGAAGCCATTCTAAAATAAACCTACTGTCCCTAGCTTACGGTTAGCTTTTATTTGTGAGCAATAGTGCATTATCTAATGTTCACGCCTATACTGCCTTCAGCATAATATCTAATTTTAATATAAAAAAAAACATATACAAGTTCAAAGCCAATAATTATTTATCACGTTTTAAATATTCGACCCTTTATTTTAACATATTTAATAATGTTCCACAATATTAACATAGGTACTGAGTTGCCACATGAAAAAAATTGTTACAATAATTGGTATGGCAACAATTTTTTTAATATATTTTTTTTTATATGCCTATAGCTTTTACTGCGATGAATGGTAAATTCATGTCATATTTAATATTGTGGAATTATTAGATTCAAAACGTATTACCTAATGCCTTTGTTTATGGATTATTAGTTCAAGCATTAGTGTAGTGTTAAAGATTGTCTGCGTATAAATAGATAAGATGTTGATTTGCAAAAGCGCTATGTTACTGATCAAGGAAAAAAAACTTCTTTTCAAGTCACATTTTTCGTCTTCTTCTTCGTTTCGCTCTTGACAGAACGGTCGTGGTCACTATGACTGAATCCGAGACGCTGATGTTACACGCCGCACGATCTCCCTCCATCTATCCCTGTTGGATGACAGTCTGGAGCATTTATTAACAGGTCCCCCCACTGCCGTCTTGATTTGGTCGGTCTACCTCATCGGTGACCTTCCACGAGGTCTGTTCCCTTCCACTCTGCCCTGGGCGACCAAACGTTCTATAGAGTCACTATTGCGCCTTGATACGTGACCGAAAAACCTGAGTATACGGGACTGTAAAATTTCTGAAAGACGCTGTTTGATGCAGAGTTCTTGGAGTATAGAAACATTTGCTCTAAACTCGGTCCATGATACCCCAAACATTCTTCTCCAACACCACATTTCTAGAGCGTCTACCGTTTTCTTTTCCAATTCCCGTAACGTCCACGTTTCAGCTGCGTAGAGAAATATGGGGAATATTAGTGCTCGGACGAGCCTGACCTTAGTGGCTTTAATTATGTCGCGATTCCTCCATATTTTCTTGAGCTTGTCCATTGCCCTACTTGTCATGGCCATGCGCCGCTTGATTTCATCCACACTACCACCACTGTTTGAAACCAGAGCATTTGTCACACTTTTATCTTCATGATTTCCGCCGAAAGACGTCCACTGGTGGTCATAGATCCTCCCCCAGGCATCCCTACTTCGACCAGTTCTATCATAAATGTGTAGCCACCGGTACAACATGCACAGTGCCTACGTAGGACTTAAAATATCCTCCCTTGAAAAATTCTCCCCATAACAACGCCTGTTAACCCCAATACTTATTGGGGTTAATTTTATAAATTTTTATAGCTATTTTTATGCTATAAAAAATTATAAAATCGCTAAGATTCGCTCTTAGCTTCAAAGCCAATGACGGCTTCATCAAATATCCTAGTGACATACAGGCTTCTTTAATAACCTATTTAGGCATCAGTCCTTTCAATGGTTGAATATAACGTTAGTCAGAAATGTTGTTAATTTTTAAGGGTATTAGATCAAAATAGCGGACCCCGGGCTCCAACGCGAAAGCCGCGGATGCAACCGGGATTACACGCTGAGATAATGATGATTGTTTAAATCAAAATAAATGAAATGAAAAATGTTTTACATATTAATAAACAGGATTATATGAACCTAAAGCGTGGTAATCATAATTTTAATACTGTTAATACATACTTCTTGTGGTGGCGAATCATTAAACATAATTGACACTGATTTTTAAATTGTAAAAGAAATAGTATTTCGCGAGTAGAAGAACGTATAATTTCGAGGCGAAATTGCAAATCGACGTCTTCTAAGAGAAATACAATTACGAAAACCAATATTGAACCTGTAATTAAAACATACCAAGTGTACTTTTCAATAAGAAATTGTAACGTAAAAACCTCGCAGAGTGAAATGATCTTGTAACTATCATTGTAACCTTGAAACCACATACAAAATAAAAAAGTAGATTAGAAAACTAGAAATGGATAAAAGCGAAACTGCGACGGAAATTTATTGAAATTTGAACCTTATATTGAATATCATAGAGACAAAGATTCGCGAAACAGACCTTAATTTGTTAATGCCAAAATAAGATATAATGAAAAACCATAAAGTTATTAGCTTCCTATTGTACTTGGTTGTCCCAACAAAAATATGGTCAAAGCTCCGATTGGGCGGGCGAGCGCGGTGCGTAGACCTCTGGCGTCAGCTGTGGCGCGCCCGCAAGTACTATAATCTATCGTAACCCCTCGGTAACCACTCAACAATTTCTAAATGTATGTGGATAAAATATAACACTAGTGTAAAAAAGATTGCAGTCGTTTTAGTTGCTAGTATCGCATAAACAAAAATAAAATCGTATGCTCTCCACATGCTGCTGCAGTAGAACGACTGATAATAGGATTAACACAATTACACAACATCTTCCTACCACCTCTGTGTGAAACTTGAACTTGCATGAGGTTCTATAATTGGTATCATCAAAATCAAAGCATTTATTTCAAATAAACCAGTTACAGGCACTTTTGAATTGTCAGAAGGTCGGTCAGTCAGTAAGGTGAAGCTAGTCGCCCATTCTAAAGAGTGGGTACCTATGGAGAAGAACGGGCAAGAAACTCCATGGACGCTCTTTTTTAAATTATCAAGCTATTGATACAAATATTTGATTACATCATTCATGTTGAAATCGACCGTGTCAGAACGATGCAGAAATATATTGTACGCTAAGAGCGTCCTTTATGGAAAACACAAAAAAATAAATAAAAAATAAACAATAATTCAAAAATTAAAAGACGACCAGTCCCCTCTGACGGCGTCCGTTCACGAACATGACGTATGGATCAGCCTCATCTTCGGCAGTCTTATTTCGTCCAGTCCTGGGTATAGGTCTCTTCCATGGTCTGTCTGAGTAACTTCCAGATCTTCACCGCAATCTTCTGTAGGTCTTCCACCAAACTGTGTCCAAGGCCCGTGTCTGTAATAACGGCCTTAGAATGTCCGGACCATTAGTTTCGCTTTTACACGTTTTTAGTCCAAAATCTGTTCTAATTAGTCTAGTCTGTTCTTGTTAGCGATGTAGTTGAAAAGCTAGAAGTCATAGAACAGTCTTGTAATTGTAGTATATTGATATAGCCGGCTTCACGAAGTAGCGGTCCGATGTATTTTTTTTTTTGTACCAGATTTAACAATAAGAATAAGAGTATTAACAAAAAATTGCAGATGTTCTTTGTTAATAATTTTTGTCTGAATTGTACACACTTTAACAAAACTAGAGTATCTTTTAAAATATTTACTACAGTCTTTCTTTGGGTTAGCTGTTTTTTTATACCTGCGTCATCTATGTTTCATATTTTATGTTAATTATTCGTCTCTCGGGGTGAATTTCACCATTGATGGACCTAAACACAATCAGACTGCACTCTAGAGCTTTCGAGTGTTTTTTCTTTGTCTTAGATCGCAGATTCATTGTTTGGTGATATTCGCCCTATGAGTTGTAGCATAACACCATAATCGAAAGTAGAAATTCGGGTCGATATCATTTCAATATTGTACTTATGCAATGTTACAAGAGATTAAAAATTGTTAATGTAATGTGGTATATCAGAAGCACAACTACATATGTTAAGGTTGGTACCCAGTCTAACCAGATAGCAGTATTTCACGTGGAGCCATTGCCTATCTGAACTCTAAAACTCAGTTGCTGGGTGACATGCTACTAGGTAAGACTGGGAATCAAGAGTTTGTGATAACAGCAATAAATAAAATCGGACCGTTACCGTGAGAATCAGACTTAAATGATCACAAATATTGTAACGCAAAGAGTGTCAATATTAGTAAAACAATTTCAAGGATATATTAAAATATAAGAAAATGTGCCGTGTCAGGGAATTAAATGCTTAGTTAGAATATAGAAGGACCTAACAAATATTTTTAGTAACATAAGTTAATAAATCACCAATTGAGTTTGCTAGGGGTGCGTAGGTTTAGAATTTATTTACAGGAAAATAGTGGTATATGGTTCGTTTTATAAATCTGATACAATCAATTGCACCCGACTTACTATTTTGTAGGTCGTAAGCCAGACGTAGAGAGTTCTCTTAACGAAAGAAAATATCTTGAAGAAACTGTGAAGTGTGCGTCCTAGATTAAAAGACAATTAAGATCGCTGATCGATATACATCTGCCGATCAACTCCCACTGGTTCTGCGAGGTAGATTAAGTCCCACTCCTCATCGAGAGGAGGTTGTGTGAGAAAAGATACGGCTCGAAAATGGGCTGAATATCGAGGTGTGGAGTAGCTGAGAAGCGTGGAAGAAAAAGCCTTATTGCGAGATTTGGGCAAGAGATAATATCTTAATACCGTATATAATCAGCCTCTAATGTTGCCGTTGCTGGGAGAAATCTTACTCTCTGTCCAGCTTGCAAGAAGTCCACTGCTTACTCAACCTGAGATGTAGGTTCCCATTAAGCAGGACTCATTGGATCCTAAGCCAGACATGCAGCAGATTTGTAAAGCCCAATACCTTTTAAGCGTGGCAGCTGTTTCTAATGCATAAAGGATCCAAAAGTTTCAAAACCAGTAAAATATTTTCTTCAGTTTATAAAACGACCATTACCAGTTGATAACTGGCTCATCACTCCAGAATTTTCTAAAGATTACGTAGAACTAATTGCACTATGATAATATTAGTTATAGGCTTTAAGAATAGCATGACTAAACTTCAAGTGGTCAGGGTTTTGCTTAAAAACGGGAATTATTTGTTTACAAATTTTGAGCAAGAGTTTTTGGAGAAAGTCAATTGCTCTAGCTACATTTTCGCCTAGCCTTCAGGGGAAATGGCGTCAGGTTCTTCTGCCTTCATCTCACCTGATGTTAAGTGCTGATCTGGATAAAGGTGGAAGCAAACTTAACCTCTAATCCTTAACCACAGAGGCCTCTTTGCGTATGAAGAAGCCAATAATAATAATTAAAGCCTTTTTATATCCAGTAGAAAAACATTACATCCCTTAAAAAGCTATTAATCTGCCGGAACCCCAGAATGGGTGAAGGGCTCCGCCAATAACGCCCATTTGCCTCCGTCTTCAGCTGTTTTTCTCCAGTTTTGTCCAGCTATTGCTTTAATGTCGTCTTTCCATCTTGTAATCGGTCTACCTCTTGTATCTTTTGCCTAGTGGGCCCTTCCAAAAAGTTACTCTGACTTTAAGTAATGAGAAGTCATATCTTATTGTAATTGGAGCGAGACTGCATGTACAACCACCACAATGACATTTGCAACAATAATATTGCTTATTTCTTTTTTGTATTACCGATAATTGCAAGTTTAAACCTTTTTGAACTCGTCTTAATAAAGCATGCTTCCAAAACATGGTCATAAGTATCATTTTCGATTTTGATTTTTAAACAAATATTGTTTGACAGACTAAAAAATCTACCAATGATGTTTTCTCCCAAAAATAACAAATTGTCAATATCTCGGAAGGGAATGATGTAACACGTGAACTAGACGTCATACAGACAGCAAGCTAAGTTTATAACCTAATTAAGCTGTAACAATTTTTTTCTCTCTCCCTTTTTCTTCACTGTCCATAGTGATATAGTCATTTTCGTATCCATAATCTGTGATCATACTATTACTACCTATCTGTCAATCTGTGAAGAAATATTTTATTTTAACATAACAAGAAATATATTATTGTTATTGTAATTCGCGCTAAATACTCTCCAGCGTTTGATGGTTTATTAATCGTTCGCACGTGTTCTTGGCAAAATTGTGGTGTCTGTGTGGCCATTAATCAAGAATTGAATTGAACATGTTGAACAGCCCGACATGATTCATTGGGCAGTTGCATACCAGACAACACCCTTCTGGTCAGATGCCCCCCCTTTTTTTTTTCTATGGAGAATAAGTGACATCTTGTTCCTAATCCCTCTACAAGTTTATCAATATGATTCTCGTTTTTAACTAGGCGATTTACTGCTAGCTACCGTATGCAGTAACTTGCTTTAATACCGTGGCAACTATGAATCTTAGTCATGAATTTGTGAAAAATGGGCTTCAATAGTGGGTTTAATAGTTAAGGTCGCAAGGCATAGTTAACATATACATACAGGTCGGCAGGATACATTGACGCGCAGCTTTGGTGATCGTACCAATAATTAAACCAGTATGGTAATTATGTAACACACTATCTGTAGCAATGGGTTTCATTTTGATAGTTAAATAACATTCATTGCTTTATTTACGTTTTTAAGCCGGCATATTTTCGATCAAATGAAGTAATGGATTGACAATTTGCTCCGAAATGATTCCAACTAATACTGCCGTCATAAGGAAAACAATGTTTGAAGACAAAAATCTTCAACCAGTGCGTCCTACCAGTCATGACTTAGGGAGCCGAGACGTGGACACTAACGGTCAGACTAGTCCATAAGTTTAAAGTCGCTCAGCGAGCTATGGAGCGGGCTATGTTGGGCGTCTCTCTGAAGGACCGCATCAGAAATGGGGTGATCCGACAGAGGACCAGAGTCACCGACATAGCTGAGAGGATTAGCAAGCTGAAGTGGCAATGGGCTGGTCACATATGCCGCAGGACCGACAACCGTTGGGGTAAACGAGTCCTTATAGACATCATTTATTTAAAGTTTCGAATTTCGATTATGTTCAACGGCCCTGGCTATCTCGTTGAATATTAATAATACATCGGTTTTTAAAAATATCGCCAAAATTAAGTGTCAGTGGGCGGGGCACATTGCTCGTAGAACCGATGACCCATGTGGCAGGTTCTGGAGTGGGGGCCATTAACCGGAAGACGCAGCGTATGGAGCCCCCCAACCAGGTGGACCGATGACCTGGTGAAGGTCGCGGGTAGTCGATGGATGCGGGCAGCACAAGACCGGTCATCGTAAACAGCCTTAGGGGAGGCCTTTGTCTTGCCGCCAAGGGATTCGTCATGTTCCGGCATGATGTCTGGTGAAGCCGTACAGAGGACGGGTCTGAGCAGTTGTGTTTCTATGTGTGCCGGGTACGATGCGCCAAATGTTGTTGTGTCGGGAGTTTGGTCGTGGAGGTTCTCCAGATCAATCTCCCTCAGGGTTAAACATTGCATCACTTCGCTCAACTGCCGTCTTCCTTCCTATTCACTCAGTTTTTTGAGTGAATGGGCTTATTAAACTAGCGCGCTTTACCATCAACGGTTGCGTCACTGCTTACCATCAGGCGGGATTGCAGTCAAGCACTAGTAGGCATATTATATAATTATGAAATAAAAAAAAGACTAAAATTCTTAGTAAGAGCGCGTTAATGTCTCCTGTCTTACTGTATTTTTATATAATCTCCCATGAAAGCTAAAAAAAGAATTTAATATATATTTATACATTTTATTAATTGTTCGAATATTTCTGGACAAATTTTTACCACAGTCGTATTTATTCATCCTAACGAAATATATAGAGAAGCATATTGTATGGAGTTTTGAACGCGAAGGCTGTTATTTTTTTTTAAGTGAATTTAAATAAATTCTTTAACGTTCTGCGTTTAAAATAAAAGCTACGAGATGAAAGGACCAAATTAAATAAGCGGACTAATGTGAAAGCTGATTTTTCAAACGTATACGTAAAAACTGTCAAAAATTCAATATTAGTCCTGGTATAAATTTATCTGGCGTTGGGAACAGCGGTCTTTATTACGCTCTGGTCTTGCAGAATATTTTTTAAATACTTGTATTTGTTATGTACCAACGTGGAATAAGTTCATACCAACAGTAAATGGATCAGTTGATCTGAAATAATACGTTTGAATTTGAAAAATCAGCCCTTTTATGTTAATATCTGTTAAAAAGAAAATCAACGAAATTAAGAAAAAAATACTTTCGCTGTTTGCAAGCAGGATTTGATCATTTAATTTCCGAAAATAGGTTTTTTTTTTTTAAATTAATTTTTAAGTGAAACTTCACATTAGTGCAATAAGAAACGAGCTCTCAATACGAGATTAAAATTGTTAATTAAGGGTGTGTTAACATTTAAGGTTACAAGTTGGAATGTATGCTTTTCTTATATATAATAGAGTTTGCAATGGTATTTTGTTTCGTTATTATTGTAACTACCCACGTTTCAGAGTTATATACAACATTAGTTTTTGTGAAACCCGATACACGTGTCCAGTGTTCTCAAGTAAAGAATCTATAATGAAAAATCACAAAGTAATTAGCTTGTTACCCTACTTGGCTGTCCCAACAAAAATATGGTCCATGCTCACCGCGGGGCCTTGACCTCTGTCGTCAGCTGTTGCGCGAGCGCGGCGTACTATGGTCTACCGTGCGCGCTCGGTAACCACACTGCGACAATTTCTAAATGTATTTGGGAAAAATATGACATGGGGTAAAAATGAACTGGAATCGATTCATTTGCTTATTCTGAACGAACTATATTCAGGTTTCATGTAAACAAAAAAATAACGTTCTTTCAACGTTATTTTTTGTTTAGCGTTATTTTTTTATTTTTGTAGCAACTGACCAATAATTTTTACACCATGTTATATTTTTTTGCAAAACACATTTAGATTTTCAATGTGGATACCGAGCGTGCGAACGCAGCTTACGATAGATCATAGTAGGTACTTCCGCGCGGCCAAAAGCTGAGGCCAGGGGTCAATGCATCGCGGTCGCCCGCTTAAGCGGAGCTTTGACCATATTTTTGTTGGGACAACCAAGTAGAATAGCAAGCTCATAACTTTGTGATTTTTTCTATCTTTTTGATATAGATTCTTTACTTAAAAATACTGGACACGTGTGGCTTCGCATAAACAAAATAATTATATTGTATATACTCTTCACGAAGCCCCCTTGTCTACGCATTATCTACATTGAACAATGACCTAGCCTTTGTTCCGTCGTTAACACAGCCAAATTAAACTTTGTGCGAAAATAACTAATAAGGAACATAAACAAGAATGGAGACCAGATGATAATAATATGAAAATACAGATTACAAAACCGTTAATGGCGCCGATTCTCTTATACAAAAACTAGACTAATTTTAAGTTTAACGCATCTCCTTCTTTCTATTTCGTTAAGAAAAGGATGGAAGATAACATATTAGTTTAGTCCTGTCAAATTAAGATACGCCATATTCAATTGCCAACTCGCATTAAGCAAGCGTGGTGATTATGCTCAATCTGTGTCCAGCAGTGGGACGATAAAAAGCTGTTGATGATGATGATACACAGTTTAGACGCGATTAAAAACATGGCGACTAAAAATACGTCAATTTATGTCAGGACAATTTGACAAGACTAAACTAAACTAATATTTATTTTCGGTCCTTTTGAAATGAAAGAGAAAGAAACAGATGGACTGAACTTAAATTTCGATTGCGAACGAGAAAATCAGGGCCATTATCACATGTAGTATGGTTATACCCCTCCCTTTCCAACTATAATGACGTCTGCGCCCAATTACTTACAAAAGTATTTCCTTTGCAAGGCTGAAGAAGAAACATGTAAGTTTGTTTGAAAAGGTTTTAGCTAACTTTCATTCATTTTCGTAATCGAATGAATGTTCATATTGCATTGACGTGTTTTTTTTTTATCATAATTATCATCTCCATATTCAGCAATTCTAGTCTAGAATACCGTAGATCAGACAGGCTTTTCTGGTGACATTGAGTAATGCGAGGACAGAGCGCTGGTACTCAGTCGACTAGGTTAGCCATTTTTGACACATCGTACTAGTGAGCAAACTTCCGTTTTTAAAGGTTTAGAAGTTCGAGTTGATAAAAAAATAACCACAATTCAGTTAATTAATTGTATTGTCGTAAGTTACGACCAAATCCTTCTTTCCACCTTCAAAGTCTCATAACGTTTGCGAAGCAGTTTCTTTTTATGTCATCCACTGTTATTAGACGTAGGATGCCATAATAGGTATACAAAATAAAGATAATTTTGATACATCCATCTTCACAGAATAGTAAATACCCAGTTGGTACATTTAAATAACTCCGTACGACAAGGATAAGAGATTGTGCAAAATGGCGGTTTGGTTACTGTATCTGCTTGTGGCGCCCTCTGCGCCAAGTTTTACGTCAAATTCACTATTGAAAACAATCTTTTCTTCACTGTCGTATTTAATTAACTATACTACTTGCGCGAGTTAACTTTGCAACTGGCTGGAATGCGACACTCTCCCGCTTCCTCGCGCGACGCCCCGCATTGGCCATAAGCGCTGAGTACTGATAGCATCTTTGTTACAATTGTCTAAATACAGTTTAAATCCGCTGTTGTTATTACTGTTTCTGTGGATTTTGCTTTGTACCACTTTCTTTTTTTTTTTTAATTAAAATTATTTTTGTTTTTTTACACTTTCGACGCGTTAGTGAAGCCTGTTGGTTGCAACAACAATTTATTTTTTTAGTCCATATGTATCAATTTAATTGCAAATGACCTAGTATAAAAAACTTAACAAAGCAAAAACTCCACAAAAACAGGGGTTTTAAACTGTATTTGGACAATTCTAACAAAGATGCTAACGCTACTCATCGCTTAAGGCGAATGCGGGGCGTCGTCCAGGGAAGCGGGAGAAGGGTCGCACGCTTTATCATCAAAACGACCTTTTATTAACATAAAAAAATGTAATTTTAAATATTTAACATAATTCTCATTTTTTACAAACGGTACCGTCTGAATGGCGTCACAGGCCCAAGTGCACAGTTAACTTGCGCGACTTATACATTATACATATTATATTAATGATTTTCTTTTACTAACATGCAAACTAACACTGGAGACGAGGTAATTTCAACTAATAACTTTTGGAATGTGTGTTGTAGTTTTATATATTATATTTTTACGTTTTGTGCATGGTTGATACGTACGAAAACAGCAGGCTAAGCTATCCGAAACTGTCAAATTGTTCCCAATCAATCTTAAGCCTTAAAGCTTTAGAGATAAGGTTGAGAATCAAATAATGAAAATTGACAGGTTGTGGTAGTTTGGCGTGTTTGTTATGTACAGGAATAAGTTCGGCGCTGGAAAAAGGCTACGATGTTTTATGCCATCTAATTTGGCTATATAAGTTTTAATGATTACAGTAATTTCTTCATTGGAATCTGTGTGGCTACCATGAATTATGAAAACTCGATCATCGATATCGAGCGCGTTTGACTCGTCGATTGGCCCGCTTCAAGGTTGTAAGAACTGTCAAACAATGAGAGCGCCAGAGGTTGATGCTTATGATCGAGTCTCGTAATGAAAATTCATGGTGGCCATACTGGATCTCCAGCAACATAAAAAAAGACAAATTATCGCAAGTGTTAAAACATGTAGTGTTACGTAAGCGTCGAACTTAGGCACCCCATAACAATAAAAAAATATGAAATGTTTTTTTTTTTTTGTCAAATTCTGCATGCGAGTTTTTTTTTTCTCTTTTTTTTTTACTGTATTAAATCTGCAAGTTAAGCTATTATAAAACATATTTATTGATCGAAATTACAGACTGATTTTGAAATGGTTTGAGGTTACTGTGATTTTTTTATTTTTCTACTTTTGTTTAGAAATTTCGGCCTACCCTCGTTTTGTTCGAAAATATTGTTATTTTGTTTTAACTTGTACAAGTTACTTTTGTTACACAACGTGCTTGGAACTTTGTTAAGTGGTATGTGTATACCACTTAACAAAACAACATCCCTGTAATTCCCGGAGGGTCAGACAGAGGTGTCCCTAAAACAGTTTACTGGAATTGAATGTCATTTATCATAACCAAAATGTGTGAAACAAGATGTTTCTTTAACCCTTTCAAACTTAGTCACTCGATATATTTTTTATTATTTTCATTCTCAGAGCGATGTTAATTATTTCATACTCAGTCAGTTTTAGGATTATAACTAAATAAATAAATTGTTTATTTCTCAGCTTTGTACATAATTTTTATAATAATTTTCTTAATTCTAAATAGCACTGATGTATAATTTGCCTGTACTAGGTAGAACCTGTGCTTCAGGCACAAAAGTGCTTATTATAAATTTTTATTTTGCAATAATATATTTAAAAAAAATATTAAACGAAAGTATACAGTATGACTGACTACAGATTACCATTTATCATGATTTTGACTTTGTCACATAGTTTTTTTATTTTATTTTTTATTTAACTTTATAGAGGGATGCTAATAATTTCAAAATTGTCGATTTTAAGGATATTTGCTATTGACACTACACAATAGCTTTTCACAACCATTCGATAAGTCTTTCTGCGTCACCTCTAAAGCAAATAAAGTTCATCTCATTCCCCCTTATTTATAAACGTTGTTTAAAGTTAACTAGTAATTAGCGATTGATTGACCGTACATTTTAGACGTATGCACGTCACTTAACTTTAATCATCGTGTTTGAATATACCTCTTAAACACTGGTTTTATTCATAAACGATGATTACAGTTAAGTGACGTTAAAAGGTCAAAAATATATGATTAAAGAATCGCTAATCACTACTTAACTTTAAACACCGTTTATAAATTAGGGGGATTATGTTCATCAGCTGATTATGCATGTGTAAGCCCCACACGTTGATATTGCGCTGGAACCTTGTCATAATAACAGCTGCGTGACGTCATCCGTCGCACAAAAGGACAGCTAGCAAAAACCTTGAATACAAATTTAATAAGCTTGGGTTATGGGTTTATTTTAATTTTATAATGCAAACACTTTTTATACCTACTCACTCATATTTTGACAAATAAACTTTCATTAATTATAACAAATTTTAAGAGAACTAGTATTTTTTATTACAATCTATAAGATTTTTTTTGAACCATATTTATATGCTTAATTAAATTTCAACTGTTAATTAATTTAGATAACAAAATTCAAGAACAACAATAAAACAGGATAAAAAAACAAAAAGCGCGGGCTGCCCTTGCGAACGGTAATCACGGAGCGACTTCGACTACGTCACCAACATGGTCGCCAATCGCAATATCAACGTGCGGGTATAAAATTATCTAGCGTTGGAAAAATCATCCCTAAATTATAAAATATTAGTCCTGAACTAAAATTTTCGGGTGTCGGATTTTGAATAATGTCTAAGAGAGATCATATGTATGGGTGGATATCCTACATGGCACAAACGCTTATGGAATGGTTGTGAACAATGCGGAACTCAACAAAATTGGTGACAGCATTTCGACTCGCTTTCTTACATAGCATTACCAGTAGGGTAATTACCTAATACACTATCAGTAGCAATGGGTTTCATTTTGACAGTTCAACAACATTCATTGCGTTATTTCCGTTGTTGAGCAGGTAAAGTCTTGCCGCCAAGCGATTCGTCCTGTTCCGGCATGATGTCTGGTGAAGTACGGAGGACGGGTCAGAGCAGTTGTGTTGCGATGTGTGCCGGGTACGATGCGCCAAATGTTGTTGTGTCAGGAGTTTGGTCGTGGAGGGTCTCTAGATCAATCTCCCTCTGGCGCAGCATCGTTGGTCGTGTTGTTGGGTTTAACATTGCATCACCTCGCTCAACTACCGTCTTCCTTCCTATTCACTCGGTTTTTTGAGTGAATGATTGCATCACTGCTTACCATCAGGCGGGATTGCGGTGAAGCACTATACTATACAGTCATCATCATCATCTCAGCGTTAATCCCAGTCGCATCCGAAGCCTTTCCAGCTTTGGAGTCTGGGGTCCGCTTTACCAGTCCAACTGCTGAAATCGCTAAACTTCGACATTTTCCGTGAAGCGACTGCCGTCTGACCTCCACAACCCGAAGGCGACATCGAAGCATTGCAGTTAGACCAATTGTTGGACTTTTGAGGGCTCCAACAACCCGTAACGACTGCCACTAGATGTTTGTATGGCAACCGGGACCAACGGCTTAACGTGCTTTCCGAGGCACGACCAGACCATTGCAAGTATTCATATTCATGCATACAAATACTTGCACTGTGCGGGGATCGAACCCGCGCCACCCTGCGCAGCGGCCGCGTCCGCTACCGCTACGCCACGGAGGCTGTCCTACTATATTATACAGTATACTTCAAAATGATTCAAATTGGTAGTGATAGTGTTTTGCTTAAAGTTCTATGTTATTTTTTTTTGTTAATTTCTATGTCTATAATGATCTAATATCTATAATCATTGTTCTCAGGTCTACTCCGCTATAAGGTGGATTTCCAATCGATGCAGTTGGATGACGAAGAAATCGACAACCTGTACGACATTGACGACTATTAAACGTGCGTCCGTCGCAATTGTCGCAACTGTGTGCCGTGTCGCACGGCTGCGATCGATATGTGCCTTTTTTATACTTGGAAGCTGAACTTAAATTAACTAGTGAAACTTCAGTAAAGGTTTTGTAGATAAATCTCTAAGTCTGCTTTGACGAATGCTTAAGGCAGTTCTATATTTAAATTGTATGGCCATTCGCCCATACGTAACATGGCTGTTATGCGCCTGCGCAGTTTTCCGAAGGAAGGCGGAGCAAGTGTTACGCATCTGACCTTTCCACTAAGACGCGGTCAGAACGGGCTATGTAATGGGTTGATAATCATTTAAAAAAAAAATCTGATTTATAAACTCACCATTTTAATCAAGCAACACTAGTTTCGATATCGATGAAGAAGTCGCCTGTGAAGTTTGGCTAGTTAATCTAAATTGAACTAGTATTATGGTGGTATACTGTCTTATTTTAATGTTCGATTATAAAAATACTAGCTTATATTTGCGGATTTGCCCGCGTGGATGTTAATAATCTCCCGGGAACGCAGGATTGACCTCCACAGTCCAGTTACTGGTTATATGATACCCCTTAGTACGATTGATTGGTCAGATGTTGGACCTTCAGACACCCGTCTGTCAAAAATCTACGAATAACAGCCCAGACCAACGGCTTAAAGTGCTTTCCGAGGCCTGGAAGTGTCCTCGTATGAAGATATACATGATAACCCATCCTCGGACCAACCGACAAGTGTAGCTTAACTTGATCGAAAGCCCAGTGCGGCTGTTCATAGCCAAGTGCCTTATATAATGTTCCCACTCGTGGGACACAGGCCTCCTCTTGGTGAGAGGGAGTGGGCCGTAATCTACCACGCGGGCCCAGTGCGGTGCACGATGTTTTCCTTCACCTTTTTGGGAGCAGTGGTGATGAAATATTTGCGACCAACAACTTGAAAGTCGCAGACGATACCCACTGCATCCTTAGTGCCTTAATCAAATGTAACTCATGAATCAGCATTAAATCAAATCAATTCACTTAAATAACGAGCGGGAATATATTTTGGCTAATTAGCCAAGTCTGTACCTTGCAGTTCTTGACGGTATACCATCATCTACTAAAAGACTGACAGTTTGCAATATAAATAAATATTATCTGTTGTCTGTTGCTGAATGAATTTCAAATGAACTGTTGGTCTAGAGGTGTTTCGCCAGTGGTTTGACCATAGGCTGAATGTGGTGTGACCAAGAAAAAAAAACTCCATCCACATGGGCGTACCCAGGGGAGGGCATCTGTTCCAGGGAAATCTGTTAAAACATGTATGAACTTCCCCATTTACATAGTATACGAGGACTTAAATAACTTCTCTAACTTTTAAATATACCACGCAGTAGACATTGACAAAAAGTACGGTGTCATTGCCAAAACGCGTGCGACTGTAGCCCATAAAGATTATTTATCTAATCTTTCGCACATGAAATGTACAGAGGCGGACTTAATACCTTAGGCATTCTCTACCAGTCAACCACAAGGCCTGTAGCCAATGTAACATCGCTTCGTAGCGAAGCGAAATCGAATACCAAACCAACCAATGGCGGGAACGATTGACCACGTGATTTATCGCGTCGCGTGGTCAATCGTTTTCGTTATTGGTTGGTTTAGTATTCGATTTCGCTTCGCTACGAAGCGATGTTACATTGGCTACAGGCCCAGGTGGTGAAGAGATAAGACGGAAGGTGCTTTAGTGGAAAAAAAATGTAAAGAAAAAAAAAAGCTCTTAAAACATTACACAAATTAGATTACTGAGCTGATTACCATCCAACAAAGTTTTCGATTGAAAAAACCAGCCCCCTAATCGGCCAACATATTTTTGTCAAATGATTGCGACTAGTTGGCATCAGTTGGGATCGTTTGGACCGCTCATTGGTCCGTTCGATCCAAATGATCCCAACTAGTCGCTATCATTTAACAAAAATGTATTCGCCGATTAGGGGGCAGTTCGGTTCCACGTAATGGGAGCGAGCCTATTATCATATGATTGAATAAAAAACAAATTCAGTATTCATACTTTCAAATTTGTACTAAAAGTGACAATTAATAACTGGGTTAAAGTAAATGGGGAGAAAACCTTTTCTTCTTTTGATGGCGGTTTAGTAAAAAATCTCAGTCCAAAGGCTGCTGCTAAATGAATTTATAAGAAAAAAATATGAAAGTAGTTTTAAAAGTGTTTTGTTTATCATGTTTCTCTAAATTCAGATATTTATATCATATTTACATTATAATTTTACCAAGACGAGCGTTGGTCAACCAACATTGCTCGAGAAGAGTTGGCGAAGAAAACAACATAATTGGTCCGCCATCTTGGGTATGCCACCATCTTAGGTACGCCGCCATGTTGGATTTAGAGTGACGTCACACAGTTAATCATGCATTGCCATCCAAACTGGATGGCAATGTGTATACAAAATTTTAGTTCAATCTGTTCAAGATATCTGCTTCTAAATTGAGTCGCAAGATATCACCCGAACATACCTACACTGTAAAAATAAAAGCTAGTAATTAAAAATAAGACTGATTTTTATAAACTTATACGAGAAAACCACTGGCTTGCACCTAAAGTATGTTGTAAGATACGGCACACACTCGACAGTCAAAATCGTATTCGGAAATTCGTTTACTTATATTAAACATAATTATTGCTAGCGTAATATAGTCGCAAAAGGTCGCCAAACAGTCCATCGCAATATAATTAGTACATTACAGTATTTTGTTGGCGATCACGCGACTAATCGCGGAAATGCAAACGCGACTAATCGCAGAAACGCAAACGCGACTAATCGCAGAAACGCAATTGCTTAATCGCAGAAACGAAATCCGAATGCGATTTGTTATTTTAAAAGCCAACCAAGACATCTGTATTTTTTTGTTCTCAATAAAGAAAATACGCGTTATATTTAATTATATTATAAAAAGAATATTATTTCCTATGTATTAGCTAATAACACCTGCACAGGTTTTTAAAACTATTTTATTTGTTATATTGTATGATAATATTAATAAACTGGCGGTTGGTGGATCACGTCATATCTTTTCTTACTTTTTTTTTTACCTTCATTCAACCTCTTTCCAAGTCCTACAGCAAAGCAAAAGCTCCAAAAAAGTTAATACAGACGACAACACAGCAAGCTACAAGGAGCTAGCTAGCTAGCTTAGCTACCTCTAATATTTCTTCATTAGATTTTCAATTTTATTACTAAAGCATTAAGGCCCAAGGTTGATTGGGAATAGTTGACGGTTTACACAGCTTGACCTGCTGTCGTCCGTACATTTAATTAACACGCACTTGACGCAATACAAAAAGAAAGACGTTCTTAAGCGCTCTACAAACCAAAGCCACCGGCCCGGCGTCATATGTCGCAGTGCAGTATGCAAGTCTTAAAACTTTTCCGGCGGCATGTCGGCAGCTTGATATGAGAAACTTATTTGGCAGTTAAAATACTAGCACGTCACTACAGCGGAAATGTTGGCGGGCAACACACGAGTGCGAAGGTTGCCGACATGCATCGTTCAACATAAGCCGCTGGGTTATGTCAGCGGGCTGTGCCGCCGCGCTTTGGTATGTAGAACGCTTTAAAATTGATGATGATGATGTTCCGACGGATTTCGGCCACGGCGACCACTTCGACTCCTAGCCGATGACGTGCGCTTTAAAATTACAAGAATTGCAACTCAGATGAAAAAAATGATAAATGAGCTGGGGGGTAATCGCGCTAAATAAACCAGTAAAAGTTCAACTCTTGTTCGTATCTAATCCAGTTAAAAGTTATGGTTTAGTTTCGATCATATTTCGTATCGCGCTAAAGTTTTAACTTTGATTGAAGTAAAATCAATGTAGGTATGAGTAATACATTTCGTCAGATATAATAATCAAAAAATTTTATGTAAATCTAATCGTTTAGACGTAATTTTGACAAATGGCACAGAAAAAGTTAGCTTTGTTTCAACTTTTTGATTTGACAGCGCTTAACATTCCAATTGCGATCCAGATAAGGTTGTTGTTGTTTGTTCAATTTGTCAGTGCATTACACTGGGCAGGCAAAGGTATCTCAGACCAATCATGAAAATAAAATGAAATGGCTCAAAGAATAATTCAAGACGAGGCTATCAAGCCTCGTCTTGAATATATATTTTTTTTTGAGCCATCTTGTCTTCTATTGTAACTTATCCTAACTAAACCTATCTCCTTTCGTCACCCGTGTGAATCGACACTAGGAGGAAGTTTTGTGACAAAGTCATGATGTGGCCACTATGTTGCAATATTTCAATGTTCTTTATGAATTATTCACTGAATGCACTTTTTACTACATAAATCACACGTTTTTAGTTAGTAAACGACATTATAAATAATTTAAAAGTTCAATGAAAAATGAGTGTGGCACTCATCTTGGCTTTCCCGCCAAAACGTCTCCAGTTATGGTTAAACAATCTGTCAAAAGGTTAGCGCGATACGAAACATAACAAAAGTTATGGTTTGGTTGCGATCCAATTCTGTTTTAGTTGAATTATTTTAGCACGATTTCCCCCCAACTTTCCTATGCCTTCCTAGTAGGGTTGCCAGACATCCGGGATTGTCCCGGAATCTTGCCTCTTGTCCCGGAAGGAGCGGTAATTGTCCCGGATTTTAAAAATTTATTAATTTGGAATGACTTATCCCAGTGTCCCTGTCTGTCTACGACTGTCCCGGATTTCGAATGACCTTTTTTTTAGACGTTCGTTTTCCGAGTGTCCCTGTCTGTCTACGACTATCCCAGATTTGATTTCGGGTGAGCTTTTTTTTAGACGTTCTTTCCGAGTGTCTCTGTCGACGACTGTCCCGGATTTGGTAAGTTCCTATCTGGCAACCCTACTTCCTAGATAGCGCTGCCGGCACTTTTGGTAATAGAGAAGTGTTGCATGACATGTGTGACAGAAAAGTCCATAGACATATACTAATGGACATGCCATACGCATATAATCTGCAGTATTTTTTTGTTTCAATAGAGTGAGAGAGATGGCCTATGCTTTTGATCTAGCACTATCTCTTTCCTCATAGATGATTGATGATTTTGAGAGAGAAAAATAGACGAAACTTCGTTTCCTCTCTTTCTTTCGCAGTGCCACAATTCTCATCTCCAAGGCATGTCCATTAGTAATATGTCGATGCAATAAATCACAAAAAAAAACAAATGTTATGATAGCGCCATCTCTTGATGATGTTTGAAACTAACCTATTTGAAAACTGCTCATTGTAAAGTACCTATGAAATTCAGAGCAAAGAAATTAGCGGAAAACTGCGTGCCTCAGGCTGCGCCAAAGAGAATCAACACTGTTATCCTGAATAATTTTGTATCGTATCCTGAAATGCATCCATTGCTTCATAAACAAAACCTGACACTTACAGATAATTTTAGAGCGCAGTAATTTATTATGAGCCTACTTATTCACTCTAGCCTTGAAGACACTTAAATTGTAACCGGACGAGAAGACCGCTTTAGGAAAATTGTCCAGACCTTCGATGTACGCGGTATAAGAGAGGAGGCGAAACACTTCGTCCGGATCGTAGTGGTGTCAACAACGTAAGGGTGGAAACTGGCCGTACGACGGTAAAGCTGCGATTCATCATCATCAGCTCCTACTCGTCCACTGCTGGACATAGGCCTCCTTCATGGCACGCCAACAAGAAGTCAAATATTCAGCACAATTGTAAATTGTCGTATGAATAAATAAAATGAAATTTTGATGTAAATAAATCTCGCATTTAATTCCGATATCTAAGTATGCAAAGTTGTGTTTTGTAAAATTATAGATGGCGCTATTAAACGAATTCTTAGAAATTATTATAGATGTTGTTAAAGAGTTAATTAATGTACGGACGACAGCTGTTCAAGCTGGGTAGCTTGAACAGCTGGATTGGGAATATTTGACAGGAACGGGAGTTTCTGTCAAATATTCCCAATCAATCTGGAGCCTTAATGCTTTAGCGATGAGGTTCAAAATCGAGCAAAAAAAAAAAATGACAAGAAGCGAATCAATTTCTAAGTCTAAAATCCCAATTCCAGCCAATCATTGAAATTTTCTGGTGGATAACTCCAAAAAAACACAGATGGCGCCTCTCTTGTTCACTAACTTAAACTAATTTAAAGTTCAATGCATCTTTTTCTTTCGACTTCATTAAGAAAAGGATAGAAAATAACATATTAGTCCTGTCAAATTAAGATAACATATTAGTCCTGTCAAATTAAGATACACCATAGACAATTTAGACGCGATTATAAACATGGCGTCTAAAACTACATCTATTTACATCAGGCGCGGTGTGATTTCATCATCATCAGCCTCTACTCCTCCACTTACATAGGCTTCCTTCATGGCACGCCAACAAGCTCGATCCTGAGCAGTTCTCTGCCAGCCACTACCAGCCACCTTTTTGATGTCGTCGCTCCATCTCGCCCAAGGACGTCTAACGCTAAGTTTGCGGAGACGCGGTCTCCACTCGACGACTCGTTTACCCCAACGGTTGTCGGTCCTGCGGCATATGTGACCAGCCCATTGCCACTTCAGTTTGCTAATCCTCTCAGCTATGTCGGTGACTCTGGTCCTCTGTCGGATCACCTCATTTCTGATGCGGTCCTTCAGAGAGACGCCCAACATAGCCCGCTCCATACAATGGCGTGAACAATGGCTCCATACAATGGAGTGATTTGACAGAAGTAACTAATATGTTATCTTCTATCCTTTTCTTAATGCCATTGAAAGAAAAAGATGAACTGTACTTAAATTTAGTTCGTGAACATGGCAATCGGAGCCATCGTCTCGTTTTGCGAATAAAACTCGGGAAGCAGTCAAATCAAACCTTTCGTAGATCAATGAAATGTGGGATGACATCGCAGAATTTTGTTCTCCTGGCCCAGTTTATTTGGAATCTGGCGCAATGTCTAGTCCCTATCCCTATCTACAGGAATAAAGAATTATGTAGCTAGCAAAATTCCGTAGACCGAACCAGCTATACAGTATGTTAAATAACAGAGAGAGTTCCCTTAAACTCGTTAATATATATCATTAATAGATTAAAATAAAAATATCAGCATAGAAAAATAAGCATAAAAAAATCCGAATAAAAAAAAATTCTAATTGGAAATAAATTTGAAACCTCCTGTTTTAAATCAAAATAGTAGTCGTCATGTATAAATAAATTGCGACGTTGCCGTCTTTCATGGTCGCGTGTACAGTGTGTTTCTTTTACATGTCAATTTAAAATTTTTATTGAATATTTTCTTATTGGAAAAAATTTTAAAACATTTTGTTTTCGAATGGAAATATTTTTTTAGCATGTATGTATGCTATACTATTTCGGGTTAACGGGAACGCCCTCTGTTAGTTAACATACTGTATATGAAAACATGATAAAACAAAAAAATAAAAAAAAATTGTGGTTTTTGTCAGTTCACTGACCACGGTAAATGCTTTCGCTTGAAATATGAATAAGTTAAAAAAAAAACATTTACATTTCGTAGTATTGATGGTTTGAATATTGAAATTCAAACATAATAAAACATGTTCTCAATTCAAACTTGACTGAAAACTACCAACGGACATCATCTGTCCAACATTTTCCCTACTACTATTTTGATGTCGGCCTCCAGGCTAACCGAATTCAGCTAATTACCAGTTTTATATGGGGCGATTGCCTCTCAGAGCTTCTCAACCCAGTTACTGGGTATTATGACACCCCTTGGTAAGATTGATTGAGACTTTCGGACTTCTTCTTCTTCAGCCTGTAGATGTCCACTGCTGGGCAAAGGCCTCCCCCAAGGCTTTCTGCGCTGACCGGTCTTGTGCTGCCCGCATCCATCGACTTCCCGCGACCTTCACCAGGTCATCGGTCCACCTTGATGGGAGCCTCCCTACGCTGCGTCTTCCAGTACGTTGCCGCCACTCCAGAACCTTACTGCCCCATCAGCCACCGGTTCTACGAGCAATGTGCCCTGCCCACTGCCACTTAAGTTTAGCGACTCGCAGAGAGTCCGAGGAGTATAACAAACCACTATGCTTGGCGTTTGTGGACTATGAGAAGGCCTTCGGTTCGATCGAGACTTGGGCGGCAGTCTCCAGCGGTGCCAAATTGACCATCAATACATTGAGGTGATAAAGTGTTTGTACAAAAACTCGAAACCGACCCAACTCCAGCGTGGAGTGAGACAAGGAGAGGGACTGCTGTGTTGGAAGATGTCTTCAAGCTCCTGGACTAGAAAGGACTTGGCATCAACATCAACGGCGAGTACATCATTAATCTCCGTTTTGCAGATGATATCGTGGTCATGGCTGAGACCCTGGAAGACTTGGGCAAAATGCTCAATAACCTCAGCAGAGCTTCGGACTTCTGACTACCCGTAATTACTGTTAATAATCTACATAGGGCATTCAAGACCAACAGTGTAACGTACATTCCGAGTCTCGGTATGCTAAGGTAACCTATCCACAGACAGACAAGGATAGCGTCGCCCAGCATTACCCCCTCCTGAACGGCTGCTGTTGCCGGTGCCGTTCCAGGGGCGTCCTCTTCTGCTGCTGGGCCGCTGACCCCGCTGGGCTCAGCCCGTGTCTGTCAGCAGGCCTGGATCGCCACTCACCCTCCTGTCCCGAACCGAGTCTATCGCTAGCCATCTAGATCCTGTTGCTTCCGCCTGGGCTGTCCAGCTGTCTTTCATATACCTTCATCAACCCATTATCCTAACCTCAGCTACTAGGTACACAATTTCTGTATATGTTGTCACTATTTCACTTGTGCTGCGATGTGTACCGGGTACGATGCGCCAAATGTTGTTGTGTCAGGAGTTTGGTCGTGGAGGGTCTCCAGATCAACCTCCCTCTGGCGCAGCATCGTCGGTCGTGTTGTTGGGTTTAACATTGCATCACCTCGCTTAACTGCCGTCTTTCTTCCTACCCACTCAGATATTTTGAGTGAATAGGCTCTTACCTAATGAACTCAAAATCAACGGCTGCATCATGAGTCGGTACAACATGGATATTAGACATGACTTTCGTCCTGTTCATGTTCATTTTAAGACCGACTCGCTCGGAGGCTCTACTGAATTCTTCGATTATTGTTTTTCACCACGGGCCCCTCAAAAATGCCAGCGGTCATCAACCCTAAATAAAAAAATAAAAATAAAATTTATTTAGACACATTTTGTTGATAGCATAAGCACGACAGAGTAAGACAAAAGGCAAGAAAATACAAATCAAAATTAACAGGAAACATGTCGTGCAATGTAGCAACTCTAGATCCCACACTAGGATACCCTGTGTCGTGGGATCTAGTTACTTCAATGTTGTAGACACCTTTTATGTGCAAGTGGTTGCTTATTCTAAACAATATTTAAACTTTTAAAGAACGTACTAGAGAAAACATGACAGAAAACATGTATAAAACTTCAAATCTTTCTTGTTTTTAACCGACTTCAAAAAGGAGGAGGTTACTCAATTCGACCGTATATATGCTTTTTTTTTATGTTTGTTCGCGCGTAACTTCGTCGTTTATGAACCGATTTTGATAATTCTTTTTTTGTTAGAAAGAAGACATTCCCAAGGTGGTCCCATGATAAGGACATCAGGGTCTGATGATGGAAGACCAGAGAAATCAAGGGGAACTTTCAAAAATCGTAGGGGCGATTAGTGCATTTCTTAGTATTTTCATTAAGTATTTAAAGCACTACAATTTGATAAAGGTCTGGAGTAGATCTGATGATGGAGCCGGAAGACAGTCGAAGGAACTCCTCAACAATTCACAGCAGCTACCTTGTGTTTGGGCTTGATTAATTTGTATTGATAAGAACTTTACACCTAGATGGGTTGTGACTTGTGACTGTCATAAGAGCTCTGATGATGAAGACAATGGCCAGTTCCGGGAACTCCTCAACGGTTTGCAGTAGCTACTTTGTGTTTGGTTTTAATTCATTTATATTGATGAGAACTTTGCACCCATTGGGTTAAAATAATGGTCTGCAGTACCTAAATCTGATGATTAAGGCCATAAGCAGTCGAGAGAATTATTCAAAATTACGGGTAAAAATTAAAGTAAACAAAATTACGTCATTTCCCAACTATATTTGCGTGAGCTTCCAGTCTGACCGGATGTAACTGAATACATAGTAACTACTTTTCACAACTAAAAAGTGTAAAATAAAAACTTTTTACAAAAAAACAACCGACTTCTAAAAACCACTACAAAGTGAAAAATAACTAATTTCGGAAGTCGGTGTCAAAAACTAATACCTATACAAAAACCAAAGACACCGACTTTCGAAATTAGTTATTTTTCACTTTGTAGTGGTTTTTAGAAGTGGGTTGTTTTTTTGTAAAAAAGTTTTTTCTATTATATAGTATTTAGATATTGCCATCCAAAGTATTTAGATAGAAGCGACATTAGAGACAAGCGAGGTAGACTAAAGAAATGCTGGCTTGACGTTGTAAGAGATGACATGCGTGCCAACAATCTGACACCACAGGATGCTAAAGATCGCGCGAAATGGAAGAGAATTGCATGATTTAATTCCCCCATCTCCGTTCCACCATCGGACGACCCGTCGTACGGCGAGTTTCCACCCTTAAGTTGTGAACACCACTACGATCTGGACGTCGCGTTTCGCCTCCTCCTTTATACCGCGTACATCGAGGGACTGGAACAGTTAGCCAGCGGCGGTGTTTCCGTCGGACTGCAATTTGAGTGTCTTCAAGGCTAGAGTGAATAGGCTCTTAATAAACTAGCGCGCTTTACCATCAACGATTGCGTCACTGCTTACCATCAGGCGGGATTGCGGTCAAGCGCTAGTTTATAATTTAATAAAAAAAAAGAATGTGCAGGAAAGCGGACCTCGGGCTCCTAAACGAAAGCCGCGGAGGCGAACGGCACAAGCGCTGAGATGATGATGATGATTTAGATATTATCATCATCATGTCTGTTAATAACCGACTCGATAGTCACCTCCATTCAAATCATATCAACATTCACGTTCATCCATCGTTTCTTCGTCATTCCTCTACTGCTATAGCCATCCATTCATATTCAAAGCTACCCTCACGAAAAGCAATGACAATGCAGATTGCAACTTACAAAAACAGAGTTAAAAAAAAAAATACGGGTCCAGTGACTTGCGTGCCGCGCGTGTAAGGCTTACTGGCTTAGCCAGCGCAAAAAGCCTGGAAAAGCATAGCTAAAGTAAAATGAACCGTATCTAAAGCTCATTCAGTCCAATATGGGTATTGTACTCGTAAGAACACTAACTCTGGCATATATTTTTTGTCTCATCATTATAGATAGTAAGTCAATTAAGGATCAAGTTGCTTCATCACTTTCAAATCGGTCGGTTCGGTCGGTCGGTTTCGGTCTCGGTGGTAGGCCATAACATCGGCTGCCGGCGGAAGTTACCACCCACCAGACAAAGTCTTGCCGCCAAGCGATTCCTCGTGTTCCGGCATGATGTCTGGTGAAGCCGTACGGAGGACGGGTCTGAGCAGTTGTGTTGCGATGTGTGGCGGGTACGATGCGCCAAATGTTGTTGTCTCGGGAATTTGGTCATGGAGTCTCCAGATCAATCTCCCTCTAGCGCAGCATCGTTTGGTCGTGTTGGTCTTGGGTTTAACATTGCATCACCTCGTTCAACTGCCGTCATCCTTCCTATTCCTAAATTTTTTAAGTGAATAGGCTTAATAAACTAGTGCGCTTTACACTCAACGATTGCATCACTGCTTACCATCAGGCGGGATTGCAGTCAAGCACTAGATTATAATTATTAAAAAAAAAAAAAATGCTTCAATTCTTGTGTTTTCAGTTGTTCTTACTCACCAAATAAGTAAATGTATACCATTTTTTTTAAATATAATAAACTAGTGCTTCACCGCAATCCCGCCTGATGGTAAGCAGTGATGCAATGTTTATAAAGAGCCTATTCAGTCTAGCTTCACCGTTTTGAAAGCACTTTTTATACCATGTTATATTTTTTCCCAAATACATTTAGAAATTATTGCAGTGTGATTATCGAGCGTGCCAACGCGTGGAGGTCAAGTCGCTTCACGGAAAATCAGCAGTTAGGCCCCCAAAAAACCCCAAAGCGCGCCCCAGCGGACCCCAGACTCCAAAGCTGAAAAAAGCTTCGAATGCGACTGGGATTAACGCTGAGATGTTGATGATGTTGAAGAAACCGGCAATATTAATACTAGAAACAACATTTCGAAAGATATGCTACTTCTACCAACCCGCACTGCTACCGCGTAGTGAAAGGTATTCAATTCAAATCATAACAAACAAACGTAGGTCAATAACTTTCCACTATACTTGCCATCATAGATGTACAGACGACACCACACCAAGCTACTACAATCTGTCAGATTTCTTTATTAGATTTTGAACTTTATCTCTAAAGCATTAAGGCTCAAGGTTAAGAAGGGACTCTAGTGCCGAGGAATTTGGAAAATAGGTATTTGAAGAAACTATTACCGTCGCGCTGCTTCCAACCTCTCGATAAAGTTGAAAATATCATTACCTTTCAAGCGTCGACATGTAAAAGTCGATAATCATGTAAATAATAGTAGATTTGTAAAACGTGAGTTGTGATAACCCTAAATTGGTTTGTTTACCTCTATTCTTTATGGAGCTAGGCGAAGGTATAGAGATAGGATTAAAAACCCTTCCAAAATCGTAACATACCTATCATCCAAATAAGTCGTGCCTTAAGTATGTTTATACCGTTCCGTTAAACGTAATACATAAGCGTAAATTAAATTACCAATAAAACATCTATCTTTGAGAGGAGAATCAACTAAACTGGCCGTCAAATCAAAAAGTTCCGCTGGCCTCAAACTGACGGAAAAATACTCAAAAGATGGCGCAAAAACTGCAGTGATGTAATACTGAGAACTTGGTTCATTTCGAAAGTTTACTTTACGTTTATTTTTAACTCGCTGTCTAATAGAACTCGACGCATTTTGAAGTCTACAGCCGTTACTCGAAAGGGTTAACTACCTCTGTGTTTTGCCATTGATTGACTTACCAGAAACAACAGGGGGCTCACCATTGTCTCATAGTGGTAATTTAATGACAAATACGAACACTGACAGATTCTTTCAATCTGTGAGGTTCTTTCTTAGAATACCATTTCAAGAACTAATCTTAATTATCCTTTTTTTAATACATAATAGGTATGTTTCCTGGGTAAAAAAAAATTGATTCTATATAGTCCGTCATTCAGATTATAGAAAAATATTGGATACGTATATTTTGTTTTATCAAATTAATAAAAAATGACAAATATAAAAGGCATCAAAGATCAGGAGTGGTGGCTGGTGACATCACTGGCCGTTAAAAAGTGTAGCGTGCAGTGACGTCACACGAGTTTTCAACGTGCTGTGTCATCTTCATTTATTGTTTATATGAAAAAAGAAGAAATACGTGTCTAGTATTTTTTGGAAATCTGACTGACGGACTAATTAGTTTTTTTTAATCAAATACCCTATTATAAATTAATAATTATAATAATCAAGCACTAGGCTTGACCGCAATCCCGCCTGATGGTAAGCAGAGATGCAATCGTTGATGGTAAAGTGCGCTTGTTTATTAAGTCTATTCACTAAAAAAAAACTGAATAAGAGGAACGAAGACGGCAGTTGAGCGAGGCGATGCAATGTTAAACCCAACAACACGATCAACGACGTTGCGCCAGAGAGAGATTGATCTGGAGACCACGACCAAACTCCCGACAAAACTGCATTTGGTGCATCGTACCCGGCACACATCGCAACACAGTTGTGTTGCGATGCTCAGACCCGTCCTTCGAACGGCTTTACCAGACATCATGCCGGAACAAGACATTCGCTTGGCGGCAAGACTTTGTCTGGTGGGTGGTAACTTCTGCCGGCAGCCGATGTTATGGCCTACTGCCGTTAAACCGACCGAGATTATGTCTGGAATTTAAAAGAGATAAAGAGATGGTAAAGCATATTAGTTTATTAAGAGCCTCTTCATTCTTCCTTTGAAGACACTCAAATTGTAGTCCGAAGGAAACACCGCCGCTGGCAAATTGTTCCACTCCCTCTATGTACGCGGTATAAAGGAGGAGGCGAAAAGCTTCGTCTGGATCGTAGTAGTGTTAACAACGTAAGGGTGGAAACTCGCCGTACGACAGGCCGTCCGATGGTGGAACGGAGATGGGGGAAATAAATCATGCAATTCCCTCGCACACTCTCCAAAATGCATCCTATAGAACACCGAAAGGCTGGCTACTCTACGCCTGTGCTCTAGGCTTTGGAGACCATCTCGAGTTAAATCAGGGTCACCAATCAGCCTCTTCGCACGCCTCTCCACTGAATCCGAAGTGGCCAGTTGACACTTAGCAGCACCAGCCCGAATGTGGCTGCAGTACTCCACACACGAACGGACCTGTGCTTTGTATAACATTAGAAGCTGCCCTGGTGTGAAGTACTGCCGGACCTTTCCGATAACGCCAAGTTTCCTGGCAGCCACTTTGGCCTTGGACTCATCTATGTAATTTAAAAAAATATGATTACCGTTTCAAAGTGGTATGTGTGTAGATGTACTAACCTACTTTACAGGAATAAAATTTGTTTACCATATAATAGGTGTACTGTACAAATACGTTTCCGCCGCTTTTTTTAACCGACTTCAAAAAGGAGGAGGCTTTTTTTTTTCTTTGTTTGTTCGCGCATAACTTCTTCGATTATGAACCGATTTTGATAATTCTTTTTCTGTTGGAAAGAAGACGTTCCCAAGGTGGTCCCATGATAAGGATATCAGGGTTTGTATCAGGGGTTGTTAGTGAAAGACCAGAGAAAACAAGGGAAACTTTCGAAAATAGCAGGGGCGACTAGTGCATTTCTTAGCATTTTCATTAAGTATTTTAAAGCACTACAATTTAATAAAGGTCTGGAGTAGATCTGATAATGGAGCCGGGAGACAGTCGAAGGAACTCCTCAACAATTCACAGCAGCTACCTTGTGTTTGTGCTTGAATAATTTGTATTGACAAGAACCTTACACCTAGATGGGTGGTGACTGTCATTAGGGAGCTGATGACGATGACAAAGGTCAGTTCAGGGAACTCCTAAACGATTTACAGTAGCTACCTTGTATTTGGACTCAATTCATTTATATTGATGAGAACTTTGCACCCATTGGGTTAAAATAATGGTCTGCAGTAAATTTGATGATGAAGACCATAGGCAGTTGAGGGAATAAAATTAAAGTAAACAAAATTACGTCGTTTCCCAACTATATTTGCGTCAGCTTCCAGTCTGACCGGATGCAACTGAATACATAGTACTTTTAACAACTAAAAAGTGTAAAATAAAAACTTTTTTACAAAAAAACAACCGACTTCCAATAAAAACTTTTTTACAAAAAAACAACCGACTTCCAAAAACCACTACAAAGTGAAAAATAACTCATTTCGGAAGTCGGTGTCTTTGGTTTTGAATATTCGTTTTTTGACACCGACTTCCGAAATTAGTTATTTTTCACTTTGTAGTGGTTTTTGGAAGTCAGTTGTTTTTTTGTAAAAAAGTTTTTATTTTACACTTTTTAGTTGTTAAAAGTACTATGTATTCAGTTGCATCCGGTCAGACTGGAAGCTGACGCAAATATAGTTGGGAAACGACGTAATTTTGTTTACTTTAATTTTTACCCGTAAGTATTCCCTCAACTGCCTATAGTCTTCATCATCAAATTTACTGCAGACCATTATTTTAACCCAATGGGTGCAAAAGTCTCATCAATATAAATGAATGAAGTCGAACCACAAAGTAGCTACTGTAAACTGTTGAGGAGTGCCCGGAACTGGCATATGTCTTCATCATCAGAGCTCTTATGACAGTCACAAGTCACAACCCATCTAGGTGTAAAGTTCTTATCAATACAAATTAATCGAGCCCAAACACAAGGTAGCTGCTGTGGATTGTTGAGGAGTTCCTTCGACTGTCTCCCGGCTCCATCATCAGATCTACTCCAACCTTTATTAAATTGTAGTGCTTTAAAATACTTGATGAAAATGCTAAGAAATGCATTAGTCCCCCTGCAATTTTTGAAAGATCCCCTTTTTTTGCTCTGGTCTTCCACCATCAATCCCTGATATCCTTATCATGGGACCACCTTGGGAACGTCTTCTTTCCAACAGAAAAAGAATTATCAAAATCGGTTCATAAACGACGAAGTTACGCGCGACAAACATAGAAAAAAAAAAGCATATATACGGTCGAATTGAGTAACCTCCTCCTTTTTGAAGTCGGTTAAAAACCACTACAAAGTGAAAAATAACTAATTTCGGAAGTCGTTGTCAAAAATGAATATACAAAACCAAAGACACCGACTTCCGAAATTAGTTATTTTTCACTTTGTAGTGGTTTTTGGAAGTCGGTTGTTTTTTTGTAAAAAAGTTTTTGAACATGCGAATGAGCATTATCATGAAGGAGAATAATTTTGTCATATCTGGAGTAGTACCTAATGGCCGCGTTTTTCCTCTTCCTCCTATCTTCCACCAATAATGTTTCCAATTCCGTGTCTTCGTACGATTTCGATCTTCCACTAAGTTCTTTGTCGTCACAGTTTCTAAACTTTTGAAATCACACACGACCACTTCTCTCTCTTAAACCAGCTTCACCATAAGCTTCTACAAGCAATCAAGGCCCACAGCTGCAGATTTCTTCAAATTAAAGAAGTAAAGTCCCTGCAAATGACGCTTATTCGGCACAAACCTTGACAATTTTCATCATCATCATCATCAACCTTTTATCGTCCTACTGCTGGGCACAGGTCTCCTCTCATACAGAGAAGGAATTTTTGCACATAAATAAATATGTGATACAGATACAAAGTCACTAATACTCTAAGTGTATAGTTATTACCAGATGTCTGAACTTACGATATCATATTTTATGTCTGACAACTTCAACGTAACCTCTTAGTGAGGACATCTTGTGTTAAACGGCGGAAAATAATATTTATACACCTAATATGAGGTTTATGTTATATTTTTTTTAAGTTATAAACTAGCGCTTGACCGCAATCCCGCCTGATGGTAAGCAGTGATGCGATCGTTGATGGTAAAGCGCGCCAGGTTAATAAGAGCCTATTCACTCTAGCCTTGAAGACACTCAAATTGTAGTGTGACGGAAACACCGTCGCTGGCAAATTGTTCTAGTCCCTCGATGTACGCGGTATAAAAGAGGAAGCGAAACGCTTCGTCTGGTTCGCAGTGGTGTCAACAACGCTATATAGCTAAAAGAAATAGCATTACACCTAAGCGATTAACTTTCACCAGATCAGATAGATATACAGTATGTTAACTAACAGAGGGCGTTCCCGTTATCCCGTAATAGTATAGCATACATATATGCTAAAAAAAATTATTTCCATTCGAAAACAAAATGTTTTTTCCAATAAGAAAATATTAAATAAAAATTTGAAATTGACATGTAAAAGAAACACACCGTACACGCGAACATGAAAGACGGCAACGTCGCAATTTATTTATACATGACGACTACTATTTTGATTTAAAACAGGAGGTTTCAAATTTATTTCCAATTAGAATTTTTTTTTATTCGGATTTTTTTATGCTTATTTTTCTATGCTGATATTTTATTTTAATCTATTAATGATATATATTAACGAGTTTAAGGGAACACCCTCTGTTATTTAACATACTGTATTTTAAGCTGCATGTATGGGCTAATAAAACACAGCCTCTCTGGCGTAGCGGTAGCGAACGCGGCCGCTGCGCAAGGAGGCGCGGGTTCGATCCCCGCACAGTGCAAATATTTGTCTGCATGAATATTAATATTTGCACTGGTCTGGTCGTGCCTCGGTAAGCACGTTAAGCCGTTGGCCCCGGTTACCATCCGAACATCTAATGGCAGTCGTTACGGGTTGTTGGAGCCCTCAAAAGTCCAATAATTGGTATAACTGCAATGCTTCGATATCGCCTTCGGGTTGTGGAGGTCAGACGGCAGTCGCTTCACGGAAAATATCAAAGTTTAGCTAAAATCAGCAGTTAGACTGGTAAAGCGGACCCCAGACTCCAAAGCTGAAGAAGCTTCGGATGCGACTGGGATTAACGCTGAGATGATGATGTATTGGCTAATAAAACTAGGCTTCACGGTATTCTTTCTGATGATTATAATAATATGATGAAGCGTTTCAAGTTCCTTCATGACACACATAATAGATATCTGAGGTCATCGGAAAACTTGATATTAGAGATGCATTCCACTAGTTTGTATGATAAATCCTTTACTGTACAAGCAGTTCGGCTATGGAATGACTTGCCCATGTCCGTAAGGCGTGCTCAAACTCTGTCCACTTTTAAAACTACTTATTATGATAAAAAAAGCACTTCCTTTCTCTTTAAACATATGTATAAATACAATATGTAAAGAAAACCCCGTATGACCTAAAAGGATAATAAATGTTAGGTATACACATGACCAAATAAAATATGAAATTTTACGTAATCATCATAACAATACTAATGAATTTTTTTTCCGCGAATTAATTCCAACTTCCCTGAAATTTAGTAATTTTTAAAAAAGTGACAACACCGTTTCTGACGGAGCGAATAGCGATGCGACCACGTGCCGCCTGCCCTGCCCCCCTCCACCCGCGCATGTATGGTTGACGTGTTGCCTAACGCATTAAGTTACCTCGGTTTTTCGAAATAATATTTATTTTTTAGGAGGATTTTTTTATTAGAATCAGTTAACGATACCTAGCAATACCTTCACGGATCGGACAGGGTTTTCTTTACATATTGTATATTTGCTCTGCTCTGCTAATATAAACTAATACATTGTACACTACCTACATTATTTCTCTCTCCTTCCCCTTAGTATTCCATCCAAAGGTTGTCTGTAAAAGATCGCTCTTTGCCCATTGTGTCACCCTTTGTAAAATCTTTATATTTATGTTTTGTAATCTATACGGTGTACATAATAAAGACCATTCTATTTTATTATAAAAAAAAACACAATATTACCCACGACCTTACGAGTTTACTTAACTTTATGCACTTTGTTTCTAAAAGTCATAACGTAGACACAACGGTACTAAATTCCATGTGCGCATCATGACATAAAAACATTTTTTATCAACTCCTCCAGATTGATGAAAGGCGTCCATTTTGGATTCGATTTAGTTCTTTTCAAATGTAACAAAAACTGCTGACCATGGCTAGCAAAATAAATACTAAGTACTTACTTTCAAAAAACGCAATATTGCGACAGCCGAGCTTGCTTTTTTAATGACCTTTTTAAGTTTTTGGCTGAATGATTTCCATGACTTGATTTAAAAAAAAAGTCTCACTAATTTGACGTTTCGTTTCGCAGCAAAAAGTCTGGCATGATTTGAGTTCAAAACAAAACTATTATTATTGCTATGGAAGTAGAACTTATAATAGAAAAGGAGACTATTTAAATGTGAAATCATAGATATAAAAAAGAAATTGCAGGTACTTTTTTGTAATTCTATGTGTGAAATCTACCCAATTTAATCTTCTACAACCTGATTCCTGAATAGATGGAGTAAGGAATCGTTTACACGCTACATCAAAATATTTAGGTTTTAAATAATCTTATCCGAAATTTCCGTTACCTATCTCATTTATCCCATCACCGTTCTTTTAGATTTCAATAAGGCAAAATCCACGCTATCACGTATCTGTCTATATTTAGAATAAAACTGAGTCAAAATCATAAGAGATCAAAATAAGTTCGACGTCTTTAATTTAACAAAGTTTGCACATATGAACAAATATTGTTCAGAAGGTCCACTACAATTCATCTTTTTTTTTTAATTGTAGCCATATCTACAAACGCCCCATGCGAAGGACGCGTCACGCTGACGTCACACAGATACTACATCCCGCTTCTACAACTATTCTATTTTTTGGTTATGCGAAAACCGAAACACGTGTAGTAACGTGTGTGTATAGTATTTTTAAGTTAAGAATGTATGTACAAAATTTCAAAGAGAATAGATATAATAAAAAACCACAATGTTAAGAGCGTGCTATTCTACTTGGTTGTCCCAACAAAAATATGGTCAAAGATCCGTTCGGGCGGGCGAGCGCGGTGCGTTGACCTCTGGCGTCAGCTGTGGCGCGCACGCAAGTACCGTAACCCTTCGGTAATCACACTGTAACAATTTCTAAATTTATTTGGGAAAAAATATAACATGATGTAAAAATTATTGGAATCAATTCAGCTGTTTATTCTAAACAAACTACATATATTCAGGTTTCGCATATACAAAACATAAAGTTGTATAAGCACCCGTTTTCTATGTAGTATGAGTGAATTTTACACCCTGTCCCTCATATCTCCATAAAATAATTTTAATTGAAGTAACAAGCCTCATATGGAAACAAACCTAAACGATATAGGCATGATAATAAGCATAGACCAAAACGTACGGTCAGAACGTAGCGATTTGTGTGCTGCAACGGACGCTCTGAAGGTAAAAGACATGTGACATCTACCAACCCACACTGGGCCAGCGTGGTAGATTACGGCCCACTCCCTCTAAAATAAATGTATGAAAGAATAAGTAGAGTTATCTGTATGTTTTGCCGGTGGCGTACAAATATTAACATAAGTAGGCATTTATTAGAATTGAATTTTATTACAATTTTAATAACAAGCTAACTTATAATAATTAATATCCTGAAACAAACATAATAATATTGCAAACAACATTGCTTATGTACACTATGAGTATTATTTTTGAAATATAGAACCATCAGGCGTAAGGAAAATTTAATTATAATTATCACATTTTGTTGCTGAGTAGACACATCTTTCGAACAGATGAAATAAAAAACTTTTTTACAAAAAAACAACCGACTTCCAAAAACCACTACAAAGTGAAAAATAACTAATTTCAGAAGTCTTGTCTTTGGTTTTGTATATTCGTTTTTGACACCGACTTCCGAAATTAGTTATTTTTCACTTTGTAGTGGTTTTTGGAAGTCGGTTGTTTTTTTGTAAAAAAGTTTTTATTTTATACTTTTTAGTTGTTAAAAGTACTATGTATTCAGTTGCATCCGGTCAGACTGGAAGCTGACGCGAATATAGTTGGGAAACGACGTAACTATGTTGACCTTAATTTTAACCCGTAAGTATTCCCTCAACTGTCTTCATCATCTGCAGACCATTATTTTAACCCAATGGGTGCAAAGGTCTCATCAATATAAATGAATTGAGTCCAAATACAAGGTAGCTACTATAAATGCGTTTAGGAGTTCCCTGAACTTACCTTTGCAATCATCACCAGCTCCCTAATGACAGTCACCACCCATCTAGGTGTAAGGTTCTTGTCAATGCAAATTATTCAAGCACAAACACAAGGTAGCTGCTGTGAATTGTTGAGGAGTTCCTTCGACTGTCTTCCGGCTCCATCATCAGATCTACTCCAGACCTTTATTAAATTGTAGTGCTTTAAAATACTTAATGAAAATGAAATGCACTAGTCGCCTCTGCAATTTTTGAAAGTTTCCCTTGTTTTCTCTGGTCTTCCACCATCAAACCCTGATATTCTTATCATGGGACCACCTTGGGAATGTCTTCTTTCCAACAGAAAAAGAAGTATCAAAATCGGTTCATAAACGACTAAGTTATGCGCGAACAAACGTAAAAAAAAAGCATATATACGGTCGAATTGAGTAACCTCCTCCTTTTTGAAGTCGGTTAAAAATGAAATTTATTAGAACTCCAAATTATTTTACATTAGTTGGTGATTGGAGCCTCCTGTTAAGCAAGTAATGCCTGTGTTAAAATACTCTGCTTTTCTACAGCCGTATACAAATTTTGAAAACCTCTTTTCCACCTCTTTGAGCATCGGGCATCTTGCCGGCCGGTAAGGACCAGCCCCGAGTCGGCGGCGCGTTGTGTATCACACGCGCCTCAAAGAGATGTCAGCACATCGTGACGGGGTCCACGAAGACCGATGCCTCTTAGGTCAGGGTTTCGGGTTAGTTAAAAAAGAAACCATGGCCCTGGCGCACAGGCAAGTGAAGAAACACGGGTGGGTTTTAGTCAGTAAAAGTCTGACGCGCCCTTCCGCTCCTACCAAAGCGAGAGAGGTCATTTGATAATTCCTCATCCAGAACAAAAAAAAAGGTACACGCTTCCATACCATATCGAACATTCATCTATGCTATTGTAGAAGCTGTATGCTACAGTTTTCGCTGGGAGTAGTGCAAGCAGATTGTGCCGCCGACTCTGACGGTGACCGATGTATTTGTCAGGCACAAATAGTCGGCAGAAAAGTCCATGGAGCTCTGGGCAGTCTGTACGTCCCTGCAAGTATAATGTACAATGAAGGAAGGCATCCATTTGTCCTCGTTGCGGCACACATCTTGAGTAGATTATTGTCTTGTTCCCAAACCCACGGTAGCTTTGAGCCTGTGCTAAAAACAGCACCTTAATTGAGTAACAGACTATCAATCAGAATCTGCAGGGTAATTGCGTACTACACTATCCTATCAGTAGCAATGAGTTTCATTTTGACAGTTCAACAATATCCATTGCGTCATGTACCTTGTTAAGCAGACACATTTTTTCAATAATAGTCGGTCGGTCGGTCGGTTAATATATGAAGCAATAGATAAGCAGTATGCTTCAAAATGATGCCAATTGATAGTAGTAGCGTAATTACAATTGGGTTGTATCCTAAAAAATAATTTAATGTCCATCAGATCGATTTATAAAAAATATTGAACACGTATTTTTTATTTCTTCTTTCATTCAAATATTTAGGAAGGTATATTGATTTGAAATGTCGCATGACGTCGCGCCGTGGTACAAAATAAACCACGGCGTGACGTAATTAGCCCCCACTCCGTAACTTTAATACGCTATATCTCAGTAGTTTTTGGTAATTTCGACAAAATAAAAAATACGGGTCTTAATTTTTTTTATTATCTGTAAGACGGACTAATTATTTTTTTGATCTTCATGCCTTGGATACATCCCTATTAAATATCTTTTAATATTATCCGCCATTGCTAAAATACAATTCGTTGTGCTGAATCTCAGTGATATTCACTACAAAGATTTATTGAAACACTAATCTATCTATACTAATATATAAAGCTGAAGAGTTTTTTTGCTTACTTGTTTGTTTGACCGCGTTTATCTCAGGAACTGCTGATCCGATTTGAAAAATTCTTTTTGCGTTGGTTAGTCCATTAATACAGGAAGGCTTTAGGCTATATAACATTACGCTGCGCTCAATAGGCGCGGAGCATATAAGAAAATCATATCGAAACCTACGCGGGTGTAACCGCGGCGCGCAGCTAGTATTATACAGTATGTTAAATAACAGAGGGCGTTCCCTTAAACTCGTTAATATATATCATTAATAAATTAAAATAATTAAAATAAATATCAGCATAGAAAAATAAGCATAAAAAAATCCGAATAAAAAAAAAATCTAATTGGAAATAAATTTGAAACCTCCTGTTTTAAATCAAAATAGTAGTCGTCATGTATAAATAAATTGCGACGTTGCCGTCTTTCATGTTCGCGTGTACAGTGTGTTTCTTTTACATGTCAATTTAAAATTTTTATTGAATATTTTCTTATTGGAAAATTTTTTAAAACATTTTGAAATATTTTTTTTAGCATGTATGTATGCTATACTATTTCGGGTTAACTGGAACGCCCTCTGTTAGTTAACATACTGTATACATATTCAGGTCGATTGTCTTGTTCACAAACTAAACTAATTTTAAGCTCAGTGCATCTTTTTCTTTCTATTTCGATAAAAAAGGATAGAAGATAAGATTTTAGTTTTTTAGTTTAATGGGAGGCACTTGTATGCAAAAAAATAAAAAGTCTGATTCAGAAGCCGTACGGAGGACGGGTCTGAGCAGTTGTGTTGCGATGTGTGCCGGATACGATGCGCCAAATGTTGTTGTCAGGTGTTTGGTCGTGGAGGGTCTCCAGATCAATCTCCCTCTGGCGCAGCATCGTTGATCGTGTTGTTGGGTTTAACATTGCACCACCTCGCTTAACTGCCGGCTTCCTTCCTATTCACTCAGATTTTTTTTTAAGGATTGTCCTATAAAAACTAGCACGCTTTACCATCTCTGCTTACCATCAGGCGGGATTTCTGTCAAGCACTACCCTAGAATCATTAAAAAAAAAGCTTTTGATCAAACCTAAACTTCTGCACTTAACTTGCAGCGTAAGAAACAGAACAACAAAAAAGAAACAGGTTTTTTTATCAATAAGTGTTTTTATTCACGTTTTTTGGTCGCCGGTAGGTATTTTATACAGTTGTATGAGGTAAGCGAGCCAAAATTAGAAAGCAAGCATTTTGAGGCGCTATTTTTAGACTGGCTACCATTAATAAGCAATTTTAATATAAACTTAGCACTAGAACCGGTTGTTTAAATACATACTTTTAGAGTTGATCTGATATGGCTTCTTGCTTGTATTATTTATACATTTATTATATACGTGTGCTGTTAATTTTTTCAAAGTGGCTCATAGTAATTACATCCGCATTGGTGATCGGTGGGTTAAACTTCGTTTACAGAGATCGGTTTGTGGATGAGTGCATGGGCGTACCCAGCTTCTGGCCTGGGGGCGGGGGTTCTGTGAGGGGCCAAGTCAGACCTGGAGGGTCAAATCAGACCTGAGGCCCAATTCAGATCTGGGGGCCAAGTCAGACCTGGAGGTCAAATCAGACCTGGGGGTGAAGTCCGACCTGGGGGTCAAGTCCGACCTGGGGGTCAAGTCAGACCTGGAGGGCCAAGTCAGACCTGGGGGGACAAGTCAGACCTGGAGGCCAAGTCAGACCTGGGGTCCAAGTCAGACCTGGGGCCAAAGTCAGACCTGGAGGGTCAAGTCCTACCTGGGGGCCCAAGTCAGACCCGGGGGGTCAAGTCAGACCTGGGGGTCAAGTCAGACCTGGGGGTCAAGTCAGACCTGGGGGTCAAGTCAGACCTGGGGGGTCAAGTCAGACCTAGGGGGTCAAATCAGGGTTAGGGTCGAATCGTCCCTGATTATTTTGTCCTAGAAACTACATAGGAACATCTACATCAAACTATTGTAGTGTGTAGGGCAAATAGACGCAACTGATCCTGATTGATAGATAGTTTAATAAATAAAAGTAAGTTAATTATGCATGCACCTCTAATTACTACTATTATGATTAGTAATTCGGGGAGTTAATACATATCTGGGAGATTTCAAGTGGGGACGGCTGTCTCCACCGGCTCTAGTTTATTAAGGGCCTATTCACTCTAGCTTTGAAGACACTTAAATTGTAGTCCGACGGAAACTCGGCTGCTGGCAAATTGTTCCCATCCCTCGATGTACGTGGTATAATAGACGAGGTGAAACGCTCCGTCTAGATCGTAGTGGTGTCATCAACGTAAGGGTGGTTACTTGACATACGACGGGTCGTCTGATGATGGAACGGAGATGGAGAATTAAATCATGTAATTCCTTCGCATACTCTTCAAAATGCATCAGTAGCAATGCCAAGCTGGCTACTCTTCGCCTGTGCTCCAGGCTTTGAACCCCGTTTTGAACTAAATCTGGTTCCCCAATTAGCCTCTTAAGCCTCCTCTGGGTGAAGTTTCTGGAGTGGCGGCCACGTACCGGAAGACGCAGCGTATGAAGGCCCCCAACAACGTAGACCGATGACCTGGTGAAGGTCGCGGGAAGCCGATGGATGCGGGCAGCACAAGACCGGTCATCATGGAAAGCCTTGGGGGAGGCCTTTGTCTTGCAGTGGGCATCTATAGGCTGAAGAAGAAGAAGAATTAGCCTCTTCATGCGCCTCTCCACCGAATTCAAAGTTTCCAGGTGGCATTTTGCTTTTATAAATGTATGGATTTTTTTTTTTTTGATATGGCATCTCGTAGACTTTCCTGTGGATGCCTTAATTAAAAATTAAAGCCTCCAGCCAGGGGCACTTAGAACTAACTTAAAATTAGGCGACTACGCACTAATGGCACCCCCTGTGGGGTACGAGCCTCGGCTTAGGGCGTCGCTAGAGAGGACAGCAGGGGACGGCTGGATCGAAAGTTATACTTAATGGTTTGATGACCGCGGCGTTTCCTAGTACTAGCTCCGAGAAGAAACGCCGAAACAAACTCAGAGGTCATTGTTGGGACATTATGATATTACTGGCTCAGCTGTGGCGCGGGCTGGCCTTCTTCGGACAAGGAAATGTATGGAATCAGATAGTTTCCGAGGGAGAAATTCCCGACTACAAGTGAGCGAAGACAAAGGCTAAGTTAGCGATAACATGGTTTTCATTCAACAGTAGAAACTGATAACGCTCACATGTTACATGTCAGTTATCAGCTTACGGCATTATAAAAAAGATTATAATAAGTATTTTTAGGCTAGACAAGAGTCTTAGTCAAATGAGACCGCGGTTGTCGTAAGTAAGGATGTATCCAAGGTGTGAAAATCAAAAAAATAATTAGTCCGTCTTATAGATAGTAAAAAATAATTAGTCCGTCTTATAGATAGTAAAAAATAATTAGTCCGTCTTATAGATAGTAAAAAATAATTAGTCCGTCTTATAGACAGTAAAAAATAATTAGTCCGTCTTATAGATGGTAAAAAAAAATTAGACTCGTATTTTTTTGTTTTGTCGAAATTACCAAAAACTACTGAGATATAGCGTATTAATATAGCGGTCTAACTGCAATGCTTCGATGTCGCCTTCGGGTTGCGGAGGTCAGACGGCAGTCGCTTCACGGAAAATGTCGAAGCTTAGCCATATCAGCAGTTGGACTGGTAAAGCGGACCCCAGACTCCAAAGCTGAAAAAGGCTTCGGATGCGACTGGAATTAACGCTGGGATGATGATGATGTAGCGTATTAAAGTTACGGAGTGGGGGCTAATTACGTCACGCCGTGGTATATTTTGTACCACGGCGTGACGTCATGCGACATTTCAAATCAATATATCTTCCTAAGTATTTGAATGAAAGAAAAAATTAAAAATACGTGTTCAATATCTATACTAATATATAAAGCTGAAGAGTTTGTTTGTTTGTGCGCGCTAATCTCAGGAAATACTGGTCCGATTTGAAAAACTCTTTTGTGTTGGATAGCCTATTAATCCAGGAAGGCTTTAGGCTATATAACATCCCGCTATGACCAATAGGAGCAGAGCAGTAACAAAAAATGTTGCGAAAACGGGAGCTAACGCAGCCGTACATATTGCCAATAGGAGCTGAGCATGACTAATTCTACGCGAACGAAGTCGCTGGCGGCCGCTAGTTTTTTATAAATCTATCTGATGGACATTAAATTATTTTATAGGATACAACCCAATTGTTTTCAATTATATCTAAACTGTCTCTGGAGCAACTTAATTTTATCACCTCGGTGGTAGGCCACATAACATCGGCTGCCAACAGAAGTTACCACCCACCAGACAAAGTCTTGCCGCCAAGAGATTCGTCGTGTTCCGGCATGATGTCTGGTGAAGTACGGAGGACAGATCTGAACAGTTGTGTTGCGATGTGTGCCGAGTACGAAGCGCCAAATGTTGTTCTATCGGGAGTTTGGTCGTGGAGGGTCTTCAGATCAATCTCTCTCTGGCGCAGCATGGTTGGTCGGAGAATCTGTCCATTCTTTGGTTGCCTGGAAGAGATTGCGTTAGCGATAAGGCCGCCCATTGTATGTTTTGTTGTATCAAACGTATTTTGTTCTATGTATGTTTTTGGTGTACAATAAAAAATATATAAATAAATAAATCTGCAGACGCACTGATATCTATCATTAAACTCAGTAGAATAAAAAGTAAAGAGATAGAGAACATCTGGCGAAGCGTAGAAGAAGCTTTGCCAGATCTTCTCGACGCTGCACAGCCTTTCTGTTATTCTCCATGTCAGTTGTTGAGTTTGCTAAACGTATTCTTTAACAACCTTATGAGCATCGCCAATGTCATCCTCCAACCATTTACAGCTTCCGTGGCGATGCGTTAGCGAACGCGGCCGCTGCATAAGGAGACGGGGTCGATCCCCACGCAGTGCAAATATTTTATGCATGAATATGAACATTTTCACTGGTCTGGTCGTGCCTCGGAAATCACGTTAAGTCCGGTTGCCATACTAACATCTAATGGCAGTCGTTACGGGTTGTTGGAGCCTTCCAACAATTTGTCTAACTGCAATGCTTCGATATCGCCTTCGGGTTGTGGGGGTCAGACGGTAGTCGCGTGACGGAAAATATCAAAGTTTAGCCAAAAATCAGCAGTTAGACTGGTAAAGCGGACCCCAGACTCCAAAGCTTAAAAAGTTCGGATGCGACTGGGATTAACGCGGAGATGATGATGATGATGATGGATATGGCCAATGTGACAGTATACAATATGTAAAGAAAACCCTGTCCGATCTGTGAAGGTATTATTAGGTATCGATAACTGTTTCTACTAATACCCATAAAATCAGGCTAAACTTAAAAAAAAATCCCCCTAAAAAAATAAATATTATTTCGCAAAAAGAGGTAACTTAATACATGTGCGCTAAGCAACCCCTTCCGCGGGCGGCGGGGGGCAATGCACGCGGCACCTGTGACGTGGTCGCGTCGCTATTCGTTTATAATAATACCGGTGTTGTCACTTTTTTAAAAATTACCAAATTTCGGGGAAATTGGAATTAATTCCCGGGAAAAAAGGATTATTTCAAAATTCATTAGTATTGTTACTATGATGATTATGTAAAATTTTATATTATATTTGGTCAAGTGTTTACCTAACCTTTATTATCCTTATGGTTCGGACAGGGTTTTCTTTACATATTGTATAATCAGTGCCGGGGGTTTTGACCTTCCCAGTTCCCATTTGGTCCACAAAGTATACAGTGTTCTAAAATTTTCCTGACTAAAAAACGACCTTTTTTTTCTAGCAAGTACCTATTAAAAATTGTTTTTTTGTTTCTGTGACGCGCGCCTTATTGTCAATGACGCGGTATTTTTGTTTTTGTTAGAATTTTGGTGATAAGTACGCTCGTGTCTTAGGTTTGAAAATAAAAACAAAATGGTACGTGTTATTTTTTCATTTGTAATCACTGTTGTTTTTCTAATTTTAGGTGTATGGATAAGAAATATTTATTGCAGATCAACATCGATAGTTGTATTATATTTAATTAATTTGCTATTTTTACTAAGGAACAACTCGAGACAGATTTAAGTTATTTATATGGCATTTTCGTAACCAGCACCCCAATCCACCTCGGAATTAACACCCATATCATATTAATATACATTTAAATTGGCGTCCATCTTGGATTTCAAAAACGGTGGCTTTTTCGTAATAAGCACCCCAATTATACTCAAAATTGACACTCATATCAAATTATAAAACAAACAAATAAAAAACAAACACGTGTGAGCCCTTAATAGATACCGAGTTACGAACAATGTTTTGTTCGCAGCTCGGGTGCCGCTTACCCGCGTCTCGCCCTCACACCCCGCACGATTGCTCTGTCTAGACGTCTTCGTCGGACGACTGTATGATTTTTAGACTGTGATATTAGTATGGATTAAGATAGGGTTATTCAAATGAATTTTAAAACATTTTATTTAGGACCGAGACAAAAACAATTTTTTTTTTTTTTTGAACTCAGCGCATCCAGATCTATATGATTATCTATAGTGGTGAGGGTTTTGAGCAACTTCGGGCACATACATACAGACAGACATACAAACATACGCCCTTTATAGGGATGGATACAACTAGTGCGGCCCGTAGCTTCTGCGTAAGTCTAGATCCACTGCGAATGTCGGGATCAAAAGTATCATATGTGTTATAGAAGTCGTGGTGGCCTGGTGGTTAAAACCTCAACCTCTCAAGTATGAGTGTGGAGTTCGATTCAGGTCAGGCAAGTACCAATGTAATTTCTAAGTTAAACGTACTTTCTAAGTATATCTTGGACGCAATGACTGATTACAAGGTGAAGAGAAACATCTTGAGGCAACCTGGACTTTTAAGTCTGAAATCGCCAACCCGCGTTGAGCAAGCGTGATTGCAGCAATCTTTCTCTGTATGAGACTGAGACCTGTGTGCTCAGCAGTGTCAGATGACAACACAAGGTGTACCATCTGAAGGACGAGATAGGGATGTATCCAACGTATGAAAATCAACGAAATAATTAGTCCGTCTTATAGATAATAAAGAAATTAAGACCAGTATTTTTTTATTTTTGTTAAAATTATCCAAAAACTACTGCGTATTAAAGTTACGGATTGGGGGGCAATTACGTCACGCCGTGGTATATTTTGTACCAAAGGCGATGTCATGCGACATTTCAAATCAATGTACTTCCTAAGTATTTGAAGGAAGAAAATAAAAAAATTCGTGTTCAATATTTAATTTAAATCTATCTGATGGACATTAAATTATTTTTAGGAATACAACTTAATTACAAAAATACTCTCTGCAATAATATAAATAATATACAGTGTGAATTTATATAATTATTGGCAAATAAGTAGATATACAATATGTAAAGAAAACCCTGTCCGATCCGTGAAGGTATTGTCGAGTATCGATAACTGATTCTACTAATGCCCACAAAGCCGGGCTAAACTTTTAAAAAAATCCCCTAAAAAAATAGATATTCATAAAACGGTAACTTAAAACAGGCGCAGGCGAAGAAGGGCAGGGCTGCGGTCGCATCGCTGTCGCTCAGAATAATAAAATAATGTTATCACTTTTAAAATTAAGTACCAAATTTTTGGGGAAGTTGGAATTAATTCATGGGGAAAAAGATTATTTCAAAATTCACTAGTATTATTTACTATGATGATTATGTAAAATTTCATATGTTATTTGGTCATGTGTTTACTAACCTTTACTATCTACAGGTCGGACAGGAGTTTCTTAACATATTGTATAATTATTAGAGTGTGATGTGTATTTGTTTGCATGCACAGTAAGTGTAGAGGAGTTACTGAGTTTCTTACTTAAAAATAATGTAATTTTTCAGTTTCACTATAGTTTAATCAAAGTCGCCAGTCTCGTATTAGATCCCTAAATTTGTTATTTGTTAGTTGCACCTGAATTTCTTTTTGCATGGCAGTGAGGCGTGACCTGCGCTTAGGCAGAGACAGAAAAGCAGGAGCCGCGTGTCACGGAGATGATATACTGCGGAGGATATTATTGGAGTTACCTTGGAAAGACCGCATCAAGGAACTTCGCATCAGTAGCGTCTTCGTGTCCGTGACGCAACAGACACACTGCAAAGGATGGCCTACGCTGGTACGGTCGTCTTACGAAACCGGCATGATGCGTGGGTAACAAATGTCTTCATGGCGCCTCCGCCGGGCCGGAACAAACGAAATTAGACCAAAGTGCAGCTTACGGCATTTGTAAGAGATGACATGTGTGCCAACAATCTCACCACGGGATGCCAGAGATCGTGAAATGGAGGCGTATATGTAGGAAAAGCGGACCCCAGGCTCCAACGTCAAGCCACAGAAGCAACCAGGTTTATACGATGAGATAGTGATGATTTATTATTATTTGTAAATCTGGATGCAGAATACTCCATACACACATACAGCAAGAATAACAGATGAGTCAGCTGAATTCGGGCAGACGGTCGAGCAAAAAAAGTTTCTTAAAGAGATCACTAGATGGCCACCAGGGAGTGCTTGGCCCGGCCGGCCACTACCGCCTCTATATCTTGTCTACATTGTCATATATACATCCATGCGTCGTGCATTGAAATACGCATTCTAAAGAAGATAACAGCAATATAATGGTTAGAAGACATCTTATCTTTACCTAAAATATGTTATGACAGGATTAGTGGAGTACACCATCTATTGTCCCGAGTGTAAAATAAAATCATTGGCACTACTGAGCCCATTTTACCGTTTTGTTTTAATTACGTTATTTATACGTGTAAATATACGGAGTAGCATTAAATAAGTAAATTCAAATTGTTAAAAAAGAAAAAGGCCAAACTGCACGTAAGAGGTTTAAAATCGTTGCTAAGTTTTAAACCGCAACCTATGCTGCCATCTATTATCTTTTGATAAGAACTGAGAGTCTGTTGTACTAGATGGGAACCCTTGTTGTAAATGCAAGAATGTTGTTTCAAACGGTTTGCTACATAAGTATAAAATATTTCGATGCAACAGACTGTTGCTAGCAAATAGTACCGTTCTATGAGGCATCTAGGCAAACTCTTATTTTGCTTTGATGTTGCCATATATGCAATGTTTTATTAGCTTCACTTGTATGTTTGTTTGCTTGCTTGCTTGCTTGTTTGTTTGTTTGTCCGTCTCTTTCTTCGGACTGAGTGAGCGGCTCATTACTGTAAATGTCCACCGTTTTTCAATACGTTCGTTCATTTTTTTTTAAGAATATCGTATTAAAAGTTGAAAATAAATATGGTTTAAAAAATAAAAAGCGCCTCACGCTTTTTAAAAAAATATTTTTAATTTTTGCAGCGATATTTTTTAAAAGCATGTTTTAAAGTTTTTTTTAAACTATAACTGTTTATGCTTACAGATGTGCTGATGATATAAATAGATGTCTAACAGTTAAAGACAGCCTCTCCTATACAAAGTTCTTCAGTCACTACATAAAATAAAGTGGTAGTGGGCGGGGCACATTGGCTGATGATGGGGCACTAAGGTTCTGGAGTGGCGGCCACGTACCGGAGGACGCAGCGTAGGGGCCCCAACAAGGTGAATATCGATGACCTGGTGAGAAGGTCGCGGGTAGCCGATAGTGCGGGCAGCACAAGACCGATCATCGTAGTACGCGGGGAGCGGCCTTTGTAAACGGCGGACCTCTATAAGCTTTTTCTATAAATTATAAACCAGCGCTTGACCGCAATTCCGCCTGATGGTAAGGAGTGATGCGATCGTTGATTGCGCGCTAGTTTATTAGGAGCCTATTCACTCTAGCCTTGAAGACACTCAAATTGTAGTGTGACGGAAACACCGCCGCCAGCAAATCGTTCCAGTCCCTCGATGGACGCGGTATAAAAGAAGAAGCCAAACGCTTCGTCCGGTTCGTAGTGGTGTCAACAACGTGAGGGTGGAAAGTCGCCGTACGACGGGTCGTCTGATGGTGGAACGTATATAAGGGAATTAAATCATGCAATTCCCTTGCACACTCGCCAGAATGCATCCTACAGCAGACCGAAAGGCTGGCTACTCTACACCTGTGCTCCAGGCTTTGGAGACCGTTTCGAGTTAAGCAAGTTTCGAGTTTCAAATTAGCTGAAGAGGAAGAAGATACAAAAGTTCAGTGCAAAAACAAACAAACAACTTTTCAAATCCAAAACATTCATAAGCAAAGTCCATGACACTCACTTATACACGTGGTAGTGTCCGCGTTTCAAGCGGGCCCCTCATTTCACGTTTCCTGATAACACTTCTAGGTCTGGAGCATCCGAATTTATGCTCTGCAGACCTCTGACCTGGTCGTGGTAAAAGCGTCAACAATCGGCGATACGCTCCAAATTCTCTGAACAGCGATAAGGAATTTTAGAACTTATCTAATGAAATAACAGAGCACAATTTCAAAAGAGCGTGCAAAATTTTAAGAGCGTTAGTTAGCGGCAGTTTTGCTTTGTGTAAATTCAACCGATTTTGATGAAATTTGGCACAGACAATCTTTAGACCCTGAGAAAGGACACAGGCTACCTTTTATTGAAAAAAAAAATGATATTCCCGAGGGAAATCTAAAAAGCACGATATAAACGAAATTCCACGCGGGGGAAGCCGCGGGCGGAAAGCTATTTTTTTTTAATAATTATAAACTAGTGCTTGACTGCAATCCCGCCTGATGGTAAGCAGTGATGCAATCGCTAATGGTAAAGCGCACTAGTTTATTAAGCCGATTCACTTAAAAAACTTAGGAATAGGAAGGATTCGGCAGTTGAGCGAGGTGATCCAATGTTAAACCCAAGACCAACATGACCAAACGATGCTGCGCTAGAGGGAGATTGATCTGGAGCCTCTCCACGACCAAACTCCCGACACAACAACATTTGGCGCATCGTACCCGCCATACATCGCATCACAACTGCTCAGACCCGTCCTCCGTACGGCTTCACCAGACATCATGCCGGAACACGACGAATCGCTTGGCGGCAAGACTTTGTCTGGTCGGTGGTAACTTCTGCCGGCAGCCGATGTTATTGGAGTGCTAGTAGGTAAATAAATAAATATAAATATATATACGGACAAATCATACAGAGTTAGCCCCAAAGTAAGTTCGAGACTTGTGTTATGGGATACTAACTCAACGATACTATATTTATAATAGATAAACATCCAAGACATAGGCCAATCAGGAAAAGATCGTTTTTCCATCATGACCTGGCCAGGGATCGAACCCGGGGCCTCTACGTCGCAGGCAGGCGTGTTGACCGCTGCGCCACGGAGGACGACAAAAACTAATGTGATATCTACCAACCCGCGCGGGACTCGCGTGGTTGATTATGGCTCATACCCTTTCACAAAAAGTAGGCCTGTATATGTGTACTTATGTGCCAGCCCTGGGAACAGGATAGGTTGCCACCGGAATGCTTCACGTTCGCCCCTCGAGAGTGGGTGCGACCATTTTGGTAACAGTTGTGTTGCGATGTGTGCCTAATGTTGTTGTGTCGGGAGTTTGGTCGTGGAGAGTCTCCAGATCAATCTCCCTCTGGCGCAGCATCGTCGGTCGTGTTATTGGGTTTAACATTGCATCACCTTTTTTTTTCGCTGTGGTAACGCATTACGCACCGTACCCCGAAGGGCGTGTGTGGGACTCGCCCAGCCGAAGCCCGGAATACCCCTTCCGCGCCTACGGTAGCCGGGAGTTCGATGTTGTCTCCCGACCTGGGCGTCTCCTGTGGCGGCTAGACCGGGTGCTGAGATTCCCGCTCCCTCACGTGCTCCGCCTCTTCCTTTGCCAGCATCATTGCATCGCAGAAGGAGGTAACGGCTTGCCATGCACTTTCGCTCCGGACCGTGGTCGGCCGCGAGAGATAGCCGCCCATCGCCGCCACGAGGACACGGCAGTGCTCCGTCTAAGCCGGGTAGACCTCCACCGTATGCTCCACCTTAAGCCTTAGCCACCAACCCTTTTTTTTATATGAATTATAAACTAACGCTGGACCGCAATCCCGCCTGATGGTAAGCAGTGACGCAATCGTTGATGGTAAAGCACACTAGTTTATTAAGAGCCTATTCACTCTAGCCTTGAAGACACTCAAACTGAAGTCCGACGGAAACACCACCGCTGGCAAATTGTTCCAGTCCCTCGATGTACGCGGTATAAAAGAGGAGGCGAAACACTTCGTCCGGATCGTAGTAAACTCGTCGTACGACGGGTCGTCCGATGGTGAAACGGAGATGGGGGAATTAAATCATGCAATTCCCTCGCACACTCACCAAAATGCATCCTATAGAACACCAAAAGGCTGGTTACTCTACGCCTGTACTCCAGGCTTTGGAGACCGTTTTGAGTTAAATCTGGGTCGCCAATCAGCCTCTTCGCTCGCCTCTCCACTGAATCCAAAGTGGCCAGGTGACATTTTGCAGAGCTAGCCCAAATATGGCTAACATTAGAAGCTGCCTTGGTGTGAATTACTGACATAGATAGAATTACACATACATGACGGACGTTTGCAATAACGCCAAGTTTCCTGGCAGCCACCTTGGCCTTAGACCCAATGAAGCGCCCAACGTTTTCTAGTTGTTTCGGTTTCCAATCTAACCGACCCCAGATGTAGGTATACCACTATTTGACATCAAGCGTCTGCCTATCTGAATGATCTGACCTTCAAAACCCAGTTATGTAAATACAGATACTCTCTTCCGCCCAACACGAGAAATTAACTAAATAAATAATTATCGCAAAATCGTTCGTTTTTCAAATCTAAAAGTTATATTACCTATAAAAAAATATAATAAAATGGCTACTCGCCGTAACATGTCAAGGCAAAAGAAAAAATATATCTCATGGTACCGAGGGCATGTTGACTGGGGAAAAATGGCCCTTACGTCTAAGACTTAGAGAAGAGATTTGCTAAGCAAAGGGCGGTGTCTGTAAATAGTTTTGCCATTACGCGTGTTGGGCTTTTGGCTATGAAGTGCGCGGGGAATGAAAAGGGCGGGCTGTCTTCAAGGTGACGTCACAGCGAATTGTAATAAATGTTGAAAGAAACATTTTAGGCAGCTCCTGATTTTGTAGCACATTACCCGTAGCAATGGATTTTGACAATTCAACAGCATTTATTGCGTTATTTACGTTGATGAGCAGGCTCATTTTTCAAACAAATCATCATCATCAAATCAGAATCATTTTGAAGTATATTGCTAATACATTACTCCTAATGTATTAGCAATATACTTCAAAAAGATTCAAATTGATAGTACATAATAAATAGTATCTTACGCAACTCCATAACGGTGTAACACACGATCAATCGTAATGTCAATCATTTTGAAAGTCGTCCTCCGTGGCGCAGCGGTCAACACGCCTGCCTGCGACGTGGAGGCCCCGGGTTCGATCCCCGGCCAGGTCATGATGGAAAACGATCTTTTCCTGATTGGCCTGGGTCTTAGGTGTATATCTATTTAAATATCTATTATAAAATACAGTATCGTTGAGTTAGTATCCCATAACACAAGTCCCGAACTTACTTTGGGGATAGCTCAATCTGTGTGATTTGTCCGTATACATATTTATTTATTTAAAGATATTGCTGATCCAAAGTTTGTTCAACAACGTAAGTAATAATTAATATTTGTAATCTGTCAAAATGACATCCCTTGCTACTGACAGTGTATACAAGCAATTGGGTTGTATCTTAAAAAATAATGTAATGTCCATCAGTTAATTTATAAAAAATATTGAACACGTTGTTTTTACTTTTTCTTTCATTCAAATACTTAGGAAGATGTATTGATTTAAAATGTCGCATGACGTCACGCCGTGGTACAAAATATACCACATCATCAACCTTTTTATCGTCCCACTGCTGGGCACAGGTCTCCTCTCATACAGAGAAGGATTGAGCGTAATCACCACGCTTCCTCAAAGCGGGTTGGCGATTTCAGACTTACAAAGTCCAGGTTTCCTCATGTTTTCCTTCACCTTCAAGTTATTGGTGTCCAAGATTTACTTAGAAAGTACATATAACTTTAGAAAAGTTACATTGGTACTTGCCTGACCCGGAATCGAACCCGCGCACTCTTACTTGAGAGGCTGGTATTTTAACCACAAGGGCGCCACGACATGCCACACGACATGCATAAATATACCACGGCGAGACGTAATTAGCCCCCACTCCGTAACTTTAATACGCTATATCTCAGTACTTTTTGATGATTTCGACAAAATAAAAAACACGGGTCTTAATTTTTTTTTTTTATTTATTTATGTACACCAATTAAATATTGAACAAAAACATTATCTACAAGCCGGACTAATTACATTTTTGATTTTTATACCTTGGATACATCCCTATTACTTACCTCGCAGATAAAAAAGGCCATCGTCCTCCAAAAACGCTTTTGATAAAGTAGATTAACAATGATAGAGCTTTTTTATATAGCACTACTACATATCACAGTTTTTGTTGTGTGTATTAGGGATGTAATGGAGGTAGTTTAAATTTAATTTATCGGAGTCGGAACCGGAGGCGGAGGCAGGGTCAGAAGTGGTGGTAGTAGAGAGATTTTTATTTAAACACAAAAAAAACATTATTCAGTCAGTTTTTTTATTCTAAAATTAAACACAAACAGTGAAAAGAAAATTGGCATATTTCCAAATGAACAAGAAATTAATTGAAGATAATTAAAGCCCAAAGAAGCATATTATATTAAATTAAATGAACAAAAGCTTTAAAACAAATTAAATCAAATGTGTCGACTCCAAAACTAGAGAAATATCAAAACAAATAACAAGTGAAAAATAATTGACGATATAGTGCACGTAGCAGGAGTCAGGGAATTTCCCGCGTGATATGTATGGACCAGTAGGGTAATGGTTATGTAACATACTATCAGTAGCAATGGCGACAGCCTCCGTGGCGTAGCAGTAGCGGACGCGGCTGCTGCGCAAGGTGGCGCGGGTTCGATCCCCGCACAGTGCAAGTATTTGTATGCATGAATATGAATATTTGCACTGGTCTGGTCGTGCCTCGGAAAGCACGTTAAGCCGTTGGTCCCGGTTGCCATACGAACATCTAGTGGCAGTCGTTATGGGTAGTTGGAGCCCTCAAAAGTCCAACAATTGGTCTAACTGCAATGCTTCGATGTCGCCTTCGGGTTGTGGAGGTCAGACGGCAGTCGCTTCACGGAAAATGTCGAAGTTTAGCCATATCAGCAGTTGGACTGGTAAAAGCGGACCCCAGACTCCTACAAAGCTGAAAAGGCTTCGGATGCGTCTGGGATTAAAGCTGGGATGATGATGATGACTATCAGTAGCAATGGATTTCATTTTGACCGTTGAAAGACATTCATTGCGTTATTTACGTAATAACGTACACATCTAAAATAATAATATAAAAAAATATTAATAATGTAAAATAAAAATAAATAAATAAAATAAATAATAAATAGTATGTAAATATTATTAATGTAATATTTTTTTTTATTAGTTATAAACTAGTGCTTGACTGCAATCCCGCCTGATGGTAAGCAGTGATGCAATCGTTGATGGTAAAACGCACTAGCTTATTAAGCCTATTCACTCAAAAAAGCTGAGTAAATAGGAAGGAATACGGCAGTTGAGCGAGGTGATGCAATGTTTAACCCAACAACACGACTAACGATGCTGCGCCAGAGGATGATCTGGAGACCCTTCACGACCAAACTCCCGACACAACAACATTAGGCACATCGTACCCGGTACACATCGCGACACAACTGCTCAGACACGTCTTCCGTACGACTTCACCAGACATCATGCCGGAACACGAATCGCTTGGCGGCAAGACTTTGTCTGGTGGGTGGTAACTTATGCCGGCGGCTGATGTGATGAACATATGACGAACATATGGAGCAATATGCTTCAAGTTTGTGCAAACGCAATTACCCTGCTGTTGATAACAGTCGGCAGGCCGCTGTCGCTATGTTATGCTTTAATAACCTCCGATTAAACCCTATGATTTAAAAGTATCGGAACCAAAGTCGGAACCGAAGGTATGATAGTAATCGGAAGTTCCGACTTAACGGAGTCGGACTAGAAGCTCCGTAACATCCCTGGTGTGTATACACATTACTGTATAGTGTATACACATATACAGTCGTGATGGCCTAGTAGTGGTTTAATTAAAACACCAGCCAGTATGAGTGTGTAGGTTCGATTCCAGGTCAGACAAGTACCAATGCAACTTTTCTAAGTTATATGTACTTTAAAAGTATGTATTGGACACCAATGACTGATTACAAGGTGAAGGAAAACATCTTGAGGAAACCTGGACTTTAAGTCTGAAATTGGCGATTTCAGACATTTATGCATGTCGTGTGACATGTCGTGGCGGCCTTGTGGTTAAAATACCAGCCTCTCAAGTAAGAGTGCGCGGGTTCGATTACAGGTCAGGCAAGTACCAATGTAACTTTTCTAAAGTTATATGTACTTTCTAAGTATATCTTGGACACCAATAACTGAAGGTGAAGGAAACCTGGACTTTGTAAGTCTGAAATCGCCAACCCGCATTGAGCAAGCGTGGTGATTACGCTCAATCCTTCTCTGTATGAGAGGAGACCTGTGCCCAGCAGTGGGACGATAAAAAAGGTTGATGATGACCACTACATATTTATGTTTTCAGTAAAATAAAATTATGTTGTTTCTTTCAAGAAACTTCGCGTTAATATCGCTTTTAAATGTCAACGAAGACTAAAAAAAAAAGAAACGCCATCTCTATGGCCCGAATTTTACGAAAATTGACGACCGCTGCCGAACACACCCGATCAATGTTTACAACGCTAATCTTACATGGAAAAAATATATTTTATGACACGCTTGTTTGTTTACATAATTTCAACATTTGTCATTTACTTAACGTGGTATTTCAATTTATCTAAACATGGTTTTGAGAATTTAGAAATACTAATCTCCCAAGGCCATTTGGCCTGCGTCGTAAATATATTACAACCCGGGCTGCAGGCGGACATTTTTTGGAGGCAAATGTATGGAATCCTGGTGGAATCTATGGAACTATAGTCTGCTATTCATATAAATTGGTCATTCCAATACGGACAGCCTCCGTGGCTTAGCGGTAGCGAACGCGGCTGTTGCTCAAGTAGGCGCGGGTTCGATCCCCGCACAGTGCAAATATTTGTATGCATGAATATGAATATTTGCACTGGTCTGGTCGTGCCTCGGAAAGCACATTAAGCCGTTGGTCCCGGTTGCCATACGAACATCTAGTGGCAGTTGTTACGGGCTGTTGGAGCCCTAAAAGTCTAACAATTGGTCTAACTGCAATGCTTAGATATTCGCCTTCGGGTTGTGGAGGTCAGAAGCCACTGCTGATACTATCCCATCCCGGTGCACTATCTTTTTTCAGGCCCATGATAAGATGTCGAATCTCGTCATGGTCTGTCTCAATTAAGACGAAAGAATTGGGGACATTTAGTGTTTCGTCTTGAACATTACATACTAAAGGTTCGGAAAGAATATTTTGTTGACTAATTTTGTTAGCCAGTGACCTACCCACATTTATGAAATAACTATTTGCTTCATGGAGTGATTGATCTGGAGATGATGATAGAGTTAGGAGATGTTCATGGTGTTGTTTTGTTTTTGTTGTGTGTGTAATGTTTTTGATAACCTTCTGTTCTCCTTCTTTCTGAAACTTTTTATTGTCATTCTGCGCTTCAATGATTTGATTTTTTTCATGCGCCCTTTTTAACCTTCGCAACAGAGAATTACAGAAATTTCTATAACGTTTGTAGGTAATATTTAAGACTTCATTATCTGGATCGCTGTTTGCCTTTTTGTGTAGTTGGTCTGTGTTTTGCATGCAACGTAATAGTCCTGGAGTTATCCAATGCTTAATGATTTTTTGGCGTCTAGAGAGTGTTACGACTTTTGTGTTCTTTTCTATTAGTTTTTGTAAGCATTGTGTTAGATAATTTAGAGCAGTATTAGGGTTTTCTGATTGATAAATGGGATCAAAGTTAATATCTGAAATATCTTGTGCTAATGTTTTGTCGTCAATGATGGCCTTTGTTGTAGTTGCATGTTGTCGTGTTTTTTTTAAATTTAAGCAAAATAAAACGGGATGATGATCTGTGAGTGTTGCATTAGGGACTATAGTTTTGGAGGAGGCCTTAGTTTTTATGAGCACATGGTCTAAGCATGTTTGGCGAGCGCTGCGTGTTACCAAGGTGTGTGCTCAATGTCAATGTCAGAAACTTGTCAAAAACGGGGGGAAATTAGAGGTAGGTACGCTTAACAGATTTATACTAAGATTAAAAACGATAACCTTCTTAAATGTAGGTCAAATCACCCCTCTAATGGCTAATAATAAAAATAATCTTTCATCATCATCATCAACTCTCTCATCTCATCATTTTTCGGTGGTAGGCCATAACATCGGCTGCCGGCAGAAGTTACCACCCACCAGACAAAGTCTTGCCGCCAAGCGATTCGTCGTGTTCCGGCATGATGTCTGGTGAAACCGTACGGAGGACGGGTCAGAGCAGTTGTGTTTCAATGTGTGGCGGGTACGATGCGCCAAATGTTGTTGTATCGGGAGTTTGCTGTGGAGAGTCTCCAGATCAATCTCCCTCTGGCACAGCATCGTTTGGTCGTGTTGTTGTGTGTGTTTCTTGGGTTTAACATTGCATCACCTCACTCAACTGCCGTCATCCTTCCTATTCCTAGGTTTTTTAAGTGAATAGGCTAAATAAACTGGTGCGCTTCACCATCAACGATTGCATCACTGCTTACCATCAGGCGGGATTGCAGTCAAGCACTAGTTTATGATTATTAAAAAAAAACAACCTTTTTATCGTCCCACGCCTGGGCACAGGTCTCCTCTCATACAGAGAAGGATTGAGCGTAATCACCACGCTTGCTCAATGCGGGTTGGCGATTTCAGACTTAAAGTCCGGGTTTCCTCAAGATGTTTTCTTTCACCTTCAGTCATTGGTGTCCAAGATGTTGCAGCTCAGGCTGATTTTACCTACAAAAACGTTGACCAAAAGACCTGAAACAGGTTCTGTTTCAGGTCCTCACCGGACACGGCTGTATCGGGAAGTTCCCGATCCGGATAAAGCGGGAGGAAACGCCAGGGTATCAGCAATGTGGGGATCGCCCTGAGGTCATGGTGGAGCATACGGTTTTAGGGTTGTGTGACTTTCAATATAAATGAAACTCGAATTGCATTGAAACTATGATTTACTTTTCCCTAATACCAGAAGGATTACAAGTGTACGACCATACTGGGTCCCGGAACCGACCGCCGTGGCTCGCCGCTGTTCGGCTCTCCCGCCGGACGATTTGCCTGCGTAGGCATTCAGCAGGTCCCTACACGCTGTAGAGTCCATGTCACCTTCAACTGCAAAGCAGTAATGCTGGCAAAGGAACTGTCTTTAACTGTTCAAATTACACAAAAAAATATGACATCAAACTTCTTAATCAGAATTATAATAACAAAAATTTACGTGGACGAAGTCGTGTGCAACAGCTAGTTTATAAATAAATCTCTAAGAGCCGGTCTTTTAATCCAGCATCATTATCACCATCAACCTTTTTATCGTCCCACTGCTGGGCACAGGTCTCCTCTCATACATAGAAGGATTGAGCGTAATCACCACGCTTGCACAATGCGGGTTGGCGATTTCAGACTTAAAGTCCAGGTTTCCTCAAGATGTTTTCCTTCACCTCATAATCAGTTATTAGTGTCCAAGATATACTTAGAAAGTACATATAACTTAGAAAAGTTACATTGGTACTTGCCTAACCTGGAATCGAACCCGCACATTCATACTTGAGAGATTGGTGTTTTAACCACTAGGCCACCACGACATTTATTTTGATCCATAGTTACTATCATCAAATTGCTAAAAACTGTAACGAATGGTAAATTTTAGCAAAATTTTTGATTTATAATGTTTTGTCATTTTTAATGATAACATCTACTATCAGTTAGATTATTCAAGAATCGACTGGCAGAAGTGTCAACGACCTTCGCCTTGTACAATTTTAAAAATTCAGAATCGCCTCATGTAAAAAAAAAAATTGTCTATAAAAGTGTACGTCATGCCGCGGGCTATCGATTTGATTTTTTTTTCTTGATCCACGCAGACGCAAAGATATAAAAAATTTTACAGCCACCTCTCCCCATTTCGCCTCCCTCTCAAAAATGGTGCCAAGGAATAGGATATTAAAACGTCTAGGGCGGGCTTCGTAAATTTATGCTCATATGACATTTTGAAATTAAAAAATTTTTTGACGGGAAACATTTTGTAATATTACCTATCTAGGTACATTATGTTCATCTTTTCAAGTTTATTACAACAACAGTTGAAAATATTTAGCTTATCTTGTTTATTTGTATAAGTTGAGTTATTTATTTTAGAAATGTAACGTTAATTTTAAAAGTTATTGTTTTCGTTCCTATTTACTCTTTTATACTAGTTGGTAGAGTTTATGTTTGATTCCTTTTTTAGTTGTTTCTCGTACTTATAAAGTTATTTTATTCATGTATAAGACTAAAGGACTTTGAATCCATGTCAGAAATAAATTAAAAAAGAAATACTTACAATATTTATATGCAAACTGTGCATATGTTTAAACTATTTCTATTAAATTGAAGATGTCTTTCGTTTCGTCTCCTAGAACGCGAAAGTTTATATGTGAATAAAAGGATAATTTCTACTCTTCCGTGTAAAAACTTCTGATTTTTAAGACATGTGACACATTAAGTCTATAGTCTACAATTAACGCATAGCGGCGTAGGATACTTTTTCCCAATATTTCCAAGAGGTCGAATATAATGCGGGTCTCGCTGATTGCGTATGTGAGATTAAATGTTTGTAAACGCGCCCACGATACAGGAGTAAATGTTAGTGAGGGACAAAAAGGTAAAAAGAAAAAACAAATAGGTTTTTTTTTCTTCATTTGGCATGACGAACAAATAGGTTATCACAAACTTGGGTGTTATTGTCTATGACACATTGAAAGAAACCGCGCGAAATGAAGAGATTGGCGGGAATTCCTTTTTCAAAATCATGTTAGTTTCTTCAATTAAAGAAACTGTCTTTCGAAAATGGAATCGTTAAGTGGCCATAGTAAGTTAGATCCGTGCAGGGTAATTGCGCGTAACACACTTATGACAGTAGTACCACTATGAGTTTCATTTTGACAGTTTAACAACATTCATTGCGTTATTTACGTTGTTGAACAGACACATATTTTCAAACAAATGGAGCAATGGATTAGCAATATGCTTCAAAATTATTGTAATTGGCAGTCATTAAGTGTTTTTACACAATTAGTGTGTTGTATAGTCCGCCTTGTAGTTATTACTTGCTTGATATGAGATGGTTGCCTGGAAGAGATTGCATTAGCGATAACGTCGCCCATTGTATATTTTGTAGTGTTGATTTTTTTTTTAAATAAGTAATAGGTATATATTTTTTTTACCCGACTACGGCAAAGCAAAAGGAGGGTTATGATTTTCACAGGCTATGTATGTATGTATGTATGTATGTATGTATGTTCATCTGTTCCCTCGTAACTACTTAGCAGAATTCGACAAATGACATATCATTAGAAGCGTCTTAATTGTCCGCTGGTTATAGGCTATATAGGGTTTCACAAAATCTAATGTGGCGCCCTCTAGCGGACAAAACATACAGAGTAAAAAAGTAAAGTTAAGATAAATATGCCGTGTTTGGTATCATTTTAAAGCGTTTTACTTGTACATTTTGAATATATATATATATATATTACTAGCATTTGCTTGTGACTTTACCTGTATTCATGGGCTGATTGCATATAATTCACATCTTTTCGTTCATAGCTTCTTTACTACTTATCAGAATAAGACCACTGCAGTACCATTAGAAGGGCCTTGATATTCTGTTGGTTATGAGCTATAAAGCTTGTCAACAAATTTAGTATTGCGCTCTCTAGCGGACAAAAAGTTATACATATGTAAATATAAAATTAAAATAAATATACCGTGTTTGGCATCAATTGAAAGAGCTTCACGAGTACTTTATGTTGGTACATAATTACAGGAATGCTTTTTAGTTTATCAATTTAGCTTTTGTTAATATTATGCGCCACAAATACACTTTAACACCAAAATAGTACAAATAATAAAAAGTGAAAAAACTAAAACCCAACTACGACAAAAAACGACGCTGAAAAAGTATAAAACAAGATTTTCAGAATACTGCACTAAACGAAGTTGCTAATTTTTTGTTAGTTTTCATGTTTGGAAAGGCGTAGTCACACGTTACATATACCTACCGTAGCACTTTGACAACGTGTGACTGCGGTTTTCCAAACATGAAAACTAGCAAAAAATTTGCAACTTTGTTTAGTGCAGTATTCTGAAAATCTTGTTTTATACTTTTTCAGCGTCGTTTTTTGTCGTAGTTGGGTTTTAGTTTTTTTACTTTTTTTGGTGTACAATAAAGGTAGAATTAATTCGCAGAAAAAAAGATTATTTCAGCATTAATTAGTATTGTTACTATGATGATTAGGTATGTAAAATTTCATATTTTATTTGGTCATGTGTTGACCTAACCTTTATTATCCTGGGCCGGACGGGTTGTTCTTTACATATTTTATATTAATAAATAAATATTCTAGCTTATAAGACCAGACACGTGTAAGCCTGGCTTAGGGAGAAAGGCCAGTCAACAAACAAACTTTCAAATCGTCTTTTTCTACTAAACAAGCCACTGCTACAGTCCAAAGGTTAGGTCCTAACTGAATCAAAAGGTCGCTGATAGAAATCGTGGAACCAGTAATGGCGGATTAGCACAGATATACACAACCAAAGCAAAGCAGTGGTGTCGACCCCGACTTACAAAGTTGTAGGGTGTAGGTTCGAACCAAGCGCTTTCATCATCAACCTTTTTATCGTCCCACTGCTGGGCACAGGTCTCCTCTCATACAGAGAAGGATTGAGCGTAAACACCACGCTTGCTCAATGCGGGTTGGCGATTTCAGGGTTTCCTCAAGATATTTTCTTTTACCTTATAATCAGTCATTGGTGTCAAAGATATACTTAGAAAAGCGCTTTACTTTGTGTAAATTGTTTCATCACCACTGCTCTCAAAACGGTTAAGGAAAACAACGTGAGGAAACCGTCATGTGCTAGAGGCAAAAAAAAAAATATCCAAGACATGTGTTTTTTTACAAGAAATAAAGTATATTCAGGTCTATGAAGATTATTAAACAGTATTTTAGAAAAACTGAACAGTATCGCATAAGTTACTAATTTACAGATTCGTTCAGAGGGGCTAGTAGGTATGAGTTTTCATTACGAAACTCGATTGTCAATATCGAGCGCGTTTGACTCGATCGATTGGCCCGCTTCAAGGTTGTAAGAACTCTCAACCAATGAGAGCGCCAAACGCGCTCGATATCGACGATCGAGTCTCGTAATGAAAACTTATACTAGGCATACAGAAACTCGAGTGTGATTTGTTTATGGCTGCGCTGCACTGAGCAGTGAGCGCCCTCTGACTAAACAAAAACAAATTTGTGGGCGTCTAAGTGTAACATTTAATAATGTGTCTGCATTTTCTTGTTGAAAACAGTATTTTGTATAAGTACTTTATTTTTGTTAAACAGTAAAAAGTATTATTTAGTGAAAAACAGTATTATTTAGTGAAAAACAGTATTATACTGCTTAAAACAGTATAGTTGGCAACCCTAGCTCACCTGTCCATTGAAAAACACATTTTAGTTACCAGCATCCTAATAGTGTAACACCCTATTACCCTCATTTTGAATCATTTTGAAGCATATTGTTAATACATTGCTACATATGTTCGAAAAATGTGTCTCCTCAACAATGTAAACAACCAATGAATGTTGTTGAACTGTCAAAATTAAACTCATTGCTACTGGGGGCAATTGCGTTAAACAGTTAAATAAAACAGGAGAAGATATACACTTCGTATCTAATCCAGTTAGAGCTGTGGTTTGGTTTCGATCCCATTTCGTATCGCGAAGTTTTTAACTTCGTTTCGACTTCGAGACCATAGACCATACCGCCTCGTCATCAGTAGTGTAACAAAAGTCTTGAGCTATTTGACACTGTTCTAAATGCGGTAGGATTTTCTAATGCATTCCTCGCTATTTTGTAGCCAGCCTGCACTACGTAAGATTAATTGGGCCCGCCCGCGAGTTATTCGAAAGATATACCGTTGCCCCTGGACCATATACAAGTGAAAGAATGGTGGTTGGTGGGTTTTGGGTTTTAGTTAGTAAAAGTCTGACACGTCCTTTCACTCCACCCAGAGCCAGGTCATTTGATGATTTTCCACCTATAAAGCTGAAGAGTTTGTTTGTACGTTTGTTTGTTTGTTCGCCCTAATCTCAGAAACTACTGGTCCGATTTGAACAATTCTTTTTGTGTTGGGTAGCCCTTTAATCCAGGAAGGCTTTAGGCTATATAACATTACACTGCGACCAATAGGAGCGGAGCATAATTAATTCTACGCGAACGAAGTCGCTGGCGGCTGCTAGTTCTAAATACGCTTGGATTTTCTAATGCACCCCGCGTTACTTTGTAACCGGCCTGCAATAAGTAAGGTTGCCTTCGGTGGAAAACACAGAGATATTAAATTAATCATCATCATCTCAGCTTTAATCCCAGTCGCGGTTAAAGTTTTATCAGCTTTGAAGTCTGGGATCTGCTTTACTAACTGCTGATTTTGGCTAAACTTCGATATTTTCCGTGTAACGTGTAGCTGCCGTCTGACCTCCACAACCCGAAGGACCAATTGTTGAACTTTTGAGGGCTCCAACAACCCGTACCGACCACCATTAGATGTTCGTATGGCAACCGGGACCAACGGCTTAACGTATTCTTCAGGCATACAAATATTTACATCGCGTGAGGATCAAACTCGTCTCAAGAGCGCTGTCAAGAGATATTAATTTAATGTAATATAATAATTTGCTCGGTCATAACATCGGCTGCCGGCAGAAGTTACCACCCACCAGACAAAGTCTTGCCGCCAAGCGATTCGTCGTGTTCTGGCTTGATATCTGGTGAAGCTGTACGAAGGTCTGAGCAGTTGTGTTGTGGATGTGTGCCGGGTACGATGCGCCAAATGTTGTGTCGGTAGTTTGGTCCTGGAGGGTCACCAGATCAATCTCCCTCTAGCGCAGCATCGTTGGTCGTGTTGTTGGGTTTAACATTGCACCACCTTCATTACATTGGGGGGTTTGCCATAATTAGCAGTAATTTGATATTGCACAGGAGAAGCACTGCTGCCCGCTTCCCTAGTGAGAGTTCCCTTAGTCGCCTCTTACGCACTTACCCACGGGAGGATATCGGATGGTACTATTCTAAGCCCGGTACCACACACTAAGGCATTTGAATGTAATTTAATTTTCTTGGTTCTGAGTGGTCCTTTTCTCAAAAGACAATCTCGAACCCTACATAGTCTTCACTCATCTTACATCTTCACATCTGATCAAGATTGTATTTGGCCTTTAAAAGAGACTGACGTTTGAGGTCATGTCGACATTTCATTTAAAAAAAAATGATTGACATATTATCATTTAAAATTTATTAAGAGATGTAAAAAAGTACAACCGAATTGAGAGCTTCCCTCCTTTTTTGAACAGTATTAAAACCAAGCCTCGTCGAACCCAGCCATTGTAGTTTATTTAAAGGTCGGCTGTTCGCGATTCAGGCTAACATTTTACATAACAAAAGTGTTTAATTTGCTTTTATTCCAATTAATTTAAAAGCTGGCAACTTGTCACTAATTAAAATAACTGACAACATTTTAGTTTTGTCTTTGAGTTTAATTACTTAACCCAGAAAAAAAATGCTTATTTCAGTTCGTTTTCAATTACCTAGTATTTCTGACAAATTCCTCCCCTTTACAGAACGCTCGGCATCATGTTACCATAATATAAAATGTCATCGTCGAAGCGGAATAGCTATAGGCTATAAAATAAAAAAAAATATAAAAAAGTTGGGTCAGGCTGTAAAAACGGAGCCTGATATCCAAGGAGGGAATAAAAAAAGAAAAAATAAAAATTCCGTAAAAAGGCATTGGCGGGGTAATAGAAGCGCGCGGGGGTGCGGGGCGGGGGAGGTTGTTCCGCGAAGTTCAGCCGCCATTTCGAAAAATCGATCACACGGCGCGTGTGTGGACGTTTTGAATTTCGAATACTTCCCAAATACCCTAACTTTTGCGTCATTGCTAATTTTAACCCTATGATCACGGCTATAAAGTTTATTTTCGATTGTTATTATTGGTGTTGAGTGTGTGTGCGTGGCACACAGGCGGGCAAGATACCAAAATATTAATGGCGGAAGTCCCGCCAAAATAGATTTTTTGAGTGTGTTGTACTCGCGGGGCCTAAAACAGCTGCATATTTTTCAACGCTCGTTTGTTTGTAGAGGACGAAGTTTACCGCTTGTGTTTCTTTTTTTTTAGCTTCGTTATCTGTAGCGGAAATTTACTTATCTTGAAGCCTTATCTGGTTGCTATGGCTCACATAAAAGTACGTGTTTTTTCCTTAAATTATTATTTGTTAATATAGCATTCTATTTTCTACTTTTCCAAAAGCTAAGAGGGGTGTTAAGGGAATGGATAGAATAAGAAATGAATAGGTACAAAAACGAGGAAGTATAAAAATTGCACCGCAAATGAAAAGTTGTGAGAAAATCGGTAGCCATGGATATGGAAATATATTTATAAAAAGGAGGACCGAGGAAAAAAATGTATGAAGAGTTTGTATAGGTACATAATTAAAAGTCTGAAAGTGGAAAAGTTAACTGAATAATTGAATATACGTGCCGAAATCAGTAGTCATGGTATGGGCATGTGTTACGAAGGAATGAGCCAGTTTGAGTACGAAAGTTAATGATGATGATGTTCCCGACCGATTTCGGCCACGGCGACCACTTCGACTCCTAGCCGATGATTTGGCGCTTATGCGCCCGAAGATGGCTTATGTAGCAATCTTGGCGGCGAAACTTCATGCACACTGAGAGCACGTAAACACACCGTCGACGTAGTTGTATGTGATGGCAGCAGGTGGGCGGGCCTTTAGTTGGTCGCGTTTGGCATCGAGGCCTGCTTTGCGCTGCTCGAAAGTTGATAGCTATAAGAGTAGGAAAAGACCAAAAAATCGTGACGGGGTTCACGAAGACTGATGCCGGCCAGGGCTATAGGTTGTTTGAAAAATATACCGTGATCGCTGACGCACAGGAAAGTGACGGAACACGTGTGGGCTTTAGCCAGTAAAAGTCTGACACGCTTCGAGCTTTTTCACATCTTCTTCGTTTCGCTCTTGACAGAGCGGTCGTGGTCACTATGGCTGTGCTTGAGACATTGATGTCGTACGCCGCTCGATCTCTCTCCATCTATCCCTGTTGGACGACAGTCTGAAGCATTCATTAACAGGTCCCCCCAGTGCCGACTTGATTTGGTCAGTCCACCTCATCGGTGACCTTCCACGAGATCTGTTTTCCACTCTGCCCTGGACGACCAAACGTTCTATGGAGTCATTATTGCGCCTTGACACATGACCGAAAAATCCGAGTATACGGGACTGTAATAATTCTGAAAGACGCTGTTTGATGCCGAATTCTTGGAGTATAGAAACGTTCGTTCTAAACTCGGTCCATGATACCTCCAGCAATCTTCTCCAACACCACATTGCTAGAGCGTCTATCTTTTTCCCATCCACAAAATAAAAACAGACCAAATAAACAATATATGGAATGTGTTAGAAAGGTTAAAATGGGGTGACTCCTTAGTCACTCCCTTTTCTCCTTTCAGCTCCATAGCTGACGTCTTCTTCTTCAGCCTAAAGATGTCCACTACTGGACAAAAAAAAAAAAGACAAAGCGTGGAAAGAAACTGACGTCTAATACAGAAGTATGGAAGAAAAAGGCATTATACTCCAAATAAAAATAAACTGGGATAAGGGAGAATGCAGGAAGCAGTGGTGGGATAATGATATCGACCGCGACTTACAACTTGTACGTCGTTGGTTTGAACCCCATCAGGCACTCTTATCATCATCGTCATCATCATCTCAGCGTATAATCCCAGTTGCATCCGCGGCTTTCGCGTTGGGGCCCGGGGTTCGCTTTCCTACATACGCCTCCATTTCGCACGATCTCTGAAAGCATAAAAAACAATGCAATATTCCAATTTCAAAGCGGGACAAAGCAAGAGTTTGGTCAGGGATGCCTCATAGAACGGTACTTGCTAGGCAACAGTATGCAAGAAAGGTTTTATACAAGGTAGCAAAACCATTTAAACAACATTTATGCACTCACAAATAAATTATCATCATCATCTCAGCGTATAATCCCGGTTGCAACCGCGGCTTTCGCGTTGGAGCCCGGGGTCCGCTTTCCTACTAACGCCTCCATTTCATACGATCTCTGGTATCTCGTGGTGTGGGTTTGTTGGCACGCATATCATCTCTTACAACGTCAAGCCAGCACTCCTTTGGGCTACCTCGGAGGCGCCACGGCAAGACATTTGTTACCCACGTAACATACGGTTTTCGTAAGAAGGTGACCGTACCAGCGTAGGCGACTCCCTTGCAGTTTGTCTGCTATGTCACGGACACGGCACTTTGATCATCATCATCAACCTTTTATAGTCCCACTGCTTGGCACAGGTCTTCTCTCATACAGAAAAGGATTAAGCGTTTTCCTTCACCTTTTAATCAGTTATTGGTGTCCAAGATATACTTAGAAAGTACATATAACTTAGAAAAGTTACATTGGTACTTTACTTTGTGTAAATTATTTCATCACCACTGCTGCAAACTTTGAAGGAAAACAACGTGAGGAACCCGGCATGTCGTAGAGGAGAAACTTCGAAGACATGTGACATGTACCCACACTGAGCCTGCGTGGTAGATGCTCACTCCCTCTCACCGAGAGGAGGCCGGTGTCTCAACAGGGGAAGATTATATGCTGATTATGTTAAGGGACACATATGTCACATATGCCGCAGAACCGACAACCGTTGGGGTAAACGAGTCCTCGAGTGGAGACCGCGTCTCGGCAAACGTAGCGTAGGACGCCCTTGGGCGAGATGAAGCGACGACATCAAAAAGGTGGCTGGTAGTGGCTGGCGGAGAACTGCTCAGGATCGAGCTTGTAGGCGTGCCATGGAAGAGGCCTATGTCCAGCAGTGGACGAGTAGAGGCTGATGATGATGATGTTAAGGGGGAAAGACAATGACCGTCGTTGTCCTATCACATTTGACATTTTTTTCGAAATATGTCAATTTGTTCTAGTAAATTTAGTCTTTGTATCGTGACAAATATATGAGAAAGTGAATAACTTTCATTTTTTTTCGTAAATACTGTCTAGTTTTAATTATTATTTTGTGTTCGAAGGGTTGGTTTATCTATTTTTTCTTTTACAACGTTGCCCCACACTAAGAATTTCTCCTGTATCGTGGGTGTGTTTACAAACATATAAACTCACAGACACAAACATCCAGACCCAGAACAACTACCTGTAGGTCATACCTATAGTTGTTCCTTGCGGGAATTGAACCCACAACACGCAGCGCAGCAGTCGACCACTCAACTGCACCAATCCTGCAGTCAAATCAATTCGTGAAAGGTTTCCAAATTATTTAATTTGGTGTACTAGTTTTTCGCATTGCGAGCCCTGGCACACTTACATATTTATTCAAAATTATAATCAAAACTCAATTATTCAAATTAGGCTGTGAATTTTTTGAACGTTAATAGATATATTCTCCCCCAAAACGCCCGCTCTTCGCCACTTCCTAGTGCTGGGAAAGAGTGGAGGAACAAACTCCCCAGTAGCACAACTGGAGGGCAATCGCGCTAAAATAATTCAAGCAAAACAGAATTGCATTGGTCTCAAACCATAACTTTTGTTATGTTTCGTATCGCGCTAATCTTTTAATAGGTGGTTTAACCATAACTGGATCACAATTGGAACGTAACCGCTGTCAAATGAAAAGTTGAAACAAAGCTAACTTTTTCTGTGCCATTTGTCAAACTTATGTCTCATCATCATCAACCTTTTTATTGTCCCACTGCTGGGCACAGGTCTCGTCTCATACAGAGAAGGATTGAGCGTAATCACCACGCTGGCTCAAGGCGGGTTGGCGATTTCAGACTTAAAGTCCAGGGAGGCAATCGCGCTAAAATAATTCAACCAAAACAATTGGATCGCCACCAAACCATAACTTTTGTTATGTTTCGTATCGCGCTAACCTTTTGAAACATGGTTGAACCATAACTGGATCGCAATTGGAACATAACCGCTGTCAAATAAAAAAGTTGAAACAAAGATAACTTTTTCTGTGCCATTTGTCAAACTTACGTCTAAACGATTAGATTTACTTATAATTTATTTAGTTTTAATTATTATATATGACGAAATATGTCAGTCATACATTGATTTTACTTCAACCAAAGTTAAAAGTTTAGCGCGATACGAAATGTGATCGAAACTAAACCATAACTTTAACTGGATTAGATACGGACAAGAGTTGAACTTCTCTCTGTTTTATTTAGCACGCAGGTTTCCTCAAGATGTTTTCCTTCACTTTTTAATCAGTCATTGGTGTCCAAGATATACTTAAAAAGTACATATAACTTAGAAAAGTTACATCGGTACTCGCCAGACCTGGAATTGAATCCGCACACTTTACTTCAGAGGCTGGTGTTTTAACCACTAGGCTACCATGACTCCCAATCAAACTTGAGCCTTAATGCTTTAGAGATAAAGTTGAAAATTTAATAAGGAAATCTGACGGATTGTAGTAGCTTGATGTGTGTCGTCCGTGTGTTATGTCATTAATGTTTTTAAACCTTTTTTTAGTATATTTTAACATTTAAAAATACAATTTATGTGTTCAGACGACAGCACAATAAGCTACTACAATCTATCAGATACATTTTTTAGATTTTCAACTTTATGTCTAAAGCATTAAGGCTTAAAGTTGAAAATTTAATAAGGAAATCTGACGGATTGTAGTAGCTTGATGTGTGTCGTCCGTGTGATAAGTCATTAATGTTTTTAAACCTTTTTTAGTATATTTTAACATTTAAAAATACAATTTATGTGTTCAGACGACAGCACAATAAGCTACTACAATCTATCAGATACATTTTTTAGATTTTCAACTTTATGTCTAAAGCATTAAGGCTTAAAGTTGAAAATTTAATAAGGAAATCTGACGGATTGTAGTAGCTTGATGTGTGTCGTCCGTGTGATAAGTCATTAATGTTTTTAAACCTTTTTTAGTATATTTTAACATTTAAAAATACAATTTATGTGTTCAGACGACAGCACAATAAGCTACTACAATCTATCAGATACATTTTTTAGATTTTCAACTTTATGTCTAAAGCATTAAGGCTTAAAGTTGAAAATTTAATAAGGAAATCTGACGGATTGTAGTAGCTTGATGTGTGTCGTCCGTGTGATAAGTCATTAATGTTTTTAAACCTTTTTTAGTATATTTTAACATTTAAAAATACAATTTATGTGTTCAGACGACAGCACAATAAGCTACTACAATCTATCAGATACATTTTTTAGATCTTCAACTTTATGTCTAAAGCTGATTAGCTCTCTAAGGTTGATTGGGAATATTTGACAGTTTCAGGTAGCTTGACTTGCTGTCATTCGTACGTACATATACTGAAATAAATGGAATAATCATCATCATCATTTCAGTCGAAAGACGTCCACTGCTGGACATAGGCCTCCCCCAAGGATCTCCACGAGGACCGGTCCTGCGCCTCCCGCATCCAGCGGTTTACCGCGACCTTCACCAGGTCGCCCGGTCCACCTTGTCGGGTGCCTACCCAAGCTACGACAAAAGTCTTCGACCAGTGTGTTTTGCCAGTGATGACATATGGAACTGAGACGTGGTCGATAACAATGGGCCTTATAAGAAAGCTCAAGGTCACTCAAAGGGCTCCATGATAATGGCCGACGGGCCATGGACCCGGGGAGTCCAAAGTCCGTCACATGGAACTGCTGAGGGCTGCTCGCGTGAGAAGAGACCCGTCGAACTCGCGATGACAGGGTCGGAGCAGAGGGTTTTTCCACCTTCGGAAAAAAAAGTCACACAAGGGGCAATGGAGAAATGGAGAGGGCTATGCTTGGGGTTTCACTGCGTGATGAAATGGAATTATAAATAATTTTAATTCTAAGAAATAGGCACTGGGCACGCGTGGTACAGATGACAGCACTTCAAGCTACTAAAATCTGCCAGATTTCCTCATTAGATTTTCAACTTTATCTCTAACTAGCGACCCGCCCCGGCTTCGCACGTGGATAAATGATATAGGTACCTAAGCCCTCCTCAAGAAACGGTGGCCCTTCAATAAAAATAATGTCTACTGTGCCGCCCATCAGCCAATATCTGACTCTGCAAGATACATCGACCTTATTGTCCATTGATGGCCAGTTCCGCCACCTTCAAACAGAATGAAAGCCTACCGGGGTAGCAAGTTTGTTCGAAATAATGGACCCCCGCTTCGGCCCACTACCTCTGCGGTTTAGGCAGAGAAACACTAACTGCTGCAATACTGCCGGCATGGACGCGAGCGGCACGCGGATAATTTCTTTGAATAAATCGTGATATCTCCTGAATGAAACAACCAATTCATTGGAATTGGTGCCGTAAAGTCGTATCAAAAGTAATTTCAGTAGCAGCAGATCTCTTTTTGAATTATTGAATTCACCAGCAGTCGCTTTACGGAAAATATCGAAGTTTGGCTAAACTTCGATATTTTCCGTAAAGCGACTGCCGTCTGACCTCCACAACCCAAAGGCGATATCGAAGTATTGCAGTTAGACGAATTGTTGGACTTTTGAGGGCTCCAACAACCCGTAAGGACTGCCATTAGATGTTCGTATGGCAACCGGGACCAACGGTTTAACGTACTTTCCGAGGCACGACCAGACCAGTTCAAATATTCATACATACAAATATTTGCACTGCGCGGGGATCGAAACCGCGCCTCCTTGCGCAGCGGCCACGTTTGCTACCGCTACGCCACGGAGGCTGTCAAAACGCGGACGCAACTAATGAACAAAAAAGTACGTAAGACACGGCCACAATTCGAACAATTAATACGACAAATTAAATCAAATCATTTGGAAAGCTTTCACCAAAGATGAGCTGGTTATAACCCATTCTCTGCGGTGCGTTATGTTCAATAATAAATAACGAAAAAGTTTGAAGTTACAATTAAATGCTGGGCATAGTTACAGCGGTCGTTGAACCGAGACAGGGTTGCTACCGCTAGACTTAGTAGTCCACATCTTTATAGTGTAACTGGCGGCCGCCCGCGATTTCGTTCTTTTTTTTAAATAATTATAAACTAGCGCTTGACCGCCATCCCGCCTGATGGTGACCAGTGATGCAATCGTTGATAGTAAAGCGCGCTAGTTTATTTTGCCTATTCACTAAAAAAAAGTTAGTGAATAGGAAGGAAGACGGCAGTTGAGCGAGGTGATGCAATGTGAAACTCAACAACACGACCAACGATGCTGCGCCAGAGGGAGATTGATTTGTAGACCCTCCACGACCTAACTACCGACAGAACAACATTTGGCGCATCGTACCCAGCACACATCGCAACACAACTGCTCAGTCCTGTGATCCTATCCGTTCGCGTGGAGTTAGTTATTTGAACATTTTATTTTTACCCCAAAAGAGTCGATTGCTATAAATACATTATTATTATTACACTTCTAGATCATAATATACAGCATACATTTTCAATTTTTGATATGCTCCGTTCCTATTGGTCGCCTCGCAGCGTAATGTTATATGCTATGGGCTATCCAACGCAAAAAAAAAAGTTTCAAATCAGACCAGGAAGAGAGTAGCGCGTTCAAACAAACAAACAAACTCTTCAGCTTTATAATTAAAGTATAGACGTATAAATATCCCGCATAAATTTCGATTCCATGAAACATGAATTCCAAAGAAATATCATTTAAAATGGAATTGTAAGTAAAAACCTATTACCTAAATAAAAGGCTCCAGGCATAAAGGGCGTGAAAGCTTACATATTTATTACTAGCGGCCGCCAGCGACTTCGTTCGCGTGGTTTAGTTATGTTCCGTTCCTATTGGTCGCAGCGTGATGTTATATAGCCTAAAGCCTTCCTGGGTTAATGGGCTATCCAACGCAAAAAGAAATTTTCGAATCGGACTAGTAGTTCCTGAGATTAGCGCGTACAAACAAACAAACTCTTTAGCTTTGTATATTAGTATAGATATAGATTTACCAGTGAGTACACATCGGTAAATCATAGACACCAATGACTGCCTCTCAAGTATGAGGGGATGGGTTCGACTCCAGGTCAGGTAAGGTACCGATGTAACTCTTCTAAGTTATATGTACTTTCTAAGTATATCTTGGATTCCAAAAACTGATTAAAAGGTGAAGGAAAACATCTTGAGGAAACCTGTAAAGTCTGAAATCGCCAACCCGCATTGAGCAAGCGTGGTGATTACGCACAAACCTTCTCTGTATGAGAGGAGACCTGTGCCCAGCAGTGGGACGATAAACAGATACATACATCGGTAACAGTTCGAAATGATGGCGTGTTGTACTGACGACAGCAGGTCAAGCTACGCGAAACTGTCAGATATTGTCAATCAAAGTTTTTTTTTATTTTGGCATCTCGTAGTTGCCCTTGAGAAGTCGTGACTACTTAACCGGACTATCCTGTGGCTGCCTTAAATGAATTTAAAGCCTCCAGCCAGGGCAACCAAAAACTAAGCGACTACACGCTAAGGGCACCCCCTGTGGGGTACGAACTTCGGCTTAGGGCGTCGCTGGAGAGAACAACAAGGGACGGCTGGATCGAATTTTTATTTTAATTCGGTTTGATGACCGCGGCGTTTCCTAGTACTAGCTCTGAGAAGAATCAAGAAACGTCCGAAACAAACTTTGAAGTCATAGTTGGGAATTTATTGTGCTCACATGATGCAACAGAAATATGTATAACCCGCGCAGATAAAGATAAGATCTGTAAATGGCGCCCGCTCGCATGCGTTCTCACTCACTCTCTATCGCTGTCTATACTCACACAGTAAAGTAAGCGCTGCAAAAAAATAAACGATCAGGAATTCAGGATTTGCTTTCCAAGCTACTTTGATGCACTCCGAGTTATTGTTAATTTCGTTCCGCTAAAGTCTCTGTTATTTTGTTGTTTTTGTTGATATTGTTGTTTTTGTTGAATTTAAACAATCAAACTCAACAAAAACAACAATAAAAATAAACACAACAACAAACAAGTAAAATGTCAAATTTACGATATAAATAACAATATTTACAACGTAAATTTGACAATTTAATATCTTAGTATTTGGTTTGTGATTGAACAATGGCATGTTTTGTCAACCGTACCATAAGTATCCGCCGCCATTTTCAGATCTTTTCTTTATCTGCGCGAGTTATAACAAAGAAATGTAACCCATATTATGCTTTTAAAAGAGTGTCCATGGAGTTTCTTGCACGTTCTTCTCCATAGAGATCTACGCTTTGGAACGTGTGCAACTTAGCTTCACTTTCAACCAACGGATGGTTAATTTGAAATAAACAATTTTGATTTTGTTTTTTTTTTTAATTTATATTTTTACTGGCTCAGCTGCGGCGTTAGCTGGCCTTCATCGGACAAGTCAATCAAAGTTGAGCCGTAATCCATACTAATATTATAAATGCGAAAGTAACTCTGTCTGTCTGTCTGTCTGTTACGCTTTCCCGCTTAAACCTCTTAACCGATTTTGACGAAATTTGGCACAGACCATCTTTAGACCTTGAGAAAGGACATAGGCTATCTTTTATTGAATAAAAAATTGATGTTCCCGAGGGAAATCTAAAAAGCGCGATATAACCGAATTCCACGCGGGCAGAAAGCTAGCACTTATAAAGTTGAAAATCTAATAAAGGAATCTGACAGATTGTAGTAGTTTTATGTGCTGTCGTCTGTACATATCCTTTTTCCGCTCGGTCATTCGTTTCGTTGCGCCTGTTTGACAGCCCTGTCCCTAAAAACATCTGTGTCTCAAATCGTTAACCCTTTGCTATGGGCTATTGACCTAAACTAAATATTGTTTAGTTTACTTCAAACAGTTTAGACTTGATGACAGATAATGACCCCGATTAACTTGTTCACTAACTAAACAAAATTTAAAGATAGAAGATAAATGACATGAATAATTAATTACGCGACATTTCAAGAAAGATGGCCGCGTGAACCGTCTTACGAGGGAGGTTTGAGGCAAAGTCATGATGTAGCCACTAATGCTGCGATATTTCACTGTTCTATATGAATTATTTACTGACTGCACTTTTTACTACATAAATCATGCACCTATAAAAACAAACAACACTGTAAATAATTTTAAAAGTCCAATGAAAAATGACCGTGTCACTCAGCTTGACTTTCCCGCCAAAACTCCAATGAATGATAATGTTTGTGTTTATCGTATTGAGTAATCTGTGGTGTTTAAATTACGGTTTTTTTTTTAATGTTGTTTACAAAAGTCTATAGTTTTCCAATCCACTGCGCAATTCAACAACCTTTAAATTGTCACTTTGTGCCCACATCACGTAGGCAACGCAAAATTAATTCAAATACATTTTCTACTGTTTTTTTTTTCGAATACTAGCTAAGGGGCTGTCCATTAATCATGCGAGGCTCGAAGGGGGGAGGGGGCGTCCATAAAAAAATCACGAAATATCACCAGGGTGGAGGGGGGGGTGTAGTAATATATCACGTGTATTTATTTTTTTGTCAAACGCATATAAATTCGAAAGCGGCTTGCAGTATGGCCTTCATTCACCTTGATTTTTCGCATTTCTTTAATTATTTTTATGTCAGTCTAAAATAATTCACAACCCTTCTATCTACCTCTTAAGGCCATTATTGTAGTTCTAATTATTTTTATGTCAGTCTAAAATAATTCACAACCCTTCTATCTACCTCTTAAGGCCATTATTGTAGTTCTTAAAAAAAATAAAACTAAACTACACGTGATATAGGGGGGGGGGGGGGTAGTCATGAACCTCGCCATATATCACCAAGGGGGAGGGGGGGTTAAAAATTCCAAAAAAAGACATCACATGATTAATGGACGGCCCCTAATCCAAGCCAAAACATTTTCCAAGTATTTTAAGTAAGTACTCGTCTCCCAGTATTATTGTAATTATAAAACTAGTGCTTGACTGCAGTCCCGCCTGATGGTAAGCAGTAATGCAATCGTTGATGGTAAAACGCGATGGGTTATTAAGAGCCTGTTCATTCAAAAAAAAACGAGTGAATTGACACAAAAACATTTGGCGCATCGTACCCGGCACACGTCGCAACACAAATACTCAGACCCGTCCGCCGTACGGCTTCACCAGACATCATGCCGAAACACGACGAATCGCTTGACGGCAAGACTTTGTCTAACCGGATTCAGTAGATTATCAGTACCTATTTTATATGGAGCGACTTCCTATCTGACGCTCCTGATGTTCTTTGCCTTGGTAAGATTCGTTGAACAGACGACAGTACATCAAGCTACTACATGCTGTCTGATTTCTTTATTAGATTTTCAGTTTTATCTCTAAAGTATTAAGGCTCAAGGTTGCCTGCTGTCGTCTGTACAAAAGTGCCTTTTATTAACTTAGTGTTCTCTTTTGACTCTGAACTCAGCAGATCCTGTAACCCCATGAAATTTAGGTGTGTAGCGGATGTCGTACAGCGCCGGGTTGAGATTGGCTGCTGCGTGCGTAAGTACTGATGAGGTTGAGGGTGATGACCAGGTATGCGCGGTCGCTGCATGCTTGTGGTCAGGATACCCGTTGAAGCCGTGGGTGCTGGCTGGCTGTGTGAGTGATGATGAAGTAACGCTGAAGTTGCCGTACGAAGGCTGCGCTGATGTTCATGCTTGGTGTCACCAGGGTGGAGGTATGAAGAACAGGGTGTAAAGTTCAGTCATCAATAGAAAAGGGAGGATCCTCCGACCAGACGGATTTGCTCAACGGTTGACGTTGGGAAGTTGTATACAATATATAAAGAAAACCCTGTCCGATCCGTGAAGGTATTGTTAGGTATCGATTTTCGCAAAAAGAGGTAACTTAATACATATGCGGTAAGCAACCCCATTCCGCGGGCGGCGGGTGGCAGGGCACGCGGCACCTGTGACGTGGTCGCGTCGCTATTCCCTTATAATAATACCGGTGTTGTCACTTTTTTAAAAATTACCAAATTTCGGGGAAATTGGAATTAATTCCCCGGAAAAAAGGATTATTTTAAAATTCATTAGTATTGTTACTATGATGATTATGTAAAATTTTATATCATATTTGGTTATGTGTTTACCTAACCTTTATTATCCTTATGGGTCGGACAGGGTTTTCTTTACATATTGTATATGCTAGTTGCACGGTAAACTCTGCTTGCGAGATGTTGAATTCGTGTGACGTCAGTGTGACGCGTTGTTTTATCTGTGGCGTTTGTAAGTACCGCTACAATGCACTTATCTTAAATTTAGTTTAGTTTGTGAACAAGGGAATCGAGGCCATCTTCTTATTAAAAAACTAATTTTCAGTTCATTGCATAATTTTAAGTTCATTACATAATTTTAAGTTCATTACATAATTTTAAGTTCATTACATAATTTACAGTTCATTGCATAATTTTAAGTTCATTACATAATTTTAAGTTCATTACATAATTTACGGTTCATTGCATAATTTTAACTTCATTACATAATTTTAAGTTCATTACATAATTTTAAGTTCATTACATAATTTTAAGTTCATTACATAATTTTAAGTTCATTACATAATTTACAGTTCATTGCATAATTTTAACTTCATTACATAATTTTAAGTTCATTACATAATTTTAAGTTCATTACATAATTTACAGTTCATTGCATAATTTTAAGTTCATTACATAATTTTAAGTTCATTACATAATTTTAAGTTCATTACATAATTTACAGTTCATTGCATAATTTTAACTTCATTACATAATTTTAAGTTCATTACATAATTTACAGTTCATTGCATAATTTTAACCTTATTACATAATTTTAAGTTCATTACATAATTTTAAGTTCATTACATAATTTACAGTTCATTGCATAATTTTAAGTTCATTACATAATTTTAAGTTCATTACATAATTTTAAGTTCATTACATAATTTTAAGTTCATTACATAATTTACAGTTCATTGCATAATTTTAACTTCATTACATAATTTTAAGTTCATTACATAATTTACAGTTCATTGCATAATTTTAACCTTATTACATAATTTTAAGTTCATTACATAATTTTAAGTTCATTACATAATTTACAGTTCATTGCATAATTTTAAGTTCATTACATAATTTTAAGTTCATTACATAATTTTAAGTTCATTGCATAATTTTCTTTCTATTTCATTAATAAAAGGACTGAAAATAAAATATAATTTTAATCCTGTCAAATTAAGATACTCCATAGACAGTTTCCTCATCATCATCATCATCAGCCTCTACTCGTCCACTGCTGGACATAGGCCTCCTTCATGGCACGCCAACAAGCTCGATCTTGAGCAGTTCTCCGCCAGCCATTACCAGCCTTTTTGATGTCGTCGCTCCATCTCGCCCAAGGGCGTCCTACGCTGCGTTTGCCGAGACGCGGTCTCCACTCGAGGACTCGTTTACCCCAACGGTTGTCGGTCCTGCGGCTAGTCACATATGCCGCAGGACCATAGACAGTTTAGAGGCAAAAAAACATGGCTACTAAAAATTTGACAATTTACATCAGATGCGGACTAATTAGACAGGTATAAACTAATATTTTTAAAAAAAATCGGACATATGGGGGTCATCGGGGATCGGGAAAATCGGAATCGGTGGAAATCGGTTGTCATGGTACGACCATGTGTTACGGAGAAATGAGGAGAATGTCGTGAGGAGAGTTTTAATTATGCATGTTGATGGCTATAAGAGTAGGGGAAGACCAAAGAAACGATAGACGGAATGTGTGAAGGATGATATGGCTAAGAAGGGGGTGACTGCCGAGATGGCTTCTGATAGGGATGTATGGAAGAAATAGACATGTTGCGCCGACCCCAAATAAATTGGGAGAAGGGCAGGAGAATGATGATGAAGATGATGATAAAACTAATATTTTATCTTCTGTCCTTTTCACAATAAAGGAGAAAGAAAAAGATGCACAGAACTGAAATCTAGTTTAGTTTGCGAACGAGTTAATCGGGGTCATTGCATCATCTCGCTCAACTGCCGTCTTCCTTCCTATTCACTAGGTTTTTTTGTCTGAATGGGCTGTACCAGACACTTGCGAGTAAGATAACACAGGAGTTTTATATGTACCTTCGCTCGCCGCCTCGACGACAGCAGCGACACACCACGGCGGACCCGCGAACTACCTCGCTTGTGATTGGTCCGCTATATTTTAAGTAAACTCGAACTTACCCGAAATGTATAAATAGGCTCAGCAAACGATTAATAAAGCATTCCATTTTCAAACCTCATCAGTGTTTTACTTACCATACCCTTGGTAAAGGCTTAATAAACTAGCGCGTTTTACCATCAACGATGGCATCACTGCTTGTCATCAGGCGGGTTTGCATTCAAGCACTGGTTTATAAGTATAAAAAAAAAATATATTTCAGTATCACTGTTGGTTAGACTTTCGGACTTCAGACGTCCCGTAAGGACTATCAAGGATCTACGAATAACAGCCCGGATCAACGGCTTAACGTGCTTTCTGAGACATGGAGGAGTCTTGGTATCTAAAGATGGTCACCCATCCGTAGACCAACCGCGGCAAGCGTAACTTAACCTGATCATAACATACTTACTAATCATCCTTACTAATATTGTAGATGGGAAAGTGAATTTGTTTGTTGTTTGTTCCGCTTTCACGCCGTAACCACTGATCTGAATGAATTAAATAATAGGGTACTTTTTATCCCGGAAAATTTGATATTCCCGAGGGAAACCTAAAAAGCGCGATATAATTGAACATCACGCGGGCGATGCTACGGGCGGAAAGCTAGTACCTAACCTATTATAAATGGGAAAATGAGTTTGTTTGTTTGTTTGTTCCGCTTTCACGCAGTAACTACTGAACCGAATGCTTTGAAATATTGCAGACGTAAAGTTAGAAGTCCGGATTAAAAAATAAGGTATTTTTTATCCCGAAATAATTGATATTCCCGAGGGAAATATAAAAAGCGCGATATAACCGAATCATACTAATATTAGAAATGGGAATGTGTCATACTAATATTATAAATGGGAAAGTGAGTTTGTTTGTTTGTTTGTTCCGCTTTCACGCCGTAACTACTGAACCGATTGTTTTGAAATTTTGCAGACGTAAAGTTAGAAGTGCGGATTAAATAATAGGGTACTTTTTATCCCGAAAATTGCGAAAAAGCGCGATATAACCGAACTCCACGCGGGTGGAAAGCTAGTGATATTCTAATTGAGGATTTTAGCAGCATTTCCGGGCAAGTTACATCACTCTTTGTGATTGTATATTATCTTTGTGAAGTAAAAGGTCAGTCCACCATGACCTGGATTTTATTTAGTCTGTCAGTAGTCCAGCTAGACTTCGTTTAGATAAGGATGACTAAGACTAAGTGATAATACAATGTTCGTAGGTACTCTTGTCAACTAAACTAATTTTAAATTAAATTCATCCTTTTCTTCGAAAATGATAGAAGATAACATTTTAGTTCGGAGTTTTGGCGGGAAAGCTAACACGAGTGTCACGCTAATTTTTCATTCGACTTTTAAATTATTTATATTGTCGTTTACTAAATAAAAGCGCGTGATTTATACAATATGTAAAGAAAACCACATTGAAATATCGCAGCATAGTGGCCACATCATGACTTTGCCTCAAACCTCCCTCGTAGACGGTTCACGCGGCCTTCGACTGTCATTGGCGATATCCGCCATTATTGTGATTTTATATTCTGTCCTTTCCTTTGAAGTAGAAAGGTGGCCCCAGCGTGCCGGTTGGCGACCGGACAAGAAGACCCGATAGCGATCCCTGGAGGGGTTCGGGCATCCCTGCAGTCTCCAGACCAATGTTCCTTTAACATTGCATCACCTCGCTCAACTGCCGTCTTCCTTCCACTCAGTTTTTTGAGTGAATAGACTCTTAATTAACTAGCTTGCTTTACCATTGACGATTGCATCACTGCCCATCATCAGGCGGGACTGCAGTCAAGCACTAGTTTATAATCACTACATATTATAAAACAAAATCACTTTTACTTTCCCTATGTCGCTTTGTATGTTTAAATCTTTAAAACTATGGAACGGATTTTGATAGGGTTTTTTTGATAGATAGAGTGATTCAAGAGGAAGGTTTATATGTATATAACATGCATAATATACAATATGTAAAGAAAACCCTGTCCGATCCGTGAAGGCATTGTTAGGTATCGATAACTGATTCTACTAATGCCCACAAAGACAGGCAAAACTTAAAAAAAAATCCCCCTAAAAAAATAAATATTATTTCGCAAAAAGAGGTAACTTAATATATGTGCAGTAAGCAACCCCATTCCGCGGGCGGCGGGGGGCAGGGCACGCGGCACCTGTGACGTGGTCGCGTCGCTATTTGCTTATAATAATACCGGTGTCGTCACTTTTTTAAAAATTACCAAATTTCGGGGAAATTGGAATTGATTCCCGGGAAAAAAGGATTATTTCAAAATTCATTAGTATTGTTACTATGATGATTATGTTAAATTTTGTATTATATTTGGTCAAGTGTTTACCTAACCTTTATTATCCTTACGGGTCGGACAGGGTTTTCTTTACATATTGTATAAGAGGAACACTGATAATTTTTGAGGTTTCTAACACATGTCGCAAAATAAACCCATTTTTTGAGCTTACATTGCAAACGCTGGCTGAACCCTATTAGATAGATCAAAATAATGTACTACAGTATTGTAGACCTTAAAAATGCCTACAAAAAATTCCTACCTACTAGTTTCTTCATTATAAGTATTTTTTTATGTTTGAAAAGTTAATTAAAATGCCAGTCGAAAGCAGAGTCCACTATTTGTTCCTTATTATTAATCCTGTTTCAAAAAACTAAACACCAGGAAAAATCCGCGTGCCGCTCGCGCCTTTGCCGGCTGCCTGCTACTTCAATGTTTCTCTGCCTAAACCGCGGAGTGAGTGGGCCGAAGCGGGGAACCATTATTTCGAACAAACTTGCTACCCCGGTAGGTTTTCATTCTGTTTGAAGGTGGTGGAACTGGCTATCAATGGACAATAAAGTCTTTAGTCGATGTATCTTGCAGAGTCAGATATTGGCTGATGGGTGGCACAGTAGGCATTATTTTTATTGAAGGGCTACCGTTTCTTGTGGAAGGCTTAGGTACCTATATTATTTGTCCACGTGCGAAGCCGGGGCGGGTCAGTTATAAATAAAATGGATTTCTTTTCAATTGTTTAAACATTCATTGCGTTATTTAAGTTGTTGGGCAGACGTTTTTTTAACAAGTCTTTATAAGTTTCACCTGTCTGCTTGCTTGTTTTTTTTTCTTTTTTTTTTAAGTTGTAAATTAGCGCTTGACCCCAATCCTGCCTGATGGTAAGCAATGATGCGATCGTTGATAGTAAATCGCGCTAGTTTATTAAGAGCATATTCACTCTAGCCTTGAAGACACTCAAATTGTAGTGTGACGGAAACACCGCCGCTGGCAAATTATTCCCGTCCTTCGATGTACGCGGTATAAAGGAGGAGGCGAAACGCTTCGTCCGGATCGTAGTGGTGTTAACAACATGAGGGTGGAAAGTTGTTTGATTGTAACAGATTCCTTTGAACGCTATTTTGACCCACTTTATATGGATAGACTTTATTTAAACTTCGTCGACTTTTCAGGGGTCGATGACATTACAATATCTGATAAGCGTATACCAAAAAAAAGTTTACTATAAAACGAAATAATTCGTAAGCCACTAATTCGATTTCTTATTAAAACGTTTTTAGTTTTTAAGAATTATGACTTTCTAAAATATGAAGTTGGAATTCGGTTATATCGCGCTTTTTAGATTCCTCATTTTCGGGGATTAATTGTCAATTGTTATCGTATCATTTAGCTTCTAAGTTTACATACCTTGTTTTAAACGACACACAGCGCCATTTATCACTGAACTGGTATGAAGCTAACAATATTTTTGTTTTCCCTCGGGAATATCATTTTTTTGTGATAAAAAAAAAAGTACCCTATTATTTAATCCGGACTTCTAACTTTACGTCTGCAAAATTTCAAAGCAATCGGTTCAGTAGTTACGGTGTGAAAGCGGAACATACAAACAAACTCACTTTCCTATTTATAATATTAGCACCTATTAGTAAGGATAAGGATGTAGACCCCAATTCCCTTTTAACAAACTAGAACCAATTTACGTTCAGTTCATCCTATTGTTTCTATTTCAATTAGAAAAGGACTGAAATATGATATTAGTTTAGTACTGTCAAATGCTGTGAAAAACTAATGTTAAGGATTTGACAGAACTAAATTACTTAATATCTGTTTTCTGTCCTTTTCTTAATCAAAAGAATGAGCTCCAATGGCGCCGATGTTGTTGTACAAACTAAACTTTTAAGTTAAATGCTAAACTTTTAAGTTTTGTTAAACTTTTAAGTTTTTTGAAAAGGATAGACGATAAAATGTCAGTTTAGACCTGTCAAATTAGTGCGCTCCTGACGTAAACTGGCGTAGGTATTTTTAGCCGCCATGTTTATGAGTCTAAACTGTCTATGGAGTATCTTAATTTGACAGGATTAAATTAAAATGTTATCTTCTATCCTTTTCTTAACGAAATGGAAAGAAAAAGTTGCACATAACTTAAAATTAGTTTAGTTTGTGAACAACAAAGGTTACCTTTAAGCGATATCGGAATTTTTGCACTAACATTTTAAAGAAAGTCAAACATGAGTATGAGAAATCGGAGGTTGTAAAAACAAAAAACGATCCAAAAAAGCTTTGGAAAGTTCTTAAAGAGATCTCTAGCTTAAATAAAGTCCCTAGTCACCCGACCCATCTTCTGAAGGTTGGCTCCTCACCTGAAAAGTCCATGGACTATATAAATCAGTATTTTGTAAATATAGGCCGGACCTTAGCTGAAGAATGCTTGAACCTTCACAATACAGTTGATGCTGCATCCCCGCTGCTGACGGATTCCCTCAATACTAGTACTCAACTAAACTCGTTTGTGTTAGAGGAAGCGGATGAAGATGAGGTCTTTCGTCTGGTGATGAGTCTAAAGACAGAATGTTCGGTGGGCCGCGATAATGTGTCAAATAAACTTTTGAAGAAACACGTTCACTTCTTTGTCCCGCCGCTTACTTACATTTTTAATCAATGCCTTCAGACGGGTCAGTTCCCTTCCCAATTGAAAAGTTCTGAAGTCCGCCCGATTTTTAAAGGTGGTGATAAAAAGGACGTCTCTAATTATCGCCCTATCTCTATTTTACCCGCTATCTCAAAACTCCTGGAAAAGATAATTAATAATAGACTCACAAAATACCTGGAAAAAAATAAACTGCTTGCAAACAATCAGTTTGGGTTTAGAACAAATAGATCTACCGATGATGCTGTTTATTATTTGACTAAATATGTTAGTACTAACTTGGACCGAGGGCAAAAATGTTTAGCCATCTTTCTAGACCTAAAAAAAGCTTTCGATACTATTTCTATTCCCATCTTAATTACCAAGCTAGAAAAGCTTGGAGTGAGAGGAATTCAACTCCGGCTTTTCGAAAGCTATCTAACTGGGCGGACGCAGTGTGTTCGAATAGGGCGTCATGTTAGCGCTGATCTTCCAGTGTCTTTTGGCATTCCCCAGGGCAGTATTTTGGGGCCTACTCTCTTTCTTATTTACATAAACGATCTTACTAGCATCATCGTACCCAATGGCGACATCATATCTTACGCTGATGACACAGCTCTTCTTTTCTCTGCCAATACTTGGGATGAGGCCTTTAATGCTGCCCAGAATGGGTTTAATGTAGTAAACCAATGGCTCAGGCTTCATCTTTTGACCTTGAATACTGTTAAAACGAAATACCTAACTTTCAGTATACGACAATCAACACAAGCAGGGTGTAACTATAACATAGTCCCTCACCAATGTTCCCTAGACACACACTGTACCTGTAATCCAATCGAACGCGTTGTTACAATAAAATATTTAGGGATCCTCTTCGACCGTCATCTTAGTTTCAAAGACCACATAAAATTACTCAGCGCTCGAGTCAGAAAACTTATTTATGTGTTTAAGAGGCTGCGTCATGTGGTTGATCCTATGGTATTGAAACAAATCTATTTTGCCTTGTGTCAGTCAGTTTTAACGTATTGCATTTCGTCATGGGGAGGAGCTCCCAAAACAATCATTAAACCTACTGAGATTGCTCAACGCGCAATACTAAAGATTTGCACTTACAAGCCTCGACTGTTTTCTACGACGTTGCTTTATAAATATTGTGAAGTGCTTACGGTTAGACAGCTCTATATACTGACAGTAATTCTAAAGCAACATCGAAACATGGCATATGACCCCAACTACAAACATAGGCGTAGGAAACAAATAGTTTGCACTCGTGAACATAAACCTGCAACTTCCTTTATCAGAAGATTCTTTGTATTTTTGGGTCCCTATGTCTATAATAAAATCAACTACATTCTAGACGTTTACCCTCTCACTAGGGATCGTTGTAAAGACAGAGTGAAGAAGTACTTGCTGACTTTAACATATGATGACACTGAAAAATTGTTAATTGTACCAGAGTAAATAGGCTCCTTTGGGCAACTTTTCAGATATTTTATTTTATTTTTTTTATTGCTCTTCATTTTCATATTACTTAAACACACATAGCTGAGTACACTCAACTTTTCACACCAAACATGCACACACACTCACTCGTAACACTCACCACCGTGTACACATTCATGCACCCTTCTCCATACATAAACACCAACTCACTTACCTTTCCTTGTATTTGTTTTAACTAAGTTTGAGCTTCATTCGCTGTATTTTGTTTTTTGTAAAATTGTTCTAACAAACTTAGTTTTTAGCTTAGTTTACTTTATTTTGTTGTATTTTGCTTTTCCTTTTATCGACATAAAGCTGTTCGCGATAGCTTAATTTCTTATATTATCTTGCTGAGAGGTTTGGCGCTGCACGCCGAGATACAGGTTTTACCTAGTTCGGTTGCAGATGCTCCTATTATGTACCGTATGTTTTACCTTTAGAGTTACTGTCTTTTATGTCGTTTTGTAGTTTGTATTTTTATTCGTGAATAAATTTATTATTATTATTATTATTATTAGTGTAAGTAAAATAAAACAAAAACAGAATCGGCGCCATTGACGTTTGTAGCAATAGACGCAGACGCTACAATACAACAATGACAACAAGGGATTGTCCAACTATTGACGTCCCAACGATTGATGACTTTCCGCGAAAGGGTGCACATAAATCATACCAGTGTCAAACAAGGATCTTGGAAGACAAAAGCGCGTGGGTACTGACCGCCTCAGCGAGGGTGCCGCGCATCTGTTAACCCATTGTGTGCGGGAGAAAGCGCGGCGGATAACGCACAGCTGTTAACCCATTGTGCGCGGGAGAAAGCGCGGCGGACAATATCGAACCGCCTTGCGTGTGGACCGAATGCGCGGGCACTGTCCACCAGCCAATCGTGCGGCACGTCCTCCCATGATCAACGAATCAGCATCAAGAACGCCCGATCGGTCAGCCCCACTCCGGTTTAGAGATAGCTGTATTATTGTTTAGTATTTAAGCTTGTGCATAGCTCGTAAGACATCATATTCATATTATCATATTCATTCATTCATATCGCCACACATTTTACATTGTACATTCTGTAGTAACATAGTCGCGTCTCTCCTCTTGTAATTAGGTAGCTTATAGCATACATTGTACTCTAGACTTACGTGCAATATACAACGTTCTATCTATTCGCGTTTTAATTACATAACACGCCCTACGCGCTAAAATTGTTCTCTTTATTTTTCCATATCTACATTGTATATCGCTTTACATTTTTAAATATTTATATAAAAAAACTTACAAAAACATTTGAAAATAGTGTTCCACCGATGACGGGACCAGGGTCCATGCTACCGGCGGTCAGTGGTCTAGAGAGAGGAACTTCCTGACGATGCGAGCCGTGTCCAGCAGTACCGCTTTCTGAATCAAGCCCTTGATCCAGCTGCCTAACGAGAGCCTCCTGAGGTGTTGGTCGAGGCTCTTGGCTATTAAGCCATTGGCTGTCACGACTATTGGTACAATGATGGCTGAATCCAGTTCTCACATGTCGACAACCTCATGATCCAAATCAAGATACTTGATTTGTTTATCTTTCTCAGCTTTCACGAGGTTCTCATCATGTGGGACGGTTATGTCAACAATCATTGCACGCCGCTCTGTTCGATCCACCATCACTATATCACTATATCAGGCTTATTGGCAACAATAGTCCTGTCAGTGATGATGGATCGATCCCAGTACAATTTGATATGGCCATTTTCGAGAACTGGGTCGGGCATATACCCGCAGTACGGCACTTCCGATTCCACAAGGTTGTATTTAACAGCAAGTTGCAGATGAATTATCCTGGCTACAAGGTTGTGTCTATGCAAGTACTCTCCGTTAGCTAGACGAGAACACCCGGAGATGATATGCCTTATTGATTCCCCCGGCCGGTGACATGCCCGACAGATGTCAACTGTGCCGTCTTTCACAATAAATCTCCGGTAATTGTTCGTCATCATAACTTCGTCCATAATTGCACACACAAAACCTTCGGTTTCCCCAAAAAGGTCACCGAATCGTATATCGTTATTATTATTATTAAATGGCTCCCCATTCCCTTGTTCACAGAAACTAAACTAAAGTTCAGTGAATCTTTTTCCTTTTATTTCAATAAGGAAAGGATTTTTTCTCTCCGTGGTAGGCCATAACATCGGCTGCCGGTATAAGTTACCACCCACCAGACAAAGTCTTGCCGCCAAGCGATTCGTCGTGTTCCGGCCTGATGTCTGGTAAACCCGTACGGAGGACGGGTCTGAGGAGTTGTGTTGCGATGTGTGGCGGGTACGATGCGCCAAATGTTGTTGTGTCGGGAGTTTGGTCGTGGAGAGTCTCCAGATCAATCTCCCTCTAGCGCAGCTTCGTTTGGTCGTGTTGGTCTTGGGTTTAACATTGCATCACCTCGCTCAATTGCCGTCATCCTTCCTATTCCTTAGTTTTTTAAGTGAATAGGCTTAATAAACTAGTGCGCTTTACCATCAACGATTGCATCACTGCTTACCATCAGGCGGGATTGCAGTCAAGCACTAGTTTATAATTATTAAAAAAATATATATGAATTTTATTATAATGGCGATTAAGTTTATTTCAGAGTGACAGGAACTATTGAAAAATATGTACCTATACAGGGAAACTTTTTTTCGAATGCGCAAAAAAAATGGGTGGTTCGGAATCAATGACAGAACAAATCTGCATTATTAGTTTAAAATAAAAAATCATGTTTTTGTCCGCCCTAAAATCGGCAAATGAGAGACACCAATTATTCATATTAATATCGTAGTATTAGCATATGGCCGCGTAGTGAACATGCGGGCGGCGCGGGCGCGCGGGGTTCCTGTGACATGATGTTCCCGCCGTCCCCACTCCGCCGAACATGAATGGGACCGCGTGCGGTGACCATTACATCGATTTCATAATAAACATTTTTCGTTATCAATAACTATTTTTTTTTGTACTAAAACATATCAAAGTAATAATATTTTTATCGATAAAACTTATTTAGCTATAAGTTGACAAAGTTTGCGCACTGGATAAAATTTTATCCTGTATTTAAATTTGTAGCGTAAACTGAATTTTATTGTGTAAATATTAAACTTGGTTTTCCGTAAACACATACTCGTTTATACTTTTAAATAATAAATCGTGAATGCAGATAAGGTATCCGATGGTAGATTTTCGGGCTTCTGTCAACCCGTGACGACTCTCCGAAATCTATGAATGACAGTCGGAACCATATGATACACATCCCCTGTCCGTTTGCAGTAACTTAATAGCACCCTAATTGCATAACATACTATTACTAACAACATAACAAACTATTACTAATAACATAACATACTATTACTAACAACATAACATACTATTACTAACAACATAGCATATTATTACTAACAACATAGCTTACTATTACTAACAACATAACATACTATTACTAACAACATAACATACTATTACTAACAACATAACATACTATTACTAACAACATAACATACTATTACTAACAACATAACATACTATTACTAACAACATAACATATATGGTAGATTTTCGCGCTTTTGTCAACCCGTGACGACTCTCAGAAATCTATGAATGACAGTCGGAACCATATGATACACATCCCCTGTCCGTTTGCAGTAACTTAATAGCACCCTAATTGCATAACATACTATTACTAACAACATAACATACTATTACTAACAACATAACATACTATTACTAACAACATAGCATACTATTACTAACAACATAGCATATTATTACTAACAACATAGCATACTATTACTAACAACATAACATACTATTACTAACAACATAACATACTATTACTAACAACATAACATACTATTACTAACAACATAACATATTATTTGTTGGAATCTGTGTAATTTCTGGTATTGTTGAATAAATGTTGAAAAGAATAAAAACAGTAAAAACAGTATATGATGGTTGCTATATTCGAAAGTAAGTCATACTACTTGTTTCTTTTAATATTGACATTAGAACAAAATATCAGAAAAGTACTTAGTACTGAAAAGACCAAGTAGTTTTACAACATCCGCCCTTAATGGAAATAAAAAGACAAAGTAGTAATGCTAAACATAATACAAAAATAAAACATTACTACCAGACTAAATAGATACAAAATATAAACCGACCAAAAATAAATAGAAAATTATTCTACCTATTTATCAAACCCATATTAACAACGCACCCAAGATGTTTTACGCGCCTTAAGGGCTTAGTTAGAAAGTCGGCTGTCATTTTATCCGTAGGTATATATTTTATGTCTATAAGACCCTCCGTAACCTTTTCACGAATAAAATGATATCTCGTATCAATATGTTTGGTTCTATTGTGGTGGACTGGATTGAGCACAAGTTTCTGTGCACTTTGACTATCGTTGTGTAACAACACCGGATCAGCAAAATCAGTAATGTCACACACTAACCGTCTGAGGAAAATAGCCTCCTTTGCAGCACTGGTCAAGGACATATACTCAGCTTCTGTAGAAGATAAGGCTACCGTCGGCTGTTTCTTACACTCCCAGCTAATAGGTCCACCTGCTAGCGTAAAGTAGTAACCGGTGTACGACCGGCGGTCATGCACACAGTTCGCCCAGTCAGCATCCGTGTATCCACAAAGATGTCCACCAACTTTCCTGTAAGTAATACAGTAATCCACAGTACCTTTTAAATACTGTAACACCCTTTTTGCGGCCAACCAATGCCTTTTATCAAAACAGCTATTAAACTGACTTAAATAGCTTGTGGCATAAGCTATATCGGGTCTCGTATTCACAGCTAGGTACATGAGACATCCTATCAAGTTTTGGTAAGGATATTCGCCAAGAGATGTTGGATTACCTTTCTCTAACTTATTATTCTCCAAAGGTGTAGACATCTCCTTACAATCTCGCATATTAAACCGCTCCAACACTGCCTGAATGTAGTTCTTCTGACTGACCACGATTTTATCGTCATCACGGATAATATTTAAGCCTAAACAATACGATAATTGTCCCAAATCTTTTATTGAGAAAAATTTTTCCAAGTCATTTTTGACAATGTCAAATGAACTTTTTTCTTTGTAAAAGACAATAAGATCATCGACATAGACTGCGAGAATTATTGTTTCACTACCAAACTTTTTCAAATAAACACATGATTCCGCAGATGTTCGTGCAAAGCCAATTTTTGATAGGGTTTGATGCAATTTAATATTCCAGGCTCGAGCTGCCTGCTTCAACCCATAAATGGATTTTCTGAGCAAACAGACTTTACCTTCTGCCCCGTGCTCAGCAAATCCCTCAGGCTGTTGCATGTACACTTCCTCCTCTAAGTCCCCATTGAGGAATGCGGTATCAACATCCATGTGTTGTATTTTCAAATCCATTTCTGCCGCCAACGCTATAAGGGTACGCAGAGATGAATTTCGAACCACAGGGGCAAATGTTTCATTATAGTCAGTCCCCCAAACTTGACTAAAACCTTTCGCAACTAGTCGCGCCTTATATTTGACTATTGCACCGTGCGCGTCTCTCTTTATCTTGAACACCCATTTACATGGAATAACCCTTTTATTTGGTTTATACACTAATGTCCAAGTTTGCTTATTCAACAAGGCATTGTACTCATCATTCATTGCGGAGATCCAGTTATCTTTATCAACGCTATTAATAGCCTCACGATAACTTTTCGGATTCTCACATAACAAGTCATCACCGAGAGTGCCGTATGAATAATAATCTGGAGGCTTACGTACTCGTAAAGGATATCGTCTTTCAGGATAAACATCACTGGATTCATTTGAAGGAACCAGAGACAGATCAGTTTGTTCACCCGATTGTGAAGACTCCACGTCACCTACATCACCCGTTTCATCAGTCGCGTCCACAAAAACCTCAGCTTGCTCTACCGGGGCCATCTCCACGTCTTCTGAAGTAGGTGAAGAAGAAGTAGAAGCAGATGAGATAGAAGTTGCCAGTGGCGATGTGGTATCTGAAGAAGTTTGTGAAAACCAGTTAATGACATTGGGACTCATAACAAGATCAGGCTGAACAGGCTTATCCTTTAATCCTGAAAAGTTATTTTCAAAAAACGTAAAATCCCGTGACTTAATCAATCTCCGAGGGTTTTCCGCGCTACGGAAATAATAACTTCTTGGATCGTCTGAATATCCAATAAATATACATTCAGAAGCTTTCATATCTAGCTTAGTTCTTTGGCATGAAGGCACGTGAACTAAAGCTCGACAACCAAACACCCTTAAATAAGACAGGTTGGGTTTACTCCCACACCACATTTCATATGGCGTTTTACCATGAAGTGCACGATGAGGTGACCTATTCTTTAAATAAACACTGGTCTCAACAGCATCTTGCCAAAAAGCTTTCGACAGAGAGCTCTGTGCCAGCAAGGAACGGGCCTTCTCCACGATACTACGATTGCAACGTTCACTTACCCCATTTTGTTGAGGGCTATATGGTACAGACGTTTCATGTCGAATCCCTTGAGCCTGCAAATAGTCTGTCAACTCCTTATTGACATACTCAGTCCCATTGTCTGACCGAAGGGTTCGAATTTTAATGCCAGTCTGTCTCTCAACAAGTGTTTGGAAAACACAAAAATACTTCAGAACTTCTGTCTTAGATGACATACAATATAGGGTTATAAAACGTGTATAATCATCTACAAAAATAATAAAATATTTATTGCCTTTAAAAGATTCAGTGGACAGGGGTCCACAAACATCCGTATGGACCAATTCTAATGGTGACGAAGCCTTCTTATACTTCATCCCTTTGAAAGGCTTCCGGGCCTGCTTACCTTCTACACAAGGTACGCATGGTTCTTTGTCAACCTCAGTATACTCCACACCAACAGCTAGACCTTTTCTGAGTAGATCCATACCAATACGGCAGAGGTGCCCTAGACGCTTATGCCAAAGCTGAAACTGGGACAAATTAGTGTGAACATTATAAGCTGAAACACTTTGCGGCTTTACTGTACAATCTAAAGTGTACAATCCACCACAAATAGAACCATGTAAAACAGGACCATTTGTAAAAGAAACATCATTAGAATTATAAAAATTACAGCCATTACTATCAAAAACAACTGAGAGACCTTTCTCTACTGCTTTTTTAACCGACAGTAAATTACAATCTAGATCAGGAACATGTACAACATTAGAAATCTTCTTGTAATTGGTATTTGTGTCAATCGCAACGTCTCCTAAGCCCACAGCCGGCAAACTTTTACCATTTGCGACAGTTATCTTCCCATCATGGGGTTGATAACTATTAAACCATTCAGCATGTGGAGTCATGTGAGTAGTCGCACCAGAGTCGATAATCCATTTCTCAGATATCTGAACATTAGGTGCAGACAAAGCCAGTCCCGTGACACCATCCAAAACCAATTTCGTGACATTTCCTGAACTTGAAACAAATAATCCTTTATCCTTAGAACAACTTTCTGTAGAGCAACTCGCCTTTGCCTTTTTCTCCTTATTTTTGAGAGGGCAATTAGGGCTCTTGTGCCCAGGCTTCTTACACCTAAAGCAAATAACTTGTTTTGTTTGCAACGCAGTCACATCATCTTTAGTCTCCTTCGTCATTTCGCTCAAAAACTTAGTCCTCACCAAATCTGTTGTGACTTCGACGCTCCCATTCTCAAGCGCCATGATCATGGGCTCGAAACGAGACGTCAGACCTCCCAATATAATTGCTGCCAGAGAACTATCTTCTATGGTCTTGCCAATATCGACCAGGTCTAGTGCTGTTGTAGTTATTGCGGTTAAGTAAGCCTCTACGTCAGAAAAGTCAGATAAGGAGTACCTGTACAACTTGCGTTCCAGTGACAATTTACGACCCAAACTGCGATCCTCGTAGGATTTTTTGAAGAGCATCCCACGCTTCTTTTGCGGTCTTAGCTGGTCGAACAATCGAAATAGCAGCACCATCTACAGTAAGGCATATCTTAGAAAGAGCCTTTTCATCCTTACGTACATCGTCGGGCGTCTTATTCCCTTCAAATGTTCCGCTTACTGTTTCCAATAATCCTTCATGCATTAACAACATTCGCATTTTAAATTTCCACACTGTGTATCCTTCTCTATTACAAAGCATCGGAATACCATTTAGGGACATACCAGAAACTGCAGCAGACATGGTTACTAGGTATATTTTCCACCACCAATCTCCTTTTAAATTTGATTGTAAAATATACAGAGCTTCGTGCTGATAACGTATGTTGGAATCTGTGTAATTTCTGGTATTGTTGAATAAATGTTGAAAAGAATAAAAACAGTAAAAACAGTATATGATGGTTGCTATATTCGAAAGTAAGTCATACTACTTGTTTCTTTTAATATTGACATTAGAACAAAATATCAAAAAAGTACTTAGTACTGAAAAGACCAAGTAGTTTTACAACATTATTACTAACAACATAACATACTATTACTAATAACATAACATACTATTACTAACAACATAACATACTATTACTAACAACATAACATACTATTACTAACAACATAACATACTATTACTAACAACATAACATACTATTACTAACAATTTGAATCATATTGCTAACCCATTGCCCTATATGTTCGAAAAATGTTTCTGCTCAACAACGATTAAGAACTTAAAAGTTAGATATCCGCTCCGTGCTCCGTGGTAGGCAACAACATCAGCCGCCGGCATAAGTTACCACCCACAAGACAAAGTCTTGTCGCCAAGCGATCCGTCGTGTTCCGGCATGATGTCTGGTGAAGCCGTACGGAGGACGGGTCTGAGCAGTTGTGTTGCGATGTGTACCGGGTACGATGTGCCTAATGTTGTTGTGTCGGGAGTTTGGTCGTGGAGGGTCTCCAGATCATCCTCTGGCGCAGAATCGTTGGTCGTGTTGTTGGGTTAAACATTGCACCACCTCGCTCAACTGCCGTCTTCCTTCCTATTCACTCACTTTTTTTTTAAGTGAATAGGCTTAATAAGCTAGTGCGTCTTACAATCAACGATTGCATCACTGCTTACCATCAGGCGGGATTGCAGTCAAGCACTAGTTTATAATTATTAAAAAAAAAACTATCAAATATTCCCATTCAACCTTAAGCCTTATTGCTTTGAAAATCTAGTAAAAAAATCTGACAGATTGTAATAAGTGGATGTGCTGTCGTGACGTCTGTACATACCTAACTGATTTGACGTTTTACCAATGCTTCTATTGGGTTATGGGTATTAAATTGAAACAAAGGAATACTTAGTGATATCTTCAATATAATATTTTTCTTTAATTTCGCATAGAGAGACGCCATGCACCGGTAGCTGTCAGTATCAAAAAGAAAAGAGGGAGTTGCCAACAAAAATAAATATGACATGAACTATTTAAATCAATAGATTAATTTTTGCATCATATCGATTCTATCTAATTATTTCAACAGCTTCATGATTAAAAATCGATATTCAAAAACATATATGTTTATTGTATATATGTTTGAACGCGCTAATCTCAGGAACTACTGGTCCGATTTGAAAAATTATTTTTGCGTTGGATAGCCCATTAATCCAGGAAGGCTTTTGTATAACATCACGCTGGGACCAAAGGGAGCGGAGCATAATTAACTCCACCCGAACGAAGTCGCTGAAGGCCGCTAGTTTTAAATAAATATTATTTAATAAGTAATGACTAATGACCGTAGAACCGATGCCCGATGGGGTCGACGGGTTCTCGAGTGGCGACCACGCTCCGGAAGACGCAGCATGGGCAGGCCCCCGACAAGGTGGAGCGACGACTTGGTGAAGGTCGCAGGAAACCGCTGGATGCGGGAGGCTCAGAACCGGTCGTCGTGAAGATCCTTGGGGATGCCTATGTCCAGCTGTGGACGTCTTTTGGCTGAAATAATGATGAAGTCGTGGTGGCCTAGTGGTTAAAATACCAGCCTCTCAAGTATGAGTGTGCGGGTTCGATTTCAGGTCAGGCAAGTACCAATGTAACTTTTCTAAAGTTATACGTACTTTCTAAGTATATCTTGGACACCAATGACTGAAGGTGACGGAAAACATCTTAAGGAAACCTGGACTTTATAAGTCTGAAATCGCCAACCCGCATTGAGCAAGCGTGGTGATTACGCTCAATCCTTCTCTGTATGAGAGGAGACCTGTGCCCAGCAGTGGGACGATAAAAGGTTGATGATGATGAATGATGATGATGAATAAGTAATGCAATCGTGTGATTTGCATTTCTTTTGTCTTTCAATTTGCAATCCTGGAACTCAACAGCACCCTAATTGCAATTATTTTGCTTGCTTGAATCATATTGCTTATCCATTGCTTCATAATTTAGAAAAAGAACGGTCTGTTCAACAATGTAAAAAACGCAATGAATATCGTTGAACTGTCAATATGCAAGCGTTTCCTACTGGCATCCTGTTTACTCAATAACCCCGTTTGAAAAAAAAAAACTGTGGCTGCATAAAGAAATTTCTTCTTTTTTTTAAATTTGACATGACATTTATTAGATTTTCTTATAAATATTTCAACAATTATTACTGTAATATTTGCTAATTTTGTAATTTATAGTATAATTTCATTAGGTATTATTTTATTCTTGTGTGTGTTTTTTTAAAATTATATATTATTAGCGGCAAATTATTAATTTGACAGTACCCGACCGCCGAGACTATAAAAGCAGTGTGCGGTCAGTACTCGCCCCTTTACTTCGTCTTCAGCAGCCGTCGTGATAACATCGTTTCGTAAGATTGTCTGTAGTCGTTATTTTAGAATTTGTATTAGAAATTGTGTATTTAGTGTGTTTTAAGGTTATAATCATTGTTAACTGATTAAAGTCTAGTTTGTGATTATTATGTTTACTTTTTTTTAGTTAAAATTAATATAAATCGCCAATATCAGAAGTGTGATCGGCTCCATAGCCTATCTTATCTTTTGTGTTGTGCAAACAGATTTTGAATCATGTCCGAACGAGCTACCACTCGTAATAGAGGTAGAAATAGGAATGATCATAATAGTAATGCAGCTGAACTCCAAGAAACCCTTGGAGCCATTTTAGCGCGTCTGAACGCGCTAGAACACGCTAGCCTACCCGCAACCAGCACCATGACAACTACTCCTGACACACGTGCCATTGTGGCGCCTGGGCAGATCATGGCGTCTCCGCCACGGGACCCACAACTGGCAGCGCCTGAGTCGAACACCAGCATTGTTGGGGAATCCCTAGCAAGTACTCCAACATCCCTGGATTCTACGGATCGCCTCATTGGAGCATTGAGTGCGTTAACCAAGGTCAGATCCAACCATTACTATATTTCAAACTTCGATCCTAGCATACATGATATCGATTCTTGGTGTGAAGAGGTTGAAAGGGCACGTGATATGAATAAATGGAATCACAACGAGTGTTTATCCCGGATTGCTAACTGCCTGAAGGGAGATGCACGTAGTTGGCTAAACGATTGGGTCACAAACGACCGCACCTGGTCAAACTTCAAGGTTGAATTTAAACCACTCTGCTCACGAAGAATCGATATTGCTAATATATTGTTTGATGTCATAAATAGTAATTCTGATCAATATTCCACGTACGCAGAATACGCTAGGCGCTCCGTTTTGAGATTAAATATTGTTAAAGGGTTAAGCGATGATCTAACGGTCGCGATTATCATATGTGGTATAACTGATGCTCAAATACGCGCCGCTACGATTAACGCTCATTTAATGACCAAAGACCTTGTGGAATTTCTTTCTATTTATACCAAACCGAATCAGAGTTCATCTGTTACTTCTGTAAAATCTACCCGAAATAAACAATTCGACCAAAACTCTCGAAAACGTCCACTCGGTAATCGTGAAGTAAAGTGTTTCGCTTGTGGTAGTGCGGGTCATATGCAACGCTCATGCCCTAAACAATAAAAAATTATTAAAACTGAACAATCAACAGAAACAATCGATAAAAAGCCGAATAAGTCGTGTTCGTTCTGTAAAAAGCCAGGCCACGACGCCTCCGTCTGCTTTGCTAAACAAAGATCTAAAACGCATAATAAAAGCAATGTTAATTTTTGTTCAGTGTTGAGAGGCGCGTCAACAGACGGTGACGTCACAACGGCCGTAGTGCAGGGAATACCTATAGACGTTTTAATTGACAGCGGATCGCGCGTGTCCCTTATCTCGGAATCGGTTTTAAAACATTTTAAGTGTACCCAACTACCCACATATCTGATATTACGTGGCATTGGTGATCAAAACATTGAGTGTCACAGTGTCGTAACGTTAGTTATAGAATTTAAAGAGATCTCATTAGAGGTAGATCTTTTTGTCATTTCTCCAAAATGCCTAACTGTGCCGGTACTAATAGGGACAGATGTTTTGAACCGCGAGGGGGTAACGTACATTCGTGCAAACAATGAGCAACGTATTACTCGTAGTTCGGTAAGTCAAAATGTATTACTCGTCAGCTTAAGTGATCAAATTTCGGTTAACACGCCGCTTGAGGGTATAGTGACCGTGAAAGATTAATGTTAGTTGTAAATGAGTTTAAGGAATTCTTTATTGTCGGGACTGCCTTAACAACAGTTACGACGGGAAAAATGCACATTAAGTTGACGAGTGAGACCCCTATCTGTTATAGGCCGTACAGGCTTTCATTTGATGAAAAATTGAAAGTGCGCGATATTATAAAAAAAATTGCTAGACAAAAAGATAATTCGCGAGTCGAATCCTCCATACGCAAGTTCGATCATTCTCGTTAAGAAAAAGGACTGAAATGATGGAATGTGCGTTGATTACCGTGTGTTGAATTCTGTTACCATGAAAGATCGTTATCCGTGACTGTTGATAGACCACATTGATCGACTTGGTAAGAAAGAGCAAGTTTTACCTGTGTAAATATGGCGACAGGCTTCTATCAGATTGGGCTGGATAGCGAGTCTGTAGTAAAGACCGCTTTCGTGACCCCAAAGGGCCATTACGAATTTTTGAAAATGCCGTTTGGTCTTGCAAACGCGCCGGTAGTATACCAACGAATCATCACAAATACGCTTAAACCGCTAATAGAGTCCGGTAAAGCCCTTATTTTTATTGATAACGTATTGTAGTTGGCATTGTCTATCGATGAAGCAATTGAGAATGTACGCGAGTTATTAAAAATCCTTACTTCTGCGGGGTTCCCTATAAACCTTAAGAAAAGTACATTTGTGGCTACAGAGGTTGAATACCTAGGTCGAACTATCTCTGAGGGTCAGGTTAGACCGAACGCACAAAAAAATTAAAGCTTTGATTGACTCCCTTGTCCCTGTACAAATGTAAAACAAGTTCGCCAGTTACTTGGTTTGGCAGGGTATTTTCGTTGTTACATACCCAACTATGCGTCTAAGATTGTTCCCATTGCCACTTTTACACGAGGTAACATTAAATTCCACTGGGGTAAAAAAAAAAAAATACGAATTTTCCCGTAAATATCTTATTGATTGTCTTACAAGCAAATCAGTACTTGCTATTTTTGATCCGTTGTTACCAACCAAGTTGCATACGGACGCGAGTTCTGTCGGTTACGGCGCAGTTGTTATCCAAGTGCATGAGAATGGTAAACGGCGAGTAGTGGAGTACTTTAGTAAAACTACGCATAGAGGAATCTAAATCGGACTACTCAGGTCTCACTTTTACAATTGCTGATTGGTGTTGAAGCAGTCACACCAGTAATAAGATCACTTGGCCGCTATGTCGCTATTGACTACGTACGACCGAATCGCGAAGGATTAAGGGAATTGCAAAGGCAGCACACTAGTGAACTGCTGGACCAGAATAGACTTACAACAAGATGAATACGTTAATAGAAATCGAAAGGTCAAGCGTATATTTATCTAAATGATAACGTGTTGGTAATTAAAACTTCTCAAATTACAGGCAAGCTGGATTCGTGGATGCGAGGGCCATATCGTGTGGTGAAAATCCTTGCCCACGATCGATACGAACTACAATTGTTAACTGGTTCGTATGACAAATTCACTCAGGCTGCCGCCGAGCATATGGTTGCTTGGCGAGGAGAGTGGACCCCCGAGAAGTAGATTTTTGTACTTACTGTTTTACCTGTTTGATCATGTACTGTACTAAACGTATTTGTTTACATGGACTGAAGGAGTCATGTAATGTGTAGGTACATGCATAGTGGTTGTGTAGGCATGGAGCGTTAGCTCTGCCGAGACAAGCGAACTGGGTGCCTCTGTCTGTGTGTGGGCATTGAGCGTGGGCTCTGCCGGGATATGCGAACTGTGTGCCTCTATCCGTGTGTGTGGGCATTGAGCGGGTAGCTCTGCCGAGACAAGCGAACTGGGTGCCTCTGTCTGGGTGTGGGCATTGAGCGTGGGCATTGAGCGTGGGCTCTGCCGGGATATGCGAACTGTGTGCCTCTATCCGTGTGTGTGGACATTGAGCGGTAGCTCTGCCGAGACAAGCTAACTGGGTGCCTCTGTCTGTATGTGGGCATTGAGCGGTGGCTCTGCCGAGATAAGGTAACTGTGTGCCTCTGTCTATATTCGTGGGCAATGAGCGATGGCTCGCCCAAGACGTGCTAACATGATGCCTCCGTCTCTGTATATCCATTAAGGCGTTGAGATAAGTCTCTGCGAAGACGACATACTTGGATACCTCCGTCTATGTGTGTTGTATTCAATTACAACATGCATGTTAAGATTCAGTAACAAGAACATTACTAATAAGTGCTGTTTTCTAATTTTAGTCGAAGAAGATGGCCTCGCAGCACCGACTACCAGTGCAACTAGCTGCGAAGACCACTCAAATGTTGGAAATGCAGACACGCACCAGGGTCCACCAATTCCTGATGCAGCCATTGCCACGAGCCCTTCGCGCCGCCCGAGTCCTCTTGCCGAAGACCATGACTGGAATGTACAAGGATCATCATCTGAACAGTGTGGCTGAGGACATCCACATGTCAGGAGAAGCCGTATTAGCGGCAAATTATTAATTTGACAGTACCCGACCGCCGAGACTATAAAAGCAGTGTGCGGTCAGTACTCGCCCCTTTACTTCGTCTTCAGCAGCCGTCGTGATAACATCGTTTCGTAAGATTGTCTGTAGTCGTTATTTTAGAATTTGTATTAGAAATTGTGTATTTAGTGTGTTTTAAGGTTATAATCATTGTTAACTGATTAAAGTCTAGTTTGTGATTATTATGTTTACTTTTTTTTTAGTTAAAATTAATATAAATCGCCAATAATATTGTATTACATCTTCGAGCCGATGAACTGCCAAAGCTATGTACGCCATTATTGTCGCATGCATCAGGCTCACAGAAATCTTGTTATTACGATTTCTGTGATCAGGCTATAAATTGAATAGTGTGAATTGTTTTCAATGTTTAATGTTTGTGGTGTGGAAGTACTTTTTAAATAAATAAATAAAGTAAACAGTAAAAAGTTCGAATAACTAGGTTCTTATTTTAAAAAAAGTACAAATAAAATAACAAACGGCTCAATAAGCAATGTTCAAAAACACTTGTCAATTTTTTTTTTTAATTTATGTATTACGTTAGCTCATTTAACACGCCTACCTAACTACATTTAAAACAAAATCAAACGGTTTAACAACCCGTTAAAACTTGCCTCGGAACCTAAGTTGTCAGCGAAAGGTGGGAAAATTCCATCCAGCGCTATTCCGTTGAATTGTATTACGCACACACACGAACGCACGCTCGAAACTTGCGACTGTGTGTGTGAGCTAGCGTCTTGTAGTAATCCATGTAAAAACGTACTTTTTATGTTAGATACTTTCAACTAAGTATTTAAACGACGGAAAATAGTTTTTTGTTTATAAATTAACAAGTACTTACTTATTCATTAGAATAAAGTGAATGGGAAGCGTTTTTGGGGACTGTCTGTTATATTAACGTTCGAAAAGTGCTGATTCTTAGCCTAACCTTAATAAATGGCTTTTGATTTTGTATAGAATAATGTTAATGCTATCATCACTCTCCTGTGCTTAACCCAATTTATTTGGTCGCGGGAAACCGCTGGATGCGGGAGGCGCTGAACCGGTCGTCGTGGAGATCCTTGGGGGATATACTTATATGATAATAAGAATAAAAAGGGGCTGACTACGAAGATGACGTCTACAAGAGAAGTATGGAAGAAAAAGACATTTTTTAAAATATAAACTAGGTACCTAGTACTTGACCTTGACCGCAATCCCGCCTGATGGTTAGCAGTGACGCAATCGTTGATGGTAAAGCGTGCTAGTTTATTGAGAGCCTAGTCACTCAAAAAAGCTGAGTGAATAGGAAGGAGGACGGCAGTTGAGCGAGGTGATGCAATGTTAAACCTAATAACACGACCAACGATGCTGCGCCAGAGGGAGATTGATCTGGAGACCCTCCACGACCAAACTCCCGACACAACAACATTTAGCGCGTCGTATCGCGCACATCGCAACATAACTGTTCAGACCCGTCCTCCGTACGGCTTCACCAGACATCATGCCGGAACACGACGAATCGCTTGGCGGCAAGACTTTGTCTGATGGGTGGTAACTTCTGCCGGCAGCCGATGTTATGACCTACCAGATTTAACTCAAAACGGTCTCCAAAGCCTAGAGCACAGGCGTACAGTAGCCAGCCTTACGGTGTTCTACAGGATGCATTTTGGTGAGTGTGCGAGGACATTGAATGAATTAATTCCCACATCTCAGTTCCACCATCGGACGACCCGCCGTACGGCGAGTTTCCACCCCGGCTTTGTTAACACCAGTACGATTAGGACGAAGCGTTTCGCCTCCTCCTTTATACCGCGTACATAGAGGGACTGGAAAATTTTGCCAGCGGCGGTGTTTCCGTCGGACTACAATTTGGGTGACTACAAGGCAAGGCTAGAGTGAATAAGCTCTTAATAAACTAGTGCGTTTTAACATCAACGATTGCGTCACTGCTTACCATCAGGCGGGATTACGGTCAAGCGCTAGTTTAATAATTTAATTTAAAAAAAAAAAAAAGAATGTGCAGGAAAGCGGACCCCGGGCTCCAAAACGAAAACCGCGGAGGCGACGGGGACAAGCGCTGAGATGATGTATTCTGATATTATCATCATCATGTCTGTTAATAACCGACTCGATAGTCACCCCCTTTCAAATCATATCAACATCCACGTTCATCCATCGTTTCTTCGGCATTCTTGAGATAGACATAAGTACCTACTTAAAAATTTATGTGAACTAAGCCGCCATCGTCTGTCGTCCTCCAAACAACAGGACCCGAGGTGGCGCCACTCTTAGACCTCACGGAGGGAGACAAACACCTCACTCCCCCCCCCCCCCTTGACCGGAGAAGGCCCAAAGTGACGGGCCGGCACCAATCGGGGGATATGGAAGCAGTGTTCGTTCTCGCAACCCCCGGTGTAGGTATGAGATGGAACACCGGTGTGGTTTTTAGTCAGTAAGAGTCTGACAGACCCCGTCGTTCGCCCCAGGATTTTCTTCCCCGAAAAAATAAAGCGTAGAGGGTCAATCCCTAGCCCCATCACCATCTCAGCATTAATCCCAGTCGTATTCGAAGGTTTTTTTTTCAACTTTGGAGCCTGAGATCCGCTTTACCGATCTAACTGCTGATTTTGGCTAAACTTCGATATTTTCCGTAAAGCGACTGCCGTCTGACCTCCACAAGCCGAAGGTGATATCTAAGCAATGCAATTAGACTAATTGTTGGATTTTTGAGGGCTCCAACAACCCATAATGACTGCCATTAGATGTTCATAGGGCAACCGGGACCAACGGCTTAACGTGCTTTCCGAGGCACGACCAAACCAGTGCAAATATTCATATTTAGGCCTACAAATATTTGCACTGCGCAGGAATCGAACCCGCGCCTCCTTGCGCAGCGGCCGCGTTCGCTACCGCTACGTCACGGAGGCAGTCGTCCATCCCTTATTTTTTTTTCCGGGTTGGAAATCCTCAATGGATGTCCGCCGCCCTGGGGTGGGAGACGGGGTCTGTCAAACTCTTACTGACTAAAACCACCCCTGTGTCTCTTCTATCACGAGCGCGCGTGAGGCCGCGGGAGTCTAAATTCTTCCACGGCCCCACACCCTCGTGCTGGCCCGGTCTGTCCGGGCCTCGTCTAGTCGTCTATCCCTAGCATTAGTTGGAATTACAGCTCAAAGAAGAAGAGTGAAGGAAAACATCTTGAGGAAACCTGGACTTTAAGTCTGGAATCGCCAACCCGCATTGAGCGAGCTCAGTGATTACGCTCAATCCTTCTCTGTATGAGAGGAGACCTGTGCCCAGCAGTGGAACGATAAAAAGGTTGATGTTGATGATGATGATGACGATTGTTTGAGAAAATATGCTTGAGGGGTCGTGGCTAAAATAATAATAGCCGTATAGGGCGATTGATCAGGTTAATAATAGCCGTACAGGGCGATTGATCAGGTTAATAATAGCCGTACAGGGCGATTGATCAGGTTAATAATAGCCGTACAGGGCGATTGATCAGGTTAATAATAGCCGTACAGGGCGATTGATCAGGTTAATAATAGCCGTACAGGGCGATTGATCAGGTTAATAATAGCCGTACAGGGCGATTGATCAGGATAATAATAGCCGTACAGGACGATTGATCAGGTTACTACGCTTGCCAGGGTTGGTTTGTAGATGGGTGACCGTAGCTGACTTCATCTAAGTTTTCACTGTGAATAGGGTACAGAATGTGCACTGTAGCTCTAAAAACTGTAAGTAAATCAATTCCAATGAATATGGTCTTTAATAAACGACCTATATTTTTTTTAATAATTTCAAACTAGTGCTTGATCGCAATCCCGCCTGATGGTAAGCAGTGATGCAATCGTTGATGGTAAAGCGCGCTAATTTAAACAACCCATTCACTCAAAAAAAAACTGAGTGAATAGGAAGGAAGACGGCAGTTGAGGGAGGTGATGCAATGTTTAACCCAGAGGGAGATTGATCTAGAGACCCTCTACGAGCAAACTCCCGATACAACAACATTTGGCGCATCGTACCCGGCACACATCGCAACACAACTGCTCAGACCCGTCCTCCGTACGGCTTCACCAGACATCATGCCGGAACACGAATATTGTACGAATACCTATTATTTATTTTAGTCACCCATTCATATGTCTTTGTTTCATATATAACAAAGTGATTATATTGTTTTCGACACCAGAGTAGTCACACTACAGAGAGCCAAACTCAATAAACGCACATAATTATCCATTGTCGCCCAAAAGAAATCGTATTACGATTTCTGTGGTTGGAAAAAAACGGTAGGTTAATTACGTAACACACTATCTATGGGCGTACCCAGCTTCTGGCCTAGGGAGGGGCAAGTCAGGCCTGGGGGTAGGCAAGTCAGTCCTAGGGGTGGGCAAGTCCGGCCTAGGGGGGGGGGGCAAGACAAATTTTTTGAGCGAGTAATCTTTGTGCGTGTCGGACACGGTTTTTTAGCAATTACCCCGTACATTTTGTCAGTGTCTACTGCATGTTTTATTCAAAGATAAAGATATTTTATTTTGCAAATAAGGATACAACTGGTACAAGTCATGGTGGTACAAGACTTTAGGTGGTAAAAGTTAGAGATAAGTCCTCATTGATACTTTGTTTAGTAATCAGGGGAGTTCATACAAGTACTGCGAGACTTCTGGGGGAGGCAGCCAGGCTTTGCTCCTGCTGGGTTATTATGACGTGTAGCAATCATCAATGTTCCAATGTCAAACAATAATAATAATATTTATAATATCATATACATCCATGCATACTAATATTATAAATTCGAAAGTAACTCTTGTCTGTCGGTCTGTCTGTCTGTCTGTCTGTCTGTTACGCTTTCCCGCTTAAACCTCTCAACCGATTTTGATGAAATTTGGCACAGACAATCTTTAGACACTGAGAAAGAACATAGGCTACCTTTTATCCCGGAAAAATTGGATATTCCCGAGGGAAATCTAAAAAGCGCGATATAACCGAACTTCACGCGGGCGAAGCCGCGGGCGGAAAGCTAGTATATCATAATAACGCCATCCCTTTTTCAAGACCCCTATGCTCTTTCAGATAGCCTACCTACTATTTCTAAATATTTACTTTTTCTGTTATCATGAGTTCAGAGTACAGACGCCAGCACAACAAGCTACTACAATCCGTCAAATTTCTTTAATAGATTTTCAACTTTATCGCTGAAGAATTTAGGGTCAAAGTTGATAGTTCCGGGTAGCTTGACCTGCTGTCGTCCGTACATAACTAATTTTTATTTCATCATCATCATCAATTTTTATCGTCCCACTGCTGGGCACAGGTCTCCTCTCATACAGAGAAGGATTGAGCGTAATCACCACGCTTGCTCAAGGCGGATTGGCGATTTCTGACTTAAAGTCCAGGTTTCCTCATGATAGTCTTCCTATGGTCTTCCTTTACCATAAAATCAGTCATTAGTGTCCAAGTTATAATTAGGAAGTACAGTCAAGACCAAAAGTCGAGTTGCAATCTCACAAAACTATGGCCAAGCAATACTAGTTGTAGTTACGACCTTCTTCTATAATAAAGTTTGATACACACTCATACACTTGCTGCCCGCTTATGATTGTTAGGTACTACTTACTAATTTCGACGTCTACAGTAAGTGTTTCAATGGCCTAACGGTTTTCGCCTTGATAGGCGTTCAAGGTGGTTCGAGTTCAAATCTAATAACTTACAAAAATATTTTTTAAATGTTTATTGGTGAGTTATGAATGCTGACAACAAAAATATCTAAAAGTACCGATCTGCAACTTAAAGATGATACTTTCCTTTAAGATTTTTTCTATCATCATCATCCCAGCGTTAATCCCAGTCGCATCCGAAGCCTTTTCAGCTTTGGAGTCTGGGGTCCGCTTTACCAGTCCAACTGCTGATATGGCTAAACTTCGACATTTTCCGTAAAGCGACTGCCGTCTGACCTCCACAACCTGAAGGCGACGTCGAAGTATTGCAGTTAGACCAATTGTTGGACTTTTGAGGGCTCCAACAACCCGTAACGACTGCCACTAGATGTTCGTATGGCAACCGGGACCAACGGCTTAACGTGCTTTCCGAGGCACGACCAGACCAGTGCAAATATTCATATTCATGCATACAAATACTTGCACTGTGCGGGAATCGAACCCGCGCCACCTTGCGCAGCGGCCGCGTCCGCTACCGCTACGCCACGGAGGCTGTCATCAAGATTTTTTCTATATTAGAGTCATTATAAAAAGATGACGGTAGACTTAAAAGAATCTGAATCACTACTTCACAAAAAATATTCCGCTACCTACAATAACTATTATTAGCTACAGTAACTCAAATAATATTACTTAGCTGTTGTTGGTTGGTGAACATATAGTTACCAGTTTGTGTTATTAGTTTTACTTTTTAATCAATATGCAGGCATATGCAGCAATATATCTCAAATATCATATGAAACCGGCTTTTGTGTAAGTTGTTTTTATTATTATTTATGTAAGGTGTAAACCAATCGCTTGTAGCAAGTGTGTAATAAAATTGTTATTGTTTTAGAGAAATACTGTAAGCCGTTGGAGGTCAAGGTCAAGAGGTTGGAGGACGAAGGTAGCTGTCGAGACAAGTGAAACGAAACGACAATATTTACTGTTGAATAAACTTTTAAATCGTGCGAAGAAGATAGGTTGCATTTGTGGTTTAAAAATAAATTGGCGAGGCTGGTGGAGTCTTATCGAGCTAAACAAAAAAAGAACTATTTATAACAAAAACAGTGCAGAAGTGTCCTACAGAGTGTTTTAAATATATACCAATAAATATCTTAATAACGGACTCTAAACCATCTCTAAAGTAATTTAGCCAAGTGACAGTAATATGTTCGGTTGGCTTAATGGCTAACAGATGTCGCCTTTTGCAATTTCAATACAAATTACTTTTGGTAAATTATAAAAACAATAATTTCGGAATTCGATAAGAAATAAGTTCGTTCGTTCTACAGGATGGCAGCATTAGTACCATGCTATACACGCAAAAAAATTATAAATGTAATAAGCACTATTATGTGTTCTAAGTATAGATTATTTTATGATTGCAATAATATTCAGGTTAAGCTTCAATCCTCTTTTCTTTAAGAAAATGAATAATTAAGCTATAACCTCTTTAATCATAATATACGTATAATATTATAATTTTCATATCTAACAACCAAAAATGTTTTTTTGTATTTTTTACCATAACAATATCATAAGTTTGTCAAGGATTACTTTTATATAAAATACTAGCTTTCCGCCCGCGGCTTCGCCCGCGTGGAGTTCGGTTATATCGCGCTTTTTAGGTTTCCCTCGGGAACATCAAATTTTTCCGGGATAAAAGTTAGCCTATGTTCTTTCTCAGGGTCTGAAGATTGTCTGTGCCAAATTTCATCAAAATCGGTTGACAGGTTTAAGCGGGAAAGCGTAACAGACAGACAGACAGACAGACAGACAGACAGACAGACAGACCGACAGACAGACAGACAGAGTTACTTTCGCATTTATAATATTAGTATGGATTACAATGCTGCCGTTTCAACGTTTGTTTCATTTGTTAGTATAAGTATATCTATACCGAATAATATATAACTTTACTAGCTTTCCGCCCGCGGCTTCGCCCGCGTGGAGTTCGGTTATATCGCGCTTTTTAGATTTCCCTCGGGAATATCAAATTTTTCCGGGATAAAAGGTAGCCTATGTTTTTTCTCAGGGTCTAAAGATTGTCTGTGCCAAATTTCATCAAAATCGGCTGAGAGGTTTAAGCGGGAAAGCGTAACAGACAGACAGACAGACAGACAGAGTTACTTTCGCATTTATAATATTACTAGCTTTCCGCCCGCGGCTTCGCCCGCGTGGAGTTCGGTTATATCGCGCTTTTTAGATTTCTCTCGGGAATATCAATTTTTTCCGGGATAAAAGGTAGCCTATGTTCTTTCTCAGGGTCTAAAGATTGTCTGTGCCAAATTTCATCAAAATCGGTTGAGAGGTTTAAGTGGGAAAGCGTACCAGACAGACAGACAGACAGACAGACAGACAGACAGACAGACAGACAGACAGACCGACAGACAGACAGACAGAGTTACTTTCGCATTTATAATATTAGTATGGATTGCATTATAATATGCTTATTGTTTTATTTTTATATATTTTTTTATTATATTACCTCTATAGTAAACTAAAACATATAATAAAACCTTTTTTGGGATAAATATTCAATAAATTTTCCTATTCGTTTAAATATTATTTGCAAACATTTTTACTTTAAAATACAAATCAATTATCATAATTTTAAATTATATGAAACAACAAAAAGATTTGCCTTTATTAAGGATCGAACCCACAATCGCTCGCTTTTGATAGCACCATTGTTAAGTGCGGCCGCTAACTCAACTTCAAATGAAGTAACGAAATTTTGCATTACTTTAAAGAAAGACGAAGAATGCGATAAAAAAATAATGCGGTAGTGTGCGTGGCCGGTTTAGCGCAGGCGACAGTAGTCTTTAAGGTGGGAATGGACTTCTACAGCTGATAGTACATAGTATAACTTAGAAAAGTTACATCGGTACCTGCTTGACCTGGAATCGAACCCTCACTCATTATTTTTATTCAACATTTTGAAATAATCCATACTAATATTATAAATGCAAAAGTATCTCTGTCTGTCTGTTACGCTTTCCCGCTTAAACCTCTAAACCGAATTTGATGAAATTTGGCACAGACAATCTTTAGACCCTGAGAAAGGACATAGGACTAAAAAGCGCGATATAACCGAATTTCACGCGGGCGAAGCCGCGGCCGGAAAGCTAGTTAGAAGTAATGCTTTACCGCGATTCCGTCTGGTGGTAAGCAGTGTTGAAATTTTTAATGGTAAAACACACTAGTTTATTAAGAGTCCATTCACTCTAGCCTTGAAGAGCTTTAGTTTTCCGTCTGACTACATCATCATCATCATCTCAGCGTTAATCCCAGTCGCATCCGAAGCTTTTTCAGCTTTGGATTCTGGGGTCCGCTTTACCAGTAACTGCTGATTTTTGGCTAAACTACGATATTTTCCGTGAAGCGACTGCCGTCTGACCTCCACAACCCGAAGGCTACATCGAAGCATTGAAGTTAGACCAATTGTCGGACTTTTGAGGGCTCCAACAACCCGTAATGACTGCCATTAGATGTTCGTATGACAACCGGGACTAACGGCTTAACGTGCTTTCCAAAGCACGACCAGACCAGTGCAATATATTGATATTTATCCATACAAATATTTGCACTGCGCGGGGATCGAATCCGCGCCTCCTTTCACAGTGGCCGCGTTTGTTACCGCTACGCCACGGAGGCTGTCAGTTTTCCGTCTGACTACAATTTAAGTGAAACTGTAGACAGAAAAAAAGACCGCCCGGCCGTACTTCAGGCAAAATGTTTGTCTCTCGGTGTACGCGGTATACGAGTAAAAGAAGTGGCCGAAAAACTCCGTCTGGATCGCAGTAGTAAATGATTGCACAAGTTAAATAAAAGCCATAATATAAGGCCTCATTATCTCACTTTACTTATACAATACAATATGTAAAGAAAACCCCGTCCGACCCATAAGGATAATAAAGGTTAGGTAAACACATGACCAAGTAAAATATGAAATTTTACATAATCATCTTAATAACAATACTAATGAATTTTGAAATAATCTTTTTTTCCGTGAATTAATAAAATATTCTAACTTCCCCAAAATTTGAATCTTTTTTTTTTAAGTGACGACATAATTTTCGACCGTATTATTATGAGCGATACGACCGCGTGCGGCGTGCCCTGCCCCCCTTCGCCCTCGCATGTATTGCTTACCGCACATGTCTTACTTAAGTTACCTCCTTTTGCGAATTTTAAGTTTAGCCCGGCTTTGTAGGCATTAGTAGAATCAGTTATCGATACCTAACAATACCTTCACGGATCGGACAGGGTTTTCTTTACATATTGTATGTTCATACTTTACGCACACATACGAAGCCAAGCCAGGGCGACAAAGGTTCAGTCTCTGTATGATTACATTCTCGGTGGTTACGTTTATTACTCATTCAATCAGTAGGTACAGACGCAGCACATTAAGCTACTACAATCTGACAGATTTCTTTATTCGATTTTCAACCTTATCACTAAAACATTAAAGCTCAAAGTTGATTGGGAATATTTCTTAGTTTCGGGTTGCTTGACCGGCTGTCGTCTATCTCTATACCTACATAAATGTCTATTTTCTGTGCATTTAGTCACAATCTGTAATTAGGTCACCATATTTAAAGATTAAGAGAGCAGGGGTGGTCTGGTGGTGTAGTGGGTGACTAACAGGTTTTAGGTTGAAGGTTCGAACCCCGTCAAGCGCTTTCTTCTTCTCCTTCTTCAGCCTATAGAGGCCCACTGCTGGACAAAGACTTTCCGGGGAGCCCAAGGCTTTCCACGATGACCGGTCTTGTGCTGCCCGCATCCATCGGCTTCTCACGACCCTCACCAGGTCATCGGTCCACCTTGTTGGGGACCTCCCTACGCTGCGTCTTCTGGTACGTGGCCGTCACTCTAGAACCTTACTGCCCCATCGGCCATCGGTTCTGCGAAGCAAAGCGCTTTACTTTGTGTAAATTATTTCATCACCACTGCTCTCAAAACGAAAAAAGAAAAGAGGACCGTTATGACTCAAAGTCCAAAAAAGACCAGGACATTTCTTTTCACAGGGCTTAGACATTATTGTGCCGCCCGCCCTTCAGGCTGATGCGACGCTGGTGTGCCGCCTCCAGAAATGGGGAGAGGGCACAGGGACAATTTGTACAGGAGTCAAGAAGCGGTTGCGGTGATATGACAGCGCATCGCCCACACACGTGGAGGGCTGGATATGTCCGCAGCCGTGTCCTGACGATTCGGCCCATATGACTATAAGTCGGTGGGGCCATGGGTGGTTGGTGGGTTTGCTCTCAAAACGTTGAAGGAAAACATGGTGACAAAACCGGCATGTCCTAGAGCTAAAAACTTCGAAGACATGTGATGATGTGACATGTACCAACCCGCACTGGGCCCGCGTGGTAGATTACGGGCCAGTCCCTCTTACCAAGAGGAGGCCTGTGTCCCAACCATGGAGCAAATCAACAGAACATTATAGTCTGAATATGTATAAAAGGACAATAAACTAAGAAAATTTGAATTTCGAAAATACAAGTACGGCGTTCGCAAGTACTACGGACCCGAGCATTTTGAAGAAAATGACTAAAATGAAATGAAATGAAATCGTTTATTAAGCAAGTAGGATCACGATTACTTTGTTCATGTTCATTTTTTATTTTATTTTTTTAACTAGATGAAGCCGGCGTTTCCTAACTGACTACCTCTGAGAAGAAATAGCCGAAACAAACTCAGGGATCATCGTCTTTTTTCAAGTCCAGACATTAAAAATGAAAATGTTTACAATAATTTACCTTTACGCATATTGCTTAATAACAATGCATAACAGAGCGAGCAACTCAGTCCCAAGCTTTTTTGTCTTCTAAATAATCTGTGGTTTTATAATACCCCTTTTTGCAAAGTTTGGCCTTTATATGGTTCTTAAATCGTTTAATGGGTAAGTACATGGGGTGGGACTGGCGGCCAGCGATGGGTAGCTCGCCGCCCGGTACAGGCAAGGCTCGCGTCGACGGCGCGTTGTGTTTCATGCGCGCCTCAAAGAGTCAGCACATCATGACGGGGCCACGAGCAGAGGACCGATGCCTCCTGGGTCAGTGTAGCGGGTTGTTAAAAAAAGAAACCGTGACCCTGGCGCACAGGCAAGTGAGAAACACGGGTGGGTTTTAGTAAATAAAAGTCTGACACCCCCTTCCGCTCCGCCCAGAGCGGGAGAAATCATTTGATGATTTCCCATCCCAAACAATACAAACAGTGGTCTTCTTTCTCACTCTCAGAGCAGTTTTCTTCGTCACTATTATGAACAAATAACAGGTGACGAATCGTATCTAAAATAAAAATATATAAGTAAGTACATATAAAAATAATGTAGCTCCTTACATATTTCAATGTAGGCAAAACAAATATAAAGTTTACAAAACACTGAAATAATTATAACACGAAATAATAATAATAAATAATTCTTCATGAAGGCTAAGCAATGTTTAAAATTTTCAAGTCTCAATTAAAATACTGTCATAGTAATTAAAATGTGATTTTTGTGAATACAAAACTTATGTTAACAAATTATTATTTTAATAAGTACCTAAATAAAACACATGCAAATATTTTATTTCATAAACCCTTACAAACCTCCCTTTTACAAAGCGTAGTCGAAACGACGAAGGTTTGATAAGTATTCATTAATAACCGGATAAGTACTTAATTATTCACTATCAATGAAGAGTCATTTTGAAGTGTACAGCAAATCCATTGCGTCTTATGAATGAAAAATGTGTCTACTCAACAACGTAAATACCGCAATGAATGTTGTTGAACTGTCAAGCTGAAACTTATTGCTATTGATAGTGTGTTCCCAATTACCCCTAATAATCACCAGTCCCTTTGTGAAAATAACAACAGTTGGGTCGACCTTCAAGGTTAAGCAACGCTTGCTGGGGTCATTGTCTAGATCTGTGAAAATCTATCGCATAGATAGTTACCTACCGAGAGTCCGAGACCCAATAAGTGTGGCAGATTTAAAAAAATATGGGACATCTATGTCCAGCAGTGAGCAAGCATCATGATAATGACGTTTTTCTCGGTGGTAGGCCATAACATCGGCTGCCGGCAGAAGTTACCACCCATCAGACAAAGTCTTGCCGCCAAATGCTTCGTCGTGTTCCGGCATGATGTCTGGTGAAGCCGTACATAGGACGGGTCTGAGCAGTATGCATCAAATGTTGTTGTGCCGGGAGTTTGGTCGTGGAGGGTCTCCACATCAATCTCCCTCTGGCGCAGCATCGTTGGTCGTGTTATTGGGTCTAACATTGCACTACCCCGCTCAACTGCCGTCTTCCTTCGTATTCACTAAGGTTTTTTAAGTGAATGGGCTTAATAAACTAGCGCGCTTTACCATCAACGATTGCATCACTGCTTACCATCAGGCGGGATTGCAGTCATAATTATTAAAAATAAAAAAAAACGTAACGTCATTTTAGCCATTAAAAATCATCAAAATACCTACATGTTTTTTGTTTGCAAACCCAAAATTTATCGTCATCCGGAAATCAAACTCTGGAATTACAAATCTCTACAAATAGAAATACCAATTTGTAAGAAGTAAGTACCTAAGTACTTAATAGAAAATTATTAGCTATTGAATATTCAACAATATTGTTCAATGCATACCTACGAAACGAATTACCTAACGAGGAATAAAAATGCATCTATATACCTACATAATCATTTTGAAACCATAATATATTTGTGTTCGCACAAGTCAACCTACATACATACTCCCTACGTAGGTACCTTTGCCCGTCATGACTGTTCAAAAATGTAATATTTTTTAGATTATTGATTCCGTGCCGTCACTGGCTATACATTTTTTATAAAAGTATCTTGTAATACAAAAACACACAGATACATTTTCATCCATACGCTAACTACACATACGGGAAGTCACACACACTAACACAATTTTACGTAGAAAAACTGCCGTTCTCCGCTCTAGCCTATGTACACGTAGTATAGAAAAAAAACTTCAAAATAGTACGGCTTCACTCACTTTCACATTATATTACACCAATTTCAAACTATAATGTATGAACATCCCACGCCATAAAGATTAGTTTTGTTTGTATCAATATTATATTCCGTCTCTTTTCCGTTCTTCTCCGTTCATGATCCAACTCAAAATACGCCAAAAATGACGTCGAGCCAATGTTGTTTCGAAAACACAGTGTCTCGCGTTTCTTTCTACGGATACCGCGCGCTCGCTCGCCGTTTATTATTTGGAATTTTCCAATCCACTGATTACTACTCGTCGTAAGTTTTACAAACAAATTCGAGTCCGTTTCGTATTTTTCGCGATTAGCGGCAATGTAGGAAAGTCGTAAGTGGCGATGACGTTAAGGTTGATTTTCGTGCGCACTCAGCGCCTATCCAGCCGAATTGAAACGACTTGTCGGGAGCCCTTGGGTCGTGGAGACGAACGCGCCGCTGAAATAGACCGTATTGTACATAGAAAATTCTGACAGCTAAGAACCGTCACAAGAAAATAATGTCGTTTTTATTACATTTTTTGATAAATTATTATTCTAGTTTCGGTTCGGCGGCGTTCCAACGGCCTTATCGATTTTCCTATTTAGCGCGCTATCGTATTTTATACATTTTCGAAAGGTCCGCGGCGCGTCTATGCGCTTTCGAAAAATATTTTACAAGTATTTTCTCGGCGGCGAGCGGACGTCGAGTGCGGTGCCGTAAATTGGTAATAATTCCGTTGATTACACAGTAATATAGTGTCCGAATATGGGTTAGTGGTGAGGAATACGGACACTGCGAGCGTTGACTTCTGTGATACAATTCTATGAAAAATGTTTGTTTTAGTGCAAGTTTTTAGTGCATAGTTGGTTGATAGTTGTGTCTGGTGCATTCCAATTGTGAAAGTGCACGCCTAGTGTTATTGTGCGTTGGATGCTGCAGCTGTGGCCACGGACCTAGAGGCGCACCTTGCTCACCTGAACGGCCACTAGTGTAAGTACAAGGAACATTTCTAGAATGACCTCGTAGGGCTACAGACACCATTTAAAAGTTCACCAACGATAGCTGTGTACATACAGTAAGGTGACACTGTTGCACCAAGGAGTTTTTGTGAATCTATTCCCAACATAACCTTAGTACTGCCCCCATACAGCTGTAAACAATACTATGAAACAAGTGAACTTCATGCTCTAGTACATCAAATATATAATTTGAAAATAGAACCTAAATTAAAGGAACCAGTCAGGCTTAGAGCCATACCAAAAAGTCTAACTGAAAACTCTGTAGTCTAATATATTTTATTTTGCTTCTGTGTGTGTAGTTAATTATAAAATTGAAATGGTTGTTAAAGGTCAGAGCAGAAGTAAAAAATGCCAGCATACAAAAACTTTGAATGACAAGGTACCTACTGTTCTATGTTAAAAATAAATTCAGCTTACACAGAGTTTTAGAAAATATATCAACCACATATTGATTTTAAATCTGGCATTTTAATTTTGAAAATAATTATATGTAGAAGCTTGCTATAATATAATGATTAGGTAGTAGAAAGTATTCCAAAATATATATTAATTAACATATAACGAAAAAACAAAACTTATAATGTTAAGTACCTATTTAAAATTTATAATGGGGACAACCTTTTCCTAGCTGTGGGCAGAAAGTTCCATCAATTAACATAAATTATTTATCATAGCATCTGTGTAACTAAATTATATTTTAAATGAGTTTATTAATGTGCAATCTACATCCTAGAGTATTTTTAATATCATCAAAATGTTATAAATAATAACATAAATCAGGCAAAAAACAAATTTAAAACTATAATTCAAAGGAATTTAAAATGAATGACCTGTTATAAAAACAATTCACTTAAAACAAAAAAAAAATTATAAACTTACAAAAGTTATTTTCCTATAAAAAGAGGAAAGTTATAAATAATACTTATTATCTATGTTTTAAAAATTACCTACAAAAATATTGAAACAGGAATTTGTCAAAAGCCATATATATCTTATAAGCTTACTAACAATTTGACATTTACCAAATAAATTAAAAATAAATCTTGCATTAATAACTTAACACACTTGTTAAAATATTATGTAAAATAGTTTTTAATGCATACTTACAAGTTTATGTAAATAGTAAGTATCTACTTATGTAAATATATATTTAACTGGTACCTAGATACAAAGTGCCTTGTGTTTTATGAATTGAAAAAACCAAATAAAACTGGTGTCAGCTGGTTAGACTGGAGACTGACCCCAACTTAGCTGGGATTAGAATTACATGTTGGAGTTGTCTTGAGTTGATGGATTTAAGACACTGCTTTAAATATGCATCACTTTACACACTTTATTTACTCAATTTCAAACAGACAACCACAAACAGTCAGGGTTAATTTTACTTATTCAAATTTATATAATAAGTTCATCAAAACGAAAACATTTCTCAATTACAAAAACTCAAAATGAAGTGTATCATGAAAATTTTCTACAGTCAAAAATAACACAAGCTCCGATTCGATTGATTTCATAGACAGCAATTAAACCTACATATTATAACATTCCATTCTACAAGTCAGACAATTGAATATAAGGGCTTGAATTTAATTGGATAAATGTAGGTGCTACCTCCTAATATTAAAATATAGTTTAAAAAACTAAAAAATTGTGCTTCCAAAAGATATGAAACTAAAAATAATTTTAAAAAAAGCGTGAGGCGCTTTGTGCTATAATTTTTGTATATTAAGCGCCTCACGCTTTTTTTTAAATTATTTTTAACTTTTTAGTTTGATATTTTTTAAAATCATGTTTTTTTAGTTTTTTAAACTATATTTATTTTCAATATTTTAGTTCAATATTCTATTTAAAAAAAAAACTAACGAACGAACATATTGAAAACGGTGAGACATTTTACAGTAATGAGCAGCTTACTCGTAGTCCAAAGAGTTAGAGACGGACAAACAAACAAACAAACAAGCAAGCAAACATACAAGTGAAGCTAATAAAAAGCATGTAATTTTTTAAATTTTTTTAAAATTGAAAGTGTTTGTGAGGATGGATGGATGTATTTTCTTACTCTTTCATGGAAAAACTGCTAATAGATTTGGATGAAATTCAGTACACATTTGGTTTAAAACCAGGAATGACACATAGAAAATTAATTATCCCGATCAAAACCTAGTGTAGGACGCCCTTGGGCAAGATGGAGCAACAGCATCAAAAAGGTGACTGGTAGTGGCTGGCGGAGAACTGCTCAGGATCGAGCTTGTTGGCGTGCCATGAATGAGGCATATGTCCAGCAGTGTACGAGTAGGGGCTGATGATGATGATCATGATGATGATGATCAAAACCTATGCTGGGAAACTGTGGAGCAGCTAATGCTGAGCCCCACAGTTTCCCAGTGTCAGTTTAGCATACTGATGCTATAGCTACATTTCAGCCAAATCCTTCAAATAAAGGTATGAAGATATCTTGTAAAACTAAGGTCTGTATTCTAGAACGTCACTCAAAACTCAAGTTCCACTTAAATCTGGTTTCAAGCCATTTCATTGGTTGAAACAGAGATCAATGCTTGAGTTTCCTTCTAGAATACGGACCTAGATCTCTGAAGTTGAAATCTCATTTTCCGGAGCAGAAACAGCATTATGAGCCTATAATGTTGCCTCTCCTATGTTACGCTTAACCATTAAGACATGGTGATTTTGATTATATACTTACTGACACGTTATACAAGTTCATATAATTGCCTTTTTTTATAATGCATAAATATGTGAGCTGTCACACCCTTTAATGCCTGGGGCTTTTAAGGTAATAAGTTTTTACTTATTTACATTTTCATTTCAATGAATTTTTATATTAAATTAAGTATTTTTTTGTTCTCCTTTGCTGGTATTTTGGCGTGGCTAGCTGGCATATGGGTAAATAATTTCATTTTATGTTGTTTTAATTACTATACATGTATTTTATTAGTTCATGTGCTTTTTTTTTTAAATGAACAGACAGCTGTGCTGCTGGGTAGTTTGTTCCGCCACTTCTTCCCAGCGAAAGTACTAGGAAGTGTTGATGGGTGGGCGTTTTGGGGGACTGTCTTATGTAATATTGACGTTCAAAAAGTGCTGATTCTGTGCCTAATTTGAATAAATGACTTGATTTTGGTACTAGGTATATGTATATCCGGGTATTATAAGCCTTGTTTGTAATTTTCTACCTCTATGTGAACACAGAGGAAGGCAAAAGCTAGTATATTATGTATTACAAATAAAATATATACACAGGCCTTTTCTTCACTAGACATCATGCCGGAACACGACGAATCGCTTGGCGGCAAGACTTTGTCTGGTGGGTGGTAATTAAGTTTCCGAAAAAATCAAATGATAGGGCGCGTATAATCAAGGTGTGAAATTGTAGAAAAAAAAATTGCTCTAGAAGCTTTATCCACGAGGAAAAAAGCGGAATACGTTTGTATGGAGAAAATGCCACTAGAGTCCCCTCGTTGAAGCAATTTGATCGGTTGAAACTCCTGATTGGTTTCTTGTTGGTAGGCCATAACATCGGCTGCCGGCAGAAGTAACCACCCACCAGACAAAGTCTTGCCGCCAAGCGATTCGTCGTGTTCCGGCATGATGTCTGGTGAAGCCGTACGGAGGACGGGTCTGAGCAGTTGTGTTGCGATGTGTGCCGAGTACGATGCGTCAAATGTTGTTGTGTCGGAAGTTTGGTCGTGTTTGGTCTCCACATCAATCTCCCTCTGGCGCAGCATTGTTGGTGGTGTTGTTGGGTTTAACATTGCATCATCGCGCTTAGCTGCCGTCTTCTTTCCTATTCACTCAGTTTTTTTGGTGAATAGGCTTAATAAACTAGGGCGCTTTACCATCAACGATTGCAGAACTATTATTAAAAAAAAAAAAGTAAGGCGAGGCAGCGACACCGCTCTGGTGCCGCGTCGTCACCGATACACATCGTATGCTCTGGCTTTTAGCGGCTTGTCTCTACATTAGATCTGATAACTTTTTAACGGTGAAAGTGAAGTCTTGGCAGGCAACCTATTATTTATTACGAGCCGTCATTTATTAAGTCTCATTAGATAACTGTGGTCGGTTCAGCTGGAAGTCTGCCCCCCTCCCTCCCTCTAGACCAAGTTTCGCAAATGCAGATTATTTGCGACATATCATATCCGCCAAAAATGTCAGACAGCCTCGGTGGTGTAGCGTAAGCGAACGCGGCCGCTGCGCAAGGCTGCGTATGAGTGTGCGGGTACGATTCCAAGTCAGGCAAGTACCAATATAACTTTTCTAAGTTATATGTACTTACTTCGTCAGTATATCTTGGACACCAGTGACTGATTAAAAGGTGAAAAGGAAAACATCTTGAGGAAACCTGGACTTTAAGTCTGAAATCGTCAACCCGCATTGAGCAAGCGTGGTGATCACGGTCAATCCTCTGTATGAGAGCAGACCTGTACCTAGCAGTGGGACGATAAAAAGGTTAATGATGATGAAATTAATTGTTAAGCTCCAAATACCTACATACGTTTTAGAGACTATCAAACACTATTCTGAAACGTGAAACGTGGTCGCTCACAATGGGCCTCATACGAAGGCTCAGAGTCACACAAAGGGCAATGGAAAGAGCTATGCTCGGAGTTTCTCTGCGTGATCGAATCAGAAATGAGGAGATCCGCAGAAGAACCAAAGTCACCGACATAGCTCTGCGAGTCGCTAAACTTAAGTGGCAGTGGGCAGGGCACATTGCTCGTAGAACCGCTGGCCGATGGGGCAGTAAGGTTCTGAAGTGGCGGCCACGTACTGGAAGACGCAGCGTAGGGAGGCCCCGAACAAGGTGGACCGATGACCTGGTGAAGGTCGCGGGAAGACGATGGATGCGGGCAGCACAAGACCGGTCATCGTGGAAAGCCTTGGGGGAGGCCTTTGTCCAGCAGTGGACATCTATAGGCTGAGGAAGAAACACTATTCTAAATGGCATCTAATACCAAAAATAATTTTAAATAAGATACTACTATGACAAATACCTACCTCAATTGTTATTGATATCAAATGCAAGTGCCCTTTTCCTCATTCGAATTCTGCGGATTTCGTATAAAAACACGCTTAAATACTCTTTTGTTTTTAACTTAATACGCACATTGGACAGTAAACATGTTTAATTCAGCAGAGTTATTGCGTAACCCACTATCAGTAGCAATGGGTTTCTTTTTTTGTATTTTTTTTTAATCATTATAAACTAGTGCTTGACTGCAATCCCGCCTGATGGTAAGCAGTAATGCGATCGTTGGGGCTGTTCCCAGTAGTCTTACCCAGTAGTCTTACCAGTAGTACTAATGGGAGTTTTCTTCCCAATAGACTTACTAGTAAGACTACAGGGAACTTTGTTCCCAGTAGATTTACCAGTAAAACAAAACAATATTATAATGTAGACCTAAAAATTTATAGATATTCCTTATGGTTACGGTCTCGTGTCTCCCCTGATGGCTCCCCTAGGGGAGACATCAGGATTTTAAATCCTATTGTCTCCCCTAGGCGGGGGAGACATCAGAACTTGCTAATAAATTATATTATTTCGGTCTCGTGTCTCCCCTGGCGGCTCCCATCGGGGAGACATCAGGATTTTAAATCTTCTTGTCTCCCCTAGGTGGGGGACAGATTCGCTTTACGGCAGAAGTACAGTCAACTGGTAGTTGTGAAATTTTTCACACCTCAGAATTGTCAGGAGGCAAAATAACTTAGACTTTTTTCACAAATTCCAACAAAAACATGCATATTTTATTTCTGAAACTTATCTTTAACTATTTATTTCTTTCATAAATAAAAATAAAGTACCAGGACAGCATAAATCAAACGAGTATACCGAGTTTTTACCAGAACTAGTATAACCTAGCCTATCGCCCCGTGCCCGCTTGACGTTGAGTTTCGGGACACTCTGTATATTGTTACATATTTCGTTGTTCTATGTTTTATTTACAATTTTCTTACAGCTAAAATATACATACAATTCTTGCCGACGGCAATGGAAGAAAGAAAATACATTTATTCAGCACAGACTTAAAGACACACAATACATCTAGCATTTATAAAAATACATCAGGTAGCAACAAAATAAAATAAAAAAACTAAATAAAAAAGTAGAATAAAAACCAAACAAAAAGTAAAAAATCCCTGTTTAAAAATGGCAGCAAAGTGTGCCTCGTAGCTGCACCAAAAAGGTCCAATTCAGCAAAAATGCCAGGCAACTAGTGTCTGACGCTGGTTTTCAACTGAACCTGATGTGAGCAGAGGTGACGGATACCGATATAAAAATAAGCAGGTAGTAACAACATAAACTTAATATTACATTTGAAAGACAGAGACTAACCATAATTACACTTACTTTAAAAATAAACACCATTGCAGGAAAGAGATTACAAGAAAGTATGAAAAAACAAAACAAAATAACATACAAAAAGTTAATTCTATGATATCCGGGCCGGACCGAAGATGCGCTGTAAGTCAGCCTCGCAGCGGATCTGGCAAATGGTGTCTCCGGGTTTGTACCGGGCGAGAATACGGCCTCGTTTCGACCACACAAACTGCCATCCCAGGCGACTGCCGGCTTCACGACCGCTCCGAAACAACTCACGATTTACCTTCGTGAGGCACTCATTCACATAAAAGCGCGTCGCAGAGCCTGGCAAGTCTAGGTCAGCAGTAGTCATCCCCCGACGCGCTCTCGCACCCTCCAGCAGTTCGTCACGCAGATCACGGCGTGCGAGGCGCACGACAAGAAAGCGGGGGCGGGTCTCCACTGGCCCCGTTGCCTGCGTCGCGTTTATGCGCTTACCTCCAACACGCTCGGCGCTCACAATATCGCGTGCTTTGATTTTAACGCCAATCTTTGATGCAACCAACATCACCGTGTGGATTGGGTTTTCACCACTAGCCTCGGGTAGGTTAGAGATCTGAATATCGTTAGCGAGCAGTTCTTGATCCCGGTCATTGATATCGCTTCGTAGCTGTGATATCAGTTTGTTCACCTCGGACGACACTTGGGGTTGAATATTTTGTTGTTCTAATTTAGCCACTCTTTCCTCCAAATTACTTATCCTATCATTAGTGGCATTTAAAGAGGATCTCAATTCCGAGAGATCATCACGGAGCAGCTGGAATTCATTCCGTACAGTACTAAGGAATTCTTCTCTAAAAACGCGTAGCTCCGCTTTGAGGATGCTGTTTACCTCCTGCGTGGTGTCTAGAGCTGTGCTATTGACGGGGCTGGTATCCGTATCCATTAAGTTAACAAGGCTTTCCTCGTGAGGCGCTGGTGGACGCCCTCTTACCGGCGTATCAGCCTGGTTGTCCCTAACCAGGTTTTTATTGCACTCCGGACAGTGCCAAGGGGTTGTTAAATGGCCGGTACCCTGCAGACCCACACACGCTCGGTGGTACCAAGCCCTACATTTTGAGCAGTTTGCAGCCTCTGTCGATGACAGGAATTTCCCACAACCACCGCACTTAGCCATAGTATATCAGTATATTTGTTGCTAAGGTGTTGATAAGCTGATACAACGATAGGGCAACAGATGGCGCTGTTTTAATAAAAACGCTTATGGCGCTTTCTGCGATGTGTATGGTGCGGATGGACACCATAGACTGCCCACAGTAACGGTGTAAAGGTGCATGTACACTGTAGCTAGGTCACACATTGCTATCCCTTCACGAACAAAACACCGTTTATTTTCTTTCGAGTGTCAGGTACTTACTTAAAAGAATTGGAATATTTTTTGGGAACGATACAACGATTTTTAAGTTTATCCCATTTGTCACTGCACATAAACACTGGCGAATATTGTCATTTGTTAATTGCACTCAGACGAAGATTTTTACAATAAACTTTTACTAAATAAACTGGTATATTTTATTTATTTCGCGAAATGTATACAGAGAGCTTGTAACTGGTTGACATCCGTCAACGACCCTCAATGGCAACATTGGCTGTGCCGCTCACCTAGTTTGGTTTCGGTCTATGGCTATTTTAGCGATTTTGAGGCAGAACCGCATCAGATACGGCCTGGAGTGCTTGTCTGCCATAATTCCGGCAATGGTCGTTTCCGACAAATTGGTTCCTGTACTTACTTCCAGGTCGTATCTGTCGCAGCTATGCCTCGGGCATTCGAACAAAAGATGTTGTATCGTTTCTAATGCCTGTGTATCACACACACACAGGCTGGACTACTTTTCAACTTAAACTTGTGCAGGTACGCGGCGAAGCCGCCGTGACCCATCAGAATTTGTGCCCAGATAGACGTCCTGTCGAGGCTCTTCAGGAACTTGCGCGCGCACCACGTCGGGGAAGAACATCCGCGTGACCTCAGGCGTGGCCCCGCCGGTGTACCTCCCATTCCAGACAGCTACTGTCAAACGTCGCTTGACGTATGAGACTGGACACCTGTCATACGCTGGGGCGACCCTGGACTGAGTCGCCGCCTGCCTTGCCAACTAGTCGGCGCGCTCATTGCCAGGGATCCCGACATGAGCTTTCACCCAAAAGAACCGGAGGATTTTACCTCTCCCCTCTTGCTCCCAAATATTCTTACGAATATGGGTAGCAAGGGGATGGTGCGTTTCCGGGTTTCGGATCAAGTCGAGCGAGGACCGGGAGTCGCTGAGCACCGCCGCGCAGTCGAAGCCTCTCAGGACAACCAGGTCCGTAGCCCTGGCTATCGCGAGCAGCTCCGCCTGAAAGACGGTACACATCGACTTCTCAGTCCGAATCTCGGACCCATCCCGCCTGTATGAATATACATACCCCTTCATCCGATTTACTACCGTCAGTGTAAATCAGATGAGCGGGGAGCTGTAGCTGGGCCACAGTTTCGGGTAGCATATTCTCCGGACACTGGTATTCAACATCTGGCTCACTCCTCCACTCCACTGGGGTGAGGGGCCTCCGTAAAGGCCCTACGCTCCTCCAGTTCGCGGGATTCCAGCTCTTCGATCGGACGTCCCCGTTTGCACTCAAACAGCCGGGCGACTTCCAACACTCGAAGATCGAGCGGGAGGAGACCCGACAGCGTGAGCGTTGCATTGTGCGAGACGAGCGATCGACTGTGCAAAGCCCCGCTGGACGGTAGCAAAAGTTCTTTGCACAGAGATCTTCTCGGCGGCCTTCGTCCAGGAGCTCGCGCCGTACAGGATCGTCGGTTCGACGACAGCGTTGTATATCGTCCTGATGATCTCCGGACACAAGTCCCAATCCACCCGAGCCATCGGCGACAGTTTCCTATAAAGGTTAGTTGCCTTGCAACAAGCATATGAGATATGCTTGTTGAAGGTCAACTTACTGTCGACGATGACTCCGAGGATCTTGAGCTCGGTCACCATCGAGATGTCAACGCCACCCATCTGCACGACCGGAGTGTCATATTTAAGTTTAAGCTTGCGCGTAACAACCATCGCCTGGGTTTTTTCCGGCGGAGGTAGGTTGTATTTCAAGACTAAGTAACTACTTATTACATTCGATATTATGGTTTTTATTAAAAATGAACCTATTAATAATATTTCTTTATTTCGGGCAATTAGGTAATAATATAAATTAATTACTACATTATAATTATACAAATAGAAATTAATTACTCATACAATTACTATTTTTGGTTTTTCTGTTCTCATAACTTTTTAATTTTTACTGTCGGTAAACTCCGAGGTCTATGTGTTATTGTTACTTTTTACAGTAGTACTACTGGGAAAAATTGGCCCCAATATGACAACCGCGAAGTCTTACTATGAGTAAGTCTATTGGGAAGAAAACTCCCATTAGTACTACTAGTAAGACTACTGGGTAAAACTACTGGGAACAGCCCGATCGTTGATGGTAAAACGCACTAGCTTATTAAGCCTATTCACTTAAAAAAAACTGAGTGAATAGGAAGGAAGACGGCAGTTGAGCGAGGTGATGCAATGTTTTACCCAACAACATCACCAACGATGCTGCGCCAGAGAATGATCTGGAGACCCTCCACGACCAAACTCCCGACACAACAACATTAGGCACATCGTACCGGTACACATCGCAACACAACTGCTCAGACCCGTCATCCTTACGGCTTCACCAGACATCATGCCGGAACACGACGAATCGCTTGGCGGCAAGACTTTGTCTGGTGGGTGGTAACTTATGCCGGCGGCTGATGTTGTTGCCTACCACGGATTACGGATTGTTATTGATATCAAATGCAAGTGCCCTTTTCCTCATTCGAATTCTGCGAATTTCGTATAAAAACACGCTTACATACTCTTTTGTTTTTAACATAATACGCACATTGCTCAGTAAACATGTTTAATTCAGCAGGGTTATTGCGTAACCCACTATCAGTAGCAATGGGTTTCTTTTTTTGTATTTTTTTTTAATCATTATAAACCAGACTTCCCCGTACAATCCCGCCTGATGGTAAGCTGTATGGGTCAGGGTTGCGGGTTGGTTAAACAAGAAACCGTGGCCCTGGCCGTCGCACAGGCAAGTGAAGGAACACGGGTGGGTTTTAGTCAGTAAAAGTCTGACACGCCCTTCCGCTCATCCCAGAGCGGGAGAAGTCATTTGATGATTTCCCAAAGCAACAAAAAAAAATGGTAAGCAGTAATGCAATCGTTGCGCGTTGATGGTAAAGCGCGCTAGTTAAATAATGTTAAACCCAACACCACGACCAACGATGCTACGCCACATGGAGACTGATCAGGAGACCCTCCACGACCAAACTCCCGACACAACATTTGGCTCATCGTGCCCGGCAACATTGCAACACAACTGCTCAGACCCGTCCTCCGTACTTCACCAGACATCATGCCGGAACACGACGAATCGCTTGGCGGCAAGACTTTGTCTGGTGGGTGGTAACTTCTGACGGCGGTCGATATTATGGCCTATCACCGAGATTTCAATTTGGCCGTGGCAGTTCAACAATATTCATTGCGTTATTTATGTTGTTCAGCAGACACATTTTTCGAAAATATCAAGCAATGGATTACAATCTTTGGAATTATTTAGAGGAACGATCACGCGCTTTGGGTGCTGGATTTTGGACGCTACTTCACAAAATCAAAATATTTTATTTCACACTAGCGGCCGCCAGCGTCTTCGTTCGCGAGGTTAAGTTATGCTTCGCTCCTATCGGTCGCAGCATGATGTTATATCCTTGGGCCTAAAGCCTTCCTAAATTAATGGGCTATCTAAAGCAAAAATAATTTTTCAAACCGGACCAGAAGTTCCTGAGATCTCAGGAACTTTCACCAGTTTTATAATATATTAGTATAGATAAACCAACATGGGCACTCCATGGGCACTCATGAGCGATTCCCAATCCGCCTGCCAAGTTTGGGGATTATGGCAAAACCCTTGTGATCTTGCGGGCGGGTAAGGATCAGGCCTGGGTCGGCGGTGTGTCGTGTTTCACGCGAGCCTCAAAGAGATGTCAGCACATCGTGACGGGGTCCACGAAGACCGATGCCTCCTGAGTCAGAGTTGCGGGTTGGTTAAAAAAGAATCCGTGGCGGCTAGTGGTGTGAGGGCGCTGGGATTCCCATTGCCTCACGCGCTCCGCCTCCTCCTTTGCCAGCATCACTGCTTCGCTAAAGGAGGTGACGGCCTGCCATCCACTCTCGCTCCGGACCATGGCTAGCCCTGACTGCCTCAACTCGAAGCGTTAGAAGCGAGCTATGAACTTCAAGTCTCGACGTCAAAACTGCTGTTGGATTTCGGAGAATTTGTAACTAATACGCCAGTACATCCTACCAATTATGGGACTCGAAAAACAGGGCTCTGCATGTAACCTAACCTTTAGACTGTCTTGTGTAAACAAAACTGCATTTCTGAGAACAATGTGGATGGACAGAGATGGAGAGATGCGATTTTCGGGTAGTCAGACAAAGATGGCGTTGGAAGTTTGTTCGACGTTGATACTTGGCGGTCACGGTTCTTATTGAGGTCTTATTAAGATTGGCTGTCTTGATATAATTAAGTATAATATTGCTGTTGCTAAGCGGAGTTTTTGACTTAAATCTAGCGATTAGAAAGTAAGATGGATAGAATAATTATTATTATGCACACCATATGGATGACAAAGTAGAAATAGAAAAAAAGGCGCGTTGTGTTTCACACGCCTCAAAGAGATATCAGCACATCGTGACGGGGTCCACGAAGACCGATGCGTCTTGGGCCAGGGTTGCTTGTTGGTTAAAACAGAAACCGCATGGCCCTGGCGCACAGGCAAGTGAAGAAACACGGGTGGGGTTTAATCAGTAAAAATCTGACACGCCCTTCCGCTCCGCCCAGAGCGGGAGAGTTCATTTGATGATTTCCCATCCCAAACAAAAAAAAGGCCATGTAATGATACTGAATGGCGAGTGTCTCATATTTATGTATGTCTATTTAATCGTGGTAATAAACAATTAACAAGACTATGTTAATTATAATATAAACTAATGAATCGTTAACTACATAATCAAAGCGTTCATTGAGAATTACGTGTCAACATAATGTTGCGATATAGCTTTGAGATTGACAGCCTCCGTGGCGTAGCGGTAGCGGACGCGGCCGTTGCGCAAGGTGGCGCGGGTTCGATCCCCGCACAGTGCAAGTATTTGTATGCATAATTATGAATATTTGCACTGGTCTGGTCGTGCCTCTGAAAGCACGTTAAGCGTTGGTCCCGGTTGCCATACGAACATCTAGTGGCAGTCGTTACGGGTTGTTGGAGCCCTCAAAAGTCCAACAATTGGTCTAACTGCAATGCTTCGATGTCGCCTTCGGGTTGTGGAGGTCAGACGGCAGTCGCTTCACGGAAAATGACGATTTTAGCCATATCAGCAGTTGGACTGGTAAAGCGGACCCCAGACTCCAAAGCTGAAAAGGCTTCGGATGCGACTGGGATTAACGCTGAGATGATGATGATGATGATAATGTTATGATATAGAAGGACAAATTGTTCTATTTTTAAAGTTCCGCGTTGAGTCCCGGTTGCATCCATTTTGGCTTTCACGTTGGAGCCCGGGGTCCGCTTTCTTGCTCAATGTCCTCCATTTCGCGCGATCTTTAGCTTCCCGTGGTGTGAGATTGTTAGTACGCATGTCATCTCTTACAACGCCAAGCCAGCATGGACTACCCCGCTTGTTTCGGCCCGGCGGAGACGCTATGACAAGACATTTGTTACCCACGTAACTTGCCGGTTTTCGTAAGACGTGACCGCACCAGCGTAGGCGACCTTCCTGTTTGTCTGTTATATAACGGACACGAAGACTGCCACGAATGCGGGAGCTCCTAAAGCGGTCTTTCCGCGAAACTCTACACATCCACCGCAGAATTTTCATCTCCTTGGCACGCAGCTCCTGCTTGTGTCGCTCAAGCACAGGCCACGCCTCACTGCCATACAGAGTTTACAACCATTTAAACTCACATACCCAAACAGCCAGACCCGGAACAACTACCTGTAGGCCATAGAAATGTTTGTTGATTAGAGGGCAAGGGCCTCTTCTACGCTGGCCTAGCGCGGGCATGGGCATAGCCAGCCTTGGGCTCAGGGTGGTGCAGCAGTCAGCCTATCCCCCCCCCCCCCTCCTCCCGGTATTTTTTTCTTTTTTGGGTAATTAGGCACCTTATAGATCAAGAGTAAAGTTAGGCATCTTTCTAAATATATCTTGGACACCAATGACTGACTACAAGGTGAAGGAAAACATCTTGAGGAAACCTGGACTTTTAAGCCTGAAATCGCCAACCCGCATTGAGCGAGCTCAGTGATTACGCTCAATCCTTCTCTGTATGAGAGGAGACCTGTGCCCAGCAGTGGGACGATAAAAAGTTTGGTGAAGATGATGATAGATTCTGATCTATCATCAGCAGCCCCCTGGCTCTGGCCAGGGTGGGGCAAGCGCCCGAGCTCGTCCCAGTGTGGCTACACCCATGAGTGCGAGTTGGTACTATGTCACATGTTTTCGAAGTTTTGCCTCTGGGACATGCCATACATGTTTCTCTCGGTGGTAGGCCATAACATCAGCTGCCGGCGGTAGTTACCACCCACCAGACAAAGTCTTGCCGCCAAGCGATTCGTCGTGTTCCGGCATGATGTCTGGTGAAGCCGTACGGAGGACGGGTCTGAGCAGTTGTGTTGCGATGTGTGGCGGGTACGATGCGCCAAATGTTGTTGTGTCGGGAGTTTGGTCTTGAAGAGTCTCCAGATCAATCTCCCTCTAGCGCAGCATCGTTTGGTCGTGCTGGTCTTGGGTTTAACATTGCATCACCTCGCTCAACTGCCGTCATCCTTCCTATTCCTAAGTTTTAAGTGAATAGGCTTAATAAACTAGTGCGCTTTACATTCAACGATTGCATCACTGCTTACCATCAGGCGGGATTGCAGTCAAGCACTAGTTTATAATTATTGAAAAAAAAAAAAAAGATTTTCATAAAAATACTACTAAATTAATTTGAATAGAAATACAGGTATATATGATTAATTATTTGAAACGTTGTTTTTAGTGAGTTCACCCTTTTTTACGGTAGCCATGACACTGGTTATGACGTTTGATTGGCTACTTTGACAGTTCTATTTTCCTGTTGTGTTCGTGTCGAGTGTTGATTTGAGTTGATTGTGTCTATTTAATGGGCCGTATGTTCGGAATTCATGTTTTGTTTTTTTCGCAGTCATATGGTAGATAATATAGATACGATAGCCTTAGATATATGACACGTCAATCAAATGTCACTGCCAAAATCTTATTTCGCTTATTGCTGACCACCATATTTATTAGCAGTTGTACTGCACTCCTTGGCAGAGTTAAATTGAATCTGTATAAAAACTAAGGCCAAAATATAGGAAATTAACATTAAAAACAGTTAACTATAACATAACTATACCTAGCATTAACTGTACAATGTGCTGGCCCAGGCTCCATACATTTTTGAAACATCGCCTTTAGATTAGTTTTTGAATAAGGGAGTCGTCAATGTCATGACGACTTTTATCTGTATTCTGCAGACGCTATCACTGTACGTGTACTCTTAACATACATATGTACATACAGCATACATAGTGTTTAGTTACACTATGTACATATGGTACATTGCACACAGAGATGAGTGAGTGACAGATGTTAAAATGTTGCATTGAATAAATATTGTTTTGACTACAACTAAATGAGTACTGGAATACACACAAGTACGCTTAAAATGTTTTGTTATTAACGCTGAAATAACTAGTTCTAGATTACAGTAACTATGTCTTATAAATAACTAGCTTTCCGCCCGCGACTTCGCGCGCGTAGAATTCGGTTATATCGCGCGATTTTCCTCGGGCAATAAAAGGTAGCCTAGTCTAAAGATTGTCTGTTCGGTTGAGAGGTTTTAACAGACAGACAGAGTTACTTTCGCTAGCTTTTTTAGATTTTCCCTCGGGAATAGGTCTAATCTTTGTCTGTCAATAAAGAGGTAGCCTATGTCGCTTTCTGAAGTTTCGGTCCTAATTCCATGAAAAACGCTACTGCAACATAAATTTTTAAATTACTGTTTTTAAATTAAAATGTATCTTAGGATAATCTTAAATCCCCATATTTTAATAATATATAATTATTTTTTCGATAAGTATTTAATTTTTCGATTTTTTTACATATTTAAGTTAGGTTAGTATGAACGATTGATGGTTGATAAATTTAATCAAAATTGGTTCACTGAAAAAAGAAAACTATTGTTAAATTGGCATTACGCTTCCCGCCATTCGAACAGAAAAGTTTTCAACAGTTGTTGCGTGTAATATTATTTCGTAAGTTTTATTATTCTTTCCATTTATTTAACTTTTAAATTATGCCTCCTACCTGTAACACCCGTTACAAAAAAGTGCATTTGTTTGTTTGGCGATTAAGTTATTGCACGCATTATAAAATGCTTTTAAGAAAGTAAGGATATGATTGATAACCACTTAAGTTTGCATTTATATGAAGATTGGCCTTTTTGTTTGTGAAATTTTGGCTAACACCCGTTACCGTTACCCATGCCTTGATAAGAACTAATAAAAACGTAATGGCGCTAGTTTAGTGAGGTTTTACGTTTAGGGGTCCTCCAAATATTATAATGACACGCGTTAATAAAAAATGTTTTCGTCAACAGTTGACAACATTTTCATTTTGCTGTGTTGAATAAAATATTTGCATTTTATTCTTACTTCTTATCTTGTTGGTAAATGGGTAACCTCTAATGTCTTGAGTTGTTTGACCCATTCACTAGTCCCGAATCCCTTGTTCAAAAACTAGACTAAATTTAAGTTGCATGTAGATAAATTATAGTTAGCTGTTTTCAAGCAGCCTTTGACAACTCGACAAATCTCTGACACTAAATGTTGCAATTCAGCAAAAACGCCGACAATTTAACTTAGTAGCGTGATTTATTGGCGGGCCCCAAAATAATAATTATGCCTGATGCCGAATGCAGTATGGTGTACTTTGCTTAGGTTGAGCTAGCTTTCCTTTTATACTGACGATGTCTTAATAGAATTAAGTCTGAAAAAAAATCTGCAAAAATGCAGGTTGATAAAGAAAAAATTGTACAAGTTTACCAGCTAGAAATCGCGTAAAGAGTATTTCGACTAAAACATTACATTGTAATCTTTTAGTCAAAATGCTCTCTCTGAAAGCAGGATACAGTGGTTATGCCAATATGTCCATGCGAAGGAGCAGATATTATTATTTTCCCAAAAATATTAATGCAAATTAGTAGTAAACATGATTATTTCACTGCTATTGTTATTAAAATACCTTTATTGGTACAAATATTGTTTTAATTTCGTACTCGTAACACCCGTTACATTCAGCTGTAACACCCGTTACAGTTTTAAACTTCGATAAAAAAATATGTTTGTATTTTTGTTTTAAAACAAGTGGACTACGAAGTTAAGAATTTATTTAGCTACGTAGTTCCAATTTTTTCACTAACGTAAAGTAAAGAAATTCGCAGAGTTTTGCTTTCATGTCGGTTAAGCCCGAAAGCTTAGACAAAATCGTGTAACGCCCGTTACACACATATCTTGCCTTTAATTTCTTTACTGCTGTTTGTAATTGTCCAATTTATTACAGATACCAGTAAATAGTTCTAGATGGAAGGTGTTAAGCTCATAAAACTTAATTGTTTTCTTAATGCATCATGAATTAATTGTCAAGTAAAAGTGTACGACCTGTAACACCCGTTAATGGAAGCCTATAGATGTTCTTTCTCAGGGTCTAAAGAATGTCTGTGCCAAATTTCATCAAAATCGGCTGAGAGGTTTAAGCGGGAAAGCGTAACAGACAGACAGACAGACAGAGTTACTTTCGCATTTATAATATTAGTATGGACTAGCTTTCCGCCCGCAGCTTCGCCCGCGTGGAGTTCGGTTATATCGCGCTTTTTAGATTTCCCTCAGGAATATCAAATTTTTCCGGGATAAAAGGTAGCCTATGTCCTTTTTCAGGGTCTAAAGATTGTCTGTGCCAAATTTTATCAAAATCTGTTGAGAGGTTTAAGCGGGAAAGCGTAACAGACAGACAGAGTTACTTTCGCATTTATAATATTAGTATGGATAGTATGGATTATAAATATTACTTACCTACATCTCTCGTATTTGGTAAGTAGGTCCTTATTACCCCCAAATGGGGATTGTAGGTGACCAATTAGCGCTCTACCATAATAATGTAGCTACAAAAACCCTAGGGCGGTAAGTAATTAAAAAAAAACTCTTCACTCTTTCAAAAAGTTCGCATACATCTAACCATCATACTGGTAATATACATCATGCATTCAACCCAATGACAAAAGAGGTCGCTTCGCTATTCAGCCTTGTCTTCGTATGAGTATAATAGTCATCTATTTTAAATACCGAACGGCGAAGCTCAATTTCTTTCTTGAAAAAATAATTTCAAAAAAAAAAAAAGATGAAAAAAGGCGGGAATAGAAATGTTTTATTCTTGTAATGGTGGTTTTTTTTTTTGCTACTTACCTCACATTCGAGATGTAAAGCAGAGTAGTTAGTTCGGGTGTAAGCATCAATTGCACCCTCGAACTATAGGCGCCAAATATCTCGGCCTACAATTAATGCCTTACAGCCCTTGGCTGCTAATTAATCTACTATTTTGGTAGCCAACTGCATTGCGAGTCACTTGACTTTTCGGGTGACACACGTTGTTCCGGAAAGCACCTGTGTCGCATAAACAGGGAGCCGGACGCCCGGTGTCACCACTGCGTCGACTGCCGGGAGGAGACGGTGTAGCATACGTTGGTAGAGTGTGCCGCTTGGGAGGAGCCGCGCCCTTATCTCTGAAGTAGGCAGTGACCTGCTGTCGCTGCTGGCTGTAATCGAGTCGATGGTCGGCAGCGAAAAGTTCCTTCTGCGAAACAGTCGTCTCACAGAGGCTGCGGAAAGGGAGAGGGAGATCTCGTCCATCGGCTTCTCACGACCTTTACCAGGTCATCAATCCACCTTGTTGGGGGGCCTCCCTACGCTGCGTCTTCCGGGACGTGGCCGCCACTCCAGAACCTTACTGCCCCTTTGATCATCGGTTCTACGAGTAATGTGCCCCGCCCACTGCCACTTAATTTTAGCAATTTTTATTCCTTGGAAATACACCAGCTATTCCTAATATAATGTACCCAATATTTCTTAATGATATTGTGATTTTTAAGGATTAAGTGGTCTTACTTGTCCGTTCTTGTCTATAAGTCCTACCATGCATTGGAATGATTCCTGTATGTATTTCCAACATCAGCTATTCCTGATATCGTTATTGCAGTGCATCCGGTATGTTTGCAGACGCCAGCGTAGGATGGCTTCTATGCAATTATGCGTAAAAAAGTTGCGTCGCGTGGTGCGACGAGTACGGGGGAGCCCGAATAGCGTTCTGAGGATGATTGGCGACAGAACCGTCACCGTTCTGCTCAGTAGGTTCACTGAACTCCATGTGTTGCGAAACCAGTGAGCATACTGAGCAGGGGTGGAGTGTGTTAATTGTGTGTAAGTTTGTATTAATTAGGTAAATTAGTTACTAACATACGTTAAGATTATTGTTACTAACACAGCGGATCTCAGTTCTCTTAAAAATAATATAATGTACACAATATTTCTCAAGGATATTGTGATTTTTAAAGATTCTGTGGGCTTTCTTGTCCGTTTTTGTCTATAAGTCCTACCATGCATTGGAATGAACATCAAGCTTCATATCTGACTGACCCATTGGGAAGTCGAAAGTGCCCATAATTGGATTAATTGAAATAAATTCTTTGAATTTGATGCTCCAACCATCTTATGTTGTATAACGTCGGCCGTGTTTGTAAAACGGAAAGACTGTTATGTCTGGGAACTACTTATCCAATTTACATGATTTTTAGTTGAATTTTAATTTATAATTTATTTAATGCCAACATTAGTCCAATAGTTAGTAACTTCTCTACTAAGGGTTAGTAACACTTTGACGGGGCCCACGAAGACCGATGCCTCCTGGGTCAGTGTTGCGGGTTGATTAAACAAGAAACCGTGGCCCTGGCCGTCGCTCAGGCAAGTGAAGAAACACGGGTTGGTTTTAGTCAGTAAAAGTCTCACACGCCCTTCCGCTCCGCCCAGAGCGGGAGATATCATTTGATGGTTTCCCAACAAAAAAAATAGGGTTTAGTAACACTTAAAAACTAATCATGACTGCCGCACAAGCAATGCTAACCAGTGCCTAAGCACCGGCGTATCGTACTTTTCGGCCATGGTTTGTAGGATGCTGTTAGCGCTGGTCCTAGTTCTACCTAGCAACGAGGCCGCCTTCTTCTTCATGATGGCATGAAAATCATCAACCCGCGCCAAAGCGAACATGCCCGACGCACTGCAGCTAGGTAACCCTTACAGCACCCGAAAATCATTCTTCATCAACCTTTTTTTTTTAAGTAAAGAAACTATACATCAAATTAAGTACATAATAATCGTTTTAATCACGTATAAATTTGCTATGATATGGACTATTCAATATCATCATCATCTCAGCGTTTATCCCAGTCGCATCCGAAGCTTTTTCAGCTTTGGAGTCTGAGGTCCGCTTTTACCAGTCCAACTGCTGATATGGCTAAACTTCGACATTTTCCGTGAAGCGACTGCCGTCTGACCTCCACAACCCGAAGGCGACATCGAAGCATTGTAGCTGACCAATTGTTGGACTTTTTGAGGGCTCCGACTGCCACTAGATGTTCGTATGGCAACCGGGACCAACGGCTTAACGTGCTTTCCGAGGCACGACCAGACCAGTGCAAACATTCATATTCATGCATACAAATATTTGCACTGTGCGGGGTATCTATGGATAGGTCTTCAAAAATGATATCGAGGTTTCTAAAGTATTTTTTTTCTAAACCGAATAGTTTGCGTGACAGACGCTTCCAAAGTGGAAAAAATTGGTCCCCCCTCTAACTTCTAAAATAAGAAAATGAAAAATCTAAAAAAAAAAAAAACATATGATGTACATTACTTAACTCAGCTGTACTCAGATTGTAAAGTTCTAACAGTTCGTCAGCTCTTCGTATTGCAATCCATACTTAGAAGACACGCCAGTGTCCTACCATAGAATAAAGAGAGGGAAGTACGTTATCTTCATACAAACGGACCGCGCGCGGCTTGTATGTTTGCGCCATAGTATCTATGCGTCGCCGCACGCACACCTAAACACAATATTAGAGTGCCTATGACTGCGCTAGTCGCGGCTAGCACGGAACGAGGTTCGCGCGTCACGGCTTTTCGGCACATTAGCTTTTAAAAAATGATCACATAAACTGCAAAGTTGGTATGTCTATTTATGAACAAATAAAAGACTTATATTTTTCAAATTATATTTCTAAAAGTTATTTACAAGGATACGGATATATTACACATTAAAGTTTAATAACAACGCGTTTCGTAATAGTCGAAACCGAAGAAAGTAGGTATTTTTCTGTAGCTAATTTGTAATTTTGTATTAAATGTGTGATTCAATAGATGTTATGTTTGTATTATTTATATTTGTATTAATTAAAAATAAAAATAAATATGGTTCTTTATGTGTACAAAACTAAAAATAAAAATTACAAAAAAAAAAACTGACTAGTATATGTAAACTAAATACTAAGCAAATAATTTAAACATAAGCTCTTAGTCTATAAATATTTGTTAGCGGTTTGGGCGACAACCGTAACCGACGAAGCGCGGACAGTCGTCAACCCTAAGACAGTAGGCAATTAAATCGCGGATTGGGTCGCAGATAACCTACCTCCCCTCTTTATTCTATGGTCCTACCGTCTGATCCCAATAAACGAACAAATATTCCCCCAGGTTCACAACATAAAACCACTTTTGCCCAGCACCAATATTTCACAATAAGTTCACTAATCTACAAGAAAATCCACAAAGAACTAAACATGCGTGATTATAATAAGTTTAAGCTAAAGGCTGAGCTGATGGAATGGCTACTTCAGCAAGACTATGCACAAACAGAGTCATTGCTGAAATTCCTGAAATACATTGCCTAACACATACAATTTTACACCTCACACTCACTACTCTCATTCACTAAGTTTTCACCCATTCATAATACATTATTTTATTTTTTTTAGTTTTATTGTTTTTACTTATTATATTATTGTATTTATTTTGTAACTTAATCTGAATGTTGACAAGAGCAATAAGTGGCGCAATCCACAGTTGTATGTATAAATCCTTTTGTAAGTAACCTAAGTACTGAACACTGTCTCTTAAGATACAGGGCCTGTAGCCAATGTAACATCGCTTCATAGCGAAGCGAAATCGAATAACAAACCAACCAATGGCGCGAACGATCGACCACGTGATTTATCGCGTCGCGTGGTCTATCGTTCTCGCCATTGGTTGGTTTGGTTTTCGATTTCGCTTCACTACGAAGCGATGCCACATTGGCTAGGGCTGCAGGTCACCCTAGTTTAAGAGGCAGGGCTCGCAATATCTGTATACAGACTTTTGTACCATTGTATAGCATTTAGTTAATTTGTGTATACTAATGTATGTGTCGTTATGTCAATAAATTATTATTATTACTATAAAAACTTCTACAAACGATAATTGTTTTGAACGAGATCTAGTACTTAAGTAGTTTTTTTAAAACCTCGTAAATCGTAAACCGCTTCATCATCATCATCCCAGCGTTAATCCCAGTCGCATCCGAAGCCTTTTCAGCTTTGAAGTCTGGGGTCCGCTTTACCAGTCCAACTGCTGATATGGCTAAACTTCGACATTTTCCGTGAAGCGACTGCCGTCTGACCACCACAACCCGAAGGCGACATCGAAGCATTGCAGTTAGACCAATTGTTAGACTTTTGAGGGCTCCAACAACCCGTAACGACTGCCACAGTGCACACTGCTGACAAATCGTAAACCGCTTATTACCGCGTAATCTTTCATAATTTCATAAATCAATGGTACGGAACCCTTTGTGCGTGAGTCCGACATGCACTTGGACGGTTTTTTTTTTAATAAAAAAATAAGGGCATAAATATACTATCAACGACTATTTAAACGACAAGAATAGTTTGCCGCTCTGATTAACTCAAGATAATGTTTATGTTATTTCTCCAGAATTAGCTTACTGACAGGTTATGTGAGTTCATATAATTGTTTATTTTTGAACTCGGCAATGCACGTGTATGCTGTCACGCCCTTTATGCACGGAGGCTTTTATTTAGGTAAAAAGTTTTTACTTACATGTTTAATTTCTCTATAATGCCTAGGTCTCAAGATATAGGGCTTAAAAGTTTCGTAAGGCTTGTCACGCAATGAACCTTATGCTATTGACATAAGGTGCATTCGTGACATTATTTTTTTGTATATTGACGTGGCTGCACCAAAAAGGCCCAGTTCAGCAAAAATGCCAGACAACTAGTGCCTGACGCTGGTTTTCAACTGAACCTGATGTGAGGTGACGGATATATAAATTAGTTTTACATTGCAACGTAACGTATTTTTTTTTTTTATAATTATTAGCTAGCGTTTGACTGCAATCCCGCCTGATGGTAAGCAGTGATGCAATCGTTGATGGTAAAGCGCGCTAGTTTATTAAGAGCCTATTCACTTAAAAAACTTAGTGAATAGGAAGAAGACGGCAGTTGAGCGAGGTGATGCAATGTTAAACGCAACAACACGACCAACGAAGCTGCGCCAGAGAGAGATTGACGTGGAGACCCTCCACGACCAAACTTCCGACACAACAACATTTGGCGCATCGTACCCGGCACACATCGCAATACAACTTATTGTTGTCGTTGTTGGGTTTAACATTGCATCACCTCGCTCAACTGCCGTCTTCCTTCCTATTCACTAAGTTTTTTAAGTGAATATGCATAAAAAACTACCGCGCTTTACCATTAACTATTGCATCACTGCTTACTATTAGGTGGGATTGCAGTCAAGCACTAGTTTATAGTTATTAAAAAAAAAGCCTCTGCATCCCAGGGCCTTAGGGTTTCCACGGCGATAGACACAGATATACAATATGTAAAGAAAACCCTGTCCGATCCGTTAAGGTATTGTTAGGTATCGATAACTGATTCTACTAATGGATACAAAGCCGGGCTAAAAATCCCCCTAAAAAAATAAATATTATTTCGCAGAAAGAGGTAATTAATACATGTGCGGTAGGCAACCCTTCCGCGGGCGACGGGGGGCAGGGCACGCGGCACGTGGTCGCTTCGCTTATAATAATACCGTCAAAATGGTGTTGTCACTTTTTTAAAATAATCCAAATTTCGGGGAAGTTGGAATTAAGAAATTCGCGGGAAAAAAAGATTATTTCAAAATTCATTAGTATTGTTACTATGATGATTACGTAAAATTTTGTATTATATTTGGCCATGTGTTTACCTAAACTTTATTATCCTTATGGGTCGGACAGGGTTTTCTTTACCTATTATACAATTGTAAAGAAAACCCTGTCCGATCCGTGAAGGTATTGTTAGGTATCGATAACTGATTCTACTAATGCCTACAAAGTCAAGCAAAAAATAAAAAAAAATCCCCCTAAAAAATAAATATTATTTCGCAAAAAGAGGTAACTTAAAACATGTGCGGTTGGCCATACAGGCGCGGGCGGAGAGGGGCAGGGCACGCGGCACGCGATCGCATCGCTATTCGCTCAGAATTATACCGTCAAAAATAATGTTGTCACTTTTTAAAAATGACCAAATTTTGGGGAAGTTGGAATTAATTTGCGGGAAAAAAGGTAATTTCAAAATTCACTAGTATTGTTACTATGATGATTATGTAAAATTTCATATGTTATTTGATCATGTGTTTACCTAACCTTTATTATCCTTATGGGTCGGACAGGGTTTTCTTTACCTATTGTATAGGGCTTAGATAACGATGCATATTTCCGCCTCTTTCTCTACAATACGTAAAGAAAACCCTGTCCGACCCATAAGGATAATAAAGGTTAGCTAAACCCTTGACCAAATATAATATAAAATTTTACATAATCATCATAGTAACAATAATAATGAATTTTGAAATAAACTTTTTTTCCCGGGAATTAGTTCCAATTTCCCCGAAACTTGGTAATTTTTAAAAAACTGACAACACCATTTGTGACGGAGCGAATAACGATGCGACCACGTGCCGCATGCCACCCGCGCATGTATGCCTATCGGGTTGCCTGCCGCACATGCATTACGTTACCTCGCTTTTTTGAAATAACATTTATTTTTTTTGGGGGATTTTTTTTTAAGTTTAGCCCGGCTTTGTAGGCATTATTAGAATCAGTTAACGAAATTACGAAACCTAACAATACCTTCACGGATCTTACAGGGTTTTCTTTACATATTGTATAACCAAATAACCTAACTATTATAAACTTTTGACGCTGATTATACAATATTGTGAACGGCATTCCAAGGTTTGTTTCAAGGCGACAACATCTGAACCAGACTTTCTCGTTTTCGACATAGATCCTAATATTGGAGCCGATACCCGTAATGGCCCCGATTCTGTTATTCTCAAACTGAATTAAATCTAAGTTCAGTGTATCCTTTTCTTTGTATATATCACTAGCTTTCCGCTCGCGGCTTCGCCCGCGTGGAGTTCAGTTATATATCGCGCTTTTTAGATTTCCCTCGGGAATATCAATTTTTTCCGGGATAAAAGGTAGCCTATGTTCTTTCTCAGGGACTAAAGATTGTCTGTGCCAAATTTCATCAAAATCGGTTGAGAGGTTTAAGCGGGAAAGCGTAACAGACAGACAGACAGAGTTACTTTCGCATTTATAATATTAGTATGGATATGCTCACCTAGTACCTAATAATGTTTCAAATTAATTTATGAGTTAACTAGCTTTCGCCCGCGGCTCCGCCCGCGTGGACTAATATTTTTCGTATCCCACGGGAACTGCATATTTTTCCGGGATAAAAAGTAGCCTATGTGTTATTCCAGACTATTATCTACCCCTGTGCCAAATTTCAACCAAATCCATTCAGTAGTTTTTACGTGAAAGAGTAACAAACATCCATACATCCATACTTACAAACTTTCGCCTTTATAATATTAGTAGGATTAAGAAAAGGACAGAAGATAAAATGTCAGTTTAGGGTGGTAAGTCCAGCAAGTCGCTTTAGTTTTCGTCGATTCTATTTAAGCGCAAACGACAAACACTAGCCATCTTTTTCTTCTCTATGCTTTAGATTGCGCCCCATCTCACTCACACTGTGCCAACGTGTGAAATGTACGCAGAATAAAAAAATTGCATGTGTGTGCTGCTGCTCCGATCGGCACATTTATTTTGGTTAATTTGTTAGAGCATATCATATCTGTTTAATATTATATCAATGTAAACGGGCGTATTTTTAGTCGCCATGTTTATAATCGCGTCTAAACTGTCTATGGTGTATCTTAATTTGACAGGATTAAACTTAAATGTTATCTTCTATCCTTTTTTTAACGAAATGGAAAGAAGAATAAGCACTTAACTTAAAATTAGTTTAGTTTGTGAAGAAGAGAATTGGCGCCATTCAAAAATTAAACTAAAATTTAAATCACTGCATCTCTTTCTTTATATATTATTAAGAAAAGGACAGAAGATGAACAATGAACATGTAAATTAATTAACGCACTTCCGGACAATAGTTTTTTCAGAATCGTTTACTGAGTCACAGTTTTCGTATATTGCAGCAATAGCAATTGATTAGCAATATGCTTTAGAAGTGTGAATCAAACTTCGAAAGTTATTTATTCAAATTAGGCTTTGAATCACCAATTTTCGAACGTCAAAAATTACCTAAGACAGTCCCCCAAAAGGCCTGCCCTTCTACACTTCCTAATGCTTTCACTGGGAAGAAGAAGTGGCGGAACATACTCCTAGCAAAGCCGTTTGTTTACTTAGAAAAACTGTCTTCTTTTCATGTAGTCATACAAATCAGTAGACCGCACCGCAAGATGCAGCGTGGGTAGATCCCAGACAAGGTGGACCAACCACCTGGTGAAGGATGCGGGAGGCGCAGTACCGGTCGTAGTGGAGATCTTTGGCGGAGGCCTATGTTCAACAGTAGACGTCTTTCGGTTGAAATGATGATGCAAATTAGTAAACAGGACCGAGATTCCGCGGCTTCGGCGCGGATCTCAAAAAAAAAAAAAAATCGGAAAATAGTTTTTTTGAACTCAGCGCATCCAGATCTATATGATTATCTATAGTGGTGAGGGTTTTGAGCAACTTCGGGCACATACATACAGACAGACATACAAACATACGCACTTTATAGGGATGGATTACGATACATAGGCCAATAGTCATATTTCAGCATAACTACTAGTACACCCTCACGTAACAATAGTCATAAAACTACTAGCGCTTGTTCTTCATATCAACATTTGCAACGCTTGAATTATTTTTTACTCCAAAAAAGCTGTAAATACAAAAGTTGAACTATCATGACTTTTGCCACTGATTGTCATATGCTTCGCATTTAGTTCATTATCGCAGCATAGTAGTAATGACTATGTCATAAGAATGAAAATTAGCATACGTGACTATGCCTCAAAGTAAGACGGTACGTCTTTTTCATGAATTATTCATTGTGACATTGGCTAAATGCATTATTATTAGATATGACTGTATAAGTATCTACGGCACGCACATTGCCTATGATCACATAAACTGCAAACGGTAAATGATACTTATATCACACAAGGATACTCATTAAAGTTTAATGTTTCGTAATAGTAACCGAAGAAAGTAGGTATACGGATATATTCTAAAAATAATGGTTCTTTATGTGTAACTGACTAGTATATGTAAACTAAATACTAAGCAAATAATTTAAACATAAGCTCTTAGTCTATAAATACTAAGTTCGACGAAGCGCGGACAGTCGTCAACCCTAAGACAGTAGGCAATTAAATCGCGGATTGGGTCGCAGATAACCTACTTCCCCTCTTTATTCTATGCATAAACCGTGCGAAGCCAAAAAAGAAAGAAGAACTTTAAAAGATTTTCATTTTACTTGAAATTGGCACAGTCATAACTACTATTTTTTTTGTAGTGTGGAATACTATAAAAACAAAATGTGTGGTTTGCAACTACCCTCCTGGTGCTTAGTACTTGTCATCAGCGTGCATCTACGTCTGCACCCTAAAACACCTTCGACCACGATCCGAATTATTTCGAAGAATATTGCTTATTTCATATAAGTTTTTTTTTTTTTTTATAATTATAAACTAGTGCTTGGCCGCAATCCCGCCTGATGGTAAGCAGTGGTCCAATTGTTGATGGTAAAGCGCGCTAGTTTACTAAGACCCTATTCACTCTAGCCTTAAAGACGCCGTATAAAAGAGGAGGCGAAACGCTTCGTCCGGATCGTAGTGGTGTCAACAACGTAACGGACCGCCTCCTTGCCGGATTGCCGCCATGGGATCTGGAGGCCAAAGCTCTCGTCCGCATGTGGGAATGGCGAGAGGAGGCAAAACGCCGGGGCTGAAATCCGGTGCTGCGATAAATCGCGGTACTGCGGACAGAGCACCGGCGGGATCTCATGGCGACATGGAAAGTGCGATTGGCGCAACCCATGTGCCCAGGAGTGGGGCGATAAAAATGTTCATGATGAATGACAGAAATTAGAAAACGACTCCACATGAAACCGGTGGTAATTTATCGACGTTTTCATTTTCACTTTGCGAATCTAAAAACAAAATGGTTGGCGTTATAATTCGAGACTCCGCCGCCAAACAATGTGGACGGATGTTTTTCAAATAATATGAAACGAGTGATACTGATAACTGTAATGAAAAGTTACAAAATATAGGACGAATCGAACGAACGCCATATTTTTTATGAATTCGGATGGTATAATGTGAATTATGTTACTAATGTCGCTCTCAATCATCATCATCTCAGCTTTACCATTTTTTTTTTTTTTTTTGACGCTGTGGTAATGCATTTACGCACAATACCCCGAAGGGCGTGTGTGGGACTCGCCCAGCCGAAGCCGGAAATACCCACTAAACCCACAGCGGCACAACGACATCGCCTGAGTGGCGGGGTCATGGGAAAATGGCACAGCCTAACTACCAATCCGCCGCCAGCGATTCCCGCCTAGGGCGGGCCCACAGTGGTCCCTCCACTCCACAGAGAGGGGCCGGGCTGGGTACGTCTTTTTGTGCGAGAAGACGCAGCAGCCAAGGGTTTTTTAGCGAGGTGTCCTTCCTCTTAGCCCCACTCGTTTGCCCGGAGGCAAACGGGGCCCCCAGCTCCTCTCAATGAGGAGACCGGGTTGCCCGACGGTGACCCGGAGTTCGGGTCACGTCAGCCACCTCGAGTGGTGGCCGACCCGCCGCACGTGTGACCGCCGAAGCGGTCCCCGCATCTGGTTTTGGTCCGCGCCGGTAAACCGGTAACCCCCATATCTGGGGGCCGTTCCCCTATCCGCCACCTGGGGACGCGTCCGATGGCAGGCCAGAAACTGCACACGGAATCTCAGCTTTACCAGTCTCAACTGCTGGTTTTGACTAAACTTCAATATTTCATTTAATGGCACTGATTGTCGCCGAAAATTGAGGAGCATTGGATTTAGAATGAATGTTTGAAATTTTGATGTTTTTAGTTTCGATAAAAAGGCGTATATGCGGTAAACATGACGCAAAAAATTACAAAAAAGACAAACAATAAGAAATGGTTGAGGGAACATGCGTCACATCATCAAAACGACGCAAAATCGCTCAGCAATATACTGAGACCCTACGCATAACGGAGCCCACCACTGCGCTGGTGTTTAGGAATTAGGCTTCAGCAAAGCTATGCTAAACCATTCGATACGCATCGCTACTGAAGCCGACATCAAAGGAGAGTTCGATAAATCGGTGGTAGGCCATAACATCAGCTGCCGGCAGAAGTTACCACCCACCAGACAAAGTCACGATTAGTCGTGTTCCGGCATGATGTCTGGTGAAAAAGTACGGAGGAGGAGTTGTGTTGCGATTTATGCCAGGTACTACGACGCGCCAAATGTTGTTGTGTCGGTCGTGGAGTGTCAGAACAATCTCCCTCTGGCGCAGCAACGTTGGTCGTGTTGTTGGGTTTAACATTGTATCACCTCGCTCAAGTGCCGTCTTCCTTCATATTCACTCAGTTACTTAGGTGAATAGGCTTAATAAACTAACGCGCTTTACCATCAACGATTGAATCATTGCTTAACATTAAGCGGGATTGCAGTCAAGCGCTAGTTTATAGTTATAAAAACAAACACGTAGCAAGAATCCCAAAAATCGAACATCTAACCAAAGGGTATTTATCGTGTTACTCCCCAGGTCGAATAGCAGACAGCCTCCGTGGCGTAGTGGTAGCGAACGCGGCTGCCGTGCAGTGCAAATATTTGTATGTATGAATATTTGCACTGGTCTGGTCGTACATCGGAAAGCACGTTAAGCCGTTGGTCCCGGTTGCCGTCCGAACATCTAATGGCAGTCGTTACGGGTTGTTGGAGCCTTCAAAAGTCCAACAATTAGTCTAGCTGAGAGATGATGATGATGATGATCCCCCAGGTCAAATAGTTGATCCATCTAAAACACTGCGTCCAGTTAGATTGGAAGCGAAATCCAAAATACATCATCATCAACCTTTTAATCGTCCCACTGCTGGGCACAGTTCTCCTCTCATACAGAAAAGGATTGAGCGTAATCACCACGCTTGCCCAATGCGGGTTGGCGATTTCAGACATTAAAGTCCAGGTTTCCTCAAGATGTTTTCCTTCACCTTATAAACAGTCATCGGTGTCCATGATATACTTAGAAAGTACACATAACTTAGAAAAGTTACATTGGTACCTGTCTGACCTGGAATCGAATCCGCACACTCATACTGGAGAGACTGTTGTTTTAATCACTAGGCCAACATGACTTCCCAACAACAATGAGATATGTAGTTGGAAAAAATCTGGTAGGTAATGTTGGCAACCCAGAAGGTAACTTTAGCTCATCTGATTAATTTTTTTAAAGTTTTTATAAATGCTTATTTCGTTGGAAAATTTATTTTATACGTTCATGAATATTAATAATCTAGAGAAAATGGAAATGGCCCTAATTGTATGCATTTTGGTCGGTGTAGTGGAATATTGTGGAATTAATTAAATATTTTATGAGCTGTGGATCAAAATGACCACTACACGTGGAGTGGTTTTTACTCTATGACACAATGAAAGAAACCGCGCGAAATCATCGTGAGGTAAAGTGAAAAAAGTAAAAAAAAAAAAAGTGATTAAAGTGATTTTAGTACAGTGACGGGGTCAACAAGGACCGATGCCTACCAGCAGGATAATTCTGTAACACACTATCAGTAGCAATGGGTTTCATTTTGACAGTTCAACAACATTCATTGCGTTATTTACGTTGTTGAGCTGACACATTTTGGAACATATGGAACAATGGATTAGTAATAAAATATGCTTTGAAATTATTGCAACTGATAAGTGGGCCGCGAGTTATTCGAACTAGATATCCTTGGTCTCTTTAGACAGGTGAAGGAACACAGGTGGGTTTTAATTAGGGTTGTAACGGAGGCCTTGTTAGCGGAGGCGATGGCGGATGCGGAGGCGATGAGTCTCACCTCGGCGGATGCGGAGGTTAACGGAGGCGGAGCGCGGAGGCGGCGGTGAAAGTAGATACAGAAAAAAAATATGGTTAATTAAAACATTTTTTTAATTTTTAAAGCGTACATTAATAGTAGGTCACTTCGTAAAAACATATTACCTTCTAGCAATGAAAATTAAGGAGAAACAAATTGTATTTGCCGCATTCCCGTCTGTGTAGTTGATTCTTGACCCTTTTGCGCTCAAACGCGGCCGGGCGGTTTGCGAGCGTCGCAGCTTGCGCGTTATTTATTTTATAAAGACGTAAATAAACCCCCGTTACCTATAACTCAGCAAAAATTGTGCGCAGTCGGAGGCGGAAGCGAAAATACGATTTCTTGCGGAACTTCCGCAGTAACGGAAGCGGAGGTGAGGCTCCGTGACAACCCTAGTTTTAATCAGTAAGCCTGACACGCCATTCGGCTCCATGATGATGCTTAATGATGTCCCATCCAAAAAAAGGTTGGCATAATTAGCCATGGAATTGACGTGCTTTCCAAGAAAAGAATCATTCAATGGTCATAATAAAAGTAAGAAAGAAGTGTAGCGGTAGCTACAACCGCCACATGCGAAGAACGCGTCATACTGACGTCACCCGAATTCTACATCTCGCAATCAGAGTTTACCGTGCAACTAGCATATAGACAACTTGCCAATTTCAAGCATTGGGCAAGTGCCCGCCAGACATGACACCCGTCTGGTCGGAAGATCCTCCCTTTTCTATGGCGGATGAGTGAACTTTACTCCCTGTTCCTCATGCCTCCACAGAAGAAAGAAGTGCCTGATGCTGGTTTTCAATTGAACCTGATGTGAGGTGACGGATATTAATTAGGTTTTACATTGCAACGTGTCGTGTGTATACATCCATACTATCCATACTAATATTATAAATGCGAAAGTAACTCTGTCTGTCTGTCTGTCTGTTACGCTTTCCCGCTTAAACCTCTCAACCGATTTTGATGAAATTTGGAACAGATAATCTTTAGACCCCGAGAAAGAACATAGGCTACCTTTTATCCCGGAAAAATTTGATGTTCCCGAGGGAAATCTAAAAAGCGCGATATAACCGAAGTCCACGCGGGCGAAGCCGCGGGCGGAAAGCTAGTACTTAAATAAAATAATTAAGTACATGTCAGATAAAAAATAACAACAACGGTCATAAATATGTGAGTTGAGTAAGACCATATTTTTTTTTAATATTCATTATAAACTAGCGTTTGACCGCAATCCCGCCTGATGGTAAGCAGCGTTGCGATCGTTATTGGTAAAGCGCGCTAGTTTATTAAGAGCCTATTCACTCTAGCCTTGAAGACACTCAAATTGTAGTCCGACGAAAACACCGCCGCCGGCAAGTTGTTCCAGTCCCTTGATGTACGCGGTATAAAGGAGGAGGCAAAACGCTTCGTCCGGATCGTAGTAGTGTTAACAACGTAAGGGTGGAAACTCGCCGTACGACGGGTCGTCCGATGGTGGAACGGAGATGAGGGAATTAAATACCTGAAAAACACTGCTGTATGATTAACTTCTTAAAATAATAATAATATAGGGCTTGATTCAGAAAGCGGTACTGCTGGACACGGCTTGCATCGTCAGGAAGTTCCTCTCTCTGGAGCCCTGACCGCCGGTAGCTTGGACTCTGTTCCCGATACCGGTGGGTGGGTTACTATTTCTTTTTATTTATATGTATTTATATAAGTATTTGAAAATGTAAAACCAAATATATGTACATATTATATAGAAAAGTAAAGGAAATAATATTAATAATAATATTTATTCAAAATTCCTGAAATGTGAAAAGCCTTAAATGTGATTCTTATATCTTAAGTCTTACGTTTCTGAACTAGTAAATCCTGTGTTTCAAGCAATAAGAGCTGCAATAACAATCGAAAGTAATTAATAAATAAACAATATTAACAAACAAATTATATTAGATATTAAATACAGTCTCTTCAGCACAATTAGTTAATTATCTGTATCTTCGTTGGGCATTTTCTGAAGGGTGTCCCTCACATATTTTTTACAGTATGTGTAATTTAAGAAGTAGAAGTTTGCTTTCGTATTTAGTATTCGCCTGGTTATGACATGTATATAAATAAAAGCAATTAAATTAGGACACAGGAACAGCTAGAAGGCAGACAGACCTCTTAAAAGATGGCGGAATAAGGTGAAGAAAACAAACACGATCAATCCAGGCCTTTTAAGCCCTGGATCGAAAGAGTTAGAAACCATTCTCGATGGTAGGCCATAACATCGGCTGCCGGCAGAAGTGACCACCCGCCAGACAAAGTCTTGCCGCCAAGCGACTCGTCGTGTTCCGGCATGATGTCCGGTGAAGCCGTGCAGAGGACGGGTCTGAGCAGTTGTGTTGCGATGTGTGCCGGGTACGATGCGCCAAATGTTGTTGTGTCGGGAGTTTGCTTCTGGAGAGTCTCCAGATCAATCTCCCTCTGGCGCAGCATCATTGGTCGTGTTGTTGGGCTTAACATTACATCACCTCGCTCAACTGTCGTCTTCCTTCCTATTCACTCATATTTTTGAGTGAATAGGCTTAATAAACTAGCGCTCTTTACCATCAACAATAGGGATGTTTCTTGGGTTAAAAAAATGATTCTATTTAGTCCGTCATTCAGATTATAGAAAAATATTGGATACGTATAGTTTATTTTATCAAATCAATAAAAATTGAAAAATATAAAAGGCATCAAAGATCAGGAGTGGTGGCTGGTGACGTCACTGGCCGCTAAAAAGTGTAGCGTGCAGTGACGTCACACGAATTTTCAACGCGCTGTGTCGTCTTCATTTTTTGTTTATATGGAAAAAAAAAACGTGCCTAGTATTTTTTGGAAATCTGACTGACGGACTAATTAGTTTTTTTTATTGCATCACTGCTTACCATCAGGCAGGATTATAACTGTAAAAAATATGAGAGGCCGGTCCCAACCGTGAGATGATGCAGGCTAAAAGTAGGCAAATATTTAATTATGATAGAACTGTTTTTATTTAAATTGACCTTGGGATCTTGAACTGTTTACACCATAAAACTTTAGGAATGCAGAAATTTTTGTGAGGAAAATTTTGAATATGATTGAGCTTGATTAGCTAAAAGTCGTGGTGGCCTAGTGGTTAAAACACCAACCTCTCAAGTATGAGTGTGCGGGTTCGATTCAGGCAAGCACCAATGTAACTTTTCTAAAGTTATATGTACTTTCTAAGTATATCTTGGACACCAATGACTGAAGGTTAAGGAAAACATCTTGAGGAAACCTGGACTTATATGTCCGAAATCGCCAACCCACATTGAGCAAGCGTGCTGATTACGCTCAATCCTTTTCTGTATGAGAGGAGACCTGTGCCCAGCAGTGTGACGGTAAAAAGGTTTTTCCGATTAATTTTTTTATTTAGTCGGACCTCGGGATCTTGAACTGTCTACACCATAAAACGTTGTAGGAATGCAGTAAGTAAATGTCGTGGAGAAAATTTCGAATTAAAATGAGCTTGAACTAGCTTTATAATTTCTCTGACCTGCAACTTGCAGGTGAAGCCGTACGGAGGACGGGTCTGAGCAGTTGTGTTGCGATGTGTGGCGGGTACAATGCGCCAAATGTTATTATGTCGGGACTAGTTTGGTCTTGGAGAGTCTCCAGATCAATCTCCCTCTAGCGCAGCATCGTTTGGTCGCGTTGGTCTTGGGTTTAACATTGCACCACCTCGCTCAACTGCCGTTATCCTTCCTATTCCTAAGTTTTTTAAGTGAATAGGCTTAATAAACTTGTGCGCTTTACCATCAACGATTGCATCACTGCTTTCCATCAGGCGGGATTGCAGTCAAGCATTAGTTTATAATTATAAAAAAAAAAAACTTGTCATTCATTCAAAAGTGCCTGATTAACTAGTTCTACTGAAGCAGATGCTTTTAGATTTGAGATTGCTTGATAGCGGGTGATATCGAAAAGCTAAGAACAACACTAACCGAACAAGACTTTTTCTAACGACTTTCACTGTACAACGCAAATCGATTAGAATTTTAACCAAATCGAATGAACTTATAATAAGAAAACAGTGATCAATTTTTCGTGGTTCAAAATAAGATGCACTTTTTTCGAATGCCGCCATTTTGTAGGCCCCCCGCAGAGAGATATCAACCCGAATTTTTGTAGTTCACCTTTTTTTCCAACATTGCAGAATTTAGAGATTTAATTCTAGATTTTTGATACTATAGAAACTCTTCCGCGCCTACGCTAGTACAGCCACGTCTTACGCAAACCATGGCATGTTACGTGGGTAACAAATGTCTTGCCTTGGCGCTTCCGCCGGGCCGGAACAAGCGAGGTAGACCAAAGAAATGCTGGCTTGACGCTGTAACAGATGACATGCGAGCCAACAATCTCACACCACTGGATGCTAAAATTCATACTTAATTCTAGATTTTTGATACTATAGAAACACTTCTGCGCCTACGCTAGTACGGCCACGTCTTACGCAAACCGGCATGTTACGAGGGTAACAAATGTCTTGCCTTGGCGCTTCCGCCGGGCCGGAACAAGCGAGGTAGACCAAAGAAATGCTGGCTTGACGCTGTAACAGATGACATGCGAGCCAACAATCTCACACCACTGGATGCTAAAATTCATACTTAATTCTAGATTTTTGATACTATAGAAACTCTTCTGCGCCTACGCTAGTACGGCCACGTCTTACGCAAACCGGCATGTTACGAGGGTAACAAATGTCTTGCCTTGGCGCTTTCGCCGGGCCGGAACAAGCGAGGTAGACCAAAGAAATGCTGGCTTGACGCTGTAACAGATGACATGCGAGCCAACAATCTCACACCACTGGATGCTAAAATTCATGCTTAATTCTAGATTTTTGATACTATAGAAACTCTTCTGCGCCTACGCTAGTACGGCCACGTCTTACGCAAACCATGGCATGTTACGTGGGTAACAAATGTCTTGCCTTGGCGCTTCCGCCGGGCCGGAACAAGCGAGGTAGACCAAAGAAATGCTGGCTTGACGCTGTAACAGATGACATGCGAGCCAACAATCTCACACCACAGGATGCTAAAGACCGCGCGAAATGAAGGAGAATGTGCAGGAAAGCGGACCCCGGGTTCCAACGCGAAAGCCACGGATGCAACCGGGATAAACGCTGAGATGATGATGGAGAAACACTTGCAAACTCAGGGCAGCGAATTTCGGCAGAAACGCGTTTATATTATAACTAGCTTTCCGCCCGCGGCTTCGCGCGGAATTCGGTTATATCGCGATTTCCCTCGGGAATATCAATTTTTTCAATTAAAAGTAGCTTTGTCCTTTCTCAGGGTCTAAAGATTGTCTGTGCCAAATTTCATCAAAATCGGTTGAGCGGTTTAAGTGGGAAAGCATAACAAACAGACAGACAGAGATTTATAATAATAGTATGGATAGTGCACAAGTCAGGGGTCTGTGAGTAATATAAACGTTTGCCACGGTTGGCCTGTGGGTAGATTTATCTTTGCATGCTGTAATCGCTCCGTGCCTCGGAAAGCACGTTAAGCCTTTGTCCTCGGCTGTCATTCGTGGATCTTTGACAGTCTTAACTGGTTTCCAGGAGCCTGAAAGTCTGACGACCAGTTTTACAAAGGAGTAGGTATCGTGTTACTCGGTCATGGGTAGTGGAGGTCTGATAGGACGTCGTTCCTTGTAAAAACGGGTGTTTTTTTTTTTATAATTATTATACACTAGTGCTGGACAGCCTCCGTGGCGTAGCGGTAGCGAACGCAGCCGTTGCGCAAGGAGGCGCGGCTTCGATCCCCACACAGTGCAAATATTTGTATGCATGAATATGAATATTTGCACTGGTCTGGTCGTGCCTCGGAAAGCACGTTAAGCCGTTGGTCCCGGTTGCCATACGAACATCTAGTGGCAGTCGTTACGGGTTGTTGGAGCCCTCAAAAGTCTAACAATTGGTTTAACTGCAATGCTTAGGTATCGCCTTTGGGTTGTGGAGGTCAGACGGCAGTCGCTTCACGGAAAATATCGAAGTTTAGCCAAATCAGCAGTCACACTGGTAAAAGCGGACCCCAGACTCCAAGCTGAAAGAGCTGCGGATGCGATTGGGATTAACGCCGAGCTGATGATGATTATCCACTAGTGCTCGACCGCAATCCCGTAAGCAAGGGTGCAGTCGTTGCCTGTAAAGCGCGCTAGTTTATTAAGAGCCTAATCACTCAAAAAAACTGAGTGAATAGGAAGTAAGACGGCAGTTGAGCGATGCAATGTTAAACCTAACAACACCACCAACGATGCTACAGCAGAGGGAGATTGATCTAGAGACCCTCCACGACCCAACTCCCGACACTACAACATTTGGCGCATCGTACCCGGCACACATCGCAACACAACGGCTCAGATCCGTCCTCCGTACGGCTTCACCAGACATCATGCCGGAACACGACGAATCGCTTGGCGGCAAGACTTTGTCTGGTGGTAGCTGCATCCGGTGAAATTGGAAGCTGACCCCAATTCAGTTGGGAAAAAGCTAAGCAGTTCATGAAGCATATGCGCCACAGATGGACTCACTCCTATATCGATGGGACGGCAATTCGACAAGTTATGTGTGTCACTCCTCTTCGTAAAACACAGGCGTAATCACGTTGTAATAATAATAATAAATTCATTTATATCAGACCACAAAGTTCATAGTTTTGTTAGTAACAATTTATTACTTATGACTAATGTGAGTAACCAATAGTAATAATCAAATTAAGTATATCAAATTATGCCAAATAGAATTAAAATCATACATCATGTCAAAATCAATTCTAATATTAAAAAAAGAACTTAACATTTTTCTGCACGCGACAGTGGTTGAGGTACTGGCGAGCCGTTCAGCAAAAGCGCTCAGGATACTGTTGCGGCTGCTCCGCACCCTATGCTCCAGGGATGTGCACCGCTTGCGCATGATTATGTGGAAACAATCCACACGCGCCTCCGCAAATCTCAGACCAAGATAACGCTACACGTAAGTTAGGCTAAATAAACCTCTGGTATCCAAAATCAAGCCAAACTACATTTTTTACATACTTGTTTGTACATGTTTAATGGTCGTGAATTCAAATAACGGACTTGGTGTCACATTGGTGACATGGCCGGCAATGTCGACTTGAAAATAGCTTAAAAACTGTTTTCTTTCAATCTTCGCTATTTTTTTTTTTTTTTGTTTTATTTTAGGCCTTTTAAGTTTACTTGGCACAATAGCTCGATTAAGGAGTCCGGTAGTCTATATTGACCTTCTTGCTATGTGGATTTTTTACATTCAATAAGTACTGAGTCGGAGTTTTGGCGGGAAAGTTAAGCTGAGTGTCACGCTCGATTTTCATTGGACTTTTAAATTATTTATAGTGTTGTTTACTAAATAAAAGTGTGTGATTTATGTATTAAAAAGTGCATTCAGTAAATAATTCATAAAGAACATTGTGCCTTATCATGACTTTGCCTCAAACCGCCCTCGTAGATGGTGCACGTGGCCGTCTTTTTTCGACATGAATGAAAATTCATTACGTGACATTGGCTAAATGCACAAACCGTGTGAAGCCAAAGAAGAAAGAAATAAATAAGTGCCGAGTCTCAGCATTTTTTTGGTGTGGATGGGAAATCTTCAATTACTTAAGGCGTGTCAGACTGTTACTGACTAAAACCCACCCGTGTTCCTTCAGTTGCCTGTGCACCAGGGCCACGGTTTCTTTTTTAACCAACCCGTAGTGCTTTTTTTTTTCTGGGTGTCTCTCCCGTTCCGCAGCTTCCTTCTGCAACATCACGTCCCACGCCCTGACCCAGGAGGCTGATTCTCAGCCTTATTTATGTTTAACACCAACAGCTTCTGTATATAAAAATCTATACTAATATATAAAGCTGAAGAGTTTGTTTGTTTGTTTGTTCGCGCTAATCTCGGGAACTACTAGTCTGATTTAAAAAATTCTTTTTGCGTTGGATAGCCCATTAATCCAGGAAGGCTTTAGGCTATATAACATCACGCTGCGACCAATAGGGGCGGAGCATAACTAACTTCACGCGAACGAAGTCGCTGGCGGCCGCTAGTATTGCATAAATTAAATATTACTAACAAATTAACGACTGTGTTATATTTAACTAACCAATCAAATTTTTTCTTTACAGGTAAGTTATCCATCATTCAAGAAAAGATGGAATCATTCAGAAGCAATTATCGCGGTTTGTACAAACATTCAACTAACAGTCTACAGAAGAGCATAAAATCAAAATTAATAAATTATTAAATTAATTAATTGTCTCCAAAGCCTAGAGCACAGGCGTAGAGCAGCCTTTCGGTGTTCTATAGGATGCATTTTGGGGAGTGTGCGAGGGAATTGCATGATTTAATTCCCCCATCTCCGTTGCACCATCGGACGACCCGTCGTACGGCGAGTTTCCACCCTTACGTTGTTAACACTACTACGATCCGGACGAATCGTTTCGCCTCCTCCTTTATACCGCGTACATCGAGGTGTTTCCGTTGGACTACAATTTGAGTGTCTTCAAGGCTAGACTGAATAGGCTCTCAATAAACTAGCGCGCTTTACTATCAACGATTGCATCACTGCTTACCATCAGGCCGGGTTGCGGTCAAGCACTAGATTATAATTTACAAAAAAAGGACATGAAATCCCTTAAACTGGCTGTCAAATTCGGGCTTTGGTGGACTAGCAGCTGTCCTTTCCGAGGCGGTTGAAAATCGTGTATCGGATTGCTGTCTCAACAAACCCAAAAACGATTTTCAACCGAAACCGAAACTGTACCTTTAGGTTCTCTGGAGAAAAATAAGTTTATTTGCCTCATTAAAAAAAAAAAACTAAAACTGGCCAGTCTTTGGCTGAAACCGAATCTGGGGCCGAAACTAAAACCGAAACCGAGCCTTTTTTTTTTGTTGGGATGGGTTAATCATCAAATGACTTCTCCCGCTCTGGGCGGAGCGGAAGGGTATGTCAGACTTTTACTGACTAAAACCTACCCGTATTTCTTCACTTTCCTATGGGACGGCCAGGGCCGCGGTTTCTTGTTTTACCAACCCGCAACCCTGACCCAGGAGGCATCGGTCTTCGTGGACCCCGTCACGATGTGCTGACATCTCTTTGAGGCGCGCGTGAAACACGACGCGCTATCGACTCGGGCCTGGTCCTTGCCGGGCGGCGAGCTGCCCACTGCTCAACGCCCGCAGGCCCTTGCCTACGGCGGCTGGGAGTTTGGTGTCATCTCCCGACCAGGGCGTCTCCTGCGGTGGCTAGTGGCGTGAGGGCGCTGGGATTCCCGTTGCCTCACGCGCTCCACCTCCTCCTTTGCCAGCATTACTGCTTCGCAGAAGGAGGTGACGGTCTGCCATGCACTCTCGCTCCTGACCAAGGCCTGGACCAGGGTCGGACGCGGGAGATCGCCGCCGACTGAAACCGTGCCTCCCGTCGGTCACTACAATATAATACAAGTACTTAACCCAATTAAATAATTCGAGGAAAAAAGAACGAACCCAGTTGTGCCATATTAAGTCAGATTACATTATACCAAGTTATTTTTAAGTTACGTTTCAAATTAGTTAACGGAACATGTTTTACGGGCTATTTTTAGCCGCGCATGTTTTAAAAACGTGACGGTTTTGAGTTCGTTCGTGTTTTTTTGCCCACAGTTATTAGTTGGTCGACCAAGGTTGAGACACAGTAGAGACAGAACAGTAGATTATCTAAAGCCACCCGCAGAGTTGTTTGCCTACTCTTGCGTTGAACCACAGCCCGTACTGCCCCTATGTTATTCCAAGCTATATTATGCCAGCGTGTGCGTGAAATCGCGTACCTACAAGGCGCACGGCACGCACGCAGTCATTTAAACCGAGAGCGGCTCATTTCTATGAAGATGTTTTACTGTCTGTCTACTGTGGTTGAGAGCCGACTTCAGTTCTTTTGTTCGTAATGACGATATTATTATGCAATTTTTGTGTGTAATGTATGCAGATTTTTTAATTATATTTGTTGGGGTGCATCCGGTTCCTATATCTTTTACTAATGCATCTCGCGGTTTTACCCAAAATATATAAATATTGCTTCACCTCGCTCAACTGCCGTCATCCTTCCTATTCCTAAGTTTTTTATGTGAATAGGCTTAATAAACTAGTGCGCTTTACCATCAACGATTGCATCACTGCTTACCATCAGGCGATTGTAGTCAAGCTCTAGTTTATAATTATTTAAAAAAAAACACGCGTAGGTTTCGATATGTTTTTTTTTTATATGCTGCACTTCTATTAGTCGCAGCATGATGCCATATAGCCTAAAGCCTTCCTGGATTAATGGACTAACAATTCAAACAAACAAACTCTTCAGCTTTATATTAGTATAGATAAATATGCCGTTGTTTTTACTAATGGACTTTGAAAGAGACGCGGTCTTACCAAGGCGCTTTTTTTTTTAATTATAATCTAGTTCTTGACCGCAATTCCACCTGATGGTAAACAGTGATGCAATCGTTGATGGTAAACCGCACAAGTTTATTAAGAGCCTCTTCACTCAAAAAAACTAAGTGAATAGGAAGGAAGACGGCAGTTGAGTGAGGTGATGCAATGTTAAACCCAACGATGTTCGACCAGAGGGAGATTGATCTGGAGACCCTCCACGACCAAACTCCCGACACAACAACATTTGGCGCATCGTACCCGGCACACATCGCAACACAGCTGCTCAGACCCTTCCTCCGAACGGCTTCGCCAGATATAATGCCGGAGCCATGACAGAATAATTTTTTTTTTCCATTTAAGCGTTTTTTTGAATTCAGTTTTTATTTTTTTGTAAAAAGTTTTTATTTCATGCTTTTAGTGTCTTAGTCGAAATTTGAAAATTACTTTTTCACCTCAACAACAATGGCAGCCACATAACCTAGTTAAAATAAATTTCATCAATACGAAAAAATTCCCTATCTCAAAAACTACTGAATCGATTTTGATGAAATATAGAGATATTCCCAATTTGGAACACGTGGATTCTCTGTTTTAATTTCAAATATTTACCTGTTACTGTTTGAAAGTTAAAGCCTCTTGACAGACGGGGGAGACGGTGAAACGCTTAGTAATACGATCCCATCTTCTACTTCTTCTTCAGCCTATAGAGCTCCACTGCTGGACAAAGGCCTCCCCCCAAGGCTTTCCACAATGACCAGTCTTGTGCCGCATCCATCGGTTTCCCGCGACCTTCACCAGGTCGTCGGTCCACCTTGTTGGGGGCCTCCCTACGCTGCGTCTTCCAGTACGTGGCCGCCACTCCAGAACCTTACTGCCCCATCGGCCATCGGTTCTACGAGCAATGTGCCCTACCCACTGCCACTTAATTTCAGCGACTCGAAGAGCTATGTCGGTGACTTTTGTTCTTCTGCGGGTCTCTTCATTTCTGATTCGATCACACAAACTTCGAGCATAGCTTTTTCCATTGCCCTTTGTGTGACTCTGAGCCTTCGTATGGGGCCCATTGTGAGCGACCACGTTTCAGTTCCGTAAGTCATCACTGGCAACACACACTAAGAACCCTATAAACGACACACATAGTCTTGTTCGATTCTTCTAGTCTAGAGGCACAGTCTTCAGCTCTACTTTCATAGCTTAAAAAATCTTGTTTTTTTTTTTTTTTCGCCTAAGACCGGTAACCACCGGTTACATTCTAAACGTGCTCAGACTTTAAAAGACTACAAATAAAATAGATTGGTGAAAGTGCTTGTAACCAAATGTAAATAAAACAAAACTAGACGGCTTGTTGCACTGACGAGTTCGCTTTTACGTGGTGATGGAATCACTGTTGGTTTCGGCTTTCGGCCATTTTTGTATGAAGGCAAGACCCTTATTAAATACAAAAATGGCAAACGCAAAGGCAAGGGAGGCCATCGCCTTATAGGGGACAACACATGCTTATTTTAATATTTTTTTATAATTGGCTATTTGACATCTCCCCCGCACTCGCCGCACCAGCGAGGCACTCCTCTTGCGCATAGTGGCGTGGAAGCAATCCACGCGTGCTTCCGCAAACATAGCCGAAGCACTGCAATAGCGGGGGAGCACCAACAACATCCTGAACGCGTTGTTGAACTGAACACGAAGGGCGCTGTAAGACCGTTGCGTATAGTCAGTCCACAAGCTGCACGTGTATAGTGTAGTGCAGTAGGCTCTAAAAAGCGTTATTTTTACATCTATAGAGCACCGAGCAAACCTGCGGATAACCATGTTCGCTCTGACCGACAGCGCCCTCCGTTCCCGCTCAATGTCTGCATCATCCCTCAAGGTAGAAGTCATGAAATGCCCCAAATATTTAAAAATCTCCACCCTTTCCAAGGGAGAGCCAATCAACTTTATTGGTGGCATTTCCAAAACTTTCCTAGGCCCACCCTGAAACACCATGCACTTACTTTTCTTCACATTACATAGCAATCCGTTATCGGCTGCATATTCCTCACACACACTCAACAGCTTTCTAAGTCCACAGACAGAGGCGCTCAGCAGCACCATATCGTCCGCGTAGCTGATGTTATTAAAGCAGACGCCGTCAATGTGACAACCGATATGCTGCTCACTGAGCGTCTCAATCAATCCATTCACATACAGGTTGAAAATGGAAGGAGAGCTCAACCCCCCTGCCTCACCCCACATTCCAACCTATAAGGGTCCGACAACGTGCCCGCCCACTTTACATTGTTTACCTGGTTACCGTACCAATACTTAAAAATGTTAATTAACTCCCACGGTAACTGAGATGACCTCATCTTCTCCCACACGATATTATATGAGACCAGGTCAAAAGCTTTGGACAGGTCAAGGAAGCAAGCGTACACAGATGTTTTTCTTTGGGTATAGTATCTGACAGCACACTTAAAACACAATATCGCGGCTTCTGTAGACAGTCCAGGACGAAACCCAAATTGGTTGTCGTGTAACTTAATGTATTTATTTAATTGTGTATTAAGAATGCCATCAAACACTTTTGCAACTGCAACGCTAGAGAAATCGGTTTGTAGTTAGATACATCTGACAAGTCCCCTGCTTTGTTTTTTATTTATTTTATTTTATTTATTTAGGTAACCAACAGCGATACATAATAAATTTTACAAGTATGAGTATTACATTATAATATTATGGCCAATAATAGGTTTCCCTGTGTAACTGGAAAGTATAATTTTAACGCATGCGAACAGACTAATATCAAATACACACATACATAGTTATAAATAATAAAACAATACAGAAGAATAAACAATACATAACATAGTTAACAATTATGAAATTGAATTTAAAACAAATAAATTAGGACATTGACAGCAGAAGATAGAAGAAAGATATGAAGAAAATTAGTTGGTTGTCATTTATCCGCATCTATAGTTTCGACTATTAGTTTTTTGAATTTATGTTTATTATGGTAAAATAAATCCACTTTTGAGAATTCTGAGTTATACGCCCGAGCAATGCGAGTCAGTACACAGTTGCTGGCATAGTTGGTGGAGTGCCTAGGAACGTGCAACATTGGCGTGTGACGAGTGCGCCGTAAGGAAGTGTTAAACTTTATCTGTGCGATCAACTCCGGGCAATCAAGGCGTCCATTGATTATATCATAGAGCAAGCACATGTCCATCACTTTACGCCTTTCTTCGAGCGTTAGCAGATCATATCATCGACAGCTATCTTTGTAAGCCATCGGAGGTTTTACCACAGGCAGTACAATAGTTTTCAACATGTCAGCAGGCAAGTCATCATCATCATCCCAGCGTTAATCCCAGTCGCATCCGAAGCCTTTTTCAGCTTTGAAGTCTGGGGTCCGCTTTACCAGTCCATCTGCTGCTATGGCTAAACTTCGACATTTTCCGTGAAGCGACTGCCGTCTGACCTCCACAACCCGAAGGCGACATCGAAGCATTGTAGTTATCTAGACCAATTGTTGGAACTTTTGAGGGCTCCAACAACCCGTAACGACTGCCACTAGATGTTCGTATGGCAGCCGGGACCAACGGCTTAACGTGCTTTCCGAGGCACGACCAGACCAGTGCAAATATTCATATTCATGCAAAGAAATATTTGCACTGCGTGGGGATCGAACCCGCGCCTCTTTGCGCAGCGGCCGCGTTCGCTACCGCTACACCACGGAGGCAGTCGTAACATACTATTAGGTACTATCAGTTGGAATCATTTTGAAGCTTATTTACTAGTCCATTACTCCATGTGTCCGAAAATATGTCTGCTCGACAACGTAAATAACGCAATGAATGTTGTTGAACTGTCAAAATGAAACCCATTGCTACTGGTGGTGTGTTACGTAATTACCCTACAATAGGGATGTTTCCAAGATAAAAAAAAATGATTCATTTAGTCCGTCATTCAGATTATAGAAAAATATTGGATACGTATATTTTGTTTTATCAAATCAATAAAAATTGACAAATATAAAAGGCATCAAAGATCAGGAGTGGTGGCTGGTGACGTCACTGGCCGCTAAAAAGTGTAGCGTGCAGTGACGTCACACGAGTTTTCAACGCGCTGTGTCGTCTTAATTTTTTGTTTATATGAAAAAAGAAAAAAAAATATGTGTCTAGTATTTTTTGGAAATCTGACTGACGGACTAATTAGTTTTTTTTTAGTCAAATACCCTGTTGTCTGCTTCTCGCATCCAATGGGTTCTTGCAGCGACATAGTCATACGCGGGCAAAAGCCTCCTAACTCGGCATGAGGACGACATTAAAAAAAATACCTGCGACAATTATTTTGCTGGGTTGGTATTTTAATACAGTTCTTGTGTACGATTGCTTATTTACTTATTTAATTGTTAGTTAAAAATGTTGCAAAAACATTGCCTTGAACCAGTACCTATAGAAATCAATATCTTTATTTACTAAGTCGATTCTATAAGAAACGTGAAATTTGATTTGTTATGTACAGACGACGGTACATCTATATACGGACGGTATATCTTAGGCGAAACGCCTAAGGCGTGGCACAGGAGCGTGGTGGTTTTATTTTTCAAAAAAGGTGACAATACCCTCCTGAAAAACTACAGACCGATATCCCTCCTGAGCCATGTCTACAAGCTGTTTTCTAGGGTCATCACGGATCGTCTCGCTCGCAGGTTTGACGACTTCCAGCCTCCCGAACAAGCAGGCTTCCGAAAAGGCTTTAGCACCATAGACCACATTCATACGCTACGGCAAGTTATACAGAAGTCCGAGGAGTATAACAAACCACTATGCTTGGCGTTTGTGGACTATGAGAAGGCCTTCGATTCGATTGAGACTTGGGCGGTACTACAGTCTCTCCAGCGGTGCCAAATTGACCATCGATACATTGAGGTGATAAAGTGTTTGTACAAAAACGCCACCATGTCAGTCCGTCTCCAGGATCAGGACTCGAAACCGATCCAACTGCAGCGTGGAGTGAGACAAGGAGATGTCATATCTCCTAAATTGTTCACTGCTGCGTTGGAAGATGTCTTCAAGCTCCTGGACTGGAAAGGACTTGGCATCAACATCAACGGCGAGTACATCACTAATCTCCGTTTCGCAGATGATATCGTGGTCATGGCTGAGACCCTGGAAGACTTGGGCAAAATGCTCAATGACCTCAGCAGAGCTTCCCAACAAGTGGGTCTAAAAATGAACATGGATAAGACGAAGATCATGTCGAACTCTCATATCGCACTCACTCCAATTGCAGTTGGTTGCTCTGCACTCGAAGTTGTTGACGAGTATATATACCTGGGACAGAAAGTCCAACTAGGTAGGTCCAACTTCGAGAAAGAGGTGTCTCGGCGAATCCAGCTCGGTTGGGCAGCGTTCGGGAAGCTACGCTACATCTTCTCGTCGTCCAAGATACCACAGTGTCTCAAGACGAAAGTCTTTGACCAGTGTGTGTTGCCAGTGATGACTTACGGAACTGAAACGTGGTCGCTCACAATGGGCCTCATACGAAGGCTCAGAGTCACACAAAGGGCAATGGAAAGAGCTATGCTAGGAGTTTCTCTGCGTGATCGAATCAGAAATGAGGAGATCCGCAGAAGAACCAAAGTCACCGACATAGCTCTGCGAGTCGCTAAACTCAAGTGGCAGTGGGCAGGGCACATTGCTCGTAGAACCGATGGCCGATGGGGCAGCAAGGTTCTGGAGTGGCGGCCACGTACTGGAAGACGCAGCGTAGGGAGACCCCCAACAAGGTGGACCGATGACCTGGTGAAGGTCGCGGGAAGCCGATGGATGCGGGCAGCACAAGACCGGTCATCGTGGAAAGCCTTGGGGGAGGCCTTTGTCCAGCAGTGGACATCTATAGGCTGAGGAAGAAGAAGAAGACGGTACATCAAGCTACTACAATCTGGTTTTTTTTTTATTACATTTTCAACTCTATCGGTAAAGCATTAAGGCTTAAGAGGGGACTTTAGTGCCGAGGAATTTGGAAAATAGGTATTTGAAGAAACTATTGCCGTCGCACTGCTTCCAACCTCTCCCGGTAAAGTGCGAAAAGGACAGTTGCAGCGCAGGCTGATTTTACCTACAAAAACGTTGACCAAAAGACGTTTCGTATTCCGCTGTTTTCTTTTTCAAAACACGACGGGTCTCAATTATTTTTATAACAAAATTTAGAGGAAAAGTATACCTACGCTGCTATTATTTTCTTTTTTGTCAAAAACTCATCACGTTTGTCTAATAGTCATCTGAACATCACGGTAAAAATGGGGTATATTTCGCGATTTTGAAATATCATAGTTCTTTTATTAATTAAGTCTCGGAAAAAATCAAATGATAGGGGCACGTATAATGACGGTGTAAAATTGCAGAAAAAAAAATGGCTCTAAAAGCAATATTCACAAAGAAAACAGCGGATTACGTTTGTATAGAGAATGCACCTCTAGATAATATTTGACTGTTTCGGGTGGCTTCACAATAAGCAATGTCAACATAATCTATACTAATATATAAAGCTGAAGAGTTTAGTTTGTTTGTTTGTGCGCGCTAATCTCGGGAACTACGGGTTCGATTTGAAAAATTCTTTTTGCGTTGGATAGCCCATTAATACAGGAAGGCTTCTAAGCTATATAACATTACACTGCGACCAATAAGAGCGGGGCATAACTAACTCCACGCGAACGAAGTCGCTGGCGACCGCTAGTATTACATAAAAAAACATTTTCCGAGATTTTCAGAACAACAAACGCTGATTCATCATTATCATCAAAGGCTAAGTACCGCCTTATCCTGGTGTCTGGATTTCTCCAACGTCACCAATTTCCAGGTTTTTTTTATGTTTCCTAACCTCAAAAGTAAATCTTTATAAGATCACTTCGTTGTTCACTTCATAGTCCACCTGTGTCTCAGTCAAGACCCTTATTGTCAGTAACGCGTAAAGTTGCCAAGTTTTTGCTCGGTGGTAGGCAACAACATCAGCCGCCGGCATAAGTTACCACCCACCAGACAAAGTCTTGCCGCCAAGCGATTCGTCGTGTTCCGGCATGATGTCTGGTGAAGCCGTACGGAGGACGGGTCTGAGCAGTTCTGTTGCGATGTGTGGCGGGTACGATGTGCCTAATGTTGTTGTGTCGAGAGTTTGGTCGTGGAGGGTCTCCAGATCAGCCTCTGGCGCAGCATCGTTGGTCGTGTTGTTGGGTTAAACATTGCATCACTTCGCTCAACTGCCGTCTTCCTTCCTATTCACTCAGTTTTTTTGAGTGAATAGGCTTAATAAGCTAGTGCGCTTTACCATCAACGATTGCATCACTGCTTACCATCAGGCGGAATTACAGTCAAGCGCTAGTTTATAATTAATAAAAAAAT